>CAKAJA020000513.1:1200000-1800000 GCA_916610235.2 Lasioglossum morio | reverse complement strand
GCGTTATGCGTGATGCGTTATGCGTTATGCGTTATGCGTTATGCGTTATGCGTTATGCGTTATGCGTTATGCGTTATGCGTTATGCGTTATGCGTTATGCATTCTGCGTTATGCGTTATGCGTTATGCGTTATGCTTTGTGCGTTATGCGTTATGCGTTATGAGTAATGCGTTATGCGTTATGCGTTATGCGTTATGCGTTATGCGTTATGCGTTATGCGTTATGCGTTATGCGTTATGCGTGATGCGTTATGCGTTATGCGTTATGCGTTATGCGTTATGCGTTATGCGTTATGCGTTATGCGTTATGCGTTATGCGTTATGCGTTATGCGTTATGCGTTATGCGTTATGCGTTATCCGTTATGCGTTATACGTTATGCGTTATGCGTTATGCGTTATGCTTTGTGCGTTATGCGTTATGCGTTATGAGTAATGCGTTATGCGTTATGCGTTATGCGTTATGCGTTATGCGTTATGCGTTATGCGTTATGCGTTATGCGTCATGCGTTATGTGTTATGCGTTATGCGTGATGCGTTATGCGTTATGCGCTATGCGTTATGCGTTATGCGTTATGCGTTATGCGTTATGCGTTATGCGTTATGCGTTATGCATTCTGCGTTATGCGTTATGCGTGATGCGTTATGCTTTGTGCGTGATGCGTTATGCGTTATGCGTTATGCGTTATGCGTTGTGCGTTCTGCGTTATGCGTTATGCGTTATGCGTTATGCGTTATGCGTTATGCGTTATGCGTTATGCGTTATGCGTTATGCGTTATGCGTTATGCGTTATGCGTTATGCGTTATGCGTTATGCGTTATGCGTTATGCGTTATGCGTTATGCGTTATGCGTTATGCGTTATGCGTTATGGGTTATTCGTTATGCGTTATGCGTTATGCGTTATGCGTTATGCGTTATGCGTTATGTGTTATGCGTTATGCGTTATGCGTTATTCTTTATGCGTTATGCGTTATGCGTTATGCTTTGTGCGTTATGCGTTATGCGTTATGAGTAATGCGTTATGCGATATGCGTTATGCGTTATGCGTTATGCGTTATGCGTTATGCGTTATGCGTTATGCGTTATGCGTTATGCGTTATGCGTTATGCGTTATGCGTTATGCGTTATGCGTTATGCGTTATGCGTTATGCGTTATGCGTTATGCGTTATGCGTTACGCGTTATGCGTTATGCGTTATGCGTTATGCGTTATGAGTAATGCTGGATCCGTTATGCGTTATGCGTTTTGCGTTATTCGTTATGCGTTGTGCTTTATGCGTTATGCGTTATGGATTATGCGTTATGCGATATTCGTTACGTGTTATGCGTTATGCGTTATGGGTTATACGGTATGCGTTATGTGTTATGCGTTATGCGTTATATGTTATGCGTTATGCGTTCTGCGTTATGCGTTCTGCGTTATGCTTTATGCGTTATGCGGGATCCGTTATGCGTTATGCGTTATGCGTTTTGCGGTATTCGTTATGCGTTGTGCATTCTGCGTTATGCGTTATGCGTTATGCGTTATGCTTTGTGCGTTATGCGTTATGCGTTATGAGTAATGCGTTATGCGTTATGCGTTATGCGTTATGCGTTATGCGTTATGCGTTATGCGTTATGCGTTATGTGTTATGCGTTATGCGTGATGCGTTATGCGTTATGCGCTATGCGTTATGCGTTATGCGTTATGCGTTATGCGTTATGCGTTATGCGTTATGCGTTATGCGTTATGCGTTATGCATTCTGCGTTATGCGTTATGCGTTATGCGTTATGCTTTGTGCGTTATGCGTTATGCGTTATGAGTAATGCGTTATGCGTTATGCGTTAGGCGTTATGCGTTATGCGTTATGCGTTATGCGTTATGCGTTATGCGTGATGCGTTATGCGTTATGCGCTATGCGTTATGCTTTGTGCGTTATGCGTTATGCGTTATGCGTTATGCGTTATGCGTTATGCGTTATGCGTTATGCGTTATGCGTTATGCATTCTGCGTTATGCGTTATGCGTTATGCGTTATGCTTTGTGCGTTATGCGTTATGCGTTATGAGTAATGCGTTATGCGTTATGCGTTATGCGTTATGCGTTATGCGTTATGCGTTATGCGTTATGCGTTATGCGTTATGTCTTATGCGTTATACGTAATGCGTTATGCGTTATGAGTAATGCTTGATCCGATATGCGTTATGCGGTATGCGTTATGCGTTACGAGTAATGATGGATCCGTTATGCGTTATGCGTTATGGATTATGCGTTATGCGTTATGCGTTATGAGTAATGCTGGATCCGTTATGCGTTATGCGTTTTGCGTTATTCGTTATGCGTTGTGCTTTATGCGTTATGCGTTATGGATTATGCGTTATGCGTTATGCGTTATGAGTAATGCTGGATCCGTTATGCGTTATGCGTTTTGCGTTATTCGTTATGCGTTGTGCTGTATGCGTTATGCGTTATGGATTATGCGTTATGCGATATTCGTTACGTGTTATGCGTTATGCGTTATGTGTTATACGGTATGCGTTATGCGTTATGCGTTATGCGTTATATGTTATGCGTTATGCGTTCTGCGTTATGCTTTATGCGTTATTCGTGATCCGTTATGCGTTAGGCGTTAAGCGTTTTGCGGTATTCGTTATGCGTTGTGCATTATGCATTATGCGTTATGCGTTATGCTTTATGCGTGATGCGTTATGCTTTATTCGTTATGCGTTATGCGTTATGCGTTAGGCGTTATGCGTTATGCTTTATGCGTTATGCGTGATCCGTTATGCGTTATGCGTTATGCGTTATGCGTTATGAGTAATGCGTGATCCGCTATGCGTTATGCGTTATGCGTTATGCGTTTTGCGTTATGCGTTATGCGTTATGCGTTATGAGTTATGCGTTATGCGTTATGCGTTATGCATTATGCGTTATGCGTGATGCGTTATGCGCTATGCGTTATGCGTTATGCGTTATGCGTTATGCGTTATGCGTTATGCGTTATGAGTTATGCGTTATGCGTTATGCGTTATGCGTTATGTGTTATGCGTTGTGCGTTATGCGTTATGCGTTATGCGTTATGCGTTATGCGTTATACATTATGCGTTATGCGTTATGCGTTATGCTTTGTGCGTTATGCGTTATGCGTTATGAGTAATGCGTGATCCGTCATGCGTTATACATTATGCTATATGCGTTATGCCTTATGCCTTATGCGTTACACGTAATGCGTTATGCGTTATGAGTAATGCTTGATCCGATATGCGTTATGCGGTATGCGTTATGCGTTATGAGTAATGCTGGATCCGTTATGCGTTTTGCGTTATGGATTATGCGTTATGCGTTATGCGTTATGAGTAATGCTGGATCCGTTATGCGTTATGCGTTATGAGTAATGCTGGATCCGTTATGCGTTATGCGTTATGCGTTATGCGTTATGCGTTATGCGTTGTGCGTTATGCGTTATTCGTTATGCGTTATTCGTTATGCGTTATGCGTTATGCGTTATGCGTTATGCGTTATGCGTTATGCGTTATGCGTTATGCGTTATGCGATATTCGTTATGCGTTATGCGTTATGCGTTATGCGTTATGCGTTATGCTATATGCGTTATGCCTTATCCCTTATGCCTTATGCGTTAGGCGTTATGCGTTATACGTTATGCGTTATGCGTTATGCGTTATGAGTAATGCGTGATCCGTCATGCGTTATGCGTTTTGCGTTATTCGTTATGCGTTGTGCTTTACGCGTTATGCCTTATGCCTTATGCGTTATGCGTTATGCGTTATGCGTTGTGCGTTATGCGTTATGCGTTGTGCGTTATGCGTTATGCGTTATGCGGTATGCGTTATGCGTTATGCGTTATACGTTATGCGTTATGCGTTATGCGTTATGCGTTATGCGTTATGCGTTATGCGTTATGCGTTATGCGTTATGCGTTATGCGTTATGAGTAATGCTGGATCCGTTATGTGTTATGCGTTATGGATTATGCGTTATGCGTTATGAGTAATGCTGGATCCGATATGCGTTATGCGTTTTGCGTTATTCGTTATGCCTTGTGCTTTATGCGTTATGCGTTATGGATTATGCGTTATGCGATATTCGTTATGTGTTATGCGTTATGCGTTATGCGTTATGCGTTATGCGTTATGCGTTGTGCGTTATGCGTTATGCGTTATGCGTTATGCGTTATGCGTTATACGTTTTGCGTTATGCGTTGTGCGTTATGCGTTATGCGTTATGCGTTATGCGTTATGCGTTATGCGTTATGCGTTATGCGTTATGCGTTATGCGTTATGCGTTATGCGTTATGCGTTATGCGTTATGCGTTATGCGTTATGCGTTATGCGTTATGCGTTATGCGTTATGCGTTATGCGTTATGCGTTATGCGTTATGCGTTATGCGTTATGCGTTATGCGTTATGCGTTATGCGTTATGCGTTATGCGTTATGCGTTATGCGTTATGCGTTATGCGTTATGCGTTATGCGTTATGCGTTATGCGTTATGCGTTATGCGTTATGCGTTATGCGTTATGCGTTATGCGTTATGCGTTATGCGTTTTGCGTTATTCGTTATGCGTTGTGCTTTATGCGTTATGCGTTATGGATTATGCGTTATACGTTATGCGTTATGAGTAATGCTTGATCCGATATGCGTTATGCGGTATGCGTTATGCGTTACGAGTAATGATGGATCCGTTATGCGTTATGCGTTATGGATTATGTGTTATGCGTTATGCGTTATGAGTAATGCTGGATCCGTTATGCGTTATGCGTTTTGCGTTATTCGTTATGCGTTGTGCTTTATGCGTTATGCGTTATGGATTATGCGTTATGCGTTATGCGTTATGAGTAATGCTGGATCCGTTATGCGTTATGCGTTTTGCGTTATTCGTTATGCGTTGTGCTGTATGCGTTATGCGTTATGGATTATGCGTTATGCGATATTCGTTACGTGTTATGCGTTATGCGTTATGTGTTATACGGTATGCGTTATGCGTTATGCGTTATATGTTATGCGTTATGCGTTCTGCGTTATGCTTTATGCGTTATTCGTGATCCGTTATGCGTTAGGCGTTAAGCGTTTTGCGGTATTCGTTATGCGTTGTGCATTATGCATTATGCGTTATGCGTTATGCTTTATGCGTGATGCGTTATGCTTTATTCGTTATGCGTTATGCGTTATGCGTTAGGCGTTATGCGTTATGCTTTATGCGTTATGCGTGATCCGTTATGCGTTATGCGTTATGCGTTATGCGTTATGCGTTATGCGTTATGCGTTCTGCGTTATGCGTTATGCTTTGTGCGTTATGCGTTATGCGTTATGAGTAATGCGTGATCCGCTATGCGTTATGCGTTATGCGTTATGCGTTTTGCGTTTTGCGTTATGCGTTATGCGTTATGCGTTATGAGTTATGCGTTATGCGTTATGCGTTATGCATTATGCGTTATGCGTGATGCGTTATGCGCTATGCGTTATGCGTTATGCGTTATGCGTTATGCGTTATGCGTTATGCGTTATGAGTTATGCGTTATGCGTTATGCGTTATGTGTTATGCGTTGTGCGTTATGCGTTATGCGTTATGCGTTATGCGTTATGCGTTATACATTATGCGTTATGCGTTATGCGTTATGCTTTGTGCGTTATGCGTTATGCGTTATGAGTAATGCGTGATCCGTCATGCGTTATACATTATACTATATGCGTTATGCCTTATGCCTTATGCGTTACACGTAATGCGTTATGCGTTATGAGTAATGCTTGATCCGATATGCGTTATGCGTTATGCGTTATGAGTTATGCGTTAGGCGTTATGCGTTATGCGTTATGCGTTATGCGTTATGGGTTATTCGTTATGTGTTATGCGTAATGAGTAATGCTGGATCCGTTATGCGTTATGCGTTTTGCGTTATTCGTTATGCGTTGTGCTTTATGCGTTATGCGTTATGTATTATGCGTTATGCGATATTCGTTATTTGTTATGCGTTATGCGTTATGCGTTATGCGGTATGCTTTTTTCGTTATGCGTTATGCGTTGTGCGTTATGCGTTATGCGTTATGCGTTATGCGTTATGCGTTATGCTTTGTGCGTTATGCGTTATGCGTTATGAGTAATGCGTGATCCGTCATGCGTTATGCGTTATGCTATATGCGTTATGCCTTATGCCTTATGCGTTAGGCGTTATGCGTTATACGTTATGCGTTATGCGTTATGCGTTATGCGTTATGCGTTATGCGTTATGGGTTATTCGTTATGTGTTATGCGTTATACGTTATGCGTTATGCGTTATGCGTTATGGGTTATTCGTTATGTGTTATGCGTTATGCGTTATGCGTTATGTGTTATGCGTTATGCGTTATGCGTTATGAGTAATGCTGGATCCGTTATGTGTTATGCGTTATGGATTATGCGTTATGCGTTATGAGTAATGCTGGATCCGTTATGCGTTATGCGTTTTGCGTTATTCGTTATGCCTTGTGCTTTATGCGTTATGCGTTATGGATTATGCGTTATGCGATATTCGTTATGTGTTATGCGTTATGCGTTATGCGTTATGCGTTATGCGTTATGCGTTATGCGTTATGCGTTATGCGTTGTGCGTTATGCGTTATGCGTTATGCGTTATGCGTTATGCGTTATACGTTTTGCGTTATGCGTTATGCGTTATGCGTTATGCGTTATGCGTTATGCGTTTTGCATTATGCGTTATGCGTTATGCGTTATGCGTTATGCGTTATGCGTTATGCGTTATGCGTTATGCGTTATGCGTTATGCGTTATGCGTTATGCGTTATGCGTTATGCGTTATGCGTTATGCGTTATGCGTTATGCGTTATGCGTTATGCGTTATGCGTTATGCGTTATGCGTTATGCGTTATGCGTTATGCGTTATGCGTTATGCGTTATGCGTTATGCGTTTTGCGTTATTCGTTATGCGTTGTGCTTTATGCGTTATGCGTTATGGATTATGCGTTATGCGTTATGCGTTATGAGTAATGCTTGATCCGATATGCGTTATGCGGTATGAGTTATGCGTTACGAGTAATGATGGATCCGTTATGCGTTATGCGTTATGGATTATGCGTTATGCGTTATGCGTTATGAGTAATGCTGGATCCGTTATGCGTTATGCGTTTTGCGTTATTCGTTATGCGTTGTGCTTTATGCGTTATGCGTTATGGATTATGCGTTATGCGTTATGCGTTATGAGTAATGCTGGATCCGTTATGCGTTATGCGTTTTGCGTTATTCGTTATGCGTTGTGCTGTATGCGTTATGCGTTATGGATTATGCGTTATGCGATATTCGTTACGTGTTATGCGTTATGCGTTATGTGTTATACGGTATGCGTTATGCGTTATGCGTTATATGTTATGCGTTATGCGTTCTGCGTTATGCTTTATGCGTTATTCGTGATCCGTTATGCGTTAGGCGTTATGCGTTTTGCGGTATTCGTTATGCGTTGTGCATTATGCATTATGCGTTATGCGTTATGCTTTATGCGTTATGCGTTATGCGTTATGAGTAATGCGTGATCCGTCATGCGTTATGCGTTATGCGTTATGCGTTATGCGTTATGCGTTATGCGTTTTGCGTTATTCGTTATGCGTTGTGCTTTATGCGTTATGCGTTATGCGTTATGCGTTATGCGTTATGCGTTATGCGTTATGCGTTATGCGTTATGCGTTATGCGTTATGCGTTATACGTTATGCGTTATGCGTTATGGATTATGCGATATGCGTTATGCGTAATGAGTAATGCTGGATCCGTTATGCGTTATGCGTTTTGCGTTATTCGTTATGCGTTGTGCTTTATGCGTTATGCGTTATGTATTATGCGTTATGCGATATTCGTTATTTGTTATGCGTTATGCGTTATGCGGTATGCTTTTTTCGTTATGCGTTATGCGTTATGCGTTATGCGTTATGCTTTGTGCGTTATGCGTTATGCGTTATGAGTAATGCGTGATCCGTCATGCGTTATGCGTTATGCTATATGCGTTATGCCTTATGCCTTATGCGTTAGGCGTTATGCGTTATACGTTATGCGTTATGCGTTATGGGTTATTCGTTATGTGTTATGCGTAATGAGTAATGCTGGATCCGTTATGCGTTATGCGTTTTGCGTTATTCGTTATGCGTTGTGCTTTATGCGTTATGCGTTATGTATTATGCGTTATGCGATATTCGTTATTTGTTATGCGTTATGCGTTATGCGTTATGCGGTATGCTTTTTTCGTTATGCGTTATGCGTTGTGCGTTATGCGTTATGCGTTATGCGTTATGCGTTATGCTTTGTGCGTTATGCGTTATGCGTTATGAGTAATGCGTGATCCGTCATGCGTTATGCGTTATGCTATATGCGTTATGCCTTATGCCTTATGCGTTAGGCGTTATGCGTTATACGTTATGCGTTATGCGTTATGCGTTATGCGTTATGCGTTATGCGTTATGGGTTATTCGTTATGTGTTATGCGTTATGCGTTATGCGTTATGTGTTATGCGTTATGCGTTATGCGTTATGCGTTATGCGTTATGCGTTATGCGTTATGCGTTATACGTTATGCGTTATGCGTTATGCGTTATGGGTTATTCGTTATGTGTTATGCGTTATGCGTTATGCGTTATGTGTTATGCGTTATGCGTTATGCGTTATGAGTAATGCTGGATCCGTTATGTGTTATGCGTTATGGATTATGCGTTATGCGATATGAGTAATGCTGGATCCGATATGCGTTATGCGTTTTGCGTTATTCGTTATGCCTTGTGCTTTATGCGTTATGCGTTATGGATTATGCGTTATGCGATATTCGTTATGTGTTATGCGTTATGCGTTATGCGTTATGCGTTATGCGTTATGCGTTATGCGTTGTGCGTTATGCGTTATGCGTTATGCGTTATGCGTTATGCGTTATACGTTTTGCGTTATGCGTTATGCGTTATGCGTTATGCGTTATGCGTTATGCGTTATGCGTTATGCGTTATGCGTTATGCGTTATGCGTTATGCGTTATGCGTTATGCGTTATGCGTTATGCGTTATGCGTTATGCGTTATGCGTTATGCGTTATGCGTTATGCGTTATGCGTTATGCGTTTTGCGTTATTCGTTATGCGTTGTGCTTTATGCGTTATGCGTTATGGATTATGCGTTATGCGTTATGCGTTATGGGTAATGCTTGATCCGATATGCGTTATGCGGTATGCGTTATGCGTTACGAGTAATGATGGATCCGTTATGCGTTATGCGTTATGGATTATGCGTTATGCGTTATGCGTTATGAGTAATGCTGGATCCGTTATGCGTTATGCGTTTTGCGTTATTCGTTATGCGTTGTGCTTTATGCGTTATGCGTTATGGATTATGCGTTATGCGTTATGCGTTATGAGTAATGCTGGATCCGTTATGCGTTATGCGTTTTGCGTTATTCGTTATGCGTTGTGCTGTATGCGTTATGCGTTATGGATTATGCGTTATGCGATATTCGTTACGTGTTATGCGTTATGCGTTATGTGTTATACGGTATGCGTTATGCGTTATGCGTTATATGTTATGCGTTATGCGTTCTGCGTTATGCTTTATGCGTTATTCGTGATCCGTTATGCGTTAGGCGTTAAGCGTTTTGCGGTATTCGTTATGCGTTGTGCATTATGCATTATGCGTTATGCGTTATGCTTTATGCGTGATGCGTTATGCTTTATTCGTTATGCGTTATGCGTTATGCGTTATGCGTTATGCGTTATGCTTTATGCGTTATGCGTGATCCGTTATGCGTTATGCGTTATGCGTTATGCGTTATGCGTTATGCGTTCTGCGTTATGCGTTATGCGTTATGCGTTATGCTTTGTGCGTTATGCGTTATGCGTTATGAGTAATGCGTGATCCGCTATGCGTTATGCGTTATGCGTTATGCGTTTTGCGTTATGCGTTATGCGTTATGCGTTATGAGTTATGCGTTATGCGTTATGCGTTATGCATTATGCGTTATGCGTGATGCGTTATGCGCTATGCGTTATGCGTTATGCGTTATGCGTTATGCGTTATGCGTTATGCGTTATGAGTTATGCGTTATGCGTTATGCGTTATGCGTTATGCGTTATGCGTTATGCGTTATGCGTTATGCGTTATGCGTTATGCGTTATACATTATGCGTTATGCGTTATGCGTTATGCTTTGTGCGTTATGCGTTATGCGTTTTGAGTAATGCGTGATCCGTCATGCGTTATACATTATGCTATATGCGTTATGCCTTATGCCTTATGCGTTACACGTAATGCGTTATGCGTTATGAGTAATGCTTGATCCGATATGCGTTATGCGGTATGCGTTATGCGTTATGAGTAATGCTGGATCCGTTATGCGTTTTGCGTTATGGATTATGCGTTATGCGTTATGCGTTATGAGTAATGCTGGATCCGTTATGCGTTATGCGTTATGAGTAATGCTGGATCCGTTATGCGTTATGCGTTATGCGTTATGCGTTATGCGTTATGCGTTATGCGTTATGCGTTATTCGTTATGTGTTATTCGTTATGCGTTATGCGTTATGCGTTATGCGTTATGCGTTATGCGTTATGCGTTATGCGTTATGCGTTATGCGTTATGAGTAATGCGTGATCCGTCATGCTTTATGCGTTATGCTATATGCGTTATGCGTTATGCGTTATGCATTATGCGTTACGCGTTATGCGTTATGCGTTATGCGTTATGCGTTATGCGTTGCGTTATGCGTTATGCGTTATGCGTTATGCGTTATGCGTTATGCGTTATGCTTTGTACGTTATGCGTTATGCGTTATGAGTAATGCGTGATCCGTCATGCGTTATGCGTTATGCTATATGCGTTATGCCTTATCCCTTATGCCTTATGCGTTAGGCGTTATGCGTTATACGTTATGCGTTATGCGTTATTCGTTATGCGTTATGCGTTATTCGTTATGCGTTATGAGTAATGCGTGATCCGTCATGCGTTATGCGTTTTGCGTTATTCGTTATGCGTTGTGCTTTATGCGTTATGCCTTATGCCTTATGCGTTATGCGTTATGCGTTATGCGTTGTGCGTTATGCGTTATGCGTTGTGCGTTATGCGTTATGCGTTATGCGTTATGCGTTATGCGTTATGCGTTATGCGTTATGCGTTATGCGTTATGCGTTATGAGTAATGCTGGATCCGTTATGTGTTATGCGTTATGGATTATGCGTTATGCGTTATGAGTAATGCTGGATCCGTTATGCGTTATGCGTTTTGCGTTATTCGTTATGCCTTGTGCTTTATGCGTTATGCGTTATGGATTATGCGTTATGCGATATTCGTTATGTGTTATGCGTTATGCGTTATGCGTTATGCGTTATGCGTTATGCGTTATGCGTTATGCGTTGTGCGTTATGCGTTATGCGTTATGCGTTATGCGTTATGCGTTATACGTTATGCGTTATGCGTTATGCGTTATGCGTTATGCGTTATGCGTTATGCGTTATGCGTTATGCATTATGCGTTATGCGTTATGCGTTATGCGTTATTGCGTTATGCGTTATGCGTTATGCGTTATGCGTTATGCGTTATGCGTTATGCGTTATGCGTTATGCGTTATGCGTTATGCGTTATGCGTTATGCGTTATGCGTTATGCGTTATGAGTAATGCTGGATCCGTTGTGCGTTATAGCGTTTTGCGTTATTCGTTATGCGTTGTGCTGTATGCGTTATGCGTTATGGATTATGCGTTATGCGATATTCGTTACGTGTTATGCGTTATGCGTTATGCGGTATGCATTATGCGTTATGCGGTATTCGTTATGCGTTGTGCATTATGCGTTATGCGTTATGCGTTATGCTTTATGCGTGATGTCTTATGCGTTATGCGTTATGCGTTATGCGTTATGCGTTATGCGTTATGCGTTATGCGTTATGCGTTATGCGTTATGCGTTTTGCTTTATGCGTTATGCGTTATGCGTTATGCGTTATGCGGTATGCATTATGCGTTATGCGGTATTCGTTATGCGTTGTGCATTATGCGTTATGCGTTATGCGTTATGCTTTATGCGTGATGTCTTATGCGTTATGCGTTATGCGTTATGCGTTATGCGTTATGCGTTATGCGTTATGCGTTATGCGTTATGCGTTATGCGTTATGCGTTATGCGTTATGCGTTATACGTTATGCGTTATGCGTTATGCGTTATGCGTTATGCGTTATGCGTTATGCGTTATGCGTTGTGCGTTATGCGTTATACGTTATGCGTTATGCGTTATGCGTTATGGGTTATTCGTTATGTGTTATGCGTTATGCGATATGCGTTATGTGTTATGCGTTATGCGTTATGCGTTATGCGTTATGCGTTATGCGTTATGCGTTATGCGTTATGCGTTATGCGTTGTGCGTTATGCGTTATGCGTTGTGCGTTATGCGTTATGCTTTATGCGTTATGCGTTATGCGTTATGCGTTATACGTTATGCGTTATGCGTTATGCGTTATGCGTTATGCGTTATGCGTTATGCGTTATGCGTTATGCGTTATGCGTTATGCGTTATGCGTTATGCGTTATGCGTTATGCGTTATGCGTTATGCGTTATGCGTTATACGTTATGCGTTATGCGTTATGCGTTATGCGTTATGCGTTATGCGTTATGCGTTATGCGTTATGCGTTATGCGTTATGCGTTATACGTTATGCGTTATGCGTTATGCGTTATGGGTTATTCGTTATGTGTTATGCGTTATGCGTTATGCGTTATGTGTTATGCGTTATGCGTTATGCGTTATGCGTTATGCGTTATGCGTTATGCGTTATGCGTTATGCGTTATGCGTTATGCGTTGTGCGTTATGCGTTATGCGTTGTGCGTTATGCGTTATGCTTTATGCGTTATGCGTTATGCGTTATGCGTTATACGTTATGCGTTATGCGTTATGCGTTATGCGTTATGCGTTATGCGTTATGCGTTATGCGTTATGCGTTATGCGTTATGCGTTATGCGATATTCGTTACGTGTTATGCGTTATGCGATATGCGTTATGCGTTATGCGTTATGCGTTATGCGTTATGCGTTATGCTTTATGCGTTATGCGTTATGCGTTATGAGTAATGCGTGATCCGTCATGCGTTATGCGTTTTGCGTTATTCGTTATGCGTTGTGCTTTATGCGTTATGCCTTATGCCTTATGCGTTATGCGTAATGCGTTATGCGTTGTGCGTTATGCGTTATGCGTTGTGCGTTATGCGTTATGCGTTATGCGGTATGCGTTATGCGTTATGCGTTATACGTTATGCGTTATGCGTTATGCGTTATGCGTTATGCGTTATGCGTTATGCGTTATGCGTTATGCGTTATGCGTTATGAGTAATGCTGGATCCGTTATGTGTTATGCGTTATGCGTTATGCGTTATGCGTTATGCGTTATGCGTTATGCGTTATGCGTTATGCGTTATGCGTTATGCGTTATGCGTTATGCGTTATGCGTTATGCGTTATGCGTTATGCGTTATGCGTTATGCGTTATGCGTTATGCGTTATGCGTTATGCGTTATGCGTTATGCGTTATGCGTTACGCGTTATGCGTTATGCGTTATGCGTTATGCGTTATGAGTAATGCTGGATCCGTTATGCGTTATGCGTTTTGCGTTATTCGTTATGCGTTGTGCTTTATGCGTTATGCGTTATGGATTATGCGTTATGCGATATTCGTTACGTGTTATGCGTTATGCGTTATGGGTTATACGGTATGCGTTATGTGTTATGCGTTATGCGTTATATGTTATGCGTTATGCGTTCTGCGTTATGCGTTCTGCGTTATGCTTTATGCGTTATGCGGGATCCGTTATGCGTTAGGCGTTATGCGTTTTGCGGTATTCGTTATGCGTTGTGCATTCTGCGTTATGCGTTATGCGTTATGCGTTATGCTTTGTGCGTTATGCGTTATGCGTTATGAGTAATGCGTTATGCGTTATGCGTTATGCGTTATGCGTTATGCGTTATGCGTTATGCGTTATGCGTTATGTGTTATGCGTTATGCGTTATGCGTTATGCGTTATGCGTTATGCGTTATGCGTTATGCGTTATGCGTTATGCGTTATGCGTTATGCGTTATGCGTTATGCGTTATGCGTTATGCGTTATGCGTTATGCGTTATGCGTTATGCGTTATGCGTTATGCGTTATGGGTTATTCGTTATGCGTTATGCGTTATGCGTTATGCGTTATGCGTTATGCGTTATGTGTTATGCGTTATGCGTTATGCGTTATTCTTTATGCGTTATGCGTTATGCGTTATGCTTTGTGCGTTATGCGTTATGCGTTATGAGTAATGCGTTATGCGATATGCGTTATGCGTTATGCGTTATGCGTTATGCGTTATGCGTTATGCGTTATGCGTTATGCGTTATGCGTTATGCGTTATGCGTTATGCGTTATGCGTTATGCGTTATGCGTTATGCGTTATGCGTTATGCGTTACGCGTTATGCGTTATGCGTTATGCGTTATGCGTTATGAGTAATGCTGGATCCGTTATGCGTTATGCGTTTTGCGTTATTCGTTATGCGTTGTGCTTTATGCGTTATGCGTTATGGATTATGCGTTATGCGATATTCGTTACGTGTTATGCGTTATGCGTTATGGGTTATACGGTATGCGTTATGTGTTATGCGTTATGCGTTATATGTTATGCGTTATGCGTTCTGCGTTATGCGTTCTGCGTTATGCTTTATGCGTTATGCGGGATCCGTTATGCGTTAGGCGTTATGCGTTTTGCGGTATTCGTTATGCGTTGTGCATTCTGCGTTATGCGTTATGCGTTATGCGTTATGCTTTGTGCGTTATGCGTTATGCGTTATGAGTAATGCGTTATGCGTTATGCGTTATGCGTTATGCGTTATGCGTTATGCGTTATGCGTTATGCGTTATGTGTTATGCGTTATGCGTGATGCGTTATGCGTTATGCGCTATGCGTTATGCGTTATGCGTTATGCGTTATGCGTTATGCGTTATGCGTTATGCGTTATGCGTTATGCGTTATGCATTCTGCGTTATGCGTTATGCGTTATGCGTTATGCTTTGTGCGTTATGCGTTATGCGTTATGAGTAATGCGTTATGCGTTATGCGTTAGGCGTTATGCGTTATGCGTTATGCGTTATGCGTTATGCGTGATGCGTTATGCGTTATGCGCTATGCGTTATGCTTTGTGCGTTATGCGTTATGCGTTATGCGTTATGCGTTATGCGTTATGCGTTATGCGTTATGCGTTATGCGTTATGCATTCTGCGTTATGCGTTATGCGTTATGCGTTATGCTTTGTGCGTTATGCGTTATGCGTTATGAGTAATGCGTTATGCGTTATGCGTTATGCGTTATGCGTTATGCGTTATGCGTTATGCGTTATGCGTTATGCGTTATGTCTTATGCGTTATACGTAATGCGTTATGCGTTATGAGTAATGCTTGATCCGATATGCGTTATGCGGTATGCGTTATGCGTTACGAGTAATGATGGATCCGTTATGCGTTATGCGTTATGGATTATGCGTTATGCGTTATGCGTTATGAGTAATGCTGGATCCGTTATGCGTTATGCGTTTTGCGTTATTCGTTATGCGTTGTGCTTTATGCGTTATGCGTTATGCATTATGCGTTATGCGTTATGCGTTATGAGTAATGCTGGATCCGTTATGCGTTATGCGTTTTGCGTTATTCGTTATGCGTTGTGCTGTATGCGTTATGCGTTATGGATTATGCGTTATGCGATATTCGTTACGTGTTATGCGTTATGCGTTATGTGTTATACGGTATGCGTTATGCGTTATGCGTTATGCGTTATATGTTATGCGTTATGCGTTCTGCGTTATGCTTTATGCGTTATTCGTGATCCGTTATGCGTTAGGCGTTAAGCGTTTTGCGGTATTCGTTATGCGTTGTGCATTATGCATTATGCGTTATGCGTTATGCTTTATGCGTGATGCGTTATGCTTTATTCGTTATGCGTTATGCGTTATGCGTTAGGCGTTATGCGTTATGCTTTATGCGTTATGCGTGATCCGTTATGCGTTATGCGTTATGCGTTATGCGTTATGAGTAATGCGTGATCCGCTATGCGTTATGCGTTATGCGTTATGCGTTTTGCGTTATGCGTTATGCGTTATGCGTTATGAGTTATGCGTTATGCGTTATGCGTTATGCATTATGCGTTATGCGTGATGCGTTATGCGCTATGCGTTATGCGTTATGCGTTATGCGTTATGCGTTATGCGTTATGCGTTATGAGTTATGCGTTATGCGTTATGCGTTATGCGTTATGTGTTATGCGTTGTGCGTTATGCGTTATGCGTTATGCGTTATGCGTTATGCGTTATACATTATGCGTTATGCGTTATGCGTTATGCTTTGTGCGTTATGCGTTATGCGTTATGAGTAATGCGTGATCCGTCATGCGTTATACATTATGCTATATGCGTTATGCCTTATGCCTTATGCGTTACACGTAATGCGTTATGCGTTATGAGTAATGCTTGATCCGATATGCGTTATGCGGTATGCGTTATGCGTTATGAGTAATGCTGGATCCGTTATGCGTTTTGCGTTATGGATTATGCGTTATGCGTTATGCGTTATGAGTAATGCTGGATCCGTTATGCGTTATGCGTTATGAGTAATGCTGGATCCGTTATGCGTTATGCGTTATGCGTTATGCGTTATGCGTTATGCGTTGTGCGTTATGCGTTATTCGTTATGCGTTATTCGTTATGCGTTATGCGTTATGCGTTATGCGTTATGCGTTATGCGTTATGCGTTATGCGTTATGCGATATTCGTTATGCGTTATGCGTTATGCGTTATGCGTTATGCGTTATGCTATATGCGTTATGCCTTATCCCTTATGCCTTATGCGTTAGGCGTTATGCGTTATACGTTATGCGTTATGCGTTATGCGTTATGAGTAATGCGTGATCCGTCATGCGTTATGCGTTTTGCGTTATTCGTTATGCGTTGTGCTTTACGCGTTATGCCTTATGCCTTATGCGTTATGCGTTATGCGTTATGCGTTGTGCGTTATGCGTTATGCGTTGTGCGTTATGCGTTATGCGTTATGCGGTATGCGTTATGCGTTATGCGTTATACGTTATGCGTTATGCGTTATGCGTTATGCGTTATGCGTTATGCGTTATGCGTTATGCGTTATGCGTTATGCGTTATGCGTTATGAGTAATGCTGGATCCGTTATGTGTTATGCGTTATGGATTATGCGTTATGCGTTATGAGTAATGCTGGATCCGATATGCGTTATGCGTTTTGCGTTATTCGTTATGCCTTGTGCTTTATGCGTTATGCGTTATGGATTATGCGTTATGCGATATTCGTTATGTGTTATGCGTTATGCGTTATGCGTTATGCGTTATGCGTTATGCGTTGTGCGTTATGCGTTATGCGTTATGCGTTATGCGTTATGCGTTATACGTTTTGCGTTATGCGTTGTGCGTTATGCGTTATGCGTTATGCGTTATGCGTTATGCGTTATGCGTTATGCGTTATGCGTTATGCGTTATGCGTTATGCGTTATGCGTTATGCGTTATGCGTTATGCGTTATGCGTTATGCGTTATGCGTTATGCGTTATGCGTTATGCGTTATGCGTTATGCGTTATGCGTTATGCGTTATGCGTTATGCGTTATGCGTTATGCGTTATGCGTTATGCGTTATGCGTTATGCGTTATGCGTTATGCGTTATGCGTTATGCGTTATGCGTTATGCGTTATGCGTTATGCGTTATGCGTTATGCGTTATGCGTTATGCGTTATGCGTTATGCGTTATGCGTTATGCGTTTTGCGTTATTCGTTATGCGTTGTGCTTTATGCGTTATGCGTTATGGATTATGCGTTATGCGTTATGCGTTATGAGTAATGCTTGATCCGATATGCGTTATGCGGTATGCGTTATGCGTTACGAGTAATGATGGATCCGTTATGCGTTATGCGTTATGGATTATGTGTTATGCGTTATGCGTTATGAGTAATGCTGGATCCGTTATGCGTTATGCGTTTTGCGTTATTCGTTATGCGTTGTGCTTTATGCGTTATGCGTTATGGATTATGCGTTATGCGTTATGCGTTATGAGTAATGCTGGATCCGTTATGCGTTATGCGTTTTGCGTTATTCGTTATGCGTTGTGCTGTATGCGTTATGCGTTATGGATTATGCGTTATGCGATATTCGTTACGTGTTATGCGTTATGCGTTATGTGTTATACGGTATGCGTTATGCGTTATGCGTTATATGTTATGCGTTATGCGTTCTGCGTTATGCTTTATGCGTTATTCGTGATCCGTTATGCGTTAGGCGTTAAGCGTTTTGCGGTATTCGTTATGCGTTGTGCATTATGCATTATGCGTTATGCGTTATGCTTTATGCGTGATGCGTTATGCTTTATTCGTTATGCGTTATGCGTTATGCGTTAGGCGTTATGCGTTATGCTTTATGCGTTATGCGTGATCCGTTATGCGTTATGCGTTATGCGTTATGCGTTATGCGTTATGCGTTATGCGTTCTGCGTTATGCGTTATGCTTTGTGCGTTATGCGTTATGCGTTATGAGTAATGCGTGATCCGCTATGCGTTATGCGTTATGCGTTATGCGTTTTGCGTTTTGCGTTATGCGTTATGCGTTATGCGTTATGAGTTATGCGTTATGCGTTATGCGTTATGCATTATGCGTTATGCGTGATGCGTTATGCGCTATGCGTTATGCGTTATGCGTTATGCGTTATGCGTTATGCGTTATGCGTTATGAGTTATGCGTTATGCGTTATGCGTTATGTGTTATGCGTTGTGCGTTATGCGTTATGCGTTATGCGTTATGCGTTATGCGTTATACATTATGCGTTATGCGTTATGCGTTATGCTTTGTGCGTTATGCGTTATGCGTTATGAGTAATGCGTGATCCGTCATGCGTTATACATTATACTATATGCGTTATGCCTTATGCCTTATGCGTTACACGTAATGCGTTATGCGTTATGAGTAATGCTTGATCCGATATGCGTTATGCGTTATGCGTTATGAGTTATGCGTTATGCGTTATGCGTTATGCGTTATGCGTTATGCGTTATGGGTTATTCGTTATGTGTTATGCGTAATGAGTAATGCTGGATCCGTTATGCGTTATGCGTTTTGCGTTATTCGTTATGCGTTGTGCTTTATGCGTTATGCGTTATGTATTATGCGTTATGCGATATTCGTTATTTGTTATGCGTTATGCGTTATGCGTTATGCGGTATGCTTTTTTCGTTATGCGTTATGCGTTGTGCGTTATGCGTTATGCGTTATGCGTTATGCGTTATGCGTTATGCTTTGTGCGTTATGCGTTATGCGTTATGAGTAATGCGTGATCCGTCATGCGTTATGCGTTATGCTATATGCGTTATGCCTTATGCCTTATGCGTTAGGCGTTATGCGTTATACGTTATGCGTTATGCGTTATGCGTTATGCGTTATGCGTTATGCGTTATGGGTTATTCGTTATGTGTTATGCGTTATACGTTATGCGTTATGCGTTATGCGTTATGGGTTATTCGTTATGTGTTATGCGTTATGCGTTATGCGTTATGCGTTATGCGTTATGCGTTATGCGTTATGAGTAATGCTGGATCCGTTATGTGTTATGCGTTATGGATTATGCGTTATGCGTTATGAGTAATGCTGGATCCGTTATGCGTTATGCGTTTTGCGTTATTCGTTATGCCTTGTGCTTTATGCGTTATGCGTTATGGATTATGCGTTATGCGATATTCGTTATGTGTTATGCGTTATGCGTTATGCGTTATGCGTTATGCGTTATGCGTTATGCGTTATGCGTTATGCGTTGTGCGTTATGCGTTATGCGTTATGCGTTATGCGTTATGCGTTATACGTTTTGCGTTATGCGTTATGCGTTATGCGTTATGCGTTATGCGTTATGCGTTTTGCATTATGCGTTATGCGTTATGCGTTATGCGTTATGCGTTATGCGTTATGCGTTATGCGTTATGCGTTATGCGTTATGCGTTATGCGTTATGCGTTATGCGTTATGCGTTATGCGTTATGCGTTATGCGTTATGCGTTATGCGTTATGCGTTATGCGTTATGCGTTATGCGTTATGCGTTATGCGTTATGCGTTATGCGTTATGCGTTATGCGTTATGCGTTATGCGTTATGCGTTTTGCGTTATTCGTTATGCGTTGTGCTTTATGCGTTATGCGTTATGGATTATGCGTTATACGTTATGCGTTATGAGTAATGCTTGATCCGATATGCGTTATGCGGTATGCGTTATGCGTTACGAGTAATGATGGATCCGTTATGCGTTATGCGTTATGGATTATGCGTTATGCGTTATGCGTTATGAGTAATGCTGGATCCGTTATGCGTTATGCGTTTTGCGTTATTCGTTATGCGTTGTGCTTTATGCGTTATGCGTTATGGATTATGCGTTATGCGTTATGCGTTATGAGTAATGCTGGATCCGTTATGCGTTATGCGTTTTGCGTTATTCGTTATGCGTTGTGCTGTATGCGTTATGCGTTATGGATTATGCGTTATGCGATATTCGTTACGTGTTATGCGTTATGCGTTATGTGTTATACGGTATGCGTTATGCGTTATGCGTTATATGTTATGCGTTATGCGTTCTGCGTTATGCTTTATGCGTTATTCGTGATCCGTTATGCGTTAGGCGTTATGCGTTTTGCGGTATTCGTTATGCGTTGTGCATTATGCATTATGCGTTATGCGTTATGCTTTATGCGTTATGCGTTATGCGTTATGAGTAATGCGTGATCCGTCATGCGTTATGCGTTATGCGTTATGCGTTATGCGTTATGCGTTATGCGTTTTGCGTTATTCGTTATGCGTTGTGCTTTATGCGTTATGCGTTATGCGTTATGCGTTATGCGTTATGCGTTATGCGTTATGCGTTATGCGTTATGCGTTATGCGTTATGCGTTATACGTTATGCGTTATGCGTTATGGATTATGCGATATGCGTTATGCGTAATGAGTAATGCTGGATCCGTTATGCGTTATGCGTTTTGCGTTATTCGTTATGCGTTGTGCTTTATGCGTTATGCGTTATGTATTATGCGTTATGCGATATTCGTTATTTGTTATGCGTTATGCGTTATGCGGTATGCTTTTTTCGTTATGCGTTATGCGTTATGCGTTATGCGTTATGCTTTGTGCGTTATGCGTTATGCGTTATGAGTAATGCGTGATCCGTCATGCGTTATGCGTTATGCTATATGCGTTATGCCTTATGCCTTATGCGTTAGGCGTTATGCGTTATACGTTATGCGTTATGCGTTATGGGTTATTCGTTATGTGTTATGCGTAATGAGTAATGCTGGATCCGTTATGCGTTATGCGTTTTGCGTTATTCGTTATGCGTTGTGCTTTATGCGTTATGCGTTATGTATTATGCGTTATGCGATATTCGTTATTTGTTATGCGTTATGCGTTATGCGTTATGCGGTATGCTTTTTTCGTTATGCGTTATGCGTTGTGCGTTATGCGTTATGCGTTATGCGTTATGCGTTATGCTTTGTGCGTTATGCGTTATGCGTTATGAGTAATGCGTGATCCGTCATGCGTTATGCGTTATGCTATATGCGTTATGCCTTATGCCTTATGCGTTAGGCGTTATGCGTTATACGTTATGCGTTATGCGTTATGCGTTATGCGTTATGCGTTATGCGTTATGGGTTATTCGTTATGTGTTATGCGTTATGCGTTATGCGTTATGTGTTATGCGTTATGCGTTATGCGTTATGCGTTATGCGTTATGCGTTATGCGTTATGCGTTATACGTTATGCGTTATGCGTTATGCGTTATGGGTTATTCGTTATGTGTTATGCGTTATGCGTTATGCGTTATGTGTTATGCGTTATGCGTTATGCGTTATGAGTAATGCTGGATCCGTTATGTGTTATGCGTTATGGATTATGCGTTATGCGTTATGAGTAATGCTGGATCCGATATGCGTTATGCGTTTTGCGTTATTCGTTATGCCTTGTGCTTTATGCGTTATGCGTTATGGATTATGCGTTATGCGATATTCGTTATGTGTTATGCGTTATGCGTTATGCGTTATGCGTTATGCGTTATGCGTTATGCGTTGTGCGTTATGCGTTATGCGTTATGCGTTATGCGTTATGCGTTATACGTTTTGCGTTATGCGTTATGCGTTATGCGTTATGCGTTATGCGTTATGCGTTATGCGTTATGCGTTATGCGTTATGCGTTATGCGTTATGCGTTATGCGTTATGCGTTATGCGTTATGCGTTATGCGTTATGCGTTATGCGTTATGCGTTATGCGTTATGCGTTATGCGTTATGCGT
Source organism: Lasioglossum morio (assembly GCA_916610235.2). Taxonomy (NCBI): domain Eukaryota; kingdom Metazoa; phylum Arthropoda; class Insecta; order Hymenoptera; family Halictidae; genus Lasioglossum; species Lasioglossum morio. The sequence goes on along the minus strand of CAKAJA020000513.1, from coordinate 1,777,666 downwards.
TTTGCGTTATTCGTTATGCGTTGTGCTTTATGCGTTATGCGTTATGGATTATGCGTTATACGTTATGCGTTATGGGTAATGCTTGATCCGATATGCGTTATGCGGTATGCGTTATGCGTTACGAGTAATGATGGATCCGTTATGCGTTATGCGTTATGGATTATGCGTTATGCGTTATGCGTTATGAGTAATGCTGGATCCGTTATGCGTTATGCGTTTTGCGTTATTCGTTATGCGTTGTGCTTTATGCGTTATGCGTTATGGATTATGCGTTATGCGTTATGCGTTATGAGTAATGCTGGATCCGTTATGCGTTATGCGTTTTGCGTTATTCGTTATGCGTTGTGCTGTATGCGTTATGCGTTATGGATTATGCGTTATGCGATATTCGTTACGTGTTATGCGTTATGCGTTATGTGTTATACGGTATGCGTTATGCGTTATGCGTTATATGTTATGCGTTATGCGTTCTGCGTTATGCTTTATGCGTTATTCGTGATCCGTTATGCGTTAGGCGTTAAGCGTTTTGCGGTATTCGTTATGCGTTGTGCATTATGCATTATGCGTTATGCGTTATGCTTTATGCGTGATGCGTTATGCTTTATTCGTTATGCGTTATGCGTTATGCGTTAGGCGTTATGCGTTATGCTTTATGCGTTATGCGTGATCCGTTATGCGTTATGCGTTATGCGTTATGCGTTATGCGTTATGCGTTATGCGTTATGCGTTATGCGTTATGCGTTATGCTTTGTGCGTTATGCGTTATGCGTTATGAGTAATGCGTGATCCGCTATGCGTTATGCGTTATGCGTTATGCGTTTTGCGTTATGCGTTATGCGTTATGCGTTATGAGTTATGCGTTATGCGTTATGCGTTATGCATTATGCGTTATGCGTGATGCGTTATGCGTTATGCGTTATGCGTTATGCGTTATGCGTTATGCGTTATGCGTTATGCGTTATGAGTTATGCGTTATGCGTTATGCGTTATGTGTTATGCGTTGTGCGTTATGCGTTATGCGTTATGCGTTATGCGTTATGCGTTATACATTATGCGTTATGCGTTATGCGTTATGCTTTGTGCGTTATGCGTTATGCGTTTTGAGTAATGCGTGATCCGTCATGCGTTATACATTATGCTATATGCGTTATGCCTTATGCCTTATGCGTTACACGTAATGCGTTATGCGTTATGAGTAATGCTTGATCCGATATGCGTTATGCGGTATGCGTTATGCGTTATGAGTAATGCTGGATCCGTTATGCGTTTTGCGTTATGGATTATGCGTTATGCGTTATGCGTTATGAGTAATGCTGGATCCGTTATGCGTTATGCGTTATGAGTAATGCTGGATCCGTTATGCGTTATGCGTTATGCGTTATGCGTTATGCGTTATGCGTTGTGCGTTATGCGTTATTCGTTATGTGTTATTCGTTATGCGTTATGCGTTATGCGTTATGCGTTATGCGTTATGCGTTATGCGTTATGCGTTATGCGTTATGCGTTATGAGTAATGCGTGATCCGTCATGCTTTATGCGTTATGCTATATGCGTTATGCGTTATGCGTTATGCATTATGCGTTACGCGTTATGCGTTATGCGTTATGCGTTATGCGTTATGCGTTGCGTTATGCGTTATGCGTTATGCGTTATGCGTTATGCGTTATGCGTTATGCTTTGTACGTTATGCGTTATGCGTTATGAGTAATGCGTGATCCGTCATGCGTTATGCGTTATGCTATATGCGTTATGCCTTATCCCTTATGCCTTATGCGTTAGGCGTTATGCGTTATACGTTATGCGTTATGCGTTATGCGTTATGCGTTATGCGTTATTCGTTATGCGTTATGAGTAATGCGTGATCCGTCATGCGTTATGCGTTTTGCGTTATTCGTTATGCGTTGTGCTTTATGCGTTATGCCTTATGCCTTATGCGTTATGCGTTATGCGTTATGCGTTGTGCGTTATGCGTTATGCGTTGTGCGTTATGCGTTATGCGTTATGCGGTATGCGTTATGCGTTATGCGTTATGCGTTATGCGTTATGCGTTATGCGTTATGAGTAATGCTGGATCCGTTATGTGTTATGCGTTATGGATTATGCGTTATGCGTTATGAGTAATGCTGGATCCGATATGCGTTATGCGTTTTGCGTTATTCGTTATGCCTTGTGCTTTATGCGTTATGCGTTATGGATTATGCGTTATGCGATATTCGTTATGTGTTATGCGTTATGCGTTATGCGTTATGCGTTATGCGTTATGCGTTATGCGTTATGCGTTGTGCGTTATGCGTTATGCGTTATGCGTTATGCGTTATGCGTTATACGTTATGCGTTATGCGTTATGCGTTATGCGTTATGCGTTATGCGTTATGCGTTATGCGTTATGCATTATGCGTTATGCGTTATGCGTTATGCGTTATTGCGTTATGCGTTATGCGTTATGCGTTATGCGTTATGCGTTATGCGTTATGCGTTATGCGTTATGCGTTATGCGTTATGCGTTATGCGTTATGCGTTATGCGTTATGCGTTATGCGTTATGCGTTATGAGTAATGCTGGATCCGTTGTGCGTTATAGCGTTTTGCGTTATTCGTTATGCGTTGTGCTGTATGCGTTATGCGTTATGGATTATGCGTTATGCGATATTCGTTACGTGTTATGCGTTATGCGTTATGCGGTATGCATTATGCGTTATGCGGTATTCGTTATGCGTTGTGCATTATGCGTTATGCGTTATGCGTTATGCTTTATGCGTGATGTCTTATGCGTTATGCGTTATGCGTTATGCGTTATGCGTTATGCGTTATGCGTTATGCGTTATGCGTTATGCGTTATGCGTTTTGCTTTATGCGTTATGCGTTATGCGTTATGCGTTATGCGGTATGCATTATGCGTTATGCGGTATTCGTTATGCGTTGTGCATTATGCGTTATGCGTTATGCGTTATGCTTTATGCGTGATGTCTTATGCGTTATGCGTTATGCGTTATGCGTTATGCGTTATGCGTTATGCGTTATGCGTTATGCGTTATGCGTTATGCGTTATGCGTTATGCGTTATGCGTTATACGTTATGCGTTATGCGTTATGCGTTATGCGTTATGCGTTATGCGTTATGCGTTATGCGTTGTGCGTTATGCGTTATACGTTATGCGTTATGCGTTATGCGTTATGGGTTATTCGTTATGTGTTATGCGTTATGCGATATGCGTTATGTGTTATGCGTTATGCGTTATGCGTTATGCGTTATGCGTTATGCGTTATGCGTTATGCGTTATGCGTTATGCGTTGTGCGTTATGCGTTATGCGTTGTGCGTTATGCGTTATGCTTTATGCGTTATGCGTTATGCGTTATGCGTTATACGTTATGCGTTATGCGTTATGCGTTATGCGTTATGCGTTATGCGTTATGCGTTATGCGTTATGCGTTATGCGTTATGCGTTATGCGTTATGCGTTATGCGTTATGCGTTATGCGTTATGCGTTATACGTTATGCGTTATGCGTTATGCGTTATGCGTTATGCGTTATGCGTTATGCGTTATGCGTTATGCGTTATGCGTTATGCGTTATACGTTATGCGTTATGCGTTATGCGTTATGGGTTATTCGTTATGTGTTATGCGTTATGCGTTATGCGTTATGTGTTATGCGTTATGCGTTATGCGTTATGCGTTATGCGTTATGCGTTATGCGTTATGCGTTATGCGTTATGCGTTGTGCGTTATGCGTTATGCGTTGTGCGTTATGCGTTATGCTTTATGCGTTATGCGTTATGCGTTATGCGTTATACGTTATGCGTTATGCGTTATGCGTTATGCGTTATGCGTTATGCGTTATGCGTTATGCGTTATGCGTTATGCGTTATGCGTTATGCGATATTCGTTACGTGTTATGCGTTATGCGATATGCGTTATGCGTTATGCGTTATGCGTTATGCGTTATGCGTTATGCTTTATGCGTTATGCGTTATGCGTTATGAGTAATGCGTGATCCGTCATGCGTTATGCGTTTTGCGTTATTCGTTATGCGTTGTGCTTTATGCGTTATGCCTTATGCCTTATGCGTTATGCGTAATGCGTTATGCGTTGTGCGTTATGCGTTATGCGTTGTGCGTTATGCGTTATGCGTTATGCGGTATGCGTTATGCGTTATGCGTTATACGTTATGCGTTATGCGTTATGCGTTATGCGTTATGCGTTATGCGTTATGCGTTATGCGTTATGCGTTATGCGTTATGAGTAATGCTGGATCCGTTATGTGTTATGCGTTATGGATTATGCGTTATGCGTTATGAGTAATGCTGGATCCGATATGCGTTATGCGTTTTGCGTTATTCGTTATGCCTTGTGCTTTATGCGTTATGCGTTATGGATTATGCGTTATGCGATATTCGTTATGTGTTATGCGTTATGCGTTATGCGTTATGCGTTATGCGTTATGCGTTATGCGTTATGCGTTGTGCGTTATGCGTTATGCGTTATGCGTTATGCGTTATGCGTTATACGTTATGCGTTATGCGTTATGCGTTATGCGTTATGCGTTATGCGTTATGCGTTATGCATTATGCGTTATGCGTTATGCGTTATGCGTTATGCGTTATGCGTTATGCGTTATGCGTTATGCGTTATGCGTTATGCGTTATGCGTTATGCGTTATGCGTTATGCGTTATGCGTTATGCGTTATGCGTTATGCGTTATGCGTTATGCGTTATGCGTTATGCGTTATGCTTTATGCGTTATGTGTTATGCGTTATGAGTAATGCGTGATCCGTTATGCGTTATGCGATTTGCGTGATCCGTTATGCGTTATGGATAATGCTGGATCCGTTATGCGTTATGCGTTTTGCGTTATTCGTTATGCGTTGTGCTTTATGCGTTATGCGTTATGGATTATGCGTTATGCGATATTCGTTACGTGTTATGCGTTATGCGTTATGCGTTATGCGTTTTGCGTTATTCGTTATGCGTTGTGCTTTATGCGTTATGCGTTATGGATTATGCGTTATGCGATATTCGTTACGTGTTATGCGTTATGCGTTATGCGTTATGCGTAATGCGTTATGAGTAATGCGTGATCCGTTATGCGTTATGCGTTTTGAGTAATGCGTGATCCGTTATGCGTTATGCGTATTGCGTTATGCGTTATGCGTTATGCGTTATGCGTTATGCGTTTTGCTTTATGCGTTATGCGTTATGCGTTATGCGTTATGCGTTATGCGGTATGCATTATGCGTTATGCGGTATTCGTTATGCGTTGTGCATTATGCGTTATGCGTTATGCGTTATGCTTTATGCGTGATGTCTTATGCGTTATGCGTTATGCGTTATGCGTTATGCGTTATGCGTTATGCGTTATGCGTTATGCGTTATGCGTTATGCCTTATGCGTTATGCGTTATGCGTTATGCGTTATGCGTTATGCGTTATGCGTTATGCGTTATGCGTTAAAAGTTATGCGTTAAAAGTTATGCGTTAAAAGTTATGCGTTATGAGTAATGCTGGATCCGATATGCGTTATGCGTTTTGCGTTATTCGTTATGCCTTGTGCTTTATGCGTTATGCGTTATGGATTATGCGTTATGCGATATTCGTTATGTGTTATGCGTTATGCGTTATGCGTTATGCGTTATGCGTTATGCGTTAGGCGTTATGCGTTATGCGTTATGCGTTATGCGTTATGCGTTATGCGTTATGCGTTATGCGTTATGCGTTTTGCTTTATGCGTTATGCGTTATGCGTTATGCGTTATGCGGTATGCATTATGCGTTATGCGTTATGCGTTATGCGGTATGCATTATGCGTTATGCGGTATTCGTTATGCGTTGTGCATTATGCGTTATGCGTTATGCGTTATGCTTTATGCGTGATGTTTTATGCGTTATGCGTTATGCGTTATGCGTTATGCGTTATGCGTTATGCGTTATGCGTTATGCGTTATGCGTTATGCGTTATGCGTTATGCGTTATGCGTTATGCTTTATGCGTTATGTGTTATGCGTTATGAGTAATGCGTGATCCGTTATGCGTTATGCGATTTGCGTGATCCGTTATGCGTTATGGATAATGCTGGATCCGTTATGCGTTATGCGTTTTGCGTTATTCGTTATGCGTTGTGCTTTATGCGTTATGCGTTATGGATTATGCGTTATGCGATATTCGTTACGTGTTATGCGTTATGCGTTATGCGTTATGCGTTATGCGTTATGCGTTATGCGTTATGCGTTATGCGTTATGCGTTATGCGTTATGCGTTATGCGTTATGCGTTATGCGTTATGCGTTATGCGTTATGCGTTATGCGTTATGCGTTATGCGTTATGCGTTATGCGTTATGCGTTATGCGTTATGCGTTATGCGTTATGCGTTATGCGTTATGCGTTATGCGTTATGCGTTAAAAGTTATGCGTTAAAAGTTATGCGTTATGCGTTATGCGTTATGCGTTATGCGTTATGCGTTATGCGTTATGCGTTATGCGTTATGCGTTATGCGTTATGCGTTATGCGTTATGCGTTATGCTTTATGCGTGATGCGTTATGTTTTATTCGTTATGCGTTATGCGTTATGCGTTAGGCGTTATGCGTTATGCGTTATGCTTTATGCGTTATGCGTGATCCGTTATGCGTTATGCGTTCTGCGTTATGCTTTATGCGTTATGCGTGATCCGTTATGCGTTAGGCGTTATGCGTTTTGCGGTATTCGTTATGAGTTGTGCATTATGCATTATGCGTTATGCGTTATGCTTTATGCGTGATGCTTTATGCTTTATTCGTTATGCGTTATGCGTTATGCGTTTTGCGTTATGCGTTACGCGTTATGCGTTATGCGTTATGCGTTTTGCTTTATGCGTTATGCGTTATGCGTTATGCGTTATGCGTTATGCGTTATGCGGTATGCATTATGCGTTATGCGGTATTCGTTATGCGTTGTGCATTATGCGTTATGCGTTATGCGTTATGCTTTATGCGTGATGTTTTATGCGTTATGCGTTATGCGTTATGCGTTATGCGTTATGCGTTATGCGTTATGCGTTATGCGTTATGCGTTATGCGTTTTGCGTTATGCGTTATGCGTTATGCGTTATGCGTTATGCGTTATGCGTTATGCGCTAAAAGTTATGCGTTAAAAGTTATGCGTTATGCTTTATGCGTTTTGCGTTATGCGTTATGAGTTATGCGTTATGCGTTATGCGTTATGCGTTATGCGTTATGCGTTATGCGTTATGCGTTGTGCGTTATGCGTTATGCGTTATGCGTTATGCGTTATGCGTTATGCGTTATGCTTTATGCGTTATGTGTTATGCGTTATGAGTAATGCGTGATCCGTTATGCGTTATGCGATTTGCGTGATCCGTTATGCGTTATGGATAATGCTGGATCCGTTATGCGTTATGCGTTTTGCGTTATTCGTTATGCGTTGTGCTTTATGCGTTATGCGTTATGCGTTATGCGTTATGCGTTATGCGTTATGCGTTATGCGTTATGCGTTATGCGTTATGCGTTATGCGTTATGCGTTATGCGTTATGCGTTATGCGTTATGCGTTATGCGTTATGCGTTATGCGTTATGCGTTATGCGTTATGCGTTATGCGTTATGCGTTATGCGGTATGCATTATGCGTTATGCGGTATTCGTTATGCGTTGTGCATTATGCGTTATGCGTTATGCGTTATGCTTTATGCGTGATGTTTTATGCGTTATGCGTTATGCGTTATGCGTTATGCGTTATGCGTTATGCGTTATGCGTTATGCGTTATGCGTTATGCGTTTTGCGTTATGCGTTATGCGTTATGCGTTATGCGTTATGCGTTATGCTTTATGCGCTAAAAGTTATGCGTTAAAAGTTATGCGTTATGCTTTATGCGTTTTGCGTTATGCGTTATGAGTTATGCGTTATGCGTTATGCGTTATGCGTTATGCGTTATGCGTTATGCGTTATGCGTTGTGCGTTATGCGTTATGCGTTATGCTTTATGCGTGATGCGTTATGCTTTATTCGTTATGCGTTATGCGTTATGCGTTAGGCGTTATGCGTTATGCGTTATGCTTTATGCGTTATGCGTGATCCGTTATGCGTTATGCGTTCTGCGTTATGCTTTATGCGTTATGCGTGATCCGTTATGCGTTAGGCGTTATGCGTTTTGCGGTATTCGTTATGCGTTGTGCATTATGCATTATGCGTTATGCGTTATGCGTTATGCGTTATGCGTTATGCGTTATGCGTTATGCGTTATGCGTTATGCGTTATGCGTTATGCTTTGTGCGTTATGCGTTATGCGTTATGAGTAATGCGTGATCCGCTATGCGTTATGCGTTATGCGCTATGCGTTTTGCGTTATGCGTTATGCGTTATGCGTTATGAGTTATGCGTTATGCGTTATGCGTTATGCATTATGCGTTATGCGTGATGCGTTATGCGCTATGCGTTATGCGTTATGCGTTATGCGTTATGCGTTATGAGTTATGCGTTATGCGTTATGCGTTATGCGTTATGCGTTGTGCGTTATGCGTTATGCGTTATGCGTTATGCGTTATACATTATGCGTTATGCGTTATGCGTTATGAGTAATGCGTGATCCGTCATGCGTTATGCGTTATGCGTTATGCGTTATGCGTTATGCGTTATGCGTTATGCGTTATGCGTTATGCGTTATGCTTTGTGCGTTATGCGTTATGCGTTATGAGTAATGCGTGATCCGTCATGCGTTATGCGTTATGCTATATGTGTTATGCCTTATGCCTTATGCCTTATGCCTTATGCCTTATGCGTTATGCGTTATGCGTTATGCGTTATGAGTTATGGGTTATTCGATATGTGTTATGCGTTATGCGTTATGCGTTGTGCGTTATGCGTTATGCGTTATGCGTTATGCGTTATGCTTTGTGCGTTATGCGTTATGCGTTATGAGTAATGCGTGATCCGTCATGCTTTATGCGTTATGCGTTATGCGTTATGCGTTATGCGTTATGCGTTATGCGTTATGCGTTATGCGTTATGCTTTGTGCGTTATGCGTTATGCGCTATGAGTAATGCGTGATCCGTCATGCGTTATGCGTTATGCTATATGCGTTATGCCTTATGCCTTATGCCTTATGCCTTATGCGTTATGCGTTATGCGTAATGCGTTATGAGTTATGGGTTATTCGTTATGTGTTATGCGTTATGCGTTATGCGTTGTGCATTATGCGTTATGCGTTATGCGTTATGCGTTATGCGTTATTCGTTATGCGTTATGCGTTATGCGTTAAAAGTTATGCGTTATGCGTTATGCGTTATGGGTTATTCGTTATGTGTTATGCGTTATGCGTTATGCGTTGTGCGTTATGCGTTATGCGTTATGCGTTGTGCGTTATGCGTTATGCGTTATGCTTTATGCGTGATGCGTTATGTTTTATTCGTTATGCGTTATGCGTTATGCGTTAGGCGTTATGCGTTATGCGTTATGCTTTATGCGTTATGCGTGATCCGTTATGCGTTATGCGTTCTGCGTTATGCTTTATGCGTTATGCGTGATCCGTTATGCGTTAGGCGTTATGCGTTTTGCGGTATTCGTTATGCGTTGTGCATTATGCATTATGCGTTATGCGTTATGCTTTATGCGTGATGCGTTATGCTTTATTCGTTATGCGTTATGCGTTATGCGTTAGGCGTTATGCGTTATGCGTTATGCTTTATGCGTTATGCCTGATCCGTTATGCGTTATGCGTTTTGAGTAATGCGTGATCCGTTATGCGTTATGCGTTTTGCGTTATGCGTTATGCGTTATGCGTTATGCGTTATGCGTTTTGCTTTATGCGTTATGCGTTATGCGTTATGCGTTATGCGTTATGCGGTATGCATTATGCGTTATGCGGTATTCGTTATGCGTTGTGCATTATGCGTTATGCGTTATGCGTTATGCTTTATGCGTGATGTTTTATGCGTTATGCGTTATGCGTTATGCGTTATGCGTTATGCGTTATGCGTTATGCGTTATGCGTTATGCGTTATGCGTTATGCGTTATGCGTTATGCGTTATGCGTTAAAAGTTATGCGTTAAAAGTTATGCGTTATGCTTTATGCGTTTTGCGTTATGCGTTATGAGTTATGCGTTATGCGCTATGCGTTATGCGTTATGCGTTATGCGTTATGCGTTATGCGTTATGCGTTATGCGTTATGCGTTATGCGTTCTGCGTTATGCGTTATGCGTTATGCGTTATGCGTTATGCGTTATGCGTTGTGCGTTATGCGTTATGCGTTGTGCGTTATGCGTTATGCTTTATGCGTTATGCGTTATGCGTTATGCGTTATACGTTATGCGTTATGCGTTATGCGTTATGCGTTATGCGTTATGCGTTATGCGTTATGCGTTATGCGTTATGCGTTATGCGTTATGCGTTATGCGTTATGCGTTATGCGTTATGCGTTATGCGTTATGCGTTATGCGTTATACGTTATGCGTTATGCGTTATGCGTTATGCGTTATGCGTTATGCGTTATGCGTAATGCGTTATGCGTTATGCGTTATGCGTTATACGTTATGCGTTATGCGTTATGCGTTATGGGTTATTCGTTATGTGTTATGCGTTATGCGTTATGCGTTATGTGTTATGCGTTATGCGTTATGCGTTATGCGTTATGCGTTATGCGTTATGCGTTATGCGTTATGCGTTATGCGTTGTGCGTTATGCGTTATGCGTTGTGCGTTATGCGTTATGCTTTATGCGTTATGCGTTATGCGTTATGCGTTATACGTTATGCGTTATGCGTTATGCGTTATGCGTTATGCGTTATGCGTTATGCGTTATGCGTTATGCGTTATGCGTTATGCGTTATGCGATATTCGTTACGTGTTATGCGTTATGCGTTATGCGTTATGCGTTATGCGTTATGCGTTATGCGTTATGCGTTATGCGTTATGCTTTATGCGTTATGCGTTATGCGTTATGAGTAATGCGTGATCCGTCATGCGTTATGCGTTTTGCGTTATTCGTTATGCGTTGTGCTTTATGCGTTATGCCTTATGCCTTATGCGTTATGCGTAATGCGTTATGCGTTGTGCGTTATGCGTTATGCGTTGTGCGTTATGCGTTATGCGTTATGCGGTATGCGTTATGCGTTATGCGTTATACGTTATGCGTTATGCGTTATGCGTTATGCGTTATGCGTTATGCGTTATGCGTTATGCGTTATGCGTTATGCGTTATGAGTAATGCTGGATCCGTTATGTGTTATGCGTTATGGATTATGCGTTATGCGTTATGAGTAATGCTGGATCCGATATGCGTTATGCGTTTTGCGTTATTCGTTATGCCTTGTGCTTTATGCGTTATGCGTTATGGATTATGCGTTATGCGATATTCGTTATGTGTTATGCGTTATGCGTTATGCGTTATGCGTTATGCGTTATGCGTTATGCGTTATGCGTTGTGCGTTATGCGTTATGCGTTATGCGTTATGCGTTATGCGTTATACGTTATGCGTTATGCGTTATGCGTTATGCGTTATGCGTTATGCGTTATGCGTTATGCGTTATGCATTATGCGTTATGCGTTATGCGTTATGCGTTATGCGTTATGCGTTATGCGTTATGCGTTATGCGTTATGCGTTATGCGTTATGCGTTATGCGTTATGCGTTATGCGTTATGCGTTATGCGTTATGCGTTATGCGTTATGCTTTATGCGTTATGTGTTATGCGTTATGAGTAATGCGTGATCCGTTATGCGTTATGCGATTTGCGTGATCCGGTATGCGTTATGGATAATGCTGGATCCGTTATGCGTTATGCGTTTTGCGTTATTCGTTATGCGTTGTGCTTTATGCGTTATGCGTTATGGATTATGCGTTATGCGATATTCGTTACGTGTTATGCGTTATGCGTTATGCGTTATGCGTAATGCGTTATGAGTAATGCGTGATCCGTTATGCGTTATGCGTTTTGAGTAATGCGTGATCCGTTATGCGTTATGCGTATTGCGTTATGCGTTATGCGTTATGCGTTATGCGTTATGCGTTTTGCTTTATGCGTTATGCGTTATGAGTTATGCGTTATGCGTTATGCGGTATGCATTATGCGTTATGCGGTATTCGTTATGCGTTGTGCATTATGCGTTATGCGTTATGCGTTATGCTTTATGCGTGATGTCTTATGCGTTATGCGTTATGCGTTATGCGTTATGCGTTATGCGTTATGCGTTATGCGTTATGCGTTATGCGTTATGCGTTATGCCTTATGCGTTATGCGTTATGCGTTATGCGTTATGCGTTATGCGTTATGCGTTATGCGTTATGCGTTAAAAGTTATGCGTTAAAAGTTATGCGTTAAAAGTTATGCGTTATGAGTAATGCTGGATCCGATATGCGTTATGCGTTTTGCGTTATTCGTTATGCCTTGTGCTTTATGCGTTATGCGTTATGGATTATGCGTTATGCGATATTCGTTATGTGTTATGCGTTATGCGTTATGCGTTATGCGTTATGCGTTATGCGTTAGGCGTTATGCGTTATGCGTTATGCGTTATGCGTTATGCGTTATGCGTTATGCGTTATGCGTTATGCGTTTTGCTTTATGCGTTATGCGTTATGCGTTATGCGTTATGCGTTATGCGGTATGCATTATGCGTTATGCGTTATGCGTTATGCGGTATGCATTATGCGTTATGCGGTATTCGTTATGCGTTGTGCATTATGCGTTATGCGTTATGCGTTATGCTTTATGCGTGATGTTTTATGCGTTATGCGTTATGCGTTATGCGTTATGCGTTATGCGTTATGCGTTATGCGTTATGCGTTATGCGTTATGCGTTATGCGTTATGCTTTATGCGTTATGTGTTATGCGTTATGAGTAATGCGTGATCCGTTATGCGTTATGCGATTTGCGTGATCCGTTATGCGTTATGGATAATGCTGGATCCGTTATGCGTTATGCGTTTTGCGTTATTCGTTATGCGTTGTGCTTTATGCGTTATGCGTTATGGATTATGCGTTATGCGATATTCGTTACGTGTTATGCGTTATGCGTTATGCGTTATGCGTTATGCGTTATGCGTTATGCGTTATGCGTTATGCGTTATGCGTTATGCGTTATGCGTTATGCGTTATGCGTTATGCGTTATGCGTTATGCGTTATGCGTTATGCGTTATGCGTTATGCGTTATGCGTTATGCGTTATGCGTTATGCGTTATGCGTTATGCGTTATGCGTTATGCGTTAAAAGTTATGCGTTAAAAGTTATGCGTTATGCGTTTTGCGTTATGCGTTATGAGTTATGCGTTATGCGTTATGCGTTATGCGTTATGCGTTATGCGTTGTGCGTTATGCGTTATGCGTTATGCTTTATGCGTGATGCGTTATGTTTTATTCGTTATGCGTTATGCGTTATGCGTTAGGCGTTATGCGTTATGCGTTATGCTTTATGCGTTATGCGTGATCCGTTATGCGTTATGCGTTCTGCGTTATGCTTTATGCGTTATGCGTGATCCGTTATGCGTTAGGCGTTATGCGTTTTGCGGTATTCGTTATGAGTTGTGCATTATGCATTATGCGTTATGCGTTATGCTTTATGCGTGATGCTTTATGCTTTATTCGTTATGCGTTATGCGTTATGCGTTTTGCGTTATGCGTTACGCGTTATGCGTTATGCGTTATGCGTTTTGCTTTATGCGTTATGCGTTATGCGTTATGCGTTATGCGTTATGCGTTATGCGGTATGCATTATGCGTTATGCGGTATTCGTTATGCGTTGTGCATTATGCGTTATGCGTTATGCGTTATGCTTTATGCGTGATGTTTTATGCGTTATGCGTTATGCGTTATGCGTTATGCGTTATGCGTTATGCGTTATGCGTTATGCGTTATGAGTTATGCGTTATGCGTTTTGCGTTATGCGTTATGCGTTATGCGTTATGCGTTATGCGTTATGCGTTATGCGCTAAAAGTTATGCGTTAAAAGTTATGCGTTATGCTTTATGCGTTTTGCGTTATGCGTTATGAGTTATGCGTTATGCGTTATGCGTTATGCGTTATGCGTTATGCGTTATGCGTTATGCGTTGTGCGTTATGCGTTATGCGTTATGCGTTATGCGTTATGCGTTATGCGTTATGCTTTATGCGTTATGTGTTATGCGTTATGAGTAATGCGTGATCCGTTATGCGTTATGCGATTTGCGTGATCCGTTATGCGTTATGGATAATGCTGGATCCGTTATGCGTTATGCGTTTTGCGTTATTCGTTATGCGTTGTGCTTTATGCGTTATGCGTTATGGATTATGCGTTATGCGATATTCGTTACGTGTTATGCGTTATGCGTTATGCGTTATGCGTTATGCGTTATGCGTTATGCGTTATGCGTTATGCGTTATGCGTTATGCGTTATGCGTTATGCGTTATGCGTTATGCGTTATGCGTTATGCGTTATGCGTTATGCGTTATGCGTTATGCGTTATGCGTTATGCGTTATGCGTTATGCGTTATGCGTTATGCGTTATGCGGTATGCATTATGCGTTATGCGGTATTCGTTATGCGTTGTGCATTATGCGTTATGCGTTATGCGTTATGCTTTATGCGTGATGTTTTATGCGTTATGCGTTATGCGTTATGCGTTATGCGTTATGCGTTATGCGTTATGCGTTATGCGTTATGCGTTATGCGTTTTGCGTTATGCGTTATGCGTTATGCGTTATGCGTTATGCGTTATGCGTTATGCGCTAAAAGTTATGCGTTAAAAGTTATGCGTTATGCTTTATGCGTTTTGCGTTATGCGTTATGAGTTATGCGTTATGCGTTATGCGTTATGCGTTATGCGTTATGCGTTATGCGTTATGCGTTGTGCGTTATGCGTTATGCGTTATGCTTTATGCGTGATGCGTTATGCTTTATTCGTTATGCGTTATGCGTTATGCGTTAGGCGTTATGCGTTATGCGTTATGCTTTATGCGTTATGCGTGATCCGTTATGCGTTATGCGTTCTGCGTTATGCTTTATGCGTTATGCGTGATCCGTTATGCGTTAGGCGTTATGCGTTTTGCGGTATTCGTTATGCGTTGTGCATTATGCATTATGCGTTATGCGTTATGCGTTATGCGTTATGCGTTATGCGTTATGCGTTATGCGTTATGCGTTATGCGTTATGCGTTATGCTTTGTGCGTTATGCGTTATGCGTTATGAGTAATGCGTGATCCGCTATGCGTTATGCGTTATGCGCTATGCGTTTTGCGTTATGCGTTATGCGTTATGCGTTATGAGTTATGCGTTATGCGTTATGCGTTATGCATTATGCGTTATGCGTGATGCGTTATGCGCTATGCGTTATGCGTTATGCGTTATGCGTTATGCGTTATGAGTTATGCGTTATGCGTTATGCGTTATGCGTTATGCGTTGTGCGTTATGCGTTATGCGTTATGCGTTATGCGTTATACATTATGCGTTATGCGTTATGCGTTATGAGTAATGCGTGATCCGTCATGCGTTATGCGTTATGCGTTATGCGTTATGCGTTATGCGTTATGCGTTATGCGTTATGCGTTATGCGTTATGCTTTGTGCGTTATGCGTTATGCGTTATGAGTAATGCGTGATCCGTCATGCGTTATGCGTTATGCTATATGTGTTATGCCTTATGCCTTATGCCTTATGCCTTATGCGTTATGCGTTATGCGTTATGCGTTATGAGTTATGGGTTATTCGATATGTGTTATGCGTTATGCGTTATGCGTTGTGCGTTATGCGTTATGCGTTATGCGTTATGCGTTATGCTTTGTGCGTTATGCGTTATGCGTTATGAGTAATGCGTGATCCGTCATGCTTTATGCGTTATGCGTTATGCGTTATGCGTTATGCGTTATGCGTTATGCGTTATGCGTTATGCGTTATGCGTTATGCGTTATGCTTTGTGCGTTATGCGTTATGCGCTATG
Organism: Lasioglossum morio; assembly: GCA_916610235.2. Lineage (NCBI taxonomy): Eukaryota > Metazoa > Arthropoda > Insecta > Hymenoptera > Halictidae > Lasioglossum > Lasioglossum morio. The sequence goes on along the minus strand of CAKAJA020000513.1, from coordinate 1,761,772 downwards.
AGTAATGCGTGATCCGTCATGCGTTATGCGTTATGCTATATGCGTTATGCCTTATGCCTTATGCGTTATGCGTTATGAGTTATGCGTTATGCGTTATGCGTTATGAGTAATGCGTGATCCGTCATGCGTTATGCGTTATGCGTTATGCGTTATGCGTTATGCGTTATGCGTTATGCGTTATGCGTTATGCGTTATGCTTTGTGCGTTATGCGTTATGCGTTATGAGTAATGCGTGATCCGTCATGCGTTATGCGTTATGCTATATGTGTTATGCCTTATGCCTTATGCCTTATGCCTTATGCGTTATGCGTTATGCGTTATGCGTTATGAGTTATGGGTTATTCGATATGTGTTATGCGTTATGCGTTATGCGTTGTGCGTTATGCGTTATGCGTTATGCGTTATGCGTTATGCTTTGTGCGTTATGCGTTATGCGTTATGAGTAATGCGTGATCCGTCATGCTTTATGCGTTATGCGTTATGCGTTATGCGTTATGCGTTATGCGTTATGCGTTATGCGTTATGCGTTATGCGTTATGCGTTATGCTTTGTGCGTTATGCGTTATGCGCTATGAGTAATGCGTGATCCGTCATGCGTTATGCGTTATGCTATATGCGTTATGCCTTATGCCTTATGCCTTATGCCTTATGCGTTATGCGTTATGCGTAATGCGTTATGAGTTATGGGTTATTCGTTATGTGTTATGCGTTATGCGTTATGCGTTGTGCATTATGCGTTATGCGTTATGCGTTATGCGTTATGCGTTATTCGTTATGCGTTATGCGTTATGCGTTAAAAGTTATGCGTTATGCGTTATGCGTTATGGGTTATTCGTTATGTGTTATGCGTTATGCGTTATGCGTTGTGCGTTATGCGTTATGCGTTATGCGTTGTGCGTTATGCGTTATGCGTTATGCTTTATGCGTGATGCGTTATGTTTTATTCGTTATGCGTTATGCGTTATGCGTTAGGCGTTATGCGTTATGCGTTATGCTTTATGCGTTATGCGTGATCCGTTATGCGTTATGCGTTCTGCGTTATGCTTTATGCGTTATGCGTGATCCGTTATGCGTTAGGCGTTATGCGTTTTGCGGTATTCGTTATGCGTTGTGCATTATGCATTATGCGATATGCGTTATGCTTTATGCGTGATGCGTTATGCTTTATTCGTTATGCGTTATGCGTTATGCGTTAGGCGTTATGCGTTATGCGTTATGCTTTATGCGTTATGCCTGATCCGTTATGCGTTATGCGTTTTGAGTAATGCGTGATCCGTTATGCGTTATGCGTTTTGCGTTATGCGTTATGCGTTATGCGTTATGCGTTATGCGTTTTGCTTTATGCGTTATGCGTTATGCGTTATGCGTTATGCGTTATGCGGTATGCATTATGCGTTATGCGGTATTCGTTATGCGTTGTGCATTATGCGTTATGCGTTATGCGTTATGCTTTATGCGTGATGTTTTATGCGTTATGCGTTATGCGTTATGCGTTATGCGTTATGCGTTATGCGTTATGCGTTATGCGTTATGCGTTATGCGTTATGCGTTATGCGTTATGCGTTAAAAGTTATGCGTTAAAAGTTATGCGTTATGCTTTATGCGTTTTGCGTTATGCGTTATGAGTTATGCGTTATGCGTTATGCGTTATGCGTTATGCGTTGTGCGTTATGCGTTATGCGTTATGCTTTATGCGTGATGCGTTATGCTTTATTCGTTATGCGTTATGCGTTATGCGTTAGGCGTTATGCGTTATGCGTTATGCTTTATGCGTTATGCGTGATCCGTTATGCGTTATGCGTTCTGCGTTATGCTTTATGCGTTATGCGTGATCCGTTATGCGTTATGCGTTATGCGTTATGCGTTATGCGTTATGCGTTATGCGTTATGCGTTATGCGTTATGCGTTATGCGTTATGCGTTATGCGTTATGCGTTATGCGTTCTGCGTTATGCGTTATGCGTTATGCGTTATGCGTTATGCTTTGTGCGTTATGCGTTATGCGTTATGAGTAATGCGTTAGGCGTTATGCGTTATGCGTTATGCTTTATGCGTTATGCCTGATCCGTTATGCGTTATGCGTTATGCGTTATGCGTTATGCGTTATGCGCTATGCGTTATGCGTTATGCGTTATGCGTTATGCGTTATGCGTTATGCGTTATGCGTTATGCGTTATGCGTTATGCGTTATACGTTATGCGTTATCGTTATGGATTATTTGATATGCGTTATGCGTTATGAGTAATGCTGGATCCGTTATGCGTTATGCGTTTTGCGTTATTCGTTATGCGTTGTGCTTTATGCGTTATGCGTTATGTATTATGCGTTATGCGTTATGAGTAATGCGTGATCCGTCATGCGTTATGCGTTATGCTATATGCGTTATGCCTTATGCCTTATGCGTTAGGCGTTATGCGTTATGCGTTATGAGTTATGCTATATGCGTTATGCCTTATGCCTTATGCCTTATGCGTTATGCGTTATGCTTTATGCGTGATGCGTTATGTTTTATTCGTTATGCGTTATGCGTTATGCGTTAGGCGTTATGCGTTATGCGTTATGCTTTATGCGTTATGCGTGATCCGTTATGCGTTATGCGTTATGCGTTCTGCGTTATGCTTTATGCGTTATGCGTGATCCGTTATGCGTTAGGCGTTATGCGTTTTGCGGTATTCGTTATGCGTTGTGCATTATGCATTATGCGTTATGCGTTATGCTTTATGCGTGATGCGTTATGCTTTATTCGTTATGCGTTATGCGTTATGCGTTAGGCGGTATGCGATATGCGTTATGCTTTATGCGTTATGCCTGATCCGTTATGCGTTATGCGTTTTGAGTAATGCGTGATCCGTTATGCGTTATGCGTTTTGCGTTATGCGTTATGCGTTATGCGTTATGCGTTATGCGTTATGCGTTCTGCGTTATGCGTTATGCGTTATGCGTTATGCTTTGTGCGTTATGCGTTATGAGTAATGCGTGATCCGTCATGCGTTATGCGTTATGCTATATGCGTTATGCCTTATGCCTTATGCGTTAGGCGTTATGCGTTATGCGTTATGAGTTATGCTATATGCGTTATGCCTTATGCCTTATGCGTTAGGCGTTATGCGTTATGTGTTATGCGTTATGCGTTATGCGTTATGCGTTATGCGTTATGCGTTATGCGTTATGCGTTATGCGTTATACGTTATGCGTTATGCGTTATGTTTTATTTGATATGCGTTATGCGTTATGAGTAATGCTGGATCCGTTATGCGTTATGCGTTTTGCGTTATTCGTTATGCGTTGTGCTTTATGCGTTATGCGTTATGTATTATGCGTTATGCGTTATGAGTAATGCGTGATCCGTCATGCGTTATGCGTTATGCTATATGCGTTATGCCTTATGCCTTATGCGTTAGGCGTTATGCGTTATGCGTTATGAGTTATGCTATATGCGTTATACCTTATGCCTTATGCCTTATGCGTTAGGCGTTATGCGTTATGCGTTATGCGTTATGCGTTATGCGTTATACGTTATGCGTTATGCGTTATGCGTTATTCGTTATGTGTTATGCGTTATTCGTTATGCGTTATGCGTTACGCGTTATGCGTTATTCGTTATGCGTTATGCGTTATGCGTTATGGGTTATTCGTTATGTGTTATGCGTTATGCGTTATGCGTTGTGCGTTATGCGTTATGCGTTATGCGTTATGCGTTATGCGTTATGCGTTATGCATTATGCGTTATGCGTTATGCGTTATGCGTTATGCGTTATGCGTTATGCGTTATGCGTTATACGTTATGCGTTATGCGTTATGCGTTATTCGTTATGCGTTATGCGTTATTCGTTATGCGTTATGCGTTACGCGTTATGCGTTATGCGTTATGGGTTATTCGTTATGTGTTATGCGTTATGCGTTATGCGTTATGCGTTATGCGTTATGCGTTATGCGTTATGCGTTATGCGTTATGCGTTATGCGTTATGCGTTATGCGTTATGCGTGATGCGTTATGCGTTATGCGTTATGCGTTATGCGTTATGCGTTATGCGTTATGCGTTATGCGTTATGCGTTATGCGTTATGCGTTATGCGTTATGCGTTATGCGTTATGCGTTATGCTTTGTGCGTTATGCGTTATGCATTATGAGTAATGCGTGATCCGTTATGCCTTATGCGTTATGCGTTATGCGTTTTGCGTTATGCGTTATGCGTTATGCGTTTTGCTTTATGCGTTATGCGTTATGCGTTATGCGTTATGCGTTATGCGGTATGCATTATGCGTTATGCGGTATTCGTTATGCGTTGTGCATTATGCGTTATGCGTTATGCGTTATGCTTTATGCGTGATGTTTTATGCGTTATGCGTTATGCGTTATGCGTTATGCGTTATGCGTTATGCGTTATGCGTTATGCGTTATGCGTTATGCGTTATGCGTTATGCGTTATGCGTTATGCGTTATGCGTTAAAAGTTATGCGTTAAAAGTTATGCGTTATGCTTTATGCGTTTTGCGTTATACGTTATGAGTTATGCGTTATGCGTTATGCGTTATGCGTTATGCGTTGTGCGTTATGCGTTATGCGTTATGCTTTATGCGTGATGCGTTATGCTTTATTCGTTATGCGTTATGCGTTATGCGTTAGGCGTTATGCGTTATGCGTTATGCTTTATGCGTTATGCGTGATCCGTTATGCGTTATGCGTTCTGCGTTATGCTTTATGCGTTATGCGTGATCCGTTATGCGTTAGGCGTTATGCGTTTTGCGGTATTCGTTATGCGTTGTGCATTATGCATTATGCGTTATGCGTTATGCTTTATGCGTGATGCGTTATGCTTTATTCGTTATGCGTTATGCGTTATGCGTTAGGCGTTATGCGTTATGCGTTATGCTTTATGCGTTATGCCTGATCCGTTATGCGTTATGCGTTATGCGTTATGCGTTATGCGTTATGCGCTATGCGTTATGCGTTATGCGTTATGCGTTATGCGTTATGCGTTATGCGTTATGCGTTATGCGTTATGCGTTCTGCGTTATGCGTTATGCGTTATGCGTTATGCTTTGTGCGTTATGCGTTATGCGTTATGAGTAATGCGTTAGGCGTTATGCGTTATGCGTTATGCTTTATGCGTTATGCCTGATCCGTTATGCGTTATGCGTTATGCGTTATGCGTTATGCTTTATGCGCTATGCGTTATGCGTTATGCGTTATGCGTTATGCGTTATGCGTTATGCGTTATGCGTTATGCGTTATGCGTTATGCGTTATACGTTATGCGTTATGCGTTATGGATTATTTGATATGCGTTATGCGTTATGAGTAATGCTGGATCCGTTATGCGTTATGCGTTTTGCGTTATTCGTTATGCGTTGTGCTTTATGCGTTATGCGTTATGTATTATGCGTTATGCGTTATGAGTAATGCGTGATCCGTCATGCGTTATGCGTTATGCTATATGCGTTATGCCTTATGCCTTATGCGTTAGGCGTTATGCGTTATGCGTTATGAGTTATGCTATATGCGTTATGCCTTATGCCTTATGCCTTATGCGTTAGGCGTTATGCGTTATGCGTTATGCGTTATGCGTTATGCGTTATACGTTATGCGTTATGCGTTATGCGTTATTCGTTATGCGTTATGCGTTATTCGTTATGCGTTATGCGTTATGCGTTATGCGTTAAAAGTTATGCGTTATGCGTTATGCGTTATGGGTGATTCGTTATGTGTTATGCGTTATGCGTTATGCGTTGTGCGTTATGCGTTATGCGTTATGCGTTGTGCGTTATGCGTTATGCGTTATGCTTTATGCGTGATGCGTTATGTTTTATTCGTTATGCGTTATGCGTTATGCGTTAGGCGTTATGCGTTATGCGTTATGCTTTATGCGTTATGCGTGATCCGTTATGCGTTATGCGTTCTGCGTTATGCTTTATGCGTTATGCGTGATCCGTTATGCGTTAGGCGTTATGCGTTTTGCGGTATTCGTTATGCGTTGTGCATTATGCATTATGCGTTATGCGTTATGCTTTATGCGTGATGCGTTATGCTTTATTCGTTATGCGTTATGCGTTATGCGTTAGGCGGTATGCGATATGCGTTATGCTTTATGCGTTATGCCTGATCCGTTATGCGTTATGCGTTTTGAGTAATGCGTGATCCGTTATGCGTTATGCGTTTTGCGTTATGCGTTATGCGTTATGCGTTATGCGTTATGCGTTATGCGTTCTGCGTTATGCGTTATGCGTTATGCGTTATGCTTTGTGCGTTATGCGTTATGAGTAATGCGTGATCCGTCATGCGTTATGCGTTATGCTATATGCGTTATGCCTTATGCCTTATGCGTTAGGCGTTATGCGTTATGCGTTATGAGTTATGCTATATGCGTTATGCCTTATGCCTTATGCGTTAGGCGTTATGCGTTATGTGTTATGCGTTATGCGTTATGCGTTATGCGTTATGCGTTATGCGTTATGCGTTATGCGTTATGCGTTATACGTTATGCGTTATGCGTTATGTTTTATTTGATATGCGTTATGCGTTATGAGTAATGCTGGATCCGTTATGCGTTATGCGTTTTGCGTTATTCGTTATGCGTTGTGCTTTATGCGTTATGCGTTATGTATTATGCGTTATGCGTTATGAGTAATGCGTGATCCGTCATGCGTTATGCGTTATGCTATATGCGTTATGCCTTATGCCTTATGCGTTAGGCGTTATGCGTTATGCGTTATGAGTTATGCTATATGCGTTATGCCTTATGCCTTATGCCTTATGCGTTAGGCGTTATGCGTTATGCGTTATGCGTTATGCGTTATGCGTTATACGTTATGCGTTATGCGTTATGCGTTATTCGTTATGTGTTATGCGTTATTCGTTATGCGTTATGCGTTACGCGTTATGCGTTATTCGTTATGCGTTATGCGTTATGCGTTATGGGTTATTCGTTATGTGTTATGCGTTATGCGTTATGCGTTGTGCGTTATGCGTTATGCGTTATGCGTTATGCGTTATGCGTTATGCGTTATGCGTTATGCGTTATGCGTTATGCGTTATGCGCTATGCGTTATGCGTTATGCGTTATGAATAATGCGTGATCCGTTATGTTTTATGAGATTTGCGTTATGCATTATGCGTTATGCGTTATGCGTTATGCGTTATGCGTTATGCGTTATGCGTTATGCGTTATGCGTTATGCGTTATGCGTTATGCGTTATGCGTTATGCGCTATGCGTTATGCGTTATGAATAATGCGTGATCCGTTATGTTTTATGCGATTTGCGTTATGCATTATGCGTTATGCGTTATGCGTTATGCGTTATGCGTTATGCGTTATGCGTTATGCGTTATGCGTTATACGTTATGCGTTATGCGTTATGCGTTATTCGTTATGCGTTATGCGTTATTCGTTATGCGTTATGCGTTACGCGTTATGCGTTATGCGTTATGGGTTATTCGTTATGTGTTATGCGTTATGCGTTATGCGTTATGCGTTATGCGTTATGCGTTATGCGTTATGCGTTATGCGTTATGCGTTATGCGTGATGCGTTATGCGTTATGCGTTATGCGTTATGCGTTATGCGTTATGCGTTATGCGTTATGCGTTATGCGTTATGCGTTATGCGTTATGCGTTATGCGTTATGCGTTATGCGTTATGCGTTATGCTTTGTGCGTTATGCGTTATGCATTATGAGTAATGCGTGATCCGTTATGCCTTATGCGTTATGCGTTATGCGTTTTGCGTTTTGCGTTATGCGTCATGCGTTATGCGTTATGAGTTATGCGTTATGCGTTATGCGTTATGCGTGATGCGTTATGTGTTATGCGTTATGCGTTATGCGTTATGCGTTATGCGTTATGCGTTATGCGTTATGCGTTATGCGTTATGCGTTATGCGTTATGCGTTATGCGTTATGCGTTATGCGTTATGCGTTATGCGTTGTGCGTTATGCGTTATGCGTTGTGCGTTATGCGTTATGCGTTATGCGTTATGCGTTATGCGTTATGCGTTATACGTTATGCGTTATGCATTATGCGTTATGCGTTATGCGTTATGCGTTATGCGTTATGCGTTATGCGTTATGCGTTATGCGTTATGCGTTATGCGTTATGCGTTATGCGTTATGCGTTATGCGTTATGCGTTATGCGTTATGCGTTATGCGTTATGAGTTATGCGTTATGCGTTATGCGTTATGCTTTGTGCGTTATGCGTTATGCGTTATGAGTAATGCGTGATCCGTCACGCGTTATGCGTTATGCTATATGCGTTATGCCTTATGCCTTATGCGTTATGCGTTATGCGTTATGCGTTATGCGTTATGCGTTATGCGTTATGCGTTATGCGTTATGCGTTATGCGTTATGCGTTATGCGTTATGCGTTATGCGTTATGCGTTTTGCGTTATTCGTTATGCGTTGTGCTTTATGCGTTATGCGTTATGGATTATGCGTTATGCGTTATGCGTTATGAGTAATGCTGGATCCGTTATGCGTTATGCGTTTTGCGTTATTCGTTATGCGTTGTGCTTTATGCGTTATGCGTTATGGATTATGCGTTATGCGATATTCGTTACGTGTTATGCGTTATGCGTTATGCGTTATGCGTTATGCGTTATGCGTTATGCGTTATGCGTTATGCGTTATGCTTTATGCGTTATGCGTTATGCGTTATGAGTAATGCGTGATCCGTCATGCGTTATGCGTTATGCTATATGCGTTATGCCTTATGCCTTATGCGTTATGCGTTATGCGTTATGCGTTATGCGTTATGCGTTATGCGTTATGCGTTATGCGTTATGCGTTATGCGTTATGCGTTATGCGTTATGCGTTATGCGTTAAGCGTTATGCGTTTTGCGTTATTCGTTATGCGTTGTGCGTTATGCGTTATGCTTTATGCGTTATGTGTTATGCGTTATGAGTAATGCGTGATCCGTTATGCGTTATGCGATTTGCGTGATCCGTTATGCGTTATGGATAATGCTGGATCCGTTATGCGTTATGCGTTTTGCGTTATTCGTTATGCGTTGTGCTTTATGCGTTATGCGTTATGGATTATGCGTTATGCGATATTCGTTACGTGTTATGCGTTATGCGTTATGCGTTATGCGTAATGCGTTATGAGTAATGCGTGATCCGTTATGCGTTATGCGTTTTGAGTAATGCGTGATCCGTTATGCGTTATGCGTATTGCGTTATGCGTTATGCGTTATGCGTTATGCGTTATGCGTTTTGCTTTATGCGTTATGCGTTATGCGTTATGCGTTATGCGGTATGCATTATGCGTTATGCGGTATTCGTTATGCGTTGTGCATTATGCGTTATGCGTTATGCGTTATGCTTTATGCGTGATGTCTTATGCGTTATGCGTTATGCGTTATGCGTTATGCGTTATGCGTTATGCGTTATGCGTTATGCGTTATGCGTTATGCCTTATGCGTTATGCGTTATGCGTTATGCGTTATGCGTTATGCGTTATGCGTTATGCGTTAAAAGTTATGCGTTAAAAGTTATGCGTTAAAAGTTATGCGTTATGAGTAATGCTGGATCCGATATGCGTTATGCGCTTTGCGTTATTCGTTATGCCTTGTGCTTTATGCGTTATGCGTTATGGATTATGCGTTATGCGATATTCGTTATGTGTTATGCGTTATGCGTTATGCGTTATGCGTTATGCGTTAGGCGTTATGCGTTATGCGTTATGCGTTATGCGTTATGCGTTATGCGTTATGCGTTATGCGTTATGCGTTTTGCTTTATGCGTTATGCGTTATGCGTTATGCGTTATGCGTTATGCGGTATGCATTATGCGTTATGCGTTATGCGTTATGCGGTATGCATTATGCGTTATGCGGTATTCGTTATGCGTTGTGCATTATGCGTTATGCGTTATGCGTTATGCTTTATGCGTGATGTTTTATGCGTTATGCGTTATGCGTTATGCGTTATGCGTTATGCGTTATGCGTTATGCGTTATGCGTTATGCGTTATGCGTTATGCGTTATGCGTTATGCTTTATGCGTTATGTGTTATGCGTTATGAGTAATGCGTGATCCGTTATGCGTTATGCGATTTGCGTGATCCGTTATGCGTTATGGATAATGCTGGATCCGTTATGCGTTATGCGTTTTGCGTTATTCGTTATGCGTTGTGCTTTATGCGTTATGCGTTATGGATTATGCGTTATGCGATATTCGTTACGTGTTATGCGTTATGCGTTATGCGTTATGCGTTATGCGTTATGCGTCATGCGTTATGAGTAATGCGTGATCCGTTATGCGTTATGCGTTTTGAGTAATGCGTGATCCGTTATGCGTTATGCGTTTTGCGTTATGCGTTATGCGTTATGCGTTATGCGTTATGCGTTTTGCTTTATGCGTTATGCGTTATGCGTTATGCGTTATGCGTTATGCGTTATGCGTTATGCGTTATGCGTTATGCGTTATGCGTTATGCGTTATGCGTTATGCGTTATGCGGTATGCATTATGCGTTATGCGGTATTCGTTATGCGTTGTGCATTATGCGTTATGCGTTATGCGTTATGCGTTATGCGTTATGCGTTATGCGTTATGCGTTATGCGTTATGCGTTATGCGTTATGCGTTATGCGTTATGCGTTATGCGTTATGCGTTATGCGTTATGCGTTATGCGTTATGCGTTATGCGTTATGCGTTATGCGTTATGCGTTATGCGTTATGCGTTATGCGTTATGCGTTATGCGTTAAAAGTTATGCGTTAAAAGTTATGCGTTATGCGTTATGCGTTATGCGTTATGAGTTATGCGTTATGCGTTATGCGTTATGCGTTATGCGTTATGCGTTGTGCGTTATGCGTTATGCGTTATGCTTTATGCGTGATGCGTTATGTTTTATTCGTTATGCGTTATGCGTTATGCGTTAGGCGTTATGCGTTATGCGTTATGCTTTATGCGTTATGCGTGATCCGTTATGCGTTATGCGTTCTGCGTTATGCTTTATGCGTTATGCGTGATCCGTTATGCGTTAGGCGTTATGCGTTTTGCGGTATTCGTTATGAGTTGTGCATTATGCATTATGCGTTATGCGTTATGCTTTATGCGTGATGCTTTATGCTTTATTCGTTATGCGTTGTGCATTATGCGTTATGCGTTATGCGTTATGCTTTATGCGTGATGTTTTATGCGTTATGCGTTATGCGTTATGCGTTATGCGTTATACGTTATGCGTTATGCGTTATGCGTTATGCGTTATGCGTTATGCGGTATGCGTTATGCGTTATGCGTTATGCGTTATGCGCTAAAAGTTATGCGTTAAAAGTTATGCGTTATGCTTTATGCGTTTTGCGTTATGCGTTATGAGTTATGCGTTATATGTTATGCGTTATGCGTTATGCGTTATGCGTTATGCGTTATGCGTTGTGCGTTATGCGTTATGCGTTATGCTTTATGCGTGATGCGTTATGCTTTATTCGTTATGCGTTATGCGTTATGCGTTAGGCGTTATGCGTTATGCGTTATGCTTTATGCGTTATGCGTGATCCGTTATGCGTTATGCGTTCTGCGTTATGCTTTATGCGTTATGCGTGATCCGTTATGCGTTAGGCGTTATGCGTTTTGCGGTATTCGTTATGCGTTGTGCATTATGCATTATGCGTTATGCGTCATGCGTTATGCGTTATGCGTTATGCGTTCTGCGTTATGCGTTATGCGTTATGCGTTATGCGTTATGCTTTGTGCGTTATGCGTTATGCGTTATGAGTAATGCGTGATCCGCTATGCGTTATGCGTTATGCGCTATGCGTTTTGCGTTATGCGTTATGCGTTATGCGTTATGAGTTATGCGTTATGCGTTATGCGTTATGCATTATGCGTTATGCGTGATGCGTTATGCGCTATGCGTTATGCGTTATGCGTTATGCGTTATGCGTTATGCGTTATGCGTTATGCGTTATGCGTTATGCGTTATGCGTTGTGCGTTATGCGTTATGCGTTATGCGTTATGCGTTATACATTATGCGTTATGCGTTATGCGTTATGAGTAATGCGTGATCCGTCATGCGTTATGCGTTATGCGTTATGCGTTATGCGTTATGCGTTATGCGTTATGCGTTATGCGTTATGCGTTATGCGTTATGCGTTATGCGTTATGCTTTGTGCGTTATGCGTTATGCGTTATGAGTAATGCGTGATCCGTCATGCGTTATGCGTTATGCTATATGTGTTATGCCTTATGCCTTATGCCTTATGCCTTATGCGTTATGCGTTATGCGTTATGCGTTATGAGTTATGGGTTATTCGATATGTGTTATGCGTTATGCGTTATGCGTTGTGCGTTATGCGTTATGCGTTATGCGTTATGCGTTATGCTTTGTGCGTTATGCGTTATGCGTTATGAGTAATGCGTGATCCGTCATGCTTTATGCGTTATGCGTTATGCGTTATGCGTTATGCGTTATGCGTTATGCGTTATGCGTTATGCGTTATGCTTTGTGCGTTATGCGTTATGCGCTATGAGTAATGCGTGATCCGTCATGCGTTATGCGTTATGCTATATGCGTTATGCCTTATGCCTTATGCCTTATGCGTTATGCGTTATGCGTTATGCGTTATGAGTTATGGGTTATTCGTTATGTGTTATGCGTTATGCGTTATGCGTTGTGCGTTATGCGTTATGCGTTATGCGTTATGCGTTATTCGTTATGCGTTATGCGTTATGCGTTATGCGTTATGCGTTATGCGTTATGCGTTATGCGTTATGCGTTATGCGTTATGGGTTATTCGTTATGTGTTATGCGTTATGCGTTATGCGTTGTGCGTTATGCGTTATGCGTTATGCGTTGTGCGTTATGGGTTATGCGTTATGCTTTATGCGTGATGCGTTATGTTTTATTCGTTATGCGTTATGCGTTATGCGTTAGGCGTTATGCGTTATGCGTTATGCTTTATGCGTTATGCGTGATCCGTTATGCGTTATGCGTTCTGCGTTATGCTTTATGCGTTATGCGTGATCCGTTATGCGTTAGGCGTTATGCGTTTTGCGGTATTCGTTATGCGTTGTGCATTATGCATTATGCGTTATGCGTTATGCTTTATGCGTGATGCGTTATGCTTTATTCGTTATGCGTTATGCGTTATGCGTTAGGCGTTATGCGTTATGCGTTATGCTTTATGCGTTATGCCTGATCCGTTATGCGTTATGCGTTTTGAGTAATGCGTGATCCGTTATGCGTTATGCGTTTTGCGTTATGCGTTATGCGTTATGCGTTATGCGTTATGCGTTTTGCTTTATGCGTTATGCGTTATGCGTTATGCGTTATGCGTTATGCGGTATGCATTATGCGTTATGCGGTATTCGTTATGCGTTGTGCATTATGCGTTATGCGTTATGCGTTATGCTTTATGCGTGATGTTTTATGCGTTATGCGTTATGCGTTATGCGTTATGCGTTATGCGTTATGCGTTATGCGTTATGCGTTATGCGTTATGCGTTATGCGTTATGCGTTATGCGTTATGCGTTATGCGTTATGCGTTAAAAGTTATGCGTTAAAAGTTATGCGTTATGCTTTATGCGTTTTGCGTTATGCGTTATGAGTTATGCGTTATGCGTTATGCGTTATGCGTTATGCGTTGTGCGTTATGCGTTATGCGTTATGCTTTATGCGTGATGCGTTATGCTTTATTCGTTATGTGTTATGCGTTATGCGTTAGGCGTTATGCGTTATGCGTTATGCTTTATGCGTTATGCGTGATCCGTTATGCGTTATGCGTTCTGCGTTATGCTTTATGCGTTATGCGTGATCCGTTATGCGTTAGGCGTTATGCGTTTTGCGGTATTCGTTATGCGTTGTGCATTATGCATTATGCGTTATGCGTTATGCTTTATGCGTGATGCGTTATGCTTTATTCGTTATGCGTTATGCGTTATGCGTTAGGCGTTATGCGTTATGCGTTATGCTTTATGCGTTATGCCTGATCCGTTATGCGTTATGCGTTATGCGTTATGCGTTATGCGTTATGCGCTATGCGTTATGCGTTATGCGTTATGCGTTATGCGTTATGCGTTATGCGTTATGCGTTATGCGTTCTGCGTTATGCGTTATGCGTTATGCGTTATGCTTTGTGCGTTATGCGTTATGCGTTATGAGTAATGCGTTAGGCGTTATGCGTTATGCGTTATGCTTTATGCGTTATGCCTGATCCGTTATGCGTTATGCGTTATGCGTTATGCGTTATGCGTTATGCGCTATGCGTTATGCGTTATGCGTTATGCGTTATGCGTTATGCGTTATGCGTTATGCGTTATGCGTTATACGTTATGCGTTATGCGTTTTGCGTTATTCGTTATGCGTTGTGCTTTATGCGTTATGCGTTATGTATTATGCGTTATGCGTTATGAGTAATGCGTGATCCGTCATGCGTTATGCGTTATGCTATATGCGTTATGCCTTATGCCTTATGCGTTAGGCGTTATGCGTTATGCGTTATGAGTTATGCTATATGCGTTATGCCTTATGCCTTATGCCTTATGCGTTAGGCGTTATGCGTTATGCGTTATGCGTTATGCGTTATGCGTTATACGTTATGCGTTATGCGTTATGCGTTATTCGTTATGCGTTATGCGTTATTCGTTATGCGTTATGCGTTATGCGTTATGCGTTAAAAGTTATGCGTTATGCGTTATGCGTTATGGGTGATTCGTTATGTGTTATGCGTTATGCGTTATGCGTTGTGCGTTATGCGTTATGCGTTATGCGTTGTGCGTTATGCGTTATGCGTTATGCTTTATGCGTGATGCGTTATGTTTTATTCGTTATGCGTTATGCGTTATGCGTTAGGCGTTATGCGTTATGCGTTATGCTTTATGCGTTATGCGTGATCCGTTATGCGTTATGCGTTCTGCGTTATGCTTTATGCGTTATGCGTGATCCGTTATGCGTTAGGCGTTATGCGTTTTGCGGTATTCGTTATGCGTTGTGCATTATGCATTATGCGTTATGCGTTATGCTTTATGCGTGATGCGTTATGCTTTATTCGTTATGCGTTATGCGTTATGCGTTAGGCGGTATGCGATATGCGTTATGCTTTATGCGTTATGCCTGATCCGTTATGCGTTATGCGTTTTGAGTAATGCGTGATCCGTTATGCGTTATGCGTTTTGCGTTATGCGTTATGCGTTATGCGTTATGCGTTATGCGTTATGCGTTATGCGTTATGCGTTCTGCGTTATGCGTTATGCGTTATGCGTTATGCTTTGTGCGTTATGCGTTATGAGTAATGCGTGATCCGTCATGCGTTATGCGTTATGCTATATGCGTTATGCCTTATGCCTTATGCGTTAGGCGTTATGCGTTATGCGTTATGAGTTATGCTATATGCGTTATGCCTTATGCCTTATGCCTTATGCGTTAGGCGTTATGCGTTATGTGTTATGCGTTATGCGTTATGCGTTATGCGTTATGCGTTATGCGTTATACGTTATGCGTTATGCGTTATGCGTTATTCGTTATGCGTTATGCGTTATTCGTTATGCGTTATGCGTTACGCGTTATGCGTTATGCGTTATGGGTTATTCGTTATGTGTTATGCGTTATGCGTTATGCGTTATGCGTTATGCGTTATGCGTTATGCGTTATGCTTTGTGCGTTATGCGTTATGCATTATGAGTAATGCGTGATCCGTTATGCCTTATGCGTTATGCGTTATGCGTTTTGCGTTTTGCGTTTTGCGTTATGCGTCATGCGTTATGCGTTATGAGTTATGCGTTATGCGTTATGCGTTATGCGTGATGCGTTATGCGTTATGCGTTATGCGTTATGCGTTATGCGTTATGCGTTATGCGTTATGCGTTATGCGTTATGCGTTATGCGTTATGCGTTATGCGTTATGCGTTATGCGTTATGCGTTATGCGTTATGCGTTATGCGTTCTGCGTTGTGCGTTATGCGTTGTGCGTTATGCGTTGTGCGTTATGCGTTATGCGTTATGCGTTATGCGTTATGCGTTATGCGTTATGCGTTATACGTTATGCGTTATGCGTTATGCGTTATGCGTTATGCGTTATGCGTTATGCGTTATGCGTTATGCGTTATGCGTTATGCGTTATGCGTTATGCGTTATGCGTTATGCGTTATGCGTTATGCGTTATGCGTTATGCGTTATGCGTTATGCGTTATGCGTTATGCGTTATGCGTTATGCGTTATGCGTTATGCGTTATGCGTTATGCTTTGTGCGTTATGCGGTATGCGTTATGAGTAATGCGTGATCCGTCACGCGTTATGCGTTATGCTATATGCGTTATGCCTTATGCCTTATGCGTTATGCGTTATGCGTTATGCGTTATGCGTTATGCGTTATGCGTTATGCGTTATGCGTTATGCGTTATGCGTTATGCGTTATGCGTTTTGCGTTATTCGTTATGCGTTGTGCTTTATGCGTTATGCGTTATGGATTATGCGTTATGCGTTATGCGTTATGAGTAATGCTGGATCCGTTATGCGTTATGCGTTTTGCGTTATTCGTTATGCGTTGTGCTTTATGCGTTATGCGTTATGGATTATGCGTTATGCGATATTCGTTACGTGTTATGCATTATGCGTTATGCGTTATGCGTTATGCGTTATGCGTTATGCGTTATGCGTTATGCTTTATGCGTTATGCGTTATGCGTTATGAGTAATGCGTGATCCGTCATGCGTTATGCGTTATGCTATATGCGTTATGCCTTATGCCTTATGCGTTATGCGTTATGCGTTATGCGTTATGCGTTATGCGTTATGCGTTATGCGTTATGCGTTATGCGTTATGCGTTATGCGTTATGCGTTATGCGTTAAGCGTTATGCGTTTTGCGTTATTCGTTATGCGTTGTGCTTTATGCGTTATGCGTTATGGATTATGCGTTATGCGTTATGCGTTATGAGTAATGCTGGATCCGTTATGCGTTATGCGTTTTGCGTTATTCGTTATACGTTGTGCTTTATGCGTTATGCGTTATGGATTATGCGTTATGCGATATTCGTTACGTGTTATGCGTTATGCGTTATGCGTTATGCGTTATGCGTTATGGATTATGCGTTATGCGATATTCGTTACGTGTTATGCGTTATGCGTTATGCGTTATGCGTTATGCGTCATGCGTTATGAGTAATGCGTGATCCGTTATGCGTTATGCGTTTTGAGTAATGCGTGATCCGTTATGCGTTATGCGTTTTGCGTTATGCGTTATGCGTTATGCGTTATGCGTTTTGCTTTATGCGTTATGCGTTATGCGTTATGCGTTATGCGTTATGCGTTATGCGGTATGCATTATGCGTTATGCGGTATTCGTTATGCGTTGTGCATTATGCGTTTTGCGTTATGCGTTATGCTTTATGCGTGATGTTTCATGCGTTATGCGTTATGCGTTATGCGTTATGCGGTATGCGTTATGCGTTATGCGTTATGCGTTATGCGTTATGCGTTATGCGTTATGCGTTATGCGTTATGCGTTATGCGTTATGCGTTATGCGTTATGCGTTATGCGTTATGCGTTAACAGTTATGCGTTAAAAGTTATGCGTTATGCTTTATGCGTTTTGCGTTATGCGTTATGAGTTATGCGTATGCGTTATGCGTTATGCGTTGTGCGTTATGCGTTATGCGTTATGCTTTATGCGTGATGCGTTATGCTTTATTCGTTATGCGTTATGCGTTATGCGTTAGGCGTTATGCGTTATGCGTTATGCTTTATGCGTTATGCGTGATCCGTTATGCGTTATGCGTTCTGCGTTATGCTTTATGCGTTATGCGTGATCCGTTATGCGTTAGGCGTTATGCGTTTTGCGGTATTCGTTATGCGTTGTGCATTATGCATTATGCGTTATGCGTTATGCTTTATGGGTGATGCGTTATGCTTTATTCGTTATGCGTTATGCGTTATGCGTTAGGCGTTATGCGTTATGCGTTATGCTTTATGCGTTATGCGTGATCCGTTATGCGTTATGCGTTATGCGTTATGCGTTATGCTTTGTGCGTTATGCGTTATGCGTTATGAGTAATGCGTGATCCGTCACGCGTTATGCGTTATGCGTTATGCTATATGCGTTTTGCCTTATGCCTTATGCGTTATGCGTTATGCGTTATGCGTTATGCGTTATGCGTTATGCGTTATGCGTTATGCGTTATGCGGTATGCATTATGCGTTATGCGGTATTCGTTATGCGTTGTGCATTATGCGTTTTGCGTTATGCGTTATGCTTTATGCATGATGTTTCATGCGTTATGCGTTATGCGTTATGCGTTATGCGTTATGCGTTATGCGTTATGCGTTATGCGTTATGCGTTATGCGTTATGCGTTATGCGTTATGCGTTATGCGTTATGCGTTATGCGTTATGCGTTATGCGTTATGCGTTAAAAGTTATGCGTTATGCTTTATGCGTTTTGCGTTATGCGTTATGAGTTATGCGTTATGCGTTATGCGTTATGCGTTGTGCGTTATGCGTTATGCGTTATGCTTTATGCGTGATGCGTTATGCTTTATTCGTTATGCGTTATGCGTTATGCGTTAGGCGTTATGCGTTATGCGTTATGCTTTATGCGTTATGCGTGATCCGTTATGCGTTATGCGTTCTGCGTTATGCTTTATGCGTTATGCGTGATCCGTTATGTGTTAGGCGTTATGCGTTTTGCGGTATTCGTTATGCGTTGTGCATTATGCATTATGCGTTATGCGTTATGCTTTATGCGTGATGCGTTATGCTTTATTCGTTATGCGTTATGCGTTATGCGTTAGGCGTTATGCGTTATGCGTTATGCGTTTTGCTTTATGCGTTATGCGTTATGCGTTATGCGTTATGCGGTATGCATTATGCGTTATGCGGTATTCGTTATGCGTTGTGCATTATGCGTTTTGCGTTATGCGTTATGCTTTATGCATGATGTTTCATGCGTTATGCGTTATGCGTTATGCGTTATGCGTTATGCGTTATGCGTTATGCGTTATGCGTTATGCGTTATGCGTTATGCGTTATGCGTTATGCGTTATGCGTTATGCGTTATGCGTTATGCGTTATGCGTTATGCGTTATGCGTTATGCGTTATGCGTTAAAAGTTATGCGTTATGCTTTATGCGTTTTGCGTTATGCGTTATGAGTTATGCGTTATGCGTTATGCGTTATGCGTTGTGCGTTATGCGTTATGCGTTATGCTTTATGCGTGATGCGTTATGCTTTATTCGTTATGCGTTATGCGTTATGCGTTAGGCGTTATGCGTTATGCGTTATGCTTTATGCGTTATGCCTGGTCCGTTATGCGTTATGCGTTATGCGTTATGCGTTATGCGCTATGCGTTATGCGTTATGCGTTATGCGTTATGCGTTATGCGTTATGCGTTATGCGTTATGCGTTATGCGTTATGCGTTATGCGTTCGGCGTTATGCGTTATGCGTTATGCGTTATGCGTTATGCTTTGTGCGTTATGCGTTATGCGTTATGAGTAATGCGTGATCCGCTATGCGTTATGCGTTATGCGTTATGCGCTATGCGTTTTGCGTTATGCGTTATGCGTTATGCGTTATGAGTTATGCGTTATGCGTTATGCGTTATGCATTATGCGTTATGCGTGATGCGTTATGCGCTATGCGTTATGCGTTATGCGTTATGCGTTATGAGTTATGCGTTATGCGTTATGCGTTATGCGTTATGCGTTGTGCGTTATGCGTTATGCGTTATGCGTTATGCGTTATGCATTATGCGTTATGCGTTATGCGTTATGAGTAATGCGTGATCTGTCATGCGTTATGTGTTATGCGTTATGCGTTATGCGTTATGCGTTATGCGTTATGCGTTATGCGTTATACGTTATGCGTTATGCGTTATGCGTTATGCTTTGTGCGTTATGCGTTATGCGTTATGAGTAATGCGTGATCCGTCATGCTTTATGCGTTATGCTATATGCGTTATGCGTTATGCGTTATGCGTTATGCGTTATGCGTTATGCGTTATGCGTTATGCGTTATGCGTTATGCGTTATGCGTTATGCGTTATGCGTTATGCGTTATGCGTTATGCGTTATGCGTTATGCGTTATGCGTTATGCGTTATGCGTTATGCGTTATGCTTTGTGCGTTATGCGTTATGCGTTATGAGTAATGCGTGATCCGTCATGCGTTATGCGTTATGCTATATGCCTTATGCCTTTTGCCTTATGCCTTATGCCTTATGCGTTAGGCGTTATGCGTTATACGTTATGCGTTATGCGTTATGCGTTATTCGTTATGCGTTATGCGTTATTCGTTATGCGTTATGCGTTATGCGTTACGCGTTATGCGTTACTCGTTATGCGTTATGCGTTATGCGTTATGGGTTATTCGTTATGTGTTATGCGTTATGCGTTATGCGTTGTGCGTTATGCGTTATGCGTTATGCGTTATGCGTTATGCGTTATGCGTTATGCGTTATGCGTTATGCGTTATGCGTTATGCGTTATGCGTTATGCGTTATGCGTTATGCGTTATGCGTTATGCGTTATGCGTTATGCGTTATGCGTTTTGCGTTATGCGTTATGCGTTATGCGTTATGCTTTGTGCGTTATGCGTTATGCATTATGAGTAATGCGTGATCCGTTATGCGTTATGCGTTATGCGTTATGCGTTATGCGTTATGCGTTATGCGTTATGCGTTATACGTTATGCGTTATGCGTTATGGATTATTTGATATGCGTTATGCGTTATGAGTAATGCTGGATCCGTTATGCGTTATGCGTTTTGCGTTATTCGTTATGCGTTGTGCTTTATGCGTTATGCGTTATGTATTATGCGTTATGCGTTATGAGTAATGCGTGATCCGTCATGCGTTATGCGTTATGCTATATGCGTTTTGCCTTATGCCTTATGCGTTAGGCGTTATGCGTTATGCGTTATGAGTTATGCTATATGCGTTATGCCTTATGCCTTATGCCTTATGCGTTAGGCGTTATGCGTTATGCGTTATGCGTTATGCGTTATGCGTTATACGTTATGCGTTATGCGTTATGCGTTATTCGTTATGCGTTATGCGTTATTCGTTATGCGTTATGCGTTACGCGTTATGCGTTATTCGTTATGCGTTATGCGTTATGCGTTATGGGTTATTCGTTATGTGTTATGCGTTATGCGTTATGCGTTGTGCGTTATGCGTTATGCGTTATGCGTTATGCGTTATGCGTTATGCGTTATGCGTTATGCGTTATGCGTTATGCGTTATGCGTTATGCGTTATGCGTTATGCGTTATGCGTTATGCGTTATGCGTTATGCGCTATGCGTTATGCGTTATGCGTTATGAATAATGCGTGATCCGTTATGTTTTATGCGATTTGCGTTATGCATTATGCGTTATGCGTTATGCGTTATGCGTTATGCGTTATGCGTTATGCGTTATGCGTTATGCGTTATGCGTTATGCGTAATGCGTTATGCGTTATGCGTTATGCGTTATGCGTTATGCGTTATGCGTTATGCGTTATGCGTTATGCGTTATGCGTTATGCGTTATGCGTTATGCGTTATGCGTTATGCGTTATGCGTTATGCGTTATGCGTTATGCGTTATGCGTTATGCGTTATGCGTTATGCGTTATGCGTTATGCGTTATGCGTTATGCGTGATGCGTTATGCGTTATGCTTTGTGCGTTATGCGTTATGCATTATGAGTAATGCGTGATCCGTTATGCCTTATGCGTTATGCGTTTTGCGTTATGCGTCATGCGTTATGCGTTATGAGTTATGCGTTATGCGTTATGCGTTATGCGTGATGCGTTATGCGTTATGCGTTATGCGTTATGCGTTATGCGTTATGCGTTATGCGTTATGCGTTATGCGTTATGCGTTATGCGTTATGCGTTATGCGTTATGCGTTATGCGTTATGCGTTATGCGTTATGCGTTATGCGTTATGCGTTATGCGTTATGCGTTATGCGTTATGCGTTATGCGTTATGCGTTATGCGTTATGCGTTATGCGTTATGCGTTATGCTTTGTGCGTTATGCGTTATGAGTAATGCGTGATCCGTCATGCGTTATGCGTTATGCTATATGCGTTATGACTTATGCCTTATGCGTTAGGCGTTATGCGTTATGCGTTATGAGTTATGCTATATGCGTTATGCCTTATGCCTTATGCCTTATGCGTTAGGCGTTATGCGTTATGCGTTATGCGTTATGCGTTATGCGTTATGCGTTATGCGTTATGCGTTATGCGTTATGCGTTATGCGTTATGCGTTATGCGTTATGCGTTATGCGTTATGCGTTATGCGTTATGCGTTATGCGTTATGCGTTATGCGTTATGCGTTATGCGTTATGCGTTATGCGTTATGCGTTATGCGTTATGCGTTATGCGTTATGCGTTATACGTTATGCGTTATGCGTTATGGATTATGCGATATGCGTTATGCGTTATGAGTAATGCTGGATCCGTTATGCGTTATGCGTTATTTGTTATGCGTTGTGCTTTATGCGTTATGCGTTATGTATTATGCGTTATGCGATATTCGTTATGTGTTATGCGTTATGCGTTATGCGTTATGCGTTATGCGTTATGCTTTGTGCGTTATGCGTTATGCATTATGAGTAATGCGTGATCCGTTATGCCTTATGCGTTATGCGTTATGCGTTTTGCGTTTTGCGTTTTGCGTTATGCGTCATGCGTTATGCGTTATGAGTTATGCGTTATGCGTTATGCGTTATGCGTGATGCGTTATGCGTTATGCGTTATGCGTTATGCGTTATGCGTTATGCGTTATGCGTTATGCGTTATGCGTTATGCGTTATGCGTTATGCGTTATGCGTTATGCGTTATGCGTTATGCGTTTTGAGTAATGCGTGATCCGTTATGCGTTATGCGTTTTGCGTTATGCGTTATGCGTTATGCGTTATGCGTTATGCGTTTTGCTTTATACGTTATGCGTTATGCGTTATGCGTTATGCGGTATGCATTATGCGTTATGCGGTATTCGTTATGCATTGTGCATTATGCGTTATGCGTTATGCGTTATGCGTTATGCGTTATGCGTTATGCGTTATGCGTTAAAAGTTATGCGTTAAAAGTTATGCGTTATGCTTTACGCGTTTTGCGTTATGCGTTATGAGTTATGCGTTATGCGTTATGCGTTATGCGTTATGCGTTGTGCGTTATGCGTTATGCGTTATGCTTTATGCGTGATGCGTTATGCTTTATTCGTTATGCGTTATGCGTTGTGCATTATGCATTATGCGTTATGCGTTATGCTTTATGCGTGATGCGTTATGCTTTATTCGTTATGCGTTATGCGTTATGCGTTAGGCGTTATGCGTTATGCGTTATGCTTTATGCGTTATGCCTGGTCCGTTATGCGTTATGCGTTATGCGTTATGCGTTATGCGCTGTGCGTTATGCGTTATGGGTTATGCGTTATGCGTTATGCGTTATGCGTTATGCGTTCTGCGTTATGCGTTATGCGTTATGCGTTATGCGTTATGCTTTGTGCGTTATGCGTTATGCGTTATGAGTAATGCGTGATCCGCTATGCGTTATGCGTTATGCGTTATGCGCTATGCGTTTTGCGTTATGCGTTATGCGTTATGCGTTATGAGTTATGCGTTATGCGTTATGCGTTATGCATTATGCTTTATGCGTGATGCGTTATGCGCTATGCGTTATGCGTTATGCGTTATGCGTTATGAGTTATGCGTTATGCGTTATGCGTTATGCGTTATGCGTTGTGCGTTATGCGTTATGCGTTATGCGTTATGCGTTATACATTATGCGTTATGCGTTATGCGTTATGAGTAATGCGTGATCCGTCATGCGTTATGTGTTATGCGTTATGCGTTATGCGTTATGCGTTATGCGTTATGCGTTATGCGTTATACGTTATGCGTTATGCGTTATGCGTTATGCTTTGTGCGTTATGCGTTATGCGTTATGAGTAATGCGTGATCCGTCATGCTTTATGCGTTATGCTATATGCGTTATGCGTTATGCGTTATGCGTTATGCGTTATGCGTTATGCGTTATGCGTTATGCGTTATGCGTTATGCTTTATGCGTTATGCGTTATGCGTTATGCGTTATGCGTTATGCGTTATGCGTTATGCGTTATGCGTTATGCGTTATGCGTTATGCTTTGTGCGTTATGCGTTATGCGTTATGAGTAATGCGTGATCCGTCATGCGTTATGCGTTATGCTATATGCCTTATGCCTTATGCCTTATGCCTTATGCGTTAGGCGTTATGCGTTATACGTTATGCGTTATGCGTTATGCGTTATTCGTTATGCGTTATGCGTTATTCGTTATGCGTTATGCGTTATGCGTTACGCGTTATGCGTTACTCGTTATGCGTTATGCGTTATGCGTTATGCGTTATGGGTTATTCGTTATGTGTTATGCGTTATGCGTTATGCGTTGTGCGTTATGCGTTATGCGTTATGCGTTATGCGTTATGCGTTATGCGTTATGCGTTATGCGTTATGCGTTATGCGTTATGCGTTATTCGTTATGCGTTATGCGTTATGCGTTACGCGTTATGCGTTACTCGTTATGCGTTATGCGTTATGCGTTATGCGTTATGGGTTATTCGTTATGTGTTATGCGTTATGCGTTATGCGTTGTGCGTTATGCGTTATGCGTTATGCGTTATGCGTTATGCGTTATGCGTTATGCGTTATGCGTTATGCGTTATGCGTTATGCGTTATGCGTTATGCGTTATGCGTTATGCGTTATGCGTTATGCGTTATGCGTTATGCGTTATGCGTTATGCGTTATGCGTTTTGCGTTATGCGTTATGCGTTATGCGTTATGCTTTGTGCGTTATGCGTTATGCATTATGAGTAATGCGTGATCCGTTATGCGTTATGCGTTATGCGTTATGCGTTATGCGTTATGCGTTATGCGTTATGCGTTATGCGTTATACGTTATGCGTTATGCGTTATGGATTATTTGATATGCGTTATGCGTTATGAGTAATGCTGGATCCGTTATGCGTTATGCGTTTTGCGTTATTCGTTATGCGTTGTGCTTTATGCGTTATGCGTTATGTATTATGCGTTATGCGTTATGAGTAATGCGTGATCCGTCATGCGTTATGCGTTATGCTATATGCGTTTTGCCTTATGCCTTATGCGTTAGGCGTTATGCGTTATGCGTTATGAGTTATGCTATATGCGTTATGCCTTATGCCTTATGCCTTATGCGTTATGCGTTATGCGTTATGCGTTATGCGTTTTGCGTTTTGCGTTATGCGTCATGCGTTATGCGTTATGAGTTATGCGTTATGCGTTATGCGTTATGCGTGATGCGTTATGCGTTATGCGTTATGCGTTATGCGTTATGCGTTATGCGTTATGCGTTATGCGTTATGCGTTATGCGTTATGCGTCATGCGTTATGATTAATGCGTGATCCGTTATGCGTTATGCGTTTTGAGTAATGCGTGATCCGTTATGCGTTATGCGTTTTGCGTTATGCGTTATGCGTTATGCGTTATGCGTTATGCGTTTTGCTTTATGCGTTATGCGTTATGCGTTATGCGTTATGCGGTATGCATTATGCGTTATGCGGTATTCGTTATGGGTTGTGCATTATGCGTTTTGCGTTATGCGTTATGCTTTATGCGTGATGTTTTATGCGTTATGCGTTATGCGTTATGCGTTATGCGTTATGCGTTATGCGTTATGCGTTATGCGTTATGCGTTATGCGTTATGCGTTATGCGTTATGCGTTATGCGTTATGCGTTATGCGTTATGCGTTATGCGTTAAAAGTTATGCGTTAAAAGTTATGCGTTATGCTTTATGCGTTATGCGTGATCCGTTATGCGTTATGCGTTATGCGTTATGCGTTATGCGTTATGCGTTATGCGTAATGCGTTATGCGTTATGCGTTATGCGTTATGCGTTATGCGTTATGCGTTATGCGTCATGCGTTATGCGTTATGAGTTATGCGTTATGCGTTATGCGTTATGCGTGATGCGTTATGCGTTATGCGTTATGCGTTATGCGTTATGCGTTATGCGTTATGCGTTATGCGTTATGCGTTATGCGTTATGCGTCATGCGTTATGAGTAAATCGTGATCCGTTATGCGTTATGCGTTTTGAGTAATGCGTGATCCGTTATGCGTTATGCGTTTTGCGTTATGCGTTATGCGTTATGCGTTATGCGTTTTGCTTTATGCGTTATGCGTTATGCGTTATGCGTTATGCGGTATGCATTATGCGTTATGCGGTATTCGTTATGCGTTGTGCATTATGCGTTTTGTGTTATGCGTTATGCTTTATGCGTGATGTTTTATGCGTTATGCGTTATGCGTTATGCGTTATGCGTTATGCGTTATGCGTTATGCGGTATGCGTTATGCGTTAAAAGTTATGCGTTAAAAGTTATGCGTTATGCTTTATGCGTTTTGCGTTATGCGTTATGAGTTATGCGTTATGCGTTATGCGTTATGCGTTGTGCGTTATGCGTTATGCGTTATGCTTTATGCGTGATGCGTTATGCTTTATTCGTTATGCGTTATGCGTTATGCGTTATGCGTTAGGCGTTATGCGTTATGCGTTATGCTTTATGCGTTATGCGTGATCCGTTATGCGTTATGCGTTATGCGTTATGCGTTATGCGTTATGCGTTATGCGTAATGCGTTATGCGTTATGCGTTATGCGTTATGCGTTATGCGTCATGCGTTATGCGTTATGAGTTATGCGTTATGCGTTATGCGTGATGCGTTATGCGTTATGCGTTATGCGTTATGCGTTATGCGTTATGCGTTATGCGTTATGCGTTATGCGTCATGCGTTATGAGTAATGCGTGATCCGTTATGCGTTATGCGTTTTGAGTAATGCGTGATCCGTTATGCGTTATGCGTTTTGCGTTATGCGTTATGCGTTATGCGTTATGCGTTTTGCTTTATGCGTTATGCGTTATGCGTTATGCGTTATGGATTATGCGATATGCGTTATGCGTTATGAGTAATGCTGGATCCGTTATGCGTTTTGCGTTATTTGTTATGCGTTGTGCTTTATGCGTTATGCGTTATGTATTATGCGTTATGCGATATTCGTTATGTGTTATGCGTTATGCGTTATGCGTTATGCGTTATGCGTTATGCTTTGTGCGTTTTGCGTTATGCGTCATGCGTTATGCGTTATGAGTTATGCGTTATGCGTTATGCGTTATGAGTGATGCGTTATGCGTTATGCGTTATGCGTTATGCGTTATGCGTTATGCGTTATGCGTTATGCGTTATGCGTCATGCGTTATGAGTAATGCGTGATCCGTTATGCGTTATGCGTTTTGAGTAATGCGTGATCCGTTATGCGTTATGCGTTTTGCGTTATGCGTTATGCGTTATGCGTTATGCGTTATGCGTTTTGCTTTATGCGTTATGCGTTATGCGTTATGCGTTATGCGGTATGCATTATGCGTTATGCGGTATTCGTTATGCGTTGTGCATTATGCGTTTTGCGTTATGCGTTATGCTTTATGCGTGATGTTTTATGCGTTATGCGTTATGCGTTATGCGTTATGCGTTATGCGTTATGCGTTATGCGTTATGCGTTATGCGTTATGCGTTATGCGTTATGCGTTATGCGTTATGCGTTATGCGTTATGCGTTAAAAGTTATGCGTTAAAAGTTATGCGTTATGCTTTATGCGTTTTGCGTTATGCGTTATGAGTTATGCGTTATGCGTTATGCGTTATGCGTTGTGCGTTATGCGTTATGCGTTATGCTTTATGCGTGATGCGTTATGCTTTATTCGTTATGCGTTATGCGTTATGCGTTAGGCGTTATGCGTTATGCGTTATGCTTTATGCGTTATGCGTGATCCGTTATGCGTTATGCGTTCTGCGTTATGCTTTATGCGTTATGCGTGATCCGTTATGCGTTAGGCGTTATGCGTTTTGCGGTATTCGTTATGCGTTGTGCATTATGCATTATGCGTTATGCGTTATGCTTTATGCGTGATGCGTTATGCTTTATTCGTTATGCGTTATGCGTTATGCGTTATGCGTTATGCGTTATGAGTTATGCGTTATGCGTTATGCGTTATGCGTTATGCGTTGTGCGTTATGCGTTATGCGTTATGCGTTATGCGTTATACATTATGCCTTATGCGTTATGCGTTATGAGTAATGCGTGATCCGTCATGCGTTATGTGTTATGCGTTATGCGTTATGCGTTATGCTTTATGCGTTATGCGTTATGCGTTATGCGTTATGCGTTATGCGTTATGCGTTATGCGTTATGCGTTATGCTTTGTGCGTTATGCGTTATGCGTTATGAGTAATGCGTGATCCGTCATGCGTTATGCGTTATGCGTTATGCTATATGCCTTATGCCTTATGCCTTATGCATTATGCCTTATGCGTTAGGCGTTATGCGTTATACGTTATGCGTTATGCGTTATGCGTTATTCGTTATGCGTTATGCGTTATTCGTTATGCGTTATGCGTTATGCGTTATGCGTTATGGGTTATTCGTTATGTGTTATGCGTTATGCGTTATGCGTTGTGCGTTATGCGTTATGCGTTATGCGTTATGCGTTATGCGTTATGCGTTATGCGTTATGCGTTATGCGTTATGCGTTATGCGTTATGCGTTATGCGTTATGCGTTATGCGTTATGCGTTATGCGTTATGCGTTTTGCGTTATGCGTTATGCGTTATGCGTTATGCGTTATGCTTTGTGCGTTATGCGTTATGCATTATGAGTAATGCGTGATCCGTTATGCGTTATGCGATATGCGTTATGCGTTATGCGTTATGCGTTATGCGTTATGCGTTATGCGTTATGCGTTATGCGTTATGCGTTATACGTTATACGTTATGCGTTATGCGTTATGGATTATTTGATATGCGTTATGCGTTATGAGTAATGCTGGATCCGTTATGCGTTATGCGTTTTGCGTTATTCGTTATGCGTTGTGCTTTATGCGTTATGCGTTATGTATTATGCGTTATGCGTTATGAGTAATGCGTGATCCGTCATGCGTTATGCGTTATGCTATATGCGTTTTGCCTTATGCCTTATGCGTTAGGCGTTATGCGTTATGCGTTATGAGTTATGCTATATGCGTTATGCCTTATGCCTTATGCCTTATGCGTTAGGCGTTATGCGTTATGCGTTATGCGTTATGCGTTATGCGTTATACGTTATGCGTTATGCGTTATGCGTTATTCGTTATGCGTTATGCGTTATGCGTTATGCGTTATGCGTTATGCGTTATACGTTATGCGTTATGCGTTATGCGTTATGCGCTATGCGTTATGCGTTATGCGTTATGAATAATGCGTGAGCCGTTATGTTTTATGCGATTTGCGTTATGCATTATGCGTTATGCGTTATGCGTTATGCGTTATGCGTTATGCGTTATGCGTTATGCGTTATGCGTTATGCGTTATGCGTTATGCGTTATGCGTTATGCGTAATGCGTTATGCGTTATGCGTTATGCGTTATGCGTTATGCGTTATGCGTTATGCGTTATGCGTTATGCGTTATGCGTTATGCGTTATGCGTTATGCGTTATGCGTAATGCGTTATGCGTTATGCGTTATGCGTTATGCGTTATGCTTTATGCGTTATGCGTTATGCGTTATGCTTTGTGCGTTATGTCTTATGCATTATGAGTAATGCGTGATCCGTTATGCCTTATGCGTTATGCGTTATGCGTTTTGCGTTATGCGTCATGCGTTATGCGTTATGAGTTATGCGTTATGCGTTATGCGTTATGCGTGATGCGTTATGCGTTATGTGTTATGCGTTATGCGTTATGCGTTATGCGTTATGCGTTATGCGTTATGCGTTATGCGTTATGCGTTATGCGTTATGCGTTATGCGTTATGCGTTATGCGTTATGCGTTATGCGTATATGCGTTATGCGTTATGCGTTATGCGTTATGCGTTATGCGTTATGCGTTATGCGTTATGCGTTATGCGTTATGCGTTATGCGTTATGCGTTATGCGTTATGCTTTGTGCGTTATGCGTTATGAGTAATGCGTGATCCGTCATGCGTTATGCGTTATGCTATATGCGTTATGCCTTATGCCTTATGCGTTAGGCGTTATGCGTTATGCGTTTTGCTTTATGCGTTATGCGTTATGCGTTATGCGTTATGCGGTATGCATTATGCGTTATGCGGTATTCGTTATGCGTTGTGCATTATGCGTTTTGCGTTATGCGTTATGCTTTATGCGTGATGTTTTATGCGTTATGCGTTATGCGTTATGCGTTATGCGTTATGCGTTATGCGTTATGCGTTATGCGTTATGCGTTATGCGTTATGCGTTATGCGTTATGCGTTATGCGTTAAAAGTTATGCGTTAAAAGTTATGCGTTATGCTTTATGCGTTTTGCGTTATGCGTTATGCGTTATGAGTTATGCGTTATGCGTTATGCGTTATGCGTTGTGCGTTATGCGTTATGCGTTATGCTTTATGCGTGATGCGTTATGCTTTATTCGTTATGCGTTATGCGTTATGCGTTAGGCGTTATGCGTTATGCGTTATGCTTTATGCGTTATGCGTGATCCGTTATGCGTTATGCGTTCTGCATTATGCTTTATGCGTTATGCGTGATCCGTTATGCGTTAGGCGTTATGCGTTTTGCGGTATTCGTTATGCGTTGTGCATTATGCATTATGCGTTATGCGTTATGCGTTTTGCGTTATGCGTTATGCGTTATACGTTATGCGTTATGCGTTATGCGTTATGCGCTATGCGTTATGCGTTATGCGTTATGAATAATGCGTGAGCCGTTATGTTTTATGCGATTTGCGTTATGCATTATGCGTTATGCGTTATGCGTTATGCGTTATGCGTTATGCGTTAAGCGTTATGCGTTATGCGTTATGCGTTATGCGTTATGCGTTATGCGTTATGCGTAATGCGTTATGCGTTATGCGTTATGCGTTATGCGTTATGCGTTATGCGTTATGCGTTATGCGTTATGCGTTATGCGTTATGCGTTATGCGTTATGCGTTATGCGTTATGCGTTATGCGTTATGCGTTATGCGTTATGCGTTATGCGTTATGCGTTATGCGTTATGCTTTATGCGTTATGCGTTATGCGTTATGCTTTGTGCGTTATGTCTTATGCATTATGAGTAATGCGTGATCCGTTATGCCTTATGCGTTATGCGTTATGCGTTTTGCGTTATGCGTCATGCGTTATGCGTTATGAGTTATGCGTTATGCGTTATGCGTTATGCGTGATGCGTTATGCGTTATGTGTTATGCGTTATGCGTTATGCGTGATGCGTTATGCGTTATGTGTTATGCGTTATGCGTTATGCGTTATGCGTTATGCGTTATGCGTTATGCGTTATGCGTTATGCGTTATGCGTTATGCGTTATGCGTTATGCGTTATGCGTTATGCGTTATGCGT
Source organism: Lasioglossum morio (assembly GCA_916610235.2). NCBI lineage: Eukaryota > Metazoa > Arthropoda > Insecta > Hymenoptera > Halictidae > Lasioglossum > Lasioglossum morio. The sequence continues at coordinate 1,730,445 of CAKAJA020000513.1, read as the reverse complement.
ATATGCGTTATGCGTTATGCGTTATGCGTTATGCGTTATGCGTTATGCGTTATGCGTTATGCGGTATGCGTTATGCGTTATGCGTTATGCGTTATGCGTTATGCGTTATGCTTTGTGCGTTATGCGTTATGAGTAATGCGTGATCCGTCATGCGTTATGCGTTATGCTATATGCGTTATGCCTTATGCCTTATGCGTTAGGCGTGATCTGTTATGCGTTAGGCGTTATGCGTTTTGCGGTATTCGTTATGCGTTGTGCATTATGCATTATGCGTTATGCGTTATGCGTTTTGCGTTATGCGTTATGCGTTATGCGTTATGCGTTATGCGTTTTGCTTTATGCGTTATGCGTTATGCGTTATGCGTTATGCGTTATGCGGTATGCATTATGCGTTATGCGGTATTCGTTATGCGTTGTGCATTATGCGTTTTGCGTTATGCGTTATGCTTTATGCGTGATGTTTTATGCGTTATGCGTTATGCGTTATGCGTTATGCGTTATGCGTTATGCGTTATGCGTTATGCGTTATGCGTTATGCGTTATGCGTTATGCGTTATGCGTTATGCGTTATGCGTTATGCGTTATGCGTTAAAAGTTATGCGTTAAAAGTTATGCGTTATGCTTTATGCGTTTTGCGTTATGCGTTATGAGTTATGCGTTATGCGTTATGCGTTATGCGTTATGCGTTGTGCGTTATGCGTTATGCGTTATGCTTTATGCGTGATGCGTTATGCTTTATTCGTTATGCGTTATGCGTTATACGTTAGGCGTTATGCGTTATGCGTTATGCTTTATGCGTTATGCGTGATCCGTTATGCGTTATGCGTTCTGCGTTATGCTTTATGCGTTATGCGTGATCCGTTATGCGTTAGGCGTTATGCGTTTTGCGGTATTCGTTATGCGTTGTGCATTATGCATTATGCGTTATGCGTTATGCTTTATGCGTGATGCGTTATGCTTTATTCGTTATGCGTTATGCGTTATGCGTTAGGCGTTATGCGTTATGCGTTATGCTTTATGCGTTATGCCTGGTCCGTTATGCGTTATGCGTTATGCGTTATGCGTTGTGCGTTATGCGTTATGCGTTATGCTTTATGCGTGATGCGTTATGCTTTATTCGTTATGCGTTATGCGTTATGCGTTAGGCGTTATGCGTTATGCGTTATGCTTTATGCGTTATGCGTGATCCGTTAAGCGTTATGCGTTCTGCATTATGCTTTATGCGTTATGCGTGATCCGTTATGCGTTAGGCGTTATGCGTTTTGCGGTATTCGTTATGCGTTATGCGTTATACATTATGCGTTATGCGTTATGCGTTATGAGTAATGCGTGATCCGTCATGCGTTATGTGTTATGCGTTATGCGTTATGCGTTATGCGTTATGCGTTGTGCGTTATGCGTTACGCGTTATGCGTTATGCGTTATGCGTTATACATTATGCGTTATGCGTTATGCGTTATGAGTAATGCGTGATCCGTCATGCGTTATGTGTTATGCGTTATGCGTTATGCGTTATGCGTTATGCGTTATGCGTTATGCGTTATACGTTATGCGTTATGCGTTATGCGTTATGCTTTGTGCGTTATGCGTTGTGCGTTATGCGTTATGCGTTATGCGTTATGCGTTATGCGTTATGCGTTATGCGTTATGCGTTATGCGTTATGCGTTATGCGTTATGCGTTATGCGTTATGCGTTATGCGTTATGCGTTATGTGTTATGCGTTATGCGTTATGCGTTATGCGTTATGCGTTATGCGTTATGCGTTATGCGTTTTGCGTTATGCGTTATGCGTTATGCGTTATGCGTTATGCTTTGTGCGTTATGCGTTATGCATTATGAGTAATGCGTGATCCGTTATGCGTTATGCGATATGCGTTATGCGTTATGCGTTATGCGTTATGCGTTATGCGTTATGCGTTATGCGTTATGCGTTATGCGTTATGCGTTATACGTTATACGTTATGCGTTATGCGTTATGGATTATTTGATATGCGTTATGCGTTATGAGTAATGCTGGATCCGTTATGCGTTATGCGTTTTGCGTTTTTCGTTATGCGTTGTGCTTTATGCGTTATGCGTTATGTATTATGCGTTATGCGTTATGAGTAATGCGTGATCCGTCATGCGTTATGCGTTATGCTATATGCGTTTTGCCTTATGCCTTATGCGTTAGGCGTTATGCGTTATGCGTTATGAGTTATGCTATATGCGTTATGCCTTATGCCTTATGCCTTATGCGTTAGGCGTTATGCGTTATGCGTTATGCGTTATGCGTTATGCGTTATACGTTATGCGTTATGCGTTATGCGTTATTCGTTATGCGTTATGCGTTATGCGTTATGCGTTATGCGTTATGCGTTATACGTTATGCGTTATGCGTTATGCGTTATGCGCTATGCGTTATGCGTTATGCGTTATGAATAATGCGTGATCCGTTATGTTTTATGCGATTTGCGTTATGCATTATGCGTTATGCGTTATGCGTTATGCGTTATGCGTTATGCGTTATGCGTTATGCGTTATGCGTTATGCGTTATGCGTTATGCGTTATGCTTTGTGCGTTATGTCTTATGCATTATGAGTAATGCGTGATCCGTTATGCCTTATGCGTTATGCGTTATGCGTTTTGCGTTATGCGTCATGCGTTATGCGTTATGAGTTATGCGTTATGCGTTATGCGTTATGCGTGATGCGTTATGCGTTATGCGTTATGCGTTATGCGTTATGCGTTATGCGTTATGCGTTATGCGTTATGCGTTATGCGTTATGCGTTATGCGTTATGCGTTATGCGTTATGCGTTATGCGTTATGCGTTATGCGTTATGCGTTATGCGTATATGCGTTATGCGTTATGCGTTATGCGTTATGCGTTATGCGTTATGCGTTATGCGTTATGCGTTATGCGTTATGCGTTATGCGTTATGCGTTATGCGTTATGCGTTATGCGTTATGCGTTATGCGTTATGCTTTGTGCGTTATGCGTTATGAGTAATGCGTGATCCGTCATGCGTTATGCGTTATGCTATATGCGTTATGCCTTATGCCTTATGCGTTAGGCGTTATGCGTTATGCGTTATGAGTTATGCTATATGCGTTATGCCTTATGCCTTATGCCTTATGCGTTAGGCGTTATGCGTTATGCGTTATGCGTTATGCGTTATGCGTTATGCGTTATGCGTTATGCGTTATGCGTTATGCGTTATGCGTTATGCGTTATGCGTTATGCGTTATGCGTTATGCGTTATGCGTTATGCGTTATGCGTTATGCGTTATGCGTTATGCGTTATGCGTTATGCGTTATGCGTTATGCGTTATGCGTTATACGTTATGCGTTATGCGTTATGGATTACGCGATATGCGTTATGCGTTATGAGTAATGCTGGATCCGTTATGCGTTATGCGTTTTGCGTTATTTGTTATGCGTTGTGCTTTATGCGTTATGCGTTATGTATTATGCGTTATGCGATATTCGTTATGTGTTATGCGTTATGCGTTATGCGTTATTCGTTATGCGTTATGCGTTGTGCGTTATGCGTTATGCGTTATGCGTTATGCGTTATGCTTTGTGCGTTATGCGTTATGCATTATGCGTTATGAGTAATGCGTGATCCGTTATGCGTTATGGGTTATGCGTTATACGTTATGCGTTTTGCGTTATGCGTTATGCGTTATGCGTTATGCGTTATGCGTTATGCGTTATGCGTTATACGTTATGCGTTATGCGTTATGCGTTATGCGTAATGCGTTATGCGTTGTGCGTTATGCGTTATGCGTTATACGTAATGCGTTATGCGTTATGAGTAATGCTTGATCCGATATGCGTTATACGTTAAGCGTTATGCGTTATGCGTTATGCTTTGTGCGTTATGCGTTATGCGTTATGAGTAATGCGTGATCCGTCATGCGTTATGCGTTATGCTATATGCGTTATGCCTTATGCCTTATGCGTTATACGTAATGCGTTATGCGTTATTAGTAATGCTTGATCCGATATGCGTTATGCGGTATGCGTTATTCGTTATGAGTAATGCTGGATCCGTTATGTGTTATGCGTTATGGATTATGCGTTATGCGTTATGAGTAATGCTGGATCCGTTATGCGTTATGCGTTTTGCGTTATTCGTTATGCGTTGTGCTTTATGCGTTATGCGTTATGCTTTGTGCGTTATGCGTTATGCGTTATGAGTAATGCGTGATCCGTCATGCGTTATGCGTTGTGCGTTATGCGTTATGCGTTATGCGTTATGCGTTATGCGTTATGCGTTATGCGTTATGCGTTATGCGTTATGCGTTATGCGTTATGCGTTATGCGTTATGCGTTATGCGTTATGCGTTATGCGTTATGCGTTATCCGTTATGCGTTATACGTTATGCGTTATGCGTTATGCGTTATGCTTTGTGGGTTATGCGTTATGCGTTATGTGTAATGCGTGATCCGTCATGCGTTATGCGTTATGCCTTATGCCTTATGCCTTATGCGTTATACGTAATGCGTTATGCGTTATGAGTAATGCTTGATCCGATATGCGTTATGCGGTATGCGTTATGCGTTACGAGTAATGATGGATCCGTTATGCGTTATGCGTTATGGATTATGCGTTATGCGTTATGCGTTATGAGTAATGCTGGATCCGTTATGCGTTATGCGTTTTCCGTTAGTCGTTATGCGTTGTGCTTTATGCGTTATGCGTTATGGATTATGCGTTATGCGTTATGCGTTATGAGTAATGCTGGATCCGTTATGCGTTTTGCGTTATTCGTTATGCGTTGTGCTTTATGCGTTATGCGTTATGGATTATGCGTTATGCGATATTCGTTACGTGTTATGCGTTATGCGTTATGCGTTATGCGTTATGCGTTATGCGTTATGCGTTATGCGTAATGCTTTATGTGTTATGCGTTATGCGTTATGAGTAATGCGTGATCCGTTATGCGTTATGCGATTTGCGTGATCCGTTATGCGTTATGGATAATGCTGGATCCGTTATGCGTTATGCGTTTTGCGTTATTCGTTATGCGTTGTGCTTTATGCGTTATGCGTTATGGATTATGCGTTATGCGATATTCGTTACGTGTTATGCGTTATGCGTTATGCGTTATGCGTTATGCGTTATGCGTTATGCGTTATGCGTTATGCGTTATGCGTTATGCGTTATGCGTTATGCGTTATGCGTTATGCGTTATGCGTTATGCGTTATGCGTTATGCGTTATGCGTTATGCGTTATGCGTTATGCGTTATGCGTTATGCGTTATGCGTTATGCGTTGTGCTTTATGCGTTATGCGTTATGCTTTGTGCGTTATGCGTTATGCGTTATGAGTAATGCGTGATCCGTCATGCGTTATGCGTTGTGCGTTATGCGTTATGCGTTATGCGTTATGCGTTATACGTTATGCGTTATGCGTTATGCGTTATGCGTAATGCGTTATGCGTTGTGCGTTATGCGTTATGCGTTATACGTGATCCGTTATGCGTTATGGGTTATGCGTTATACGTTATGCGTTTTGCGTTATGCGTTATGCGTTATGCGTGATGCGTTATGCGTTATGCGTTATGCGTTATACGTTATGCGTTATGCGTTATGCGTTATGCGTAATGCGTTATGCGTTGTGCGTTATGCGTTATGCGTTATACGTAATGCGTTATGCGTTATGAGTAATGCTTGATCCGATATGCGTTATACGTTAAGCGTTATGCGTTATGCGTTATGCGTTATGCGTTATGCGTTATGCGTTATGCGTTATGCGTTATGCGTTATGCGTTATACGTTATGCGTTATGCGTTATGAGTAATGCGTGATCCGTCATGCGTTATGCGTTGTGCGTTATGCGTTATGCGTTATGCGTTATGCGTTATGCGTTATGCGTTATGCGTTATGCGTTATGCGTTATGCGTTATGCGTTATGCGTTATGCGTTATGCGTTATGCGTTATGCGTTATGCGTTATCCGTTATGCGTTATACGTTATGCGTTATGCGTTATGCGTTATGCTTTGTGGGTTATGCGTTATGCGTTATGAGTAATGCGTGATCCGTCATGCGTTATGCGTTATGCCTTATGCCTTATGCCTTATGCGTTATACGTAATGCGTTATGCGTTATGAGTAATGCTTGATCCGATATGCGTTATGCGGTATGCGTTATGCGTTACGAGTAATGATGGATCCGTTATGCGTTATGCGTTATGGATTATGCGTTATGCGTTATGCGTTATGAGTAATGCTGGATCCGTTATGCGTTATGCGTTTTCCGTTAGTCGTTATGCGTTGTGCTTTATGCGTTATGCGTTATGGATTATGCGTTATGCGTTATGCGTTATGAGTAATGCTGGATCCGTTATGCGTTTTGCGTTATTCGTTATGCGTTGTGCTTTATGCGTTATGCGTTATGGATTATGCGTTATGCGATATTCGTTACGTGTTATGCGTTATGCGTTATGCGTTATGCGTTATGCGTTATGCGTTATGCGTTATGCGTAATGCTTTATGTGTTATGCGTTATGCGTTATGAGTAATGCGTGATCCGTTATGCGTTATGCGATTTGCGTGATCCGTTATGCGTTATGGATAATGCTGGATCCGTTATGCGTTATGCGTTTTGCGTTATTCGTTATGCGTTGTGCTTTATGCGTTATGCGTTATGGATTATGCGTTATGCGATATTCGTTACGTGTTATGCGTTATGCGTTATGCGTTATGCGTTATGCGTTATGCGTTATGCGTTATGCGTTATGCGTTATGCGTTATGCGTTATGCGTTATGCGTTATGCGTTATGCGTTATGCGTTATGCGTTATGCGTTATGCGTTATGCGTTATGCGTTATGCGTTATGCGTTATGCGTTATGCGTTATGCGTTATGCGTTATGCGTTATGCGTTATGCGTTGTGCTTTATGCGTTATGCGTTATGCTTTGTGCGTTATGCGTTATGCGTTATGAGTAATGCGTGATCCGTCATGCGTTATGCGTTGTGCGTTATGCGTTATGCGTTATGCGTTATGCGTTATGCGTTATGCGTTATGCGTTATGCGTTATGCGTTATGCGTTATGCGTTATGCGTTATGCGTTATGCGTTATGCGTTATGTATTATGCGTTATGCGATATTCGTTATGTGTTATGCGTTATGCGTTATGCGTTATTCGTTATGCGTTATGCGTTGTGCGTTATGCGTTATGCGTTATGCGTTATGCGTTATGCTTTGTGCGTTATGCGTTATGCATTATGCGTTATGAGTAATGCGTGATCCGTTATGCGTTATGGGTTATGCGTTATACGTTATGCGTTTTGCGTTATGCGTTATGCGTTATGCGTGATGCGTTATGCGTTATGCGTTATGCGTTATACGTTATGCGTTATGCGTTATGCGTTATGCGTAATGCGTTATGCGTTGTGCGTTATGCGTTATGCGTTATACGTAATGCGTTATGCGTTATGAGTAATGCTTGATCCGATATGCGTTATACGTTAAGCGTTATGCGTTATGCGTTATGCGTTATGCGTTATGCGTTATGCGTTATGCGTTATGCGTTATGCGTTATACGTTATGCGTTATGCGTTATGGATTACGCGATATGCGTTATGCGTTATGAGTAATGCTGGATCCGTTATGCGTTATGCGTTTTGCGTTATTTGTTATGCGTTGTGCTTTATGCGTTATGCGTTATGTATTATGCGTTATGCGATATTCGTTATGTGTTATGCGTTATGCGTTATGCGTTATTCGTTATGCGTTATGCGTTGTGCGTTATGCGTTATGCGTTATGCGTTATGCGTTATGCTTTGTGCGTTATGCGTTATGCATTATGCGTTATGAGTAATGCGTGATCCGTTATGCGTTATGGGTTATGCGTTATACGTTATGCGTTTTGCGTTATGCGTTATGCGTTATGCGTGATGCGTTATGCGTTATGCGTTATGCGTTATACGTTATGCGTTATGCGTTATGCGTTATGCGTAATGCGTTATGCGTTGTGCGTTATGCGTTATGCGTTATACGTAATGCGTTATGCGTTATGAGTAATGCTTGATCCGATATGCGTTATACGTTAAGCGTTATGCGTTATGCGTTATGCTTTGTGCGTTATGCGTTATGCGTTATGAGTAATGCGTGATCCGTCATGCGTTATGCGTTATGCTATATGCGTTATGCCTTATGCCTTATGCGTTATACGTAATGCGTTATGCGTTATTAGTAATGCTTGATCCGATATGCGTTATGCGGTATGCGTTATTCGTTATGAGTAATGCTGGATCCGTTATGTGTTATGCGTTATGGATTATGCGTTATGCGTTATGAGTAATGCTGGATCCGTTATGCGTTATGCGTTTTGCGTTATTCGTTATGCGTTGTGCTTTATGCGTTATGCGTTATGCTTTGTGCGTTATGCGTTATGCGTTATGAGTAATGCGTGATCCGTCATGCGTTATGCGTTGTGCGTTATGCGTTATGCGTTATGCGTTATGCGTTATGCGTTATGCGTTATGCGTTATGCGTTATGCGTTATGCGTTATGCGTTATGCGTTATGCGTTATGCGTTATGCGTTATGCGTTATGCGTTATCCGTTATGCGTTATACGTTATGCGTTATGCGTTATGCGTTATGCTTTGTGGGTTATGCGTTATGCGTTATGAGTAATGCGTGATCCGTCATGCGTTATGCGTTATGCCTTATGCCTTATGCCTTATGCGTTATACGTAATGCGTTATGCGTTATGAGTAATGCTTGATCCGATATGCGTTATGCGGTATGCGTTATGCGTTACGAGTAATGATGGATCCGTTATGCGTTATGCGTTATGGATTATGCGTTATGCGTTATGCGTTATGAGTAATGCTGGATCCGTTATGCGTTATGCGTTTTCCGTTAGTCGTTATGCGTTGTGCTTTATGCGTTATGCGTTATGGATTATGCGTTATGCGTTATGCGTTATGAGTAATGCTGGATCCGTTATGCGTTTTGCGTTATTCGTTATGCGTTGTGGTTTATGCGTTATGCGTTATGGATTATGCGTTATGCGATATTCGTTACGTGTTATGCGTTATGCGTTATGCGTTATGCGTTATGCGTTATGCGTTATGCGTTATGCGTAATGCTTTATGTGTTATGCGTTATGCGTTATGAGTAATGCGTGATCCGTTATGCGTTATGCGATTTGCGTGATCCGTTATGCGTTATGGATAATGCTGGATCCGTTATGCGTTATGCGTTTTGCGTTATTCGTTATGCGTTGTGCTTTATGCGTTATGCGTTATGGATTATGCGTTATGCGATATTCGTTACGTGTTATGCGTTATGCGTTATGCGTTATGCGTTATGCGTTATGCGTTATGCGTTATGCGTTATGCGTTATGCGTTATGCGTTATGCGTTATGCGTTATGCGTTATGCGTTATGCGTTATGCGTTATGCGTTATGCGTTATGCGTTATGCGTTATGCGTTATGCGTTATGCGTTATGCGTTATGCGTTATGCGTTATGCGTTAAGCGTTATGCGTTATGCGTTATGCATTATGCGTTATGCGTTATGCTTTGTGCGTTATGCGTTATGCGTTATGAGTAATGCGTGATCCGTTATGCGATATGCGTTATGCGTTATGCGTTTTGCGTTATGCGTTATGCGTTATGCGTTATGAGTTATGCGTTATGCGTTATGCGTTATGCGTTATACGTAATGCGTTATGCGTTATGAGTAATGCTTGATCCGATATCCGTTATGCGTTATGCGTTATGCGTTATGCGTTATGCGTTATGCGTTATGCGTTATGCGTTATGCGTTATGCGTTATGCGTTATGCGTTATGCGTTATGCGTTATGCGTTACGCGTTATGCGTTATGAGTAATGCGTGATCCGTTATGCGTTATGGGTTATGCGTTATACGTTATGCGTTTTGCGTTATGCGTTATGCGTTATGCGTGATGCGTTATGCGTTATGCGTTATACGTTATGCGTTATGCGTTATGCGTTATGCGTAATGCGTTATGCGTTGTGCGTTATGCGTTATGCGTTATACGTAATGCGTTATGCGTTATGAGTAATGCTTGATCCGATATGCGTTATGCGTTATACGCTAAGCGTTATGCGTTATGCTTTGTGCGTTATGCGTTATGCGTTATGAGTAATGCGTGATACGTCATGCGTTATGCGTCATGCTATATGCGTTATGCCTTATGCCTTATGCGTTATACGTAATGCGTTATGCGTTATGAGTAATGCTTGATCCGATATGCGTTATGCGGTATGCGTTATGCGTTATGCGTTATGCGTTATGCGTTATGCGTTATGCGTTATGCGGTATCCGTTATGCGTTATACGTTATGCGTTATGCGATATTCGTTATGTGTTATGCGTTATGCGTTATGCGTGATCCGTCATGCGTTATGCGTTATGCTATATGCGTTATGCCTTATGCCTTATGCCTTATGCGTTATACGTAATGCGTTATGCGTTATGAGTAATGCTTGATCCGATATGCGTTATGCGGTATGCGTTATGCGTTACGAGTAATGATGGATCCGTTATGCGTTATGCGTTATGGATTATGCGTTATGCGTTATGCGTTATGAGTAATGCGTGATCCGTCATGCGTTATGCGTTATGCTATATGCGTTATGCCTTATGCCTTATGCGTTAGGCGTTATGCGTTATGCGTTATGAGTTATGCTATATGCGTTATGCCTTATGCCTTATGCCTTATGCGTTAGGCGTTATGCGTTATGCGTTATGCGTTATGCGTTATGCGTCATGCGTTATGAGTAATGCGTGATCCGTTATGTTTTATGCGTTATGCGTTATGCGATATTCGTTACGTGTTATGCGTTATGCGTAATGCGTTATGCGTTATGCGTTATGCGTTATGCGTTATGCGTTATGCTTTATGTGTTATGCGTTATGCGTTTTGAGTAATGCATGATCCGTTATGCGTTATGCGGTATGCGTTTTGCGTTATGCGTTATGCGTTATGCGTTATGCGTTATGCGTTATGCGTTATGCGTTATGCGTTATGCGTTATGCGCTATGCGTTATGCGTTATGCGTTATGAATAATGCGTGATCCGTTATGTTTTATGCGTTATGCGATTTCCGTTATGCATTATGCGTTATGCGTTATGCGTTATGCGTTATGCGTTATGCGTTATGCGTTATGCGTTATGCGTTATGCGTTTTGCGTTATGCGTTATGCGTTATGCGTTATGAGTAATGCGTGATCCGTTATGCCTTATGCGTTATGCGTTATTCGTTTTGCGTTATGCGTTATGCGTTATGCGTTATGTGTTATGCGTTATGCGTTATGCGTTATGCGTTATGCGTTATGCGTGATGCGTTATGCGTTATGCGTTATGCGTTATGCGTTGTGCGTTGTGCGTTGTGCGTTGTGCGTTATGCGTTATGCGTTATGCGTTATGCGTTATGCGTTATGCGTTATGCGTTATGCGTTATGCGTTATGCGTTATGCGTTATGCGTTATGCGTTATGCGTTATGCGTTATGCGTTATGCGTTATGCGTTATGCGTTATGCGTTATGCGTTATGCGTTATGCGTTATGCGTTATGCGTTATGCGCTATGCGTTATGCGTTATGCGTTATGAATAATGCGTGATCCGTTATGTTTTATGCGTTATGCGATTTCCGTTATGCGTTATGCGTTATGCGTTATGCGTTATGCGTTATGCGTTATGCGTTATGCGTTATGCGTTATGCGTTATGCGTTATGCGTTATGCGTTTTGCGTTATGCGTTATGCGTTATGCGTTATGAGTAATGCGTGATCCGTTATGCCTTATGCGTTATGCGTTATTCGTTTTGCGTTATGCGTTATGCGTTATGCGTTATGTGTTATGCGTTATGCGTTATGCGTTATGCGTTATGCGTTATGCGTGATGCGTTATGCGTTATGCGTTATGCGTTATGCGTTGTGCGTTGTGCGTTGTGCGTTGTGCGTTATGCGTTATGCGTTATGCGTTATGCGTTATGCGTTATGCGTTATGCGTTATGCGTTATGCGTTATGCGTTATGCGTTATGCGTTATGCCTTATGCCTTATGCGTTATACGTAATGCGTTATGCGTTATGAGTAATGCTTGATCCGATATGCGTTATGCGGTATGCGTTATGCGTTATGCGTTATGCGTTATGCGTTATGCGTTATGCGTTATGCGTTATGCGTTATGCGTTATGCGGTATCCGTTATGCGTTATACGTTATGCGTTATGCGATATTCGTTATGTGTTATGCGTTATGCGTTATGCGTTAGGCGTTATGCGTTATGCGTTATGCGTTATGCGTTATGCGCTATGCGTTATGCGTTTTGCGTTATGAGTAATGTGTTATGCGTTATGAGTAATGCGTGATCCCTTATGCGTTATGCGTTATGAGTAATGCGTGATCCGTTATGTGTTATGCGTTATGCGTTATGCGTTATGCGTTTTGCGTTATGCGTTATGCGTTATGTGTTATGGGTTATGCATTATGCGTTATGCGTTATGAGTAATGCGGTATGTGTTATGCGTTATGCGTTATGAGTAATGCGTGATCCGTTATGCGTTATGCGTTATGCGTTATGCGCTATGCGTTATGAGTTTTGCGTTATGAGTAATGCGTTATGCGTTATGAGTAATGCGTGATCCCTTATGCGTTATGCGTTATGAGTAATGCGTGATGCGTTATGTGTTATGCGTTATGCGTTATGCGTTTTGCGTTATGCGTTATGCGTTATGTGTTATGGGTTATTCGTTATGCGTTATGCGTTATGCGTTATGCGTTATGCGTTATACGTTATGCGTTATGCGTTATGCGTTATGCGTTATGCGTTATGCGTTATGCGTTATGCGTTATGCGTGATGCGTTATGCGTTATGTGTTATGCGTTATGCGTTATGCGTTATGCGTTATGCGTTATGCGTTATGCGTTATGCTTTGTGCGTTATGCGTTATGCGTTATGAGTAATGCGTGATCCGTCATGCGTTATGCGTTATGCTATATGCGTTATGCCTTATGCCTTATGCCTTATGCGTTATACGTAATGCGTCATGCGTTATGAGTAATGCTTGATCCGATATGCGTTATGCGGTATGCGTTATGCGTTACGAGTAATGATGGATCCGTAATGCGTTATGCGTTATGGATTATGCGTTATGCGTTATGCGTTATGAGTAATGCGTGATCCGTCATGCGTTATGCGTAATGCTATATGCGTTATGCCTTATGCCTTATGCGTTAGGCGTTATGCGTTATGCGTTATGAGTTATGCTATATGCGTTATGCCTTATGCCTTATGCCTTATGCGTTAGGCGTTATGCGTTATGCGTTATGCGTTATGCGTTATGCGTTATGCGTTATGCGTTATGCGTTATGCGTTATGCGTTATGCGTTATGCGTTATGCGTTATGCGTTATGCGTTATGCGTTATGCGTTATACGTTATGCGTTATGCGTTATGGATTATGCGATATGCGTTATGCGTTATGAGTAATGCTGGATCCGTTATGCGTTATGCGTTTTGCGTTATTCGTTTTGCGTTATGCGTTATGCGTTATGCGTTATGCGTTATGCGTTATGCGTTATGCGTTATGCGTTATGCGTTATGCGTTATGCGTTATGCGTTATGCGTTGTGCCTTATGCGTTATACGTAATGCGTTATGCGTTATGAGTAATGCTTGATCCGATATGCGTTATGCGGTATGCGTTATGAATAATGCGTGATCCGTTATGTTTTATGCGTTATGCGATTTCCGTTATGCATTATGCGTTATGCGTTATGCGTTATGCGTTATGCGTTATGCGTTATGCGTTATGCGTTATGCGTTATGCGTTATGCGTTTTGCGTTATGCGTTATGCGTTATGCGTTATGAGTAATGCGTGATCCGTTATGCGTTATGCGTTATGCGTTATACGTTATGCGTTATGCGTTATGGATTATGCGATATGCGTTATGCGTTATGAGTAATGCTGGATCCGTTATGCGTTATGCGTTTTGCGTTATTCGATTTGCGTTATGCGTTATGCGTTATGTGTTATGCGTTATGCGTTATGCGTTATGCGTTATGCGTGATGCGTTATGCGTTATGCGTTATGCGTTATGCGTTATGCGTTATGCGTTATGCGTTATGCGTTATGCGTTATGCGTTATGCGTTATGCGCTATGCGTTATGCGTTATGCGTTATGAATAATGCGTGATCCGTTATGTTTTATGCGTTATGCGATTTCCGTTATGCATTATGCGTTATGCGTTATGCGTTATGCGTTATGCGTTATGCGTTATGCGTTATGCGTTATGCGTTATGCGTTATGCGTTATGCGTTATGCCTTATGCCTTATGCGTTATACGTAATGCGTTATGCGTTATGAGTAATGCTTGATCCGATATGCGTTATGCGGTATGCGTTATGCGTTATGCGTTATGCGTTATGCGTTATGCGTTATGCGTTATGCGTTATGCGGTATCCGTTATGCGTTATACGTTATGCGTTATGCGATATTCGTTATGTGTTATGCGTTATGCGTTATGCGTTAGGCGTTATGCGTTATGCGTTATGCGTTATGCGTTATGCGCTATGCGTTATGCGTTTTGCGTTATGAGTAATGTGTTATGCGTTATGAGTAATGCGTGATCCCTTATGCGTTATGCGTTATGAGTAATGCGTGATCCGTTATGTGTTATGCGTTATGCGTTATGCGTTATGCGTTTTGCGTTATGCGTTATGCGTTATGTGTTATGGGTTATGCATTATGCGTTATGCGTTATGAGTAATGCGGTATGTGTTATGCGTTATGCGTTATGAGTAATGCGTGATCCGTTATGCGTTATGCGTTATGCGTTATGCGCTATGCGTTATGAGTTTTGCGTTATGAGTAATGCGTTATGCGTTATGAGTAATGCGTGATCCCTTATGCGTTATGCGTTATGAGTAATGCGTGATCCGTTATGTGTTATGCGTTATGCGTTATGCGTTTTGCGTTATGCGTTATGCGTTATGTGTTATGGGTTATTCGTTATGCGTTATGCGTTATGCGTTATGCGTTATGCGTTATACGTTATGGGTTATGCGTTATGCGTTATGCGTTATGCGTTATGCGTTATGCGTTATGCGTTATGCGTGATGCGTTATGCGTTATGCGTTATGCGTTATGCGTTATGCGTTATGCGTTATGCGTTATGCGTTATGCGTTATGCGTTATGCGTTATGCTTTGTGCGTTATGCGTTATGCGTTATGAGTAATGCGTGATCCGTCATGCGTTATGCGTTATGCTATATGCGTTATGCCTTATGCCTTATGCCTTATGCGTTATACGTAATGCGTCATGCGTTATGAGTAATGCTTGATCCGATATGCGTTATGCGGTATGCGTTATGCGTTACGAGTAATGATGGATCCGTAATGCGTTATGCGTTATGGATTATGCGTTATGCGTTATGCGTTATGAGTAATGCGTGATCCGTCATGCGTTATGCGTAATGCTATATGCGTTATGCCTTATGCCTTATGCGTTAGGCGTTATGCGTTATGCGTTATGAGTTATGCTATATGCGTTATGCCTTATGCCTTATGCCTTATGCGTTAGGCGTTATGCGTTATGCGTTATGCGTTATGCGTTATGCGTTATGCGTTATGCGTTATGCGTTATGCGTTATGCGTTATGCGTTATGCGTTATGCGTTATGCGTTATGCGTTATGCGTTATACGTTATGCGTTATGCGTTATGGATTATGCGTTATGCGTTATGCGTTATGCGTTATGCGTTATGCGTTATGCGTTATGCGTTATGCGTTATGCGTTATGCGTTATGCGTTATGCGTTATGCTTTGTGCGTTATGCGTTATGCGTTATGAGTAATGCGTGATCCGTTATGCGTTATGCGTTATGCGTTATGCGTTTTGCGTTATGCGTTATGCGTTATGCGTTATGAGTTATGCGTTATGCGTTATGCGTTATGCGTTATACGTAATGCGTTATGCGTTATGAGTAATGCTTGATCCGATATCCGTTATGCGTTATGCGTTATGCGTTATGCGTTATGCGTTATGCGTTATGCGTTATGCGTTATGCGTTATTCGTTATGCGTTATGAGTAATGCGTGATCCGTTATGCGTTATGGGTTATGCGTTATACGTTATGCGTTTTGCGTTATGCGTTATGCGTTATGCGTTATGCGTTATGCGTTTTGCGTTATGCGTTATGCGTTATGTGTTATGGGTTATGCATTATGCGTTATGCGTTATGAGTAATGCGGTATGTGTTATGCGTTATGCGTTATGAGTAATGCGTGATCCGTTATGCGTTATGCGTTATGCGTTATGCGCTATGCGTTATGCGTTATGCGTTATGCGTTATGCGTTATGCGTTATGCGTTATGCGTTATGCGTTATGCGTTATGCGTTATGCGTTATACGTTATGCGTTATGCGTTATGGATTATGCGTTATGCGTTATGCGTTATGCGTTATGCGTTATGCGTTATGCGTTATGCGTTATGCGTTATGCGTTATGCGTTATGCGTTATGCTTTGTGCGTTATGCGTTATGCGTTATGAGTAATGCGTGATCCGTTATGCGTTATGCGTTATGCGTTATGCGTTTTGCGTTATGCGTTATGCGTTATGCGTTATGAGTTATGCGTTATGCGTTATGCGTTATGCGTTATACGTAATGCGTTATGCGTTATGAGTAATGCTTGATCCGATATCCGTTATGCGTTATGCGTTATGCGTTATGCGTTATGCGTTATGCGTTATGCGTTATGCGTTATGCGTTATTCGTTATGCGGTATGAGTAATGCGTGATCCGTTATGCGTTATGGGTTATGCGTTATACGTTATGCGTTTTGCGTTATGCGTTATGCGTTATGCGTTATGCGTTATGCGTTTTGCGTTATGCGTTATGCGTTATGCGTTATGTGTTATGGGTTATGCATTATGCGTTATGCGTTATGAGTAATGCGGTATGTGTTATGCGTTATGCGTTATGAGTAATGCGTGATCCGTTATGCGTTAAGCGTTATGCGTTATGCGCTATGCGTTATGCGTTATGCGTGATGCGTTATGCGTTATGCGTTATGCGTTATGCGTTATGCGTTATGCGTTATGCGTTATGCGTTATGCGTTATGCGTTATGCTTTGTGCGTTATGCGTTATGCGTTATGAGTAATGCGTGATCCGTCATGCGTTATGCGTTATGCTATATGCGTTATGCCTTATGCCTTATGCCTTATGCGTTATACGTAATGCGTCATGCGTTATGAGTAATGCTTGATCCGATATGCGTTATGCGGTATGCGTTATGCGTTACGAGTAATGATGGATCCGTAATGCGTTATGCGTTATGGATTATGCGTTATGCGTTATGCGTTATGAGTAATGCGTGATCCGTCATGCGTTATGCGTAATGCTATATGCGTTATGCCTTATGCCTTATGCGTTAGGCGTTATGCGTTATGCGTTATGAGTTATGCTATATGCGTTATGCCTTATGCCTTATGCCTTATGCGTTAGGCGTTATGCGTTATGCGTTATGCGTTATGCGTTATGCGTTATGCGTTATGCGTTATGCGTTATGCGTTATGCGTTATGCGTTATGCGTTATGCGTTATGCGTTATGCGTTATGCGTTATGCGTTATGCGTTATGCGTTATGCGTTATACGTTATGCGTTATGCGTTATGGATTATGCGATATGCGTTATGCGTTATGAGTAATGCTGGATCCGTTATGCGTTATGCGTTTTGCGTTATTCGTTTTGCGTTATGCGTTATGCGTTATGTGTTATGCGTTATGCGTTATGCGTTATGCGTTATGCGTTATGCGTTATGCGTTATGCGTTATGCGTTATGCGTTGTGCCTTATGCGTTATACGTAATGCGTTATGCGTTATGAGTAATGCTTGATCCGATATGCGTTATGCGGTATGCGTTATGAATAATGCGTGATCCGTTATGTTTTATGCGTTATGCGATTTCCGTTATGCATTATGCGTTATGCGTTATGCGTTATGCGTTATGCGTTATGCGTTATGCGTTATGCGTTATGCGTTTTGCGTTATGCGTTATGCGTTATGAGTAATGCGTGATCCGTTATGCGTTATGCGTTATGCGTTATACGTTATGCGTTATGCGTTATGGATTATGCGATATGCGTTATGCGTTATGAGTAATGCTGGATCCGTTATGCGTTATGCGTTTTGCGTTATTCGTTTTGCGTTATGCGTTATGCGTTATGTGTTATGCGTTATGCGTTATGCGTTATGCGTTATGCGTGATGCGTTATGCGTTATGCGTTATGCGTTATGCGTTATGCGTTATGCGTTATGCGTTATGCGTTATGCGTTATGCGTTATGCGTTATGCGTTATGCGCTATGCGTTATGCGTTATGCGTTATGAATAATGCGTGATCCGTTATGTTTTATGCGTTATGCGATTTCCGTTATGCATTATGCGTTATGCGTTATGCGTTATGCGTTATGCGTTATGCGTTATGCGTTATGCGTTATGCGTTATGCGTTATGCGTTATGCGTTTTGCGTTATGCGTTATGCGTTATGCGTTATGAGTAATGCGTGATCCGTTATGCCTTATGCGTTATGCGTTATTCGTTTTGCGTTATGCGTTATGCGTTATGCGTTATGTGTTATGCGTTATGCGTTATGCGTTATGCGTTATGCGTTATGCGTGATGCGTTATGCGTTATGCGTTATGCGTTATGCGTTGTGCGTTGTGCGTTGTGCGTTGTGCGTTATGCGTTATGCGTTATGCGTTATGCGTTATGCGTTATGCGTTATGCGTTATGCGTTATGCGTTATGCGTTATGCGTTATGCGTTATGCGTTATGCGTTATGCGTTATGCGTTATGCGTTATGCGTTATGCGTTATGCGTTATGCGTTATGCGCTATGCGTTATGCGTTATGCGTTATGAATAATGCGTGATCCGTTATGTTTTATGCGTTATGCGATTTCCGTTATGCATTATGCGTTATGCGTTATGCGTTATGCGTTATGCGTTATGCGTTATGCGTTATGCGTTATGCGTTATGCGTTATGCGTTATGCGTTATGCGTTATGCGTTATGCGTTATGCGTTATGCGTTATGCGTTATGCGTTATGCGTTATGTGTTATGCGTTATGCGTTATGCGTTATACGTTATGCGTTATGCGTTATGGATTATGCGATATGCGTTATGCGTTATGAGTAATGCTGGATCCGTTATGCGTTATGCGTTTTGCGTTATTCGTTTTGCGTTGTGCGTTGTGCGTTATGCGTTATGCGTTATGCGTTATGCGTTATGCGTTATGCGTTATGCGTTATGCGTTATGCGTTATGCGTTATGCGTTATGCCTTATGCCTTATGCGTTATACGTAATGCGTTATGCGTTATGAGTAATGCTTGATCCGATATGCGTTATGCGGTATGCGTTATGCGTTATGCGTTATGCGTTATGCGTTATGCGTTATGCGTTATGCGTTATGCGTTATGCGTTATGCGTTATGCGTTATGCGGTATCCGTTATGCGTTATACGTTATGCGTTATGCGATATTCGTTATGTGTTATGCGTTATGCGTTATGCGTTAGGCGTTATGCGTTATGCGTTATGCGTTATGCGTTATGCGCTATGCGTTATGCGTTTTGCGTTATGAGTAATGTGTTATGCGTTATGAGTAATGCGTGATCCCTTATGCGTTATGCGTTATGAGTAATGCGTGATCCGTTATGTGTTATGCGTTATGCGTTATGCGTTATGCGTTTTGCGTTATGCGTTATGCGTTATGTGTTATGGGTTATGCATTATGCGTTATGCGTTATGAGTAATGCGGTATGTGTTATGCGTTATGCGTTATGAGTAATGCGTGATCCGTTATGCGTTATGCGTTATGCGTTATGCGCTATGCGTTATGAGTTTTGCGTTATGAGTAATGCGTTATGCGTTATGAGTAATGCGTGATCCCTTATGCGTTATGCGTTATGAGTAATGCGTGATGCGTTATGTGTTATGCGTTATGCGTTATGCGTTTTGCGTTATGCGTTATGCGTTATGTGTTATGGGTTATTCGTTATGCGTTATGCGTTATGCGTTATGCGTTATGCGTTATACGTTATGCGTTATGCGTTATGCGTTATGCGTTATGCGTTATGCGTTATGCGTTATGCGTTATGCGTGATGCGTTATGCGTTATGCGTTATGCGTTATGCGTTATGCGTTATGCGTTATGCGTTATGCGTTATGCGTTATGCGTTATGCTTTGTGCGTTATGCGTTATGCGTTATGAGTAATGCGTGATCCGTCATGCGTTATGCGTTATGCTATATGCGTTATGCCTTATGCCTTATGCCTTATGCGTTATACGTAATGCGTCATGCGTTATGAGTAATGCTTGATCCGATATGCGTTATGCGGTATGCGTTATGCGTTACGAGTAATGATGGATCCGTAATGCGTTATGCGTTATGGATTATGCGTTATGCGTTATGCGTTATGAGTAATGCGTGATCCGTCATGCGTTATGCGTAATGCTATATGCGTTATGCCTTATGCCTTATGCGTTAGGCGTTATGCGTTATGCGTTATGAGTTATGCTATATGCGTTATGCCTTATGCCTTATGCCTTATGCGTTAGGCGTTATGCGTTATGCGTTATGCGTTATGCGTTATGCGTTATGCGTTATGCGTTATGCGTTATGCGTTATGCGTTATGCGTTATGCGTTATGCGTTATGCGTTATGCGTTATGCGTTATGCGTTATACGTTATGCGTTATGCGTTATGGATTATGCGATATGCGTTATGCGTTATGAGTAATGCTGGATCCGTTATGCGTTATGCGTTTTGCGTTATTCGTTTTGCGTTATGCGTTATGCGTTATGCGTTATGCGTTATGCGTTATGCGTTATGCGTTATGCGTTATGCGTTATGCGTTATGCGTTATGCGTTATGCGTTGTGCCTTATGCGTTATACGTAATGCGTTATGCGTTATGAGTAATGCTTGATCCGATATGCGTTATGCGGTATGCGTTATGAATAATGCGTGATCCGTTATGTTTTATGCGTTATGCGATTTCCGTTATGCATTATGCGTTATGCGTTATGCGTTATGCGTTATGCGTTATGCGTTATGCGTTATGCGTTATGCGTTATGCGTTATGCGTTATGCGTTATGCGTTATGCGTTATGCGTTATGCGTTATGCGTTATGCGTTATGCGTTATGCGTTATGCGTTATGCGTTATGCGTTATGCGTTATGCGTTATGCGTTATGCGTTATGCGTTATGCGTTATGCGTTATGCGTTATGCGTTTTGCGTTATGCGTTATGCGTTATGCGTTATGAGTAATGCGTGATCCGTTATGCGTTATGCGTTATGCGTTATACGTTATGCGTTATGCGTTATGGATTATGCGATATGCGTTATGCGTTATGAGTAATGCTGGATCCGTTATGCGTTATGCGTTTTGCGTTATTCGTTTTGCGTTATGCGTTATGCGTTATGTGTTATGCGTTATGCGTTATGCGTTATGCGTTATGCGTGATGCGTTATGCGTTATGCGTTATGCGTTATGCGTTATGCGTTATGCGTTATGCGTTATGCGTTATGCGTTATGCGTTATGCGTTATGCGTTATGCGTTATGCGTTATGCGTTATGCGTTATGCGTTATGCGTTATGCGTTATGCGTTATGCGTTATGCGCTATGCGTTATGCGTTATGCGTTATGAATAATGCGTGATCCGTTATGTTTTATGCGTTATGCGATTTCCGTTATGCATTATGCGTTATGCGTTATGCGTTATGCGTTATGCGTTATGCGTTATGCGTTATGCGTTATGCGTTATGCGTTTTGCGTTATGCGTTATGCGTTATGCGTTATGAGTAATGCGTGATCCGTTATGCCTTATGCGTTATGCGTTATTCGTTTTGCGTTATGCGTTATGCGTTATGCGTTATGTGTTATGCGTTATGCGTTATGCGTTATGCGTTATGCGTTATGCGTGATGCGTTATGCGTTATGCGTTATGCGTTATGCGTTGTGCGTTGTGCGTTGTGCGTTGTGCGTTATGCGTTATGCGTTATGCGTTATGCGTTATGCGTTATGCGTTATGCGTTATGCGTTATGCGTTATGCGTTATGCGTTATGCGTTATGCGTTATGCGTTATGCGTTATGCGCTATGCGTTATGCGTTATGCGTTATGAATAATGCGTGATCCGTTATGTTTTATGCGTTATGCGATTTCCGTTATGCATTATGCGTTATGCGTTATGCGTTATGCGTTATGCGTTATGCGTTATGCGTTATGCGTTATGCGTTATGCGTTATGCGTTATGCGTTATGCGTTATGCGTTATGCGTTATGCGTTATGCGTTATGCGTTATGTGTTATGCGTTATGCGTTATGCGTTATACGTTATGCGTTATGCGTTATGGATTATGCGATATGCGTTATGCGTTATGAGTAATGCTGGATCCGTTATGCGTTATGCGTTTTGCGTTATTCGTTTTGCGTTGTGCGTTGTGCGTTATGCGTTATGCGTTATGCGTTATGCGTTTTGCGTTATGCGTTATGCGTTATGCGTTATGCGTTATGCCTTATGCCTTATGCGTTATACGTAATGCGTTATGCGTTATGAGTAATGCTTGATCCGATATGCGTTATGCGGTATGCGTTATGCGTTATGCGTTATGCGTTATGCGTTATGCGTTATGCGTTATGCGTTATGCGTTATGCGGTATCCGTTATGCGTTATACGTTATGCGTTATGCGATATTCGTTATGTGTTATGCGTTATGCGTTATGCGTTAGGCGTTATGCGTTATGCGTTATGCGTTATGCGTTATGCGCTATGCGTTATGCGTTTTGCGTTATGAGTAATGTGTTATGCGTTATGAGTAATGCGTGATCCCTTATGCGTTATGCGTTATGAGTAATGCGTGATCCGTTATGTGTTATGCGTTATGCGTTATGCGTTATGCGTTTTGCGTTATGCGTTATGCGTTATGTGTTATGGGTTATGCATTATGCGTTATGCGTTATGAGTAATGCGGTATGTGTTATGCGTTATGCGTTATGAGTAATGCGTGATCCGTTATGCGTTATGCGTTATGCGTTATGCGCTATGCGTTATGAGTTTTGCGTTATGAGTAATGCGTTATGCGTTATGAGTAATGCGTGATCCCTTATGCGTTATGCGTTATGAGTAATGCGTGATCCGTTATGTGTCATGCGTTATGCGTTATGCGTTTTGCGTTATGCGTTATGCGTTATGTGTTATGGGTTATTCGTTATGCGTTATGCGTTATGCGTTATGCGTTATGCGTTATACGTTATGCGTTATGCGTTATGCGTTATGCGTTATGCGTTATGCGTTATGCGTTATGCGTGATGCGTTATGCGTTATGCGTTATGCGTTATGCGTTATGCGTTATGCGTTATGCGTTATGCGTTATGCGTTATGCGTTATGCGTTATGCGTTATGCGTTATGCTTTGTGCGTTATGCGTTATGCGTTATGAGTAATGCGTGATCCGTCATGCGTTATGCGTTATGCTATATGCGTTATGCCTTATGCCTTATGCCTTATGCGTTATACGTAATGCGTCATGCGTTATGAGTAATGCTTGATCCGATATGCGTTATGCGGTATGCGTTATGCGTTACGAGTAATGATGGATCCGTTATGCGTTATGCGTTATGGATTATGCGTTATGCGTTATGCGTTATGAGTAATGCGTGATCCGTCATGCGTTATGCGTAATGCTATATGCGTTATGCCTTATGCCTTATGCGTTAGGCGTTATGCGTTATGCGTTATGAGTTATGCTATATGCGTTATGCCTTATGCCTTATGCCTTATGCGTTAGGCGTTATGCGTTATGCGTTATGCGTTATGCGTTATGCGTTATGCGTTATGCGTTATGCGTTATGCGTTATGCGTTATGCGTTATGCGTTATGCGTTATGCGTTATGCGTTATGCGTTATACGTTATGCGTTATGCGTTATGGATTATGCGTTATGCGTTATGCGTTATGCGTTATGCGTTATGCGTTATGCGTTATGCGTTATGCGTTATGCGTTATGCGTTATGCGTTATGCTTTGTGTGTTATGCATTATGCGTTATGAGTAATGCGTGATCCGTTATGCGTTATGCGTTATGCGTTATGCGTTTTGCGTTATGCGTTATGCGTTATGCGTTATGAGTTATGCGTTATGCGTTATGCGTTATGCGTTATACGTAATGCGTTATGCGTTATGAGTAATGCTTGATCCGATATCCGTTATGCGTTATGCGTTATGCGTTATGCGTTATGCGTTATGCGTTATGCGTTATGCGTTATGCGTTATTCGTTATGCGTTATGAGTAATGCGTGATCCGTTATGCGTTATGGGTTATGCGTTATACGTTATGCGTTTTGCGTTATGCGTTATGCGTTATGCGTTATGCGTTATGCGTTTTGCGTTATGCGTTATGCGTTATGTGTTATGGGTTATGCATTATGCGTTATGCGTTATGAGTAATGCGGTATGTGTTATGCGTTATGCGTTATGAGTAATGCGTGATCCGTTATGCGTTATGCGTTATGCGTTATGCGCTATGCGTTATGCGTTATGCGTGATGCGTTATGCGTTATGCGTTATGCGTTATGCGTTATGCGTTATGCGTTATGCGTTATGCGTTATGCGTTATGCTTTGTGCGTTATGCGTTATGCGTTATGAGTAATGCGTGATCCGTCATGCGTTATGCGTTATGCTATATGCGTTATGCCTTATGCCTTATGCCTTATGCGTTATACGTAATGCGTCATGCGTTATGAGTAATGCTTGATCCGATATGCGTTATGCGGTATGCGTTATGCGTTACGAGTAATGATGGATCCGTAATGCGTTATGCGTTATGGATTATGCGTTATGCGTTATGCGTTATGAGTAATGCGTGATCCGTCATGCGTTATGCGTAATGCTATATGCGTTATGCCTTATGCCTTATGCGTTAGGCGTTATGCGTTATGCGTTATGAGTTATGCTATATGCGTTATGCCTTATGCCTTATGCCTTATGCGTTAGGCGTTATGCGTTATGCGTTATGCGTTATGCGTTATGCGTTATGCGTTATGCGTTATGCGTTATGCGTTATGCGTTATGCGTTATGCGTTATACGTTATGCGTTATGCGTTATGGATTATGCGATATGCGTTATGCGTTATGAGTAATGCTGGATCCGTTATGCGTTATGCGTTTTGCGTTATTCGTTTTGCGTTATGCGTTATGTGTTATGTGTTATGCGTTATGCGTTATGCGTTATGCGTTATGCGTGATGCGTTATGCGTTATGCGTTATGCGTTATGCGTTATGCGTTGTGCCTTATGCGTTATACGTAATGCGTTATGCGTTATGAGTAATGCTTGATCCGATATGCGTTATGCGGTATGCGTTATGAATAATGCGTGATCCGTTATGTTTTATGCGTTATGCGATTTCCGTTATGCATTATGCGTTATGCGTTATGCGTTATGCGTTATGCGTTATGCGTTATGCGTTATGCGTTATGCGTTATGCGTTATGCGTTATGCGTTTTGCGTTATGCGTTATGCGTTATGCGTTATGAGTAATGCGTGATCCGTTATGCGTTATGCGTTATGCGTTATACATTATGCGTTATGCTTTATGGATTATGCGATATGCGTTATGCGTTATGAGTAATGCTGGATCCGTTATGCGTTATGCGTTTTGCGTTATTCGTTTTGCGTTATGCGTTATGCGTTATGTGTTATGCGTTATGCGTTATGCGTTATGCGTTATGCGTGATGCGTTATGCGTTATGCGTTATGCGTTATGCGTTATGCGTTATGCGTTATGCGTTATGCGTTATGCGTTATGCGTTATGCGTTATGCGCTATGCGTTATGCGTTATGCGTTATGAATAATGCGTGATCCGTTATGTTTTATGCGTTATGCGATTTCCGTTATGCATTATGCGTTATGCGTTATGCGTTATGCGTTATGCGTTATGCGTTATGCGTTATGCGTTATGCGTTATGCGTTTTGCGTTATGCGTTATGCGTTATGCGTTATGAGTAATGCGTGATCCGTTATGCCTTATGCGTTATGCGTTATTCGTTTTGCGTTATGCGTTATGCGTTATGCGTTATGTGTTATGCGTTATGCGTTATGCGTTATGCGTTATGCGTTATGCGTTATGCGTGATGCGTTATGCGTTATGCGTTATGCGTTATGCGTTGTGCGTTGTGCGTTGTGCGTTGTGCGTTATGCGTTATGCGTTATGCGTTATGCGTTATGCGTTATGCGTTATGCGTTATGCGTTATGCGTTATGCGTTATGCGTTATGCGTTATGCGTTATGCGTTATGCGTTATGCGTTATGCGTTATGCGTTATGCGTTATGCGTTATGCGTTATGCGTTATGCGTTATGCGCTATGCGTTATGCGTTATGCGTTATGAATAATGCGTGATCCGTTATGTTTTATGCGTTATGCGATTTCCGTTATGCATTATGCGTTATGCGTTATGCGTTATGCGTTATGCGTTATGCGTTATGCGTTATGCGTTATGCGTTATGCGTTATGCGTTATGCGTTATGCGTTATGCGTTATGCGTTATGCGTTATGCGTTATGCGTTATGCGTTATGCGTTATGCGTTATGTGTTATGCGTTATGCGTTATGCGTTATACGTTATGCGTTATGCGTTATGGATTATGCGATATGCGTTATGCGTTATGAGTAATGCTGGATCCGTTATGCGTTATGCGTTTTGCGTTATTCGTTTTGCGTTGTGCGTTGTGCGTTATGCGTTATGCGTTATGCGTTATGCGTTATGCGTTATGCGTTATGCGTTATGCGTTATGCGTTATGCGTTATGCGTTATGCCTTATGCCTTATGCGTTATACGTAATGCGTTATGCGTTATGAGTAATGCTTGATCCGATATGCGTTATGCTGGATCCGTTATGCGTTATGCGTTTTGCGTTATTCGTTTTGCGTTGTGCGTTGTGCGTTATGCGTTATGCGTTATGCGTTATGCGTTATGCGTTATGCGTTATGCGTTATGCGTTATGCGTTATGCGTTATGCGTTATGCCTTATGCCTTATGCGTTATACGTAATGCGTTATGCGTTATGAGTAATGCTTGATCCGATATGCGTTATGCGGTATGCGTTATGCGTTATGCGTTATGCGTTATGCGTTATGCGTTATGCGTTATGCGTTATGCGTTATGCGTTATGCGGTATCCGTTATGCGTTATACGTTATGCGTTATGCGATATTCGTTATGTGTTATGCGTTATGCGTTATGCGTTAGGCGTTATGCGTTATGCGTTATGCGTTATGCGTTATGCGCTATGCGTTATGCGTTTTGCGTTATGAGTAATGTGTTATGCGTTATGAGTAATGCGTGATCCCTTATGCGTTATGCGTTATGAGTAATGCGTGATCCGTTATGTGTTATGCGTTATGCGTTATGCGTTATGCGTTTTGCGTTATGCGTTATGCGTTATGTGTTATGGGTTATGCATTATGCGTTATGCGTTATGAGTAATGCGGTATGTGTTATGCGTTATGCGTTATGAGTAATGCGTGATCCGTTATGCGTTATGCGTTATGCGTTATGCGTTATGCGTTATGCGTTATGCGTTATGCGTTATGCGTTATGCGTTATGCGTTATGCGTTATACGTTATGCGTTATGCGTTATGGATTATGCGATATGCGTTATGCGTTATGAGTAATGCTGGATCCGTTATGCGTTATGCGTTTTGCGTTATTCGTTTTGCGTTATGCGTTATGCGTTATGTGTTATGCGTTATGCGTTATGCGTTATGCGTTATGCGTTATGCGTGATGCGTTATGCGTTATGCGTTATGCGTTATGCGTTGTGCCTTATGCGTTATACGTAATGCGTTATGCGTTATGAGTAATGCTTGATCCGATATGCGTTATGCGGTATGCGTTATGAATAATGCGTGATCCGTTATGTTTTATGCGTTATGCGATTTCCGTTATGCATTATGCGTTATGCGTTATGCGTTATGCGTTATGCGTTATGCGTTATGCGTTATGCGTTATGCGTTATGCGTTATGCGTTATGCGTTTTGCGTTATGCGTTATGCGTTATGCGTTATGAGTAATGCGTGATCCGTTATGCGTTATGCGTTATGCGTTATACGTTATGCGTTATGCGTTATGGATTATGCGATATGCGTTATGCGTTATGAGTAATGCTGGATCCGTTATGCGTTATGCGTTTTGCGTTATTCGTTTTGCGTTATGCGTTATGCGTTATGTGTTATGCGTTATGCGTTATGCGTTATGCGTTATGCGTGATGCGTTATGCGTTATGCGTTATGCGTTATGCGTTATGCGTTATGCGTTATGCGTTATGCGTTATGCGTTATGCGCTATGCGTTATGCGTTATGCGTTATGAATAATGCGTGATCCGTTATGTTTTATGCGTTATGCGATTTCCGTTATGCATTATGCGTTATGCGTTATGCGTTATGCGTTATGCGTTATGCGTTATGCGTTATGCGTTATGCGTTATGCGTTATGCGTTTTGCGTTATGCGTTATGCGTTATGCGTTATGAGTAATGCGTGATCCGTTATGCCTTATGCGTTATGCGTTATTCGTTTTGCGTTATGCGTTATGCGTTATGCGTTATGTGTTATGCGTTATGCGTTATGCGTTATGCGTTATGCGTTATGCGTGATGCGTTATGCGTTATGCGTTATGCGTTATGCGTTGTGCGTTGTGCGTTGTGCGTTGTGCGTTATGCGTTATGCGTTATGCGTTATGCGTTATGCGTTATGCGTTATGCGTTATGCGTTATGCGTTATGCGTTATGCGTTATGCGTTATGCGTTATGCGTTATGCGTTATGCGTTATGCGTTATGCGTTATGCGTTATGCGTTATGCGTTATGCGTTATGCGTTATGCGTTATGCGCTATGCGTTATGCGTTATGCGTTATGAATAATGCGTGATCCGTTATGTTTTATGCGTTATGCGATTTCCGTTATGCATTATGCGTTATGCGTTATGCGTTATGCGTTATGCGTTATGCGTTATGCGTTATGCGTTATGCGTTATGCGTTATGCGTTATGCGTTATGCGTTATGCGTTATGCGTTATGCGTTATGCGTTATGCGTTATGCGTTATGCGTTATGCGTTATGTGTTATGCGTTATGCGTTATGCGTTATACGTTATGCGTTATGCGTTATGGATTATGCGATATGCGTTATGCGTTATGAGTAATGCTGGATCCGTTATGCGTTATGCGTTTTGCGTTATTCGTTTTGCGTTGTGCGTTGTGCGTTATACGTTATGCGTTATGCGTTATGCGTTATGCGTTATGCGTTATGCGTTATGCGTTATGCGTTATGCGTTATGCGTTATGCCTTATGCCTTATGCGTTATACGTAATGCGTTATGCGTTATGAGTAATGCTTGATCCGATATGCGTTATGCGGTATGCGTTATGCGTTATGCGTTATGCGTTATGCGTTATGCGTTATGCGTTATGCGTTATGCGTTATGCGTTATGCGTTATGCGGTATCCGTTATGCGTTATACGTTATGCGTTATGCGATATTCGTTATGTGTTATGCGTTATGCGTTATGCGTTAGGCGTTATGCGTTATGCGTTATGCGTTATGCGTTATGCGCTATGCGTTATGCGTTTTGCGTTATGAGTAATGTGTTATGCGTTATGAGTAATGCGTGATCCCTTATGCGTTATGCGTTATGAGTAATGCGTGATCCGTTATGTGTTATGCGTTATGCGTTATGCGTTATGCGTTTTGCGTTATGCGTTATGCGTTATGTGTTATGGGTTATGCATTATGCGTTATGCGTTATGAGTAATGCGGTATGTGTTATGCGTTATGCGTTATGAGTAATGCGTGATCCGTTATGCGTTATGCGTTATGCGTTATGCGCTATGCGTTATGAGTTTTGCGTTATGAGTAATGCGTTATGCGTTATGAGTAATGCGTGATCCCTTATGCGTTATGCGTTATGAGTAATGCGTGATCCGTTATGTGTTATGCGTTATGCGTTATGCGTTTTGCGTTATGCGTTATGCGTTATGTGTTATGGGTTATTCGTTATGCGTTATGCGTTATGCGTTATGCGTTATGCGTTATACGCTATGCGTTATGCGTTATGCGTTATGCGTTATGCGTTATGCGTTATGCGTTATGCGTTATGCGTTATGCGTGATGCGTTATGCGTTATGCGTTATGCGTTATGCGTTATGCGTTATGCGTTATGCGTTATGCGTTATGCGTTATGCGTTATGCGTTATGCGTTATGCGTTATGCGTTATGCGTTATGCTTTGTGCGTTATGCGTTATGCGTTATGAGTAATGCGTGATCCGTCATGCGTTATGCGTTATGCTATATGCGTTATGCCTTATGCCTTATGCCTTATGCGTTATACGTAATGCGTCATGCGTTATGAGTAATGCTTGATCCGATATGCGTTATGCGGTATGCGTTATGCGTTACGAGTAATGATGGATCCGTAATGCGTTATGCGTTATGGATTATGCGTTATGCGTTATGCGTTATGAGTAATGCGTGATCCGTCATGCGTTATGCGTAATGCTATATGCGTTATGCCTTATGCCTTATGCGTTAGGCGTTATGCGTTATGCGTTATGAGTTATGCTATATGCGTTATGCCTTATGCCTTATGCCTTATGCGTTAGGCGTTATGCGTTATGCGTTATGCGTTATGCGTTATGCGCTATGCGTTATGCGTTTTGCGTTATGAGTAATGTGTTATGCGTTATGAGTAATGCGTGATCCCTTATGCGTTATGCGTTATGAGTAATGCGTGATCCGTTATGTGTTATGCGTTATGCGTTATGCGTTATGCGTTTTGCGTTATGCGTTATGCGTTATGTGTTATGGGTTATGCATTATGCGTTATGCGTTATGAGTAATGCGGTATGTGTTATGCGTTATGCGTTATGAGTAATGCGTGATCCGTTATGCGTTATGCGTTATGCGTTATGCGCTATGCGTTATGAGTTTTGCGTTATGAGTAATGCGTTATGCGTTATGAGTAATGCGTGATCCCTTATGCGTTATGCGTTATGAGTAATGCGTGATCCGTTATGTGTTATGCGTTATGCGTTATGCGTTTTGCGTTATGCGTTATGCGTTATGTGTTATGGGTTATTCGTTATGCGTTATGCGTTATGCGTTATGCGTTATGCGTTATACGCTATGCGTTATGCGTTATGCGTTATGCGTTATGCGTTATGCGTTATGCGTTATGCGTTATGCGTTATGCGTGATGCGTTATGCGTTATGCGTTATGCGTTATGCGTTATGCGTTATGCGTTATGCGTTATGCGTTATGCGTTATGCGTTATGCTTTGTGCGTTATGCGTTATGCGTTATGAGTAATGCGTGATCCGTCATGCGTTATGCGTTATGCTATATGCGTTATGCCTTATGCCTTATGCCTTATGCGTTATACGTAATGCGTCATGCGTTATGAGTAATGCTTGATCCGATATGCGTTATGCGGTATGCGTTATGCGTTACGAGTAATGATGGATCCGTAATGCGTTATGCGTTATGGATTATGCGTTATGCGTTATGCGTTATGAGTAATGCGTGATCCGTCATGCGTTATGCGTAATGCTATATGCGTTATGCCTTATGCCTTATGCGTTAGGCGTTATGCGTTATGCGTTATGAGTTATGCTATATGCGTTATGCCTTATGCCTTATGCCTTATGCGTTAGGCGTTATGCGTTATGCGTTATGCGTTATGCGTTATGCGTTATGCGTTATGCGTTATGCGTTATGCGTTATGCGTTATGCGTTATGCGTTATGCGTTATGCGTTATGCGTTATGCGTTATGCGTTATACGTTATGCGTTATGCGTTATGGATTATGCGTTATGCGTTATGCGTTATGCGTTATGCGTTATGCGTTATGCGTTATGCGTTATGCGTTATGCGTTATGCGTTATGCTTTGTGCGTTATGCGTTATGCGTTATGAGTAATGCGTGATCCGTTATGCGTTATGCGTTATGCGTTATGCGTTTTGCGTTATGCGTTATGCGTTATGCGTTATGAGTTATGCGTTATGCGTTATGCGTTATGCGTTATACGTAATGCGTTATGCGTTATGAGTAATGCTTGATCCGATATCCTTTATGCGTTATGCGTTATGCGTTATGCGTTATGCGTTATGCGTTATGCGTTATGCGTTATGCGTTATGCGTTATGCGTTATTCGTTATGCGTTATGAGTAATGCGTGATCCGTTATGCGTTATGGGTTATGCGTTATACGTTATGCGTTTTGCGTTATGCGTTATGCGTTATGCGGTATCCGTTATGCGTTATACGTTATGAGTAATGCGTGATCCGTTATGCGTTATGGGTTATGCGTTATACGTTATGCGTTTTGCGTTATACGTTATGCGTTATGCTATATGCGTTATGCCTTATGCCTTATGCGTTATACGTAATGCGTTATGCGTTATGAGTAATGCTTGATCCGATATGCGTTATGCGGTATGCGTTATGCGTTATGCATTATGCGTTATGCGTTATGCGTTATGCGTTATGCGTTATGCGTTATGCGTTATGCGGTATCCGTTATGCGTTATACGTTATGCGTTATGCGATATTCGTTATGTGTTATGCGTTATGCGTTATGCGTTATGAGTAATGCGTGATCCGTTATGTGTTATGCGTTATGCGTTATGCGTTATGCGTTTTGCGTTATGCGTTATGCGTTATGTGTTATGGGTTATGCATTATGCGTTATGCGTTATGAGTAATGCGGTATGTGTTATGCGTTATGCGTTATGAGTAATGCGTGATCAATTATGCGTTATGCGTTATGCGCTATGCGTTATTCGTTTTGCGTTATGCGTTATGCGTTATGTGTTATGCGTTATGCGTTATGCGTTATGCGTTATGCGTTATGCGTTATGCGTTATGCGTTGTGCGTTGTGCGTTGTGCGTTGTGCGTTATGCGTTATGCTATATGCGTTATGCCTTATGCCTTATGCCTTATGCGTTATACGTAATGCGTTATGCGTTATGAGTAATGCTTGATCCGATATGCGTTATGCGGTATGCGTTATGCGTTACGAGTAATGATGGATCCGTTATGCGTTATGCGTTATGGATTATGCGTTATGCGTTATGCGTTATGAGTAATGCGTGATCCGTCATGCGTTATGCGTTATGCTATATGCGTTATGCCTTATGCCTTATGCGTTAGGCGTTATGCGTTATGCGTTATGAGTTATGCTATATGCGTTATGCCTTATGCCTTATGCCTTATGCGTTAGGCGTTATGCGTTATGCGTTATGCGTTATGCGTTATGCGTTATGCGTTATGCGTTATGCGTTATGCGTTATGCGTTATACGTTATGCGTTATGCGTTATGGATTATGCGATATGCGTTATGCGTTATGAGTAATGCTGGATCCGTTATGCGTTATGCGTTTTGCGTTATTCGTTATGCGTTGTGCTTTATGCGTTATGCGTTATGTATTATGCGTTATGCGATATTCGTTATGTGTTATGCGTTATGCGTTATTCGTTATGCGTTATGCGTTGTGCGTTATGCGTTATGCGTTATGCGTTATGCGTTATGCGTTATGCGTTATGCGTTATGCGTTATGCTTTGTGCGTTATGCGTTATGCGTTATGAGTAATGCGTGATCCGTCATGCGTTATGCGTTATGCGTTGTGCGTTATGCGTTATGCGTTATGCGTTATACGTTATGCGTTATGCGTTATGCGTTATGCGTTATGCGTTATGCTGGATCCGTTATGCGTTATGCGTTTTGCGTTATTCGTTATGCGTTGTGCTTTATGCGTTATGCGTTATGGATTATGCGTTATGCGTTATGCGTTATGAGTAATGCTGGATCCGTTATGCGTTATGCGTTTTGCGTTATTCGTTATGCGTTGTGCTTTATGCGTTATGCGTTATGTATTATGCGTTATGCGATATTCGTTATGTGTTATGCGTTATGCGTTATTCGTTATGCGTTATGCGTTGTGCGTTATGCGTTATGCGTTATGCGTTATGCGTTATGCGTTATGCGTTATGCGTTATGCTTTGTGCGTTATGCGTTATGCGTTATGAGTAATGCGTGATCCGTCATGCGTTATGCGTTATGCGTTGTGCGTTATGCGTTATGCGTTATGCGTTATGCGTTATGCGTTATGCGTTATGCGGTATCCGTTATGCGTTATACGTTATGCGTTATGCGATATTCGTTATGTGTTATGCGTTATGCGTTATGCGTTAGGCGTTATGCGTTATGCGTTATGCGTTATGCGTTAAGCGTTATGGATATGCGTTATGCGATATTCGTTACGTGTTATGCGTTATGCGTTATGCGTTATGAGTAATGCGTGATCCGTCATGCGTTATGCGTTATGCGTTGTGCGTTATGCGTTATGCGTTATGCGTTATGCGTTATGCTGGATCCGTTATGCGTTATGCGTTTTGCGTTATTCGTTATGCGTTGTGCTTTATGCGTTATGCGTTATGGATTATGCGTTATGCGTTATGCGTTATGAGTAATGCTGGATCCGTTATGCGTTATGCGTTTTGCGTTATTCGTTATGCGTTGTGCTTTATGCGTTATGCGTTATGGATATGCGTTATGCGATATTCGTTACGTGTTATGCGTTATGCGTTATGCGTTATGCGTTATGCGTTATGCGTTATGCGTTATGCGTTATGCGTTATGCGTTATGCGTTATGCGTTATGCGTTATGCGTTATGCGTTATGCGTTATGCGTTATGCGTTATGCGTTATGCGTTATGCGTTATGCGTTATGCGTTATGCGTTATGCTTTGTGCGTTATGCGTTATGCGTTATGAGTAATGCGTGATCCGTCATGCGTTATGCGTTATGCGTTATGCGTTATGCGTTATGCTGGGTCCGTTATGCGTTATGCGTTTTGCGTTATTCGTTATGCGTTGTGCTTTATGCGTTATGCGTTATGGATTATGCGTTATGCATTATGCGTTATGAGTAATGCTGGATCCGTTATGCGTTATGCGTTTTGCGTTATTCGTTATGCGTTGTGCTTTATGCGTTATGCGTTATGGATATGCCTTATGCGATATTCGTTACGTGTTATGCGTTATGCGTTATGCGTTATGCGTTATGCGTCATGCGTTATGCGTTATGAGTAATGCGTGATCCGTTATGCGTTATGCGATTTGCGTTATGCGTTATGCGTTATGCGTTATGCGTTATGCGTTATGCGTTATGCGTTATGCGTTATGCGTTATGCGTTATGAGTAATGCGTGATCCGTTATGCGTTATGCGTTATGCGATTTGCGTTATGAGTTATGCGTTATGCGTTATGAGTTATGCGTTATGCGTTATGCGTTATGCGTTATGCGTTATGCGTGATGCGTTATGCGTTATGCGTTATGCGTTATGCGTTATGCGTTATGCGTTATGCGTTATGCGTTATGCGTTATCCGTTATGCGTTATACGTTAAGCGTTATGCGTTATGAGTAATGCGTGATCCGTTATGCGTTATGCGTTATGCGTGATGCGTTATGCGTTATGCGTTATGCGTTATGCGTTATGCGTTATGCGTTATGCGTTATGCGTTATGCGTTATGCGTTATGCGTTATGCGTTATGCGTTATGCGTTATGCGTTATGCGTTATGCGTTATGAGTAATGCTTGATCCGATATCCGTTATGCGTTATGCGTTATGCGTCATGCGTTATGAGTAATGCGTGATCCGTTATGCGTTATGGGTTATGCGTTATACGTTATGCGTTTTGCGTTATGCGTTATGCGTTATGCGTGATGCGTTATGCGTTATACGTTATGCGTTATGCGTTATGCGTTATGCGTAATGCGTTATGCGTTGTGCGTTATGCGTTATGCGTTATACGTAATGCGTTATGCGTTATGAGTAATGCTTGATCCGATATGCGTTATGCGTTATACGTTAAGCGTTATGCGTTATGCTTTGTGCGTTATGCGTTATGCGTTATGAGTAATGCGTGATCCGTCATGCGTTATGCGTTATGCTATATGCGTTATGCCTTATGCCTTATGCGTTATACGTAATGCGTTATGCGTTATGAGTAATGCTTGATCCGATATGCGTTATGTGGTATGCGTTATGCGTTATGCGTTATGCGTTATGCGTTATGCGTTATGCGGTATCCGTTATGCGTTATACGTTATGCGTTATGCGATATTCGTTATGTGTTATGCGTTATGCGTTATGCGTTAGGCGTTATGCGTTATGCGTTATGCGTTATGCGTTATGCGCTATGCGTTATGCGTTTTGCGTTATGAGTAATGCGTTATGCGTTATGAGTAATGCGTGATCCCTTATGCGTTATGCGTTATGAGTAATGCGTGATCCGTTATGTGTTATGCGTTATGCGTTATGCGTTATGCGTTATGCGTTATGCGTTATGAGTAATGCGTGATCCCTTATGCGTTATGCGTTATGAGTAATGCGTGATCCGTTATGTGTTATGCGTTATGCGTTATGCGTTTTGCGTTATGCGTTATGCGTTATGTGTTATGGGTTATTCGTTATGCGTTATGCGTTATGCGTTATGCGTTATACGTTATGCGTTATGCGTTATGCGTTATGCGTTATGCGTTATGCGTTATGCGTTATGCGTTATGCGTTATGCGTTATGCGTGATGCGTTATGCGTTATGCGTTATGCGTTATGCGTTATGCGTTATGCGTTATGCGTTATGCGTTATGCGTTATGCGTTATGCGTTATGCGTGATGCGTGATGCGTTATGCGTTATGCGTTATGCGTTATGCGTTATGCGTTATGCGTTATGCGTTATGCGTTATGCGTTATGCGTTATGCGTTATGCTTTGTGCGTTATGCGTTATGCGTTATGAGTAATGCGTGATCCGTCATGCGTTATGCGTTATGCTATATGCGTTATGCCTTATGCCTTATGCCTTATGCGTTATACGTAATGCGTTATGCGTTATGAGTAATGCTTGATCCGATATGCGTTATGCGGTATGCGTTATGCGTTACGAGTAATGATGGATCCGTAATGCGTTATGCGTTATGGATTATGTGTTATGCGTTATGCGTTATGCTATATGCGTTATGCCTTATGCCTTATGCGTTAGGCGTTATGCGTTATGCGTTATGAGTTATGCTATATGCGTTATGCCTTATGCCTTATGCCTTATGCGTTAGGCGTTATGCGTTATGCGTTATGCGTTATGCGTTATGCGTTATGCGTTATGCGTTATGCGTTATGCGTTATGCGTTATGCGTTATGCGTTATGCGTTATGCGTTATGCGTTATGCGTTATGCGTTATGCGTTATGCGTTATCCGTTATGCGTTATACGTTAAGCGTTATGCGTTATGAGTAATGCGTGATCCGTTATGCGTTATGCGTTATGCGTGATGCGTTATGCGTTATGCGTTATGCGTTATGCGTTATGCGTTATGCGTTATGCGTTATGCGTTATGCGTTATGCGTTATGCGTTATGCGTTATGCGTTATGCGTTATGCGTTATGCGTTATGCGTTATGCGTTATGCGTTATGAGTAATGCTTGATCCGATATCCGTTATGCGTTATGCGTTATGCGTTATGCGTTATGCGTTATGCGTTATGCGTTATGAGTAATGCGTGATCCGTTATGCGTTATGGGTTATGCGTTATACGTTATGCGTTTTGCGTTATGCGTTATGCGATATGCGTGATGCGTTATGCGTTATGCGTTATACGTTATGCGTTATGCGTTATGCGTTATGCGTAATGCGTTATGCGTTGTGCGTTATGCGTTATGCGTTATACGTAATGCGTTATGCGTTATGAGTAATGCTTGATCCGATATGCGTTATGCGTTATACGTTAAGCGTTATGCGTTATGCTTTGTGCGTTATGCGTTATGCGTTATGAGTAATGCGTGATCCGTCATGCGTTATGCGTTATGCTATATGCGTTATGCCTTATGCCTTATGCGTTATACGTAATGCGTTATGCGTTATGAGTAATGCTTGATCCGATATGCGTTATGCGGTATGCGTTATGCGTTATGCGTTATGCGTTATGCGTTATGCGTTATGCGGTATCCGTTATGCGTTATACGTTATGCGTTATGCAATATTCGTTATGTGTTATGCGTTATGCGTTATGCGTTATGCGTTATGCGTTATGCGTTATGCGTTATGCGCTATGCGTTATGCGTTTTGCGTTATGAGTAATGCGTTATGCGTTATGAGTAATGCGTGATCCCTTATGCGTTATGCGTTATGAGTAATGCGTGATCCGTTATGTGTTATGCGTTATGCGTTATGCGTTATGCGTTTTGCGTTATGCGTTATGCGTTATGTGATATGCGTTATGCATTATGCGTTATGAGTAATGCGTGATCCCTTATGCGTTATGCGTTATGAGTAATGCGTGATCCGTTATGTGTTATGCGTTATGCGTTTTGCGTTATGCGTTATGCGTTATGTGTTATGGGTTATTCGTTATGCGTTATGCGTTATGCGTTATGCGTTATGCGTTATACGTTATGCGTTATGCGTTATGCGTTATGCGTTATGCGTTATGCGTTATGCGTTATGCGTTATGCGTGATGCGTTATGCGTTATGCGTTATGCGTTATGCGTTATGCGTTATGCGTTATGCGTTATGCGTTATGCGTTATGCGTTATGCGTTATGCGTTATGCGTGATGCGTTATGCGTTATGCGTTATGCGGTATGCGTTATGCGTTATGCGTTATGCGTTATGCGTTATGCGTTATGCGTTATGCGTTATGCTTTGTGCGTTATGCGTTATGCGTTATGAGTAATGCGTGATCCGTCATGCGTTATGCGTTATGCTATATGCGTTATGCCTTATGCCTTATGCCTTATGCGTTATACGTAATGCGTTATGCGTTATGAGTAATGCCTGATCCGATATGCGTTATGCGGTATGCGTTATGCGTTACGAGTAATGATGGATCCGTAATGCGTTATGCGTTATGGATTATGCGTTATGCGTTATGCGTTATGCTATATGCGTTATGCCTTATGCCTTATGCGTTAGGCGTTATGCGTTATGCGTTATGAGTTATGCTATATGCGTTATGCCTTATGCCTTATGCCTTATGCGTTAGGCGTTATGCGTTATGCGTTATGCGTTATGCGTTATGCGTTATGCGTTATGCGTTATGCGTTATGCGTTATGCGTTATGCGTTATGCGTTATGCGTTATACGTTATGCGTTATGCGTTATGGATTATGCGATATGCGTTATGCGTTATGAGTAATGCTGGATCCGTTATGCGTTATGCGTTTTGCGTTATTCGTTATGCGTTGTGCTTTATGCGTTATGCGTTATGTATTATGCGTTATGCGATATTCGTTATGTGTTATGCGTTATGCGTTGTGCGTTATGCGTTATGCGTTATGCGTTATACGTTATGCGTAATGCGTTATGCGTTATGCGTTATGCGTTATGCTGGATCCGTTATGCGTTATGCGTTTTGCGTTATGCGTCATGCGTTATGCGTTATGAGTAATGCGTGATCCGTTATGCGTTATGCGATTTGCGTTATGAGTTATGCGTTATGCGTTATGCGTTATGCGTTATGCGTTATGCGTTATGCGTTATGAGTAATGCGTGTTCCGTTATGCGTTATGCGTTATGCGTTATGCGTTATGCGTTATGCGTTATGAGTAATGCGTGATCCGTTATGCGTTATGCGTTATGCGTTTTGCGTTATGAGTTATGCGTTATGCGTTATGAGTTATGCGTTATGCGTTATGCGTTATGCGTTATGCGTTATGCGTTATGCGTTATGCGTTATGCGTTATGCGTTATGCGTTATGCGTTATGCGTTATGCGTTATGCGTTATGCGTTATACGTAATGCGTTATGCGTTATGAGTAATGATTGATCCGATATCCGTTATGCGTTATGCGTTATGCGTTATGCGTTATGCGTTATGCGTTATGCGTTATGCGTTATGCGTTATGCGTTATGCGTTATGCTTTGT
The DNA here is from genome assembly GCA_916610235.2 of Lasioglossum morio. NCBI lineage: Eukaryota > Metazoa > Arthropoda > Insecta > Hymenoptera > Halictidae > Lasioglossum > Lasioglossum morio. Next base: position 1,690,424 of record CAKAJA020000513.1, on the reverse strand, counting down.
GCGTTATGCGTTATGCGTTATGAGTAATGCGTGATCCGTCATGCGTTAAGCGTTATGCTATATGCGTTATGCCTTATGCCTTATGCGTTATGCGTTATGCGTTATGAGTAATGCGTGATCCGTTATGCGTTATGCGTTATGCGTTATGCGTTATGCGTTATGCGTTATGAGTAATGCGTGATCCGTTATGCGTTATGCGTTATGCGTTTTGCTTTATGAGTTATGCGTTATGCGTTATGAGTTATGCGTTATGCGTTATGCGTTATGCGTTATGCGTTATGCGTTATGGGTTATGCGTTATGCGTTCTGCGTTATGCGTTATGCGTTATGCGTTATGCGTTATGAGTAATGCGTGATCCGTTATGCGTTATGGGTTATGCGTTATACGTTATGCGTTTTGCGTTATGCGTTATGCGTTATGCGTGATGCGTTATGCGTTATGCGTTATACGTTATGCGTTATGCGTTATGCGTGATGCGTTATGCGTTATGCGTTATGCGTTATCCGTTATGCGTTATACGTTAAGCGTTATGCGTTATGAGTAATGCGTGATCCGTTATGCGTTATGCGTTATGCGTGATGCGTTATGCGTTATGCGTTATGCGTTATGCGTTATGCGTTATGCGTTATGCGTTATGCGTTATGCGTTATGCGTTATGCGTTATGCGTTATGCGTTATGCGTTATGCGTTATGCGTTATGAGTAATGCTTGATCCGATATCCGTTATGCGTTATGCGTTATGCGTTATGCGTTATGCGTTATGCGTTATGCGTTATGCGTTATGCGTTATGCGTTATGCGTTATGCGTTATGAGTAATGCGTGATCCGTTATGCGTTATGGGTTATGCGTTATACGTTATGCGTTTTGCGTTATGCGTTATGCGTTATGCGTTATGCGTTATGCGTTATGCGTTATACGTTATGCGTTATGCGTTATGCGTTATGCGTAATGCGTTATGCGTTGTGCGTTATGCGTTATGCGTTATACGTAATGCATTATGCGTTATGAGTAATGCTTGATCCGATATGCGTTATGCGTTATACGTTAAGCGTTATGCGTTATGCTTTGTGCGTTATGCGTTATGCGTTATGAGTAATGCGTGATCCGTCATGCGTTATGCGTTATGCTATATGCGTTATGCCTTATGCCTTATGCGTTATACGTAATGCGTTATGCGTTATGAGTAATGCTTGATCCGATATGCGTTATGCGGTATGCGTTATGCGTTATGCGTTATGCGTTATGCGTTATGCGTTATGCGTTATGCGTTATGCGTTATGCGTTATGCGTTATGCGGTATCCGTTATGCGTTATACGTTATGCGTTATGCGATATTCGTTATGTGTTATGCGTTATGCGTTATGCGTTAGGCGTTATGCGTTATGCGTTATGCGTTATGCGTTATGCGCTATGCGTTATGCGTTTTGCGTTATGAGTAATGCGTTATGCGTTATGAGTAATGCGTGATCCCTTATGCGTTATGCGTTATGAGTAATGCGTGATCCGTTATGTGTTATGCGTTATGCGTTATGCGTTATGCGTTTTGCGTTATGCGTTATGCGTTATGTGTTATGGGTTATGCATTATGCGTTATGCTTTATGAGTAATGCGGTATGTGTTATGCGTTATGCGTTATGAGTAATGCGTGATCCGTTATGCGTTATGCGTTATGCGCTATGCGTTATGAGTTTTGCGTTATGAGTAATGCGTTATGCGTTATGAGTAATGCGTGATCCCTTATGCGTTATGCGTTATGAGTAATGCGTGATCCGTTATGTGTTATGCGTTATGCGTTATGCGATTTGCGTTATGCGTTATGCGTTATGTGTTATGGGTTATTCGTTATGAGTTATGCGTTATGCGTTATGCGTTATGCGTTATACGTTATGCGTTATGCGTTATGCGTTATGCGTTATGCGTTATGCGTTATGCGTTATGCGTTATGCGTGATGCGTTATGCGTTATGCGTTATGCGTTATGCGTTATGCGTTATGCGTTATGCGTTATGCGTTATGCGTTATGCGTTATGCGTTATGCGTTATGCGCTATGCGTTATTCGTTTTGCGTTATGCGTTATGCGTTATGTGTTATGCGTTATGCGTTATGCGTTATGCGTTATGCGTTATGCGTTATGCGTTATGCGTTGTGCGTTGTGCGTTGTGCGTTGTGCGTTATGCGTTATGCTATATGCGTTATGCCTTATGCCTTATGCCTTATGCGTTATACGTAATGCGTTATGCGTTATGAGTAATGCTTGATCCGATATGCGTTATGCGGTATGCGTTATGCGTTACGAGTAATGATGGATCCGTTATGCGTTATGCGTTATGGATTATGCGTTATGCGTTATGCGTTATGAGTAATGCGTGATCCGTCATGCGTTATGCGTTATGCTATATGCGTTATGCCTTATGCCTTATGCGTTAGGCGTTATGCGTTATGCGTTATGAGTTATGCTATATGCGTTATGCCTTATGCCTTATGCCTTATGCGTTAGGCGTTATGCGTTATGCGTTATGCGTTATGCGTTATGCGTTATGCGTTATGCGTTATGCGTTATGCGTTATGCGTTATACGTTATGCGTTATGCGTTATGGATTATGCGATATGCGTTATGCGTTATGAGTAATGCTGGATCCGTTATGCGTTATGCGTTTTGCGTTATTCGTTATGCGTTGTGCTTTATGCGTTATGCGTTATGTATTATGCGTTATGCGATATTCGTTATGTGTTATGCATTATGCGTTATTCGTTATGCGTTATGCGTTGTGCGTTATGCGTTATGCGTTATGCGTTATGCGTTATGCGTTATGCGTTATGCGTTATGCTTTGTGCGTTATGCGTTATGCGTTATGAGTAATGCGTGATCCGTCATGCGTTATGCGTTATGCGTTGTGCGTTATGCGTTATGCGTTATGCGTTATACGTTATGCGTTATGCGTTATGCGTTATGCGTTATGCGTTATGCTGGATCCGTTATGCGTTATGCGTTTTGCGTTATTCGTTATGCGTTGTGCTTTATGCGTTATGCGTTATGGATTATGCGTTATGCGTTATGCGTTATGAGTAATGCTGGATCCGTTATGCGTTATGCGTTTTGCGTTATTCGTTATGCGTTGTGCTTTATGCGTTATGCGTTATGTATTATGCGTTATGCGATATTCGTTATGTGTTATGCGTTATGCGTTATTCGTTATGCGTTATGCGTTGTGCGTTATGCGTTATGCGTTATGCGTTATGCGTTATGCGTTATGCGTTATGCGTTATGCTTTGTGCGTTATGCGTTATGCGTTATGAGTAATGCGTGATCCGTCATGCGTTATGCGTTATGCGTTGTGCGTTATGCGTTATGCGTTATGCGTTATGCGTTATGCGTTATGCGTTATGCGGTATCCGTTATGCGTTATACGTTATGCGTTATGCGATATTCGTTATGTGTTATGCGTTATGCGTTATGCGTTAGGCGTTATGCGTTATGCGTTATGCGTTATGCGTTAAGCGTTATGGATATGCGTTATGCGATATTCGTTACGTGTTATGCGTTATGCGTTATGCGTTATGAGTAATGCGTGATCCGTCATGCGTTATGCGTTATGCGTTGTGCGTTATGCGTTATGCGTTATGCGTTATGCGTTATGCTGGATCCGTTATGCGTTATGCGTTTTGCGTTATTCGTTATGCGTTGTGCTTTATGCGTTATGCGTTATGGATTATGCGTTATGCGTTATGCGTTATGAGTAATGCTGGATCCGTTATGCGTTATGCGTTTTGCGTTATTCGTTATGCGTTGTGCTTTATGCGTTATGCGTTATGGATATGCGTTATGCGATATTCGTTACGTGTTATGCGTTATGCGTTATGCGTTATGCGTTATGCGTTATGCGTTATGCGTTATGCGTTATGCGTTATGCGTTATGCGTTATGCGTTATGCGTTATGCGTTATGCGTTATGCGTTATGCGTTATGCGTTATGCGTTATGCGTTATGCGTTATGCGTTATGCTTTGTGCGTTATGCGTTATGCGTTATGAGTAATGCGTGATCCGTCATGCGTTATGCGTTATGCGTTGTGCGTTATGCGTTATGCTGGGTCCGTTATGCGTTATGCGTTTTGCGTTATTCGTTATGCGTTGTGCTTTATGCGTTATGCGTTATGGATTATGCGTTATGCATTATGCGTTATGAGTAATGCTGGATCCGTTATGCGTTATGCGTTTTGCGTTATTCGTTATGCGTTGTGCTTTATGCGTTATGCGTTATGGATATGCCTTATGCGATATTCGTTACGTGTTATGCGTTATGCGTTATGCGTTATGCGTTATGCGTCATGCGTTATGCGTTATGAGTAATGCGTGATCCGTTATGCGTTATGCGATTTGCGTTATGCGTTATGCGTTATGCGTTATGCGTTATGCGTTATGCGTTATGCGTTATGCGTTATGCGTTATGAGTAATGCGTGATCCGTTATGCGTTATGCGTTATGCGTTTTGCGTTATGAGTTATGCGTTATGCGTTATGAGTTATGCGTTATGCGTTATGCGTTATGCGTTATGCGTTATGCGTGATGCGTTATGCGTTATGCGTTATGCGTTATGCGTTAGGCGTTATGCGTTATGCGTTATGCGTTATGCGTTATGCGTTATCCGTTATGCGTTATACGTTAAGCGTTATGCGTTATGAGTAATGCGTGATCCGTTATGCGTTATGCGTTATGCGTGATGCGTTATGCGTTATGCGTTATGCGTTATGCGTTATGCGTTATGCGTTATGCGTTATGCGTTATGCGTTATGCGTTATGCGTTATGCGTTATGCGTTATGCGTTATGCGTTATGCGTTATGCGTTATGCGTTATGCGTTATGCGTTATGAGTAATGCTTGATCCGATATCCGTTATGCGTTATGCGTTATGCGTTATGCGTTATGAGTAATGCGTGATCCGTTATGCGTTATGGGTTATGCGTTATACGTTATGCGTTTTGCGTTATGCGTTATGCGTTATGCGTGATGCGTTATGCGTTATACGTTATGCGTTATGCGTTATGCGTTATGCGTAATGCGTTATGCGTTGTGCGTTATGCGTTATGCGTTATACGTAATGCGTTATGCGTTATGAGTAATGCTTGATCCGATATGCGTTATGCGTTATACGTTAAGCGTTATGCGTTATGCTTTGTGCGTTATGCGTTATGCGTTATGAGTAATGCGTGATCCGTCATGCGTTATGCGTTATGCTATATGCGTTATGCCTTATGCCTTATGCGTTATACGTAATGCGTTATGCGTTATGAGTAATGCTTGATCCGATATGCGTTATGCGGTATGCGTTATGCGTTATGCGTTATGCGTTATGCGTTATGCGTTATGCGTTATGCGGTATCCGTTATGCGTTATACGTTATGCGTTATGCGATATTCGTTATGTGTTATGCGTTATGCGTTATGCGTTAGGCGTTATGCGTTATGCGTTATGCGTTATGCGTTATGCGCTATGCGTTATGCGTTTTGCGTTATGAGTAATGCGTTATGCGTTATGAGTAATGCGTGATCCCTTATGCGTTATGCGTTATGAGTAATGCGTGATCCGTTATGTGTTATGCGTTATGCGTTATGCGTTATGCGTTATGCATTATGCGTTATGAGTAATGCGTGATCCCTTATGCGTTATGCGTTATGAGTAATGCGTGATCCGTTATGTGTTATGCGTTATGCGTTATGCGTTTTGCGTTATGCGTTATGCGTTATGTGTTATGGGTTATTCGTTATGCGTTATGCGTTATGCGTTATGCGTTATGCGTTATACGTTATGCGTTATGCGTTATGCGTTATGCGTTATGCGTTATGCGTTATGCGTTATGCGTTATGCGTGATGCGTTATGCGTTATGCGTTATGCGTTATGCGTTATGCGTTATGCGTTATGCGTTATGCGTTATGCGTTATGCGTTATGCGTTATGCGTGATGCGTGATGCGTTATGCGTTATGCGTTATGCGTTATGCGTTATGCGTTATGCGTTATGCGTTATGCGTTATGCGTTATGCGTTATGCGTTATGCTTTGTGCGTTATGCGTTATGCGTTATGAGTAATGCGTGATCCGTCATGCGTTATGCGTTATGCTATATGCGTTATGCCTTATGCCTTATGCCTTATGCGTTATACGTAATGCGTTATGCGTTATGAGTAATGCTTGATCCGATATGCGTTATGCGGTATGCGTTATGCGTTACGAGTAATGATGGATCCGTAATGCGTTATGCGTTATGGATTATGTGTTATGCGTTATGCGTTATGCTATATGCGTTATGCCTTATGCCTTATGCGTTAGGCGTTATGCGTTATGCGTTATGAGTTATGCTATATGCGTTATGCCTTATGCCTTATGCCTTATGCGTTAGGCGTTATGCGTTATGCGTTATGCGTTATGCGTTATGCGTTATGCGTTATGAGTAATGCGTGATCCCTTATGCGTTATGCGTTATGAGTAATGCGTGATCCGTTATGTGTTATGCGTTATGCGTTATGCGTTTTGCGTTATGCGTTATGCGTTATGTGTTATGGGTTATTCGTTATGCGTTATGCGTTATGCGTTATGCGTTATGCGTTATGCGTTATACGTTATGCGTTATGCGTTATGCGTTATGCGTTATGCGTTATGCGTTATGCGTTATGCGTTATGCGTGATGCGTTATGCGTTATGCGTTATGCGTTATGCGTTATGCGTTATGCGTTATGCGTTATGCGTTATGCGTTATGCGTTATGCGTTATGCGTGATGCGTGATGCGTTATGCGTTATGCGTTATGCGTTATGCGTTATGCGTTATGCGTTATGCGTTATGCGTTATGCGTTATGCGTTATGCGTTATGCGTTATGCTTTGTGCGTTATGCGTTATGCGTTATGAGTAATGCGTGATCCGTCATGCGTTATGCGTTATGCTATATGCGTTATGCCTTATGCCTTATGCCTTATGCGTTATACGTAATGCGTTATGCGTTATGAGTAATGCTTGATCCGATATGCGTTATGCGGTATGCGTTATGCGTTACGAGTAATGATGGATCCGTAATGCGTTATGCGTTATGGATTATGTGTTATGCGTTATGCGTTATGCTATATGCGTTATGCCTTATGCCTTATGCGTTAGGCGTTAGGCGTTATGCGTTATGCGTTATGAGTTATGCTATATGCGTTATGCCTTATGCCTTATGCCTTATGCGTTAGGCGTTATGCGTTATGCGTTATGCGTTATGCGTTATGCGTTATGCGTTATGCGTTATGCGTTATGCGTTATGCGTTATGCGTTATGCGTTATGAGTTATGCGTTATGCGTTATGCGTTATGCGTTATGCGTTATGCGTTATGCGTTATGCGTTATCCGTTATGCGTTATACGTTAAGCGTTATGCGTTATGAGTAATGCGTGATCCGTTATGCGTTATGCGTTATGCGTGATGCGTTATGCGTTATGCGTTATGCGTTATGCGTTATGCGTTATGCGTTATGCGTTATGCGTTATGCGTTATGCGTTATGCGTTATGCGTTATGCGTTATGCGTTATGCGTTATGCGTTATGCGTTATGCGTTATGCGTTATGCGTTATGCGTTATGAGTAATGCTTGATCCGATATCCGTTATGCGTTATGCGTTATGCGTTATGCGTTATGCGTTATGCGTTATGCGTTATGCGTTATGCGTTATGAGTAATGCGTGATCCGTTATGCGTTATGGGTTATGCGTTATACGTTATGCGTTTTGCGTTATGCGTTATGCGATATGCGTGATGCGTTATGCGTTATGCGTTATACGTTATGCGTTATGCGTTATGCGTTATGCGTAATGCGTTATGCGTTGTGCGTTATGCGTTATGCGTTATACGTAATGCGTTATGCGTTATGAGTAATGCTTGATCCGATATGCGTTATGCGTTATACGTTAAGCGTTATGCGTTATGCTTTGTGCGTTATGCGTTATGCGTTATGAGTAATGCGTGATCCGTCATGCGTTATGCGTTATGCTATATGCGTTATGCCTTATGCCTTATGCGTTATACGTAATGCGTTATGCGTTATGAGTAATGCTTGATCCGATATGCGTTACGCGGTATGCGTTATGCGTTATGCGTTATGCGTTATGCGTTATGCGTTATGCGGTATCCGTTATGCGTTATACGTTATGCGTTATGCAATATTCGTTATGTGTTATGCGTTATGCGTTAGGCGTTATGCGTTATGCGTTATGCGTTATGCGTTATGCGCTATGCGTTATGCGTTTTGCGTTATGAGTAATGCGTTATGCGTTATGAGTAATGCGTGATCCCTTATGCGTTATGCGTTATGAGTAATGCGTGATCCGTTATGTGTTATGCGTTATGCGTTATGCGTTATACGTTAAGCGTTATGCGTTATGAGTAATGCGTGATCCGTTATGCGTTATGCGTTATGCGTGATGCGTTATGCGTTATGCGTTATGCGTTATGCGTTATGCGTTATGCGTTATGCGTTATGCGTTATGCGTTATGCGTTATGCGTTATGCGTTATGCGTTATGCGTTATGCGTTATGCGTTATGCGTTATGCGTTATGCGTTATGCGTTATGCGTTATGAGTAATGCTTGATCCGATATCCGTTATGCGTTATGCGTTATGCGTTATGCGTTATGCGTTATGCGTTATGCGTTATGCGTTATGCGTTATGAGTAATGCGTGATCCGTTATGCGTTATGGGTTATGCGTTATACGTTATGCGTTTTGCGTTATGCGTTATGCGATATGCGTGATGCGTTATGCGTTATGCGTTATACGTTATGCGTTATGCGTTATGCGTTATGCGTAATGCGTTATGCGTTGTGCGTTATGCGTTATGCGTTATACGTAATGCGTTATGCGTTATGAGTAATGCTTGATCCGATATGCGTTATGCGTTATACGTTAAGCGTTATGCGTTATGCTTTGTGCGTTATGCGTTATGCGTTATGAGTAATGCGTGATCCGTCATGCGTTATGCGTTATGCTATATGCGTTATGCCTTATGCCTTATGCGTTATACGTAATGCGTTATGCGTTATGAGTAATGCTTGATCCGATATGCGTTACGCGGTATGCGTTATGCGTTATGCGTTATGCGTTATGCGTTATGCGTTATGCGGTATCCGTTATGCGTTATACGTTATGCGTTATGCAATATTCGTTATGTGTTATGCGTTATGCGTTATGCGTTATGCGTTATGCGTTATGCGTTATGCGTTATGCGCTATGCGTTATGCGTTTTGCGTTATGAGTAATGCGTTATGCGTTATGAGTAATGCGTGATCCCTTATGCGTTATGCGTTATGAGTAATGCGTGATCCGTTATGTGTTATGCGTTATGCGTTATGCGTTATGCGTTTTGCGTTATGCGTTATGCGTTATGTGTTATGGGTTATGCATTATGCGTTATGAGTAATGCGTGATCCCTTATGCGTTATGCGTTATGAGTAATGCGTGATCCGTTATGTGTTATGCGTTATGCGTTTTGCGTTATGCGTTATGCGTTATGTGTTATGGGTTATTCGTTATGCGTTATGCGTTATGCGTTATGCGTTATGCGTTATACGTTATGCGTTATGCGTTATGCGTTATGCGTTATGCGTTATGCGTTATGCGTTATGCGTTATGCGTGATGCGTTATGCGTTATGCGTTATGCGTTATGCGTTATGCGTTATGCGTTATGCGTTATGCGTTATGCGTTATGCGTTATGCGTTATGCGTTATGCGTGATGCGTTATGCGTTATGCGTTATGCGGTATGCGTTATGCGTTATGCGTTATGCGTTATGCGTTATGCGTTATGCGTTATGCGTTATGCTTTGTGCGTTATGCGTTATGCGTTATGAGTAATGCGTGATCCGTCATGCGTTATGCGTTATGCTATATGCGTTATGCCTTATGCCTTATGCCTTATGCGTTATACGTAATGCGTTATGCGTTATGAGTAATGCTTGATCCGATATGCGTTATGCGGTATGCGTTATGCGTTACGAGTAATGATGGATCCGTAATGCGTTATGCGTTATGGATTATGCGTTATGCGTTATGCGTTATGCTATATGCGTTATGCCTTATGCCTTATGCGTTATGCGTTATGCGTTATGCGTTATGAGTTATGCTATATGCGTTATGCCTTATGCCTTATGCCTTATGCGTTAGGCGTTATGCGTTATGCGTTATGCGTTATGCGTTATGCGTTATGCGTTATGCGTTATGCGTTATGCGTTATGCGTTATGCGTTATGCGTTATGCGTTATACGTTATGCGTTATGCGTTATGGATTATGCGATATGCGTTATGCGTTATGAGTAATGCTGGATCCGTTATGCGTTATGCGTTTTGCGTTATTCGTTATGCGTTGTGCTTTATGCGTTATGCGTTATGTATTATGCGTTATGCGTAATGCGTTATGTGTTATGGGTTATGCATTATGCGTTATGAGTAATGCGTGATCCCTTATGCGTTATGCGTTATGAGTAATGCGTGATCCGTTATGTGTTATGCGTTATGCGTTTTGCGTTATGCGTTATGCGTTATGCGTTATGCGTTATGCGTTATGCGTTATGCGTTATGCGTTATGCGTGATGCGTTATGCGTTATGCGTGATGCGTGATGCGTTATGCGTTATGCGTTATGCGTTATGCGTTATGCGTTATGCGTTATGCGTTATGCGTTATGCGTTATGCGTTATGAGTTATGCGTTATGCGTTATGCGTTATGCGTTATGCGTTATGCGTTATGCGTTATGAGTAATGCGTGTTCCGTTATGCGTTATGCCTTATGCCTTATGCCTTATGCGTTATACGTAATGCGTTATGCGTTATGAGTAATGCTTGATCCGATATGCGTTATGCGGTATGCGTTATGCGTTACGAGTAATGATGGATCCGTAATGCGTTATGCGTTATGCGTTATGTGTTATGCGTTATGCGTTATGCTATATGCGTTATGCCTTATGCCTTATGCGTTAGGCGTTATGCGTTATGCGTTATGAGTTATGCTATATGCGTTATGCCTTATGCCTTATGCCTTATGCGTTAGGCGTTATGCGTTATGCGTTATGCGTTATGCGTTATGCGTTATGCGTTATGCGTTATGCGTTATGCGTTATGCGTTATGCGTTATGCGTTATGCGTTATGCGTTATGCGTTATGCGTTATGCGTTATGCGTTATGCGTTATGCGTTATCCGTTATGCGTTATACGTTAAGCGTTATGCGTTATGAGTAATGCGTGATCCGTTATGCGTTATGCGTTATGCGTGATGCGTTATGCGTTATGCGTTATGCGTTATGCGTTATGCGTTATGCGTTATGCGTTATGCGTTATGCGTTATGCGTTATGCGTTATGCGTTATGCGTTATGCGTTATGCGTTATGCGTTATGCGTTATGCGTTATGCGTTATGCGTTATGCGTTATGCGTTATGAGTAATGCTTGATCCGATATCCGTTATGCGTTATGCGTTATGCGTTATGCGTTATGCGTTATGCGTTATGCGTTATGCGTTATGAGTAATGCGTGATCCGTTATGCGTTATGGGTTATGCGTTATACGTTATGCGTTTTGCGTTATGCGTTATGCGATATGCGTGATGCGTTATGCGTTATGCGTTATACGTTATGCGTTATGCGTTATGCGTTATGCGTTATGCGTTATGCGTTATGCGTTATGCGTTATGCGTTATACGTAATGCGTTATGCGTTATGAGTAATGCTTGATCCGATATGCGTTATGCGTTATACGTTAAGCGTTATGCGTTATGCTTTGTGCGTTATGCGTTATGCGTTATGAGTAATGCGTGATCCGTCATGCGTTATGCGTTATGCTATATGCGTTATGCCTTATGCCTTATGCGTTATACGTAATGCGTTATGCGTTATGAGTAATGCTTGATCCGATATGCGTTATGCGGTATGCGTTATGCGTTATGCGTTATGCGTTATGCGTTATGCGTTATGCGGTATCCGTTATGCGTTATACGTTATGCGTTATGCAATATTCGTTATGTGTTATGCGTTATGCGTTATGCGTTATGCGTTATGCGTTATGCGTTATGCGTTATGCGCTATGCGTTATGCGTTTTGCGTTATGAGTAATGCGTTATGCGTTATGAGTAATGCGTGATCCCTTATGCGTTATGCGTTATGAGTAATGCGTGATCCGTTATGTGTTATGCGTTATGCGTTATGCGTTATGCGTTATGCGTTATGCGTTATGCGTTATGTGTTATGGGTTATGCATTATGCGTTATGAGTAATGCGTGATCCCTTATGCGTTATGCGTTATGAGTAATGCGTGATCCGTTATGTGTTATGCGTTATGCGTTTTGCGTTATGCGTTATGCGTTATGTGTTATGGGTTATTCGTTATGCGTTATGCGTTATGCGTTATGCGTTATGCGTTATACGTTATGCGTTATGCGTTATGCGTTATGCGTTATGCGTTATGCGTTATGCGTTATGCGTTATGCGTGATGCGTTATGCGTTATGCGTTATGCGTTATGCGTTATGCGTTATGCGTTATGCGTTATGCGTTATGCGTTATGCGTTATGCGTTATGCGTTATGCGTGATGCGTTATGCGTTATGCGTTATGCGGTATGCGTTATGCGTTATGCGTTATGCGTTATGCGTTATGCGTTATGCGTTATGCGTTATGCTTTGTGCGTTATGCGTTATGCGTTATGAGTAATGCGTGATCCGTCATGCGTTATGCGTTATGCTATATGCGTTATGCCTTATGCCTTATGCCTTATGCGTTATACGTAATGCGTTATGCGTTATGAGTAATGCTTGATCCGATATGCGTTATGCGGTATGCGTTATGCGTTACGAGTAATGATGGATCCGTAATGCGTTATGCGTTATGGATTATGCGTTATGCGTTATGCGTTATGCTATATGCGTTATGCGTTATGCGTTATGCGTTAGGCGTTATGCGTTATGCGTTATGAGTTATGCTATATGCGTTATGCCTTATGCCTTATGCCTTATGCGTTAGGCGTTATGCGTTATGCGTTATGCGTTATGCGTTATGCGTTATGCGTTATGCGTTATGCGTTATGCGTTATGCGTTATGCGTTATGCGTTATGCGTTATGCGTTATACGTTATGCGTTATGCGTTATGGATTATGCGATATGCGTTATGCGTTATGAGTAATGCTGGATCCGTTATGCGTTATGCGTTTTGCGTTATTCGTTATGCGTTGTGCTTTATGCGTTATGCGTTATGTATTATGCGTTATGCGATATTCGTTATGTGTTATGCGTTATGCGTTGTGCGTTATGCGTTATGCGTTATGCGTTATACGTTATGCGTAATGCGTTATGCGTTATGCGTTATGCGTTATGCTGGATCCGTTATGCGTTATGCGTTTTGCGTTATGCGTCATGCGTTATGCGTTATGAGTAATGCGTGATCCGTTATGCGTTATGCGATTTGCGTTATGCGTTATGCGTTATGCGTTATGCGTTATGCGTTATGCGTTATGCGTTATGCGTTATGAGTAATGCGTGTTCCGTTATGCGTTATGCGTTATGCGTTATGCGTTATGCGTTATGCGTTATGAGTAATGCGTGATCCGTTATGCGTTATGCGTTATGCGTTTTGCGTTATGAGTTATGCGTTATGCGTTATGAGTTATGCGTTATGCGTTATGCGTTATGCGTTATGCGTTATGCGTGATGCGTTATGCGTTATGCGTTATGCGTTATGCGTTATGCGTTATGCGTTATGCGTTATGCGTTATGCGTTATACGTAATGCGTTATGCGTTATGAGTAATGATTGATCCGATATCCGTTATGCGTTATGCGTTATGCGTTATGCGTTATGCGTTATGCGTTATGCGTTATGCGTTATGCGTTATGCGTTATGCGTTATGCGTTATGCTTTGTGCGTTATGCGTTATGCGTTATGAGTAATGCGTGATCCGTCATGCGTTATGCGTTATGCTATATGCGTTATGCCTTATGCCTTATGCGTTATGCGTTATGCGTTATGAGTAATGCGTGATCCGTTATGCGTTATGCGTTATGCGTTATGCGTTATGCGTTATGCGTTATGAGTAATGCGTGATCCGTTATGCGTTATGCGTTATGCGTTTTGCGTTATGAGTTATGCGTTATGCGTTATGAGTTATGCGTTATGCGTTATGCGTTATGCGTTATGCGTTATGCGTTATGGGTTATGCGTTATGCGTTCTGCGTTATGCGTTATGCGTTATGCGTTATGCGTTATGAGTAATGCGTGATCCGTTATGCGTTATGGGTTATGCGTTATACGTTATGCGTTTTGCGTTATGCGTTATGCGTTATGCGTGATGCGTTATGCGTTATGCGTTATACGTTATGCGTTATGCGTTATGCGTGATGCGTTATGCGTTATGCGTTATGCGTTATCCGTTATGCGTTATACGTTAAGCGTTATGCGTTATGAGTAATGCGTGATCCGTTATGCGTTATGCGTTATGCGTGATGCGTTATGCGTTATGCGTTATGCGTTATGCGTTATGCGTTATGCGTTATGCGTTATGCGTTATGCGTTATGCGTTATGCGTTATGCGTTATGCGTTATGCGTTATGCGTTATGCGTTATGAGTAATGCTTGATCCGATATCCGTTATGCGTTATGCGTTATGCGTTATGCGTTATGCGTTATGCGTTATGCGTTATGCGTTATGCGTTATGCGTTATGAGTAATGCGTGATCCGTTATGCGTTATGGGTTATGCGTTATACGTTATGCGTTTTGCGTTATGCGTTATGCGTTATGCGTGATGCGTTATGCGTTATGCGTTATACGTTATGCGTTATGCGTTATGCGTTATGCGTAATGCGTTATGCGTTGTGCGTTATGCGTTATGCGTTATACGTAATGCATTATGCGTTATGAGTAATGCTTGATCCGATATGCGTTATGCGTTATACGTTAAGCGTTATGCGTTATGCTTTGTGCGTTATGCGTTATGCGTTATGAGTAATGCGTGATCCGTCATGCGTTATGCGTTATGCTATATGCGTTATGCCTTATGCCTTATGCGTTATACGTAATGCGTTATGCTTTATGAGTAATGCTTGATCCGATATGCGTTATGCGGTATGCGTTATGCGTTATGCGTTATGCGTTATGCGTTATGCGTTATGCGTTATGCGTTATGCGTTATGCGTTATGCGGTATCCGTTATGCGTTATACGTTATGCGTTATGCGATATTCGTTATGTGTTATGCGTTATGCGTTATGCGTTAGGCGTTATGCGTTATGCGTTATGCGTTATGCGTTATGCGCTATGCGTTATGCGTTTTGCGTTATGAGTAATGCGTTATGCGTTATGAGTAATGCGTGATCCCTTATGCGTTATGCGTTATGAGTAATGCGTGATCCGTTATGTGTTATGCGTTATGCGTTATGCGTTATGCGTTTTGCGTTATGCGTTATGCGTTATGTGTTATGGGTTATGCATTATGCGTTATGCTTTATGAGTAATGCGGTATGTGTTATGCGTTATGCGTTATGAGTAATGCGTGATCCGTTATGCGTTATGCGTTATGCGCTATGCGTTATGAGTTTTGCGTTATGAGTAATGCGTTATGCGTTATGAGTAATGCGTGATCCCTTATGCGTTATGCGTTATGAGTAATGCGTGATCCGTTATGTGTTATGCGTTATGCGTTATGCGATTTGCGTTATGCGTTATGCGTTATGTGTTATGGGTTATTCGTTATGAGTTATGCGTTATGCGTTATGCGTTATGCGTTATACGTTATGCGTTATGCGTTATGCGTTATGCGTTATGCGTTATGCGTTATGCGTTATGCGTTATGCGTGATGCGTTATGCGTTATGCGTTATGCGTTATGCGTTATGCGTTATGCGTTATGCGTTATGCGTTATGCGTTATGCGTTATGCGTTATGCGTTATGCGTTATGCGTTATGCGTTATGCGTGATGCGTTATGCGTTATGCGTTATGCGTTATGTGTTATGCGTTATGCGTTATGCGTTATGCGTTATGCTTTGTGCGTTATGCGTTATGCGTTATGAGTAATGCGTGATCCGTCATGCGTTATGCGTTATGCGTTGTGCGTTATGCGTTATGCGTTATGCGTTATACGTTATGCGTAATGCGTTATGCGTTATGCGTTATGCGTTATGCTGGATCCGTTATGCGTTATGCGTTTTGCGTTATTCGTTATGCGTTGTGCTTTATGCGTTATGCGTTATGGATTATGCGTTATGCGTTATGCGTTATGAGTAATGCTGGATCCGTTATGCGTTATGCGTTATGCGTTATGCGTTATGCGTTATGCCTTATGCGTGATGCGTTATGCGTTATGCGTTATGCGTTATGCGTTATGCGTTATGCGTTATGCGTTATGCGTTATGCGTTATGCGTTATGCGTTATGCGTGATGCGTTATGCGTTATGCGTTATGCGTTATGCGTTATGCGTTATGCGTTATGCGTTATGCGTTATGCGTTATGCGTTATGCGTTATGCGTTATGCTTTGTGCGTTATGCGTTATGCGTTATGAGTAATGCGTGATCCGTCATGCGTTATGCGTTATGCTATATGCGTTATGCCTTATGCCTTATGCGTTAGGCGTTATGCGTTATGCGTTATGAGTTATGCTATATGCGTTATGCCTTATGCCTTATGCGTTATGCGTTATGCGTTATGCGTTATGAGTTATGCTATATGCGTTATGCCTTATGCCTTATGCCTTATGCGTTAGGCGTTATGCGTTATGCGTTATGCGTTATGCGTTATGCGTTATGCGTTATGCGTTATGCGTTATGCGTTATGCGTTATGCGTTATGCGTTATGCGTTATGCGTTATGCGTTATTCGTTATGCGTTATGCGTTGTGCGTTATGCGTTATGCGTTATGCGTTATGCGTTATGCGTTATGCGTTATGCGTTATGCGTTATGCTTTGTGCGTTATGCGTTATGCGTTATGAGTAATGCGTGATCCGTCATGCGTTATGCGTTATGCGTTGTGCTTTATGCGTTAAGCGTTATGGATTATGCGTTATGCGTTATGCGTTATGAGTAATGCTGGATCCGTTATGCGTTATGCGTTTTGCGTTATTCGTTATGCGTTGTGCTTTATGCGTTATGCGTTATGGATATGCGTTATGCGATATTCGTTACGTGTTATGCGTTATGCGTTATGCGTTATGCGTTATGCGTTATGCGTTATGCGTTATGCGTCATGCGTTATGCGTTGTGCGTTATGCGTTATGCGTTATGCGTTATGCGTTATGCGTTATGCGTTATGCGTTATGCGTTATGCGTTATGCGTTATGCGTTATGCGTTATGCGTCATGCGTTATGCGTTATGAGTAATGCGTGATCCGTTATGCGTTATGCGATTTGCGTTATGAGTTATGCGTTATGCGTTATGCGTTATGCGTTATGCGTTATGCGTTATGCGTTATGCGTTATGAGTAATGCGTGATCCGTTATGCGTTATGCGTTATGCGTTATGCGTTATGCGTTATGAGTAATGCGTGATCCGTTATGCGTTATGCGTTATGCGTTTTGCGTTATGAGTTATGCGTTATGCGTTATGAGTTATGCGTTATGCGTCATGCGTTATGCGTTATGCGTTATGCGTGATGCGTTATGCGTTATGCGTTATGCGTTATGCGTTATGCGTTATGCGTTATGCGTTATGCGTTATGCGTTATCCGTTATGCGTTATACGTTAAGCGTTATGCGTTATGAGTAATGCGTGATCCGTTATGCGTTATGCGTTATGCGTGATGCGTTATGCGTTATGCGTTATGCGTTATGCGTTATGCGTTATGCGTTATGCGTTATGCGTTATGCGTTATGCGTTATGCGTTATGCGTTATGCGTTATGCGTTATGCGTTATGCGTTATGCGTTATGCGTTATACGTAATGCGTTATGCGTTATGCGTTATGCGTTATGCGTTATGCGTTATGCGTTATGCGTTATGCGTTATGCGTTATGCGTGATGCGTTATGCGTTATGCGTTATGCGTTATGCGTTATGCGTTATGCGTTATGCGTTATGCATTATGCGTTATGCGTTATGCGTTATGCGTTATGCTTTGTGCGTTATGCGTTATGCGTTATGAGTAATGCGTGATCCGTCATGCGTTATGCGTTATGCTATATGCGTTATGCCTTATGCCTTATGCGTTAGGCGTTATGCGTTATGCGTTATGAGTTATGCTATATGCGTTATGCCTTATGCCTTATGCCTTATGCGTTAGGCGTTATGCGTTATGCGTTATGCGTTATGCGTTATGCGTTATGCGTTATGCGTTATGCGTTATGCGTTATACGTTATGCGTTATGCGTTATGGATTATGCGATATGCGTTATGCGTTATGAGTAATGCTGGATCCGTTATGCGTTTTGCGTTATTCGTTATGCGTTGTGCGTTATGCGTTATGCGTTATGCGTTATGCGTTATGCGATATTCGTTATGTGTTATGCGTTATGCGTTATGCGTTATTCGTTATGCGTTATGCGTTGTGCGTTATGCGTTATGCGTTATGCGTTATGCTTTGTGCGTTATGCGTTATGCGTTATGAGTAATGCGTGATCCGTCATGCGTTATGCGTTATGCGTTGTGCTTTATGCGTTATGCGTTATGGATTATGCGTTATGCGTTATGCGTTATGAGTAATGCTGGATCCGTTATGCGTTATGCGTTTTGCGTTATTCGTTATGCGTTGTGCTTTATGCGTTATGCGTTATGGATATGCGTTATGCGATATTCGTTACGTGTTATGCGTTATGCGTTATGCGTTATGCGTTATGCGTCATGCGTTATGTGTTATGACTAATGCGTGATCCGTTATGCGTTATGCGATTTGCGTTATGAGTTATGCGTTATGCGTTATGCGTTATGCGTTATGCGTTATGCGTTATGCGTTATGCGTTATGAGTAATGCGTGATCCGTTATGCGTTATGCGTTATGCGTTTTGCGTTATGAGTTATGCGTTATGCGTTATGAGTTATGCGTGATGCGTTATGCGTTATGCGTTATGCGTTATGCGTTATGCGTTATGCGTTATCCGTTATGCGTTATACGTTAAGCGTTATTCGTTATGAGTAATGCGTGATCCGTTATGCGTTATGCGTTATGCGTTATGGATATGCCTTATGCGATATTCGTTACGTGTTATGCGTCATGCGTTATGCGTTATGAGTAATGCGTGATCCGTTATGCGTTATGCGATTTGCGTTATGAGTTATGCGTTATGCGTTATGCGTTATGCGTTATGGATATGCCTTATGCGATATTCGTTACGTGTTATGCGTCATGCGTTATGCGTTATGAGTAATGCGTGATCCGTTATGCGTTATGCGATTTGCGTTATGAGTTATGCGTTATGCGTTATGCGTTATGCGTTATGCGTTATACGTAATGCGTTATGCGTTATGAGTAATGCTTGATCCGATATCCGTTATGCGTTATGCGTTATGCGTTATGCGTTATGCGTTATGCGTTATGCGTTATGCGTTATGCGTTATGCGTTATGCGTTATGCGTTATGCGTTATGCGTTATGCGTTATGCGTTATGCGTTATGCGTTATGCTTTGTGCGTTATGCGTTATGCGTTATGAGTAATGCGTGATCCGTCATGCGTTAAGCGTTATGCTATATGCGTTATGCCTTATGCCTTATGCGTTATGCGTTATGCGTTATGCGTTATGCGTTATGCGTTATGCTTTGTGCGTTATGCGTTATGCGTTGTGAGTAATGCGTGATCCGTCATGCGTTATGCGTTATGCTATATGCGTTATGCCTTATGCCTTATGCGTTATGCGTTATGCGTTATGCGTTATGCGTTATGCGTTATGCGTTATGCGTTTTGCGTTATTCGTTAAGCGTTGTGCTTTATGCGTTATGCGTTATGGATTATGCGTTATGCGTTATGCGTTATGAGTAATGCTGGATCCGTTATGCGTTATGCGTTTTGCGTTATTCGTTATGCGTTGTGCTTTATGCATTATGCGTTATGGATTATGCGTTATGCGATATTCGTTACGTGTTATGCGTTATGCGTTATGCGTTATTTCGTTATGCGTTATGCGTTGTGCGTTATGCGTTATGCGTTATGCGTTATGCGTTATGCGTTATGCGTTATGCGTTATGCGTTATGCGTTATGCGTTATGCGTTATACGTTATGCGTTATGCGTTATGCGTTATGCGTTATGCGTTATGCGTTATGCGTTATGAGTAATGCATGATCCGTTATGCGTTATGGGTTATGCGTTATACGTAATGCGTTATGCGTTATGAGTAATGCTTTATCCGATATCCGTTATGCGTTATGCGTTATGCGTTATGCGTTATGCGTTATGAGTAATGCGTGATCCGTTATGCGTTATGGGTTATGCGTTATACGTTATGCGTTTTGCGTTATGCGTTATGCGTTATGCGTTATGCGTTATGAGTAATGCGTGATCCGTTATGCGTTATGCGTTATGCGTTATGCGTTATGCGTTATGCGTTATGCGTTATGCGTTATGCGTTATGCGTTATGCGTTATGCGTTATGCGTTATGCGTTATGCGTTATGCGTTATGCGTTATGCGTTATGCGTTATGCGTTATGAGTAATGCGTGATCCGTTATGCGTTATGCGTTATGCGTTATGCGTTATGCGTTATGAGTAATGCGTGATCCGTTATGCGTTATGCGTGATGCGTTATGCGTTATGCGTTATGCGTTATGCGTTATGCGTTATGCGTTATGCGTTATGCGTTATGCGTTATGCGTTATGCGTTATGCGTTATGCGTTATGCGTTATACGTAATGCGTTATGCGTTATGAGTAATGCTTGATCCGATATCCGTTATGCGTTATGCGTTATGCGTTATGCGTTATGCGTTATGCGTTATGCGTTATGCGTTATGCGTTATGCGTTATGCGTTATGCGTTATGCGTTATGCGTTATGCGATATGCGTTATGCGTTATGCGTTATGCTTTGTGCGTTATGCGTTATGCGTTATGAGTAATGCGTGATCCGTCATGCGTTAAGCGTTATGCTATATGCGTTATGCCTTATGCCTTATGCGTTATGCGTTATGCGTTATGCGTTATGCGTTATGCTTTGTGCGTTATGCGTTATGCGTTATGAGTAATGCGTGATCCGTCATGCGTTATGCGTTATGCTATATGCGTTATGCCTTATGCCTTATGCGTTATGCGTTATGCGTTATGCGTTATGCGTTATGCGTTATGCGTTATGCGTTTTGCGTTATTCGTTATGCGTTGTGCTTTATGCGTTATGCGTTATGGATTATGCGTTATGCGTTATGCGTTATGAGTAATGCTGGATCCGTTATGCGTTATGCGTTTTGCGTTATTCGTTATGCGTTGTGCTTTATGCATTATGCGTTATGGATTATGCGTTATGCGATATTCGTTACGTGTTATGCGTTATGCGTTATGCGTTATTTCGTTATGCGTTATGCGTTGTGCGTTATGCGTTATGCGTTATGCGTTATGCGTTATGCGTTATGCGTTATGCGTTATGCGTTATACGTTATGCGTTATGCGTTATGCGTTATGCGTTATGCGTTATGAGTAATGCATGATCCGTTATGCGTTATGGGTTATGCGTTATACGTAATGCGTTATGCGTTATGAGTAATGCTTTATCCGATATCCGTTATGCGTTATGCGTTATGCGTTATGCGTTATGCGTTATGCGTTATGCGTTATGAGTAATGCGTGATCCGTTATGCGTTATGGGTTATGCGTTATACGTTATGCGTTTTGCGTTATGCGTTATGCGTTATGCGTGATGCGTTATGCGTTATGCGTTATACGTTATGCGTTATGCGTTATGCGTTATGCGTAATGCGTTATGCGTTGTGCGTTATGCGTTATGCGTTATACGTAATGCGTTATGCGTTATGAGTAATGCTTGATCCGATATGAGTTATGCGTTATACGTTAAGCGTTATGCGTTATGCGTTATGCTTTGTGCGTTATGCGTTATGCGTTATGAGTAATGCGTGATCCGTCATGCGTTATGCGTTATGCTATATGCGTTATGCCTTATGCCTTATGCGTTATACGTAATGCGTTATGCGTTATGAGTAATGCTTGATCCGATATCCGTTATGCGTTATGCGTTATGCGTTATGCGTTATGCGTTATGCGTTATGCGTTATGCGTTATGCGTTATGCGTTATGCGTTATGCGTTATGCGTTATGCGTTATGCGTTATGAGTAATGCTTGATCCGATATCCGTTATGCGTTATGCGTTATGAGTAATGCGTGATCCGTCATGCGTTATGCGTTATGCTATATGCGTTATGCCTTATGCCTTATGCGTTATACGTAATGCGTTATGCGTTATGAGTAATGCTTGATCCGATATGCGTTATGCGTTATGCGTTATGTGTTATGGGTTATTCGTTATGCGTTATGCGTTATGCGTTATGCGTTATGCGTTATACGTTATGCGTTATGCGTTATGCGTTATGCGTTATGCGTTATGCGTTATGCGTTATGCGTTATGCGTTATGCGTGATGCGTTATGCGTTATGCGTTATGCGTTATGCGTTATGCGTTATGCGTTATGCGTTATGCGTTATGCGTTATGCGTTATGCGTTATGCGTTATGCGTGATGCGTTATGCGTTATGCGTTATGCGGTATGCGTTATGCGTTATGCGTTATGCGTTATGCGTTATGCGTTATGCGTTATGCGTTATGCTTTGTGCGTTATGCGTTATGCGTTATGAGTAATGCGTGATCCGTCATGCGTTATGCGTTATGCTATATGCGTTATGCCTTATGCCTTATGCCTTATGCGTTATACGTAATGCGTTATGCGTTATGAGTAATGCTTGATCCGATATGCGTTATGCGGTATGCGTTATGCGTTACGAGTAATGATGGATCCGTAATGCGTTATGCGTTATGCGTTATGCGTTATGCGTTATGCGTTATGCTATATGCGTTATGCCTTATGCCTTATGCGTTAGGCGTTATGCGTTATGCGTTATGAGTTATGCTATATGCGTTATGCCTTATGCCTTATGCCTTATGCGTTAGGCGTTATGCGTTATGCGTTATGCGTTATGCGTTATGCGTTATGCGTTATGCGTTATGCGTTATGCGTTATGCGTTATGCGTTATGCGTTATACGTTATGCGTTATGCGTTATGGATTATGCGATATGCGTTATGCGTTATGAGTAATGCTGGATCCGTTATGCGTTATGCGTTTTGCGTTATTCGTTATGCGTTGTGCTTTATGCGTTATGCGTTATGTATTATGCGTTATGCGTAATGCGTTATGTGTTATGGGTTATGCATTATGCGTTATGAGTAATGCGTGATCCCTTATGCGTTATGCGTTATGAGTAATGCGTGATCCGTTATGTGTTATGCGTTATGCGTTTTGCGTTATGCGTTATGCGTTATGCGTTATGCGTTATGCGTTATGCGTTATGCGTTATGCGTTATGCGTGATGCGTTATGCGTTATGCGTGATGCGTGATGCGTTATGCGTTATGCGTTATGCGTTATGCGTTATGCGTTATGCGTTATGCGTTATGCGTTATGCGTTATGCGTTATGAGTTATGCGTTATGCGTTATGCGTTATGCGTTATGCGTTATGCGTTATGCGTTATGAGTAATGCGTGTTCCGTTATGCGTTATGCCTTATGCCTTATGCCTTATGCGTTATACGTAATGCGTTATGCGTTATGAGTAATGCTTGATCCGATATGCGTTATGCGGTATGCGTTATGCGTTACGAGTAATGATGGATCCGTAATGCGTTATGCGTTATGGATTATGTGTTATGCGTTATGCGTTATGCTATATGCGTTATGCCTTATGCCTTATGCGTTAGGCGTTATGCGTTATGCGTTATGAGTTATGCTATATGCGTTATGCCTTATGCCTTATGCCTTATGCGTTAGGCGTTATGCGTTATGCGTTATGCGTTATGCGTTATGCGTTATGCGTTATGCGTTATGCGTTATGCGTTATGCGTTATGCGTTATGCGTTATGCGTTATGCGTTATGCGTTATGCGTTATGCGTTATGCGTTATGCGTTATGCGTTATCCGTTATGCGTTATACGTTAAGCGTTATGCGTTATGAGTAATGCGTGATCCGTTATGCGTTATGCGTTATGCGTTATGCGTTATGCGTTATGCGTTATGCGTTATGCGTTATGCGTTATGCGTTATGCGTTATGCGTTATGCGTTATGCGTTATGCGTTATGCGTTATGCGTTATGCGTTATGCGTTATGCGTTATGCGTTATGCGTTATGCGTTATGCGTTATGAGTAATGCTTGATCCGATATCCGTTATGCGTTATGCGTTATGCGTTATGCGTTATGCGTTATGCGTTATGCGTTATGCGTTATGAGTAATGCGTGATCCGTTATGCGTTATGGGTTATGCGTTATACGTTATGCGTTTTGCGTTATGCGTTATGCGATATGCGTTATGCGTTATGCTTTATGCGTTATGCGTTATGCGTTATGCGTTATGCGTTATGCGTAATGCGTTATGCGTTGTGCGTTATGCGTTATGCGTTATGCGTAATGCGTTATGCGTTATGAGTAATGCTTGATCCGATATGCGTTATGCGTTATACGTTAAGCGTTATGCGTTATGCTTTGTGCGTTATGCGTTATGCGTTATGAGTAATGCGTGATCCGTAATGCGTTATGCGTTATGCTATATGCGTTATGCCTTATGCCTTATGCGTTATACGTAATGCGTTATGCGTTATGAGTAATGCTTGATCCGATATGCGTTATGCGGTATGCGTTATGCGTTATGCGTTATGCGTTATGCGTTATGCGTTATGCGGTATCCGTTATGCGTTATACGTTATGCGTTATGCAATATTCGTTATGTGTTATGCGTTATGCGTTATGCGTTATGCGTTATGCGTTATGCGTTATGCGTTATGCGCTATGCGTTATGCGTTTTGCGTTATGAGTAATGCGTTATGCGTTATGAGTAATGCGTGATCCCTTATGCGTTATGCGTTATGAGTAATGCGTGATCCGTTATGTGTTATGCGTTATGCGTTATGCGTTATGCGTTTTGCGTTATGCGTTATGCGTTATGTGTTATGCGTTATGCATTATGCGTTATGAGTAATGCGTGATCCCTTATGCGTTATGCGTTATGAGTAATGCGTGATCCGTTATGTGTTATGCGTTATGCGTTTTGCGTTATGCGTTATGCGTTATGTGTTATGGGTTATTCGTTATGCGTTATGCGTTATGCGTTATGCGTTATGCGTTATACGTTATGCGTTATGCGTTATGCGTTATGCGTTATGCGTTATGCGTTATGCGTTATGCGTTATGCGTGATGCGTTATGCGTTATGCGTTATGCGTTATGCGTTATGCGTTATGCGTTATGCGTTATGCGTTATGCGTTATGCGTTATGCGTTATGCGTTATGCGTGATGCGTTATGCGTTATGCGTTATGCGGTATGCGTTATGCGTTATGCGTTATGCGTTATGCGTTATGCGTTATGCGTTATGCGTTATGCTTTGTGCGTTATGCGTTATGCGTTATGAGTAATGCGTGATCCGTCATGCGTTATGCGTTATGCTATATGCGTTATGCCTTATGCCTTATGCCTTATGCGTTATACGTAATGCGTTATGCGTTATGAGTAATGCTTGATCCGATATGCGTTATGCGGTATGCGTTATGCGTTACGAGTAATGATGGATCCGTAATGCGTTATGCGTTATGGATTATGCGTTATGTGTTATGCGTTATGCTATATGCGTTATGCCTTATGCCTTATGCGTTAGGCGTTATGCGTTATGCGTTATGAGTTATGCTATATGCGTTATGCCTTATGCCTTATGCCTTATGCGTTAGGCGTTATGCGTTATGCGTTATGCGTTATGCGTTATGCGTTATGCGTTATGCGTTATGCGTTATGCGTTATGCGTTATGCGTTATGCGTTATGCGTTATACGTTATGCGTTATGCGTTATGGATTATGCGATATGCGTTATGCGTTATGAGTAATGCTGGATCCGTTATGCGTTATGCGTTTTGCGTTATTCGTTATGCGTTGTGCTTTATGCGTTATGCGTTATGTATTATGCGTTATGCGATATTCGTTATGTGTTATGCGTTATGCGTTGTGCGTTATGCGTTATGCGTTATGCGTTATACGTTATGCGTAATGCGTTATGCGTTATGCGTTATGCGTTATGCTGGATCCGTTATGCGTTATGCGTTTTGCGTTATGCGTCATGCGTTATGCGTTATGAGTAATGCGTGATCCGTTATGCGTTATGCGATTTGCGTTATGAGTTATGCGTTATGCGTTATGCGTTATGCGTTATGCGTTATGCGTTATGCGTTATGAGTAATGCGTGATCCGTTATGCGTTATGCGTTATGCGTTATGCGTTATGCGTTATGCGTTATGAGTAATGCGTGATCCGTTATGCGTTATGCGTTATGCGTTTTGCGTTATGAGTTATGCGTTATGCGTTATGAGTTATGCGTTATGCGTTATGCGTTATGCGTTATGCGTTATGCGTTATGCGTTATGCGTTATGCGTTATGCGTTATGCGTTATGCGTTATGCGTTATGCGTTATGCGTTATGCGTTATACGTAATGCGTTATGCGTTATGAGTAATGATTGATCCGATATCCGTTATGCGTTATGCGTTATGCGTTATGCGTTATGCGTTATGCGTTATGCGTTATGCGTTATGCGTTATGCGTTATGCGTTATGCGTTATGCTTTGTGCGTTATGCGTTATGCGTTATGAGTAATGCGTGATCCGTCATGCGTTATGCGTTATGCTATATGCGTTATGCCTTATGCCTTATGCGTTATGCGTTATGCGTTATGAGTAATGCGTGATCCGTTATGCGTTATGCGTTATGCGTTATGCGTTATGCGTTATGCGTTATGAGTAATGCGTGATCCGTTATGCGTTATGCGTTATGCGTTTTGCGTTATGAGTTATGCGTTATGCGTTATGCGTTATGCGTTATGCGTTATGCGTTATGCGTTATGCGTTATGCGTTATGGGTTATGCGTTATGCGTTCTGCGTTATGCGTTATGCGTTATGCGTTATGCGTTATGAGTAATGCGTGATCCGTTATGCGTTATGGGTTATGCGTTATACGTTATGCGTTTTGCGTTATGCGTTATGCGTTATGCGTGATGCGTTATGCGTTATGCGTTATACGTTATGCGTTATGCGTTATGCGTGATGCGTTATGCGTTATGCGTTATGCGTTATCCGTTATGCGTTATACGTTAAGCGTTATGCGTTATGAGTAATGCGTGATCCGTTATGCGTTATGCGTTATGCGTGATGCGTTATGCGTTATGCGTTATGCGTTATGCGTTATGCGTTATGCGTTATGCGTTATGCGTTATGCGTTATGCGTTATGCGTTATGCGTTATGCGTTATGCGTTATGCGTTATGCGTTATGAGTAATGCTTGATCCGATATCCGTTATGCGTTATGCGTTATGCGTTATGCGTTATGCGTTATGCGTTATGCGTTATGCGTTATGCGTTATGCGTTATGAGTAATGCGTGATCCGTTATGCGTTATGGGTTATGCGTTATACGTTATGCGTTTTGCGTTATGCGTTATGCGTTATGCGTGATGCGTTATGCGTTATGCGTTATACGTTATGCGTTATGCGTTATGCGTTATGCGTAATGCGTTATGCGTTGTGCGTTATGCGTTATGCGTTATACGTAATGCATTATGCGTTATGAGTAATGCTTGATCCGATATGCGTTATGCGTTATACGTTAAGCGTTATGCGTTATGCTTTGTGCGTTATGCGTTATGCGTTATGAGTAATGCGTGATCCGTCATGCGTTATGCGTTATGCTATATGCGTTATGCCTTATGCCTTATGCGTTATACGTAATGCGTTATGCTTTATGAGTAATGCTTGATCCGATATGCGTTATGCGGTATGCGTTATGCGTTATGCGTTATGCGTTATGCGTTATGCGTTATGCGTTATGCGTTATGCGTTATGCGTTATGCGTTATGCGGTATCCGTTATGCGTTATACGTTATGCGTTATGCGATATTCGTTATGTGTTATGCGTTATGCGTTATGCGTTATGCGTTATGCGTTATGCGTTATGCGTTATGCGTTATGCGCTATGCGTTATGCGTTTTGCGTTATGAGTAATGCGTTATGCGTTATGAGTAATGCGTGATCCCTTATGCGTTATGCGTTATGAGTAATGCGTGATCCGTTATGTGTTATGCGTTATGCGTTATGCGTTATGCGTTTTGCGTTATGCGTTATGCGTTATGTGTTATGGGTTATGCATTATGCGTTATGCTTTATGAGTAATGCGGTATGTGTTATGCGTTATGCGTTATGAGTAATGCGTGATCCGTTATGCGTTATGCGTTATGCGCTATGCGTTATGAGTTTTGCGTTATGAGTAATGCGTTATGCGTTATGAGTAATGCGTGATCCCTTATGCGTTATGCGTTATGAGTAATGCGTGATCCGTTATGTGTTATGCGTTATGCGTTATGCGATTTGCGTTATGCGTTATGCGTTATGTGTTATGGGTTATTCGTTATGAGTTATGCGTTATGCGTTATGCGTTATGCGTTATGCGTTATGCGTTATGCGTTATGCGTTATGCGTTATGCGTTATGCGTTATGCGTTATGCGTTATGCGTGATGCGTTATGCGTTATGCGTTATGCGTTATGCGTTATGCGTTATGCGTTATGCGTTATGCGTTATGCGTTATGCGTTATGCGTTATGCGTTATGCGTTATGCGTTATGCGTTATGCGTGATGCGTTATGCGTTATGCGTTATGCGTTATGTGTTATGCGTTATGCGTTATGCGTTATGCGTTATGCTTTGTGCGTTATGCGTTATGCGTTATGAGTAATGCGTGATCCGTCATGCGTTATGCGTTATGCGTTATGCGTTATGCGTTATGCGTTATGCGTTATGCGTTATGCGTAATGCGTTATGCGTTATGCGTTATGCGTTATGCTGGATCCGTTATGCGTTATGCGTTTTGCGTTATTCGTTATGCGTTGTGCTTTATGCGTTATGCGTTATGGATTATGCGTTATGCGTTATGCGTTATGAGTAATGCTGGATCCGTTATGCGTTATGCGTTATGCGTTATGCGTTATGCGTTATGCCTTATGCGTGATGCGTTATGCGTTATGCGTTATGCGTTATGCGTTATGCGTTATGCGTTATGCGTTATGCGTTATGCGTTATGCGTTATGCGTTATGCGTGATGCGTTATGCGTTATGCGTCATGCGTTATGCGTTATGCGTTATGCGTTATGCGTTATGCGTTATGCGTTATGCGTTATGCGTTATGCGTTATGCTTTGTGCGTTATGCGTTATGCGTTATGAGTAATGCGTGATCCGTCATGCGTTATGCGTTATGCTATATGCGTTATGCCTTATGCCTTATGCGTTAGGCGTTATGCGTTATGCGTTATGAGTTATGCTATATGCGTTATGCCTTATGCCTTATGCGTTAGGCGTTATGCGTTATGCGTTATGAGTTATGCTATATGCGTTATGCCTTATGCCTTATGCCTTATGCGTTAGGCGTTATGCGTTATGCGTTATGCGTTATGCGTTATGCGTTATGCGTTATGCGTTATGCGTTATGCGTTATGCGTTATGCGTTATGCGTTATGCGTTATGCGTTATGCGTTATTCGTTATGCGTTATGCGTTGTGCGTTATGCGTTATGCGTTATGCGTTATGCGTTATGCGTTATGCGTTATGCGTTATGCGTTATGCTTTGTGCGTTATGCGTTATGCGTTATGAGTAATGCGTGATCCGTCATGCGTTATGCGTTATGCGTTGTGCTTTATGCGTTAAGCGTTATGGATTATGCGTTATGCGTTATGCGTTATGAGTAATGCTGGATCCGTTATGCGTTATGCGTTTTGCGTTATTCGTTATGCGTTGTGCTTTATGCGTTATGCGTTATGGATATGCGTTATGCGATATTCGTTACGTGTTATGCGTTATGCGTTATGCGTTATGCGTTATGCGTTATGCGTTATGCGTTATGCGTCATGCGTTATGCGTTGTGCGTTATGCGTTATGCGTTATGCGTTATGCGTTATGCGTTATGCGTTATGCGTTATGCGTTATGCGTTATGCGTTATGCGTTATGCGTTATGCGTCATGCGTTATGCGTTATGAGTAATGCGTGATCCGTTATGCGTTATGCGATTTGCGTTATGAGTTATGCGTTATGCGTTATGCGTTATGCGTTATGCGTTATGCGTTATGCGTTATGCGTTATGAGTAATGCGTGATCCGTTATGCGTTATGCGTTATGCGTTATGCGTTATGCGTTATGAGTAATGCGTGATCCGTTATGCGTTATGCGTTATGCGTTTTGCGTTATGAGTTATGCGTTATGCGTTATGAGTTATGCGTTATGCGTCATGCGTTATGCGTTATGCGTTATGCGTTATGCGTGATGCGTTATGCGTTATGCGTTATGCGTTATGCGTTATGCGTTATGCGTTATGCGTTATGCGTTATGCGTTATCCGTTATGCGTTATACGTTAAGCGTTATGCGTTATGAGTAATGCGTGATCCGTTATGCGTTATGCGTTATGCGTGATGCGTTATGCGTTATGCGTTATGCGTTATGCGTTATGCGTTATGCGTTATGCGTTATGCGTTATGCGTTATGCGTTATGCGTTATGCGTTATGCGTTATGCGTTATGCGTTATGCGTTATGCGTTATGCGTTATACGTAATGCGTTATGCGTTATGCGTTATGCGTTATGCGTTATGCGTTATGCGTTATGCGTTATGCGTTATGCGTTATGCGTGATGCGTTATGCGTTATGCGTTATGCGTTATGCGTTATGCGTTATGCGTTATGCGTTATGCGTTATGCATTATGCGTTATGCGTTATGCGTTATGCGTTATGCTTTGTGCGTTATGCGTTATGCGTTATGAGTAATGCGTGATCCGTCATGCGTTATGCGTTATGCTATATGCGTTATGCCTTATGCCTTATGCGTTAGGCGTTATGCGTTATGCGTTATGAGTTATGCTATATGCGTTATGCCTTATGCCTTATGCCTTATGCGTTAGGCGTTATGCGTTATGCGTTATGCGTTATGCGTTATGCGTTATGCGTTATGCGTTATGCGTTATGCGTTATACGTTATGCGTTATGCGTTATGGATTATGCGATATGCGTTATGCGTTATGAGTAATGCTGGATCCGTTATGCGTTTTGCGTTATTCGTTATGCGTTGTGCTTTATGCGTTATGCGTTATGTATTATGCGTTATGCGATATTCGTTATGTGTTATGCGTTATGCGTTATGCGTTATTCGTTATGCGTTATGCGTTGTGCGTTATGCGTTATGCGTTATGCGTTATGCTTTGTGCGTTATGCGTTATGCGTTATGAGTAATGCGTGATCCGTCATGCGTTATGCGTTATGCGTTGTGCTTTATGCGTTATGCGTTATGGATTATGCGTTATGCGTTATGCGTTATGAGTAATGCTGGATCCGTTATGCGTTATGCGTTTTGCGTTATTCGTTATGCGTTGTGCTTTATGCGTTATGCGTTATGGATATGCGTTATGCGATATTCGTTACGTGTTATGCGTTATGCGTTATGCGTTATGCGTTATGCGTCATGCGTTATGTGTTATGACTAATGCGTGATCCGTTATGCGTTATGCGATTTGCGTTATGAGTTATGCGTTATGCGTTATGCGTTATGCGTTATGCGTTATGCGTTATGCGTTATGCGTTATGAGTAATGCGTGATCCGTTATGCGTTATGCGTTATGCGTTTTGCGTTATGAGTTATGCGTTATGCGTTATGAGTTATGCGTGATGCGTTATGCGTTATGCGTTATGCGTTATGCGTTATGCGTTATGCGTTATCCGTTATGCGTTATACGTTAAGCGTTATTCGTTATGAGTAATGCGTGATCCGTTATGCGTTATGCGTTATGCGTTATGGATATGCCTTATGCGATATTCGTTACGTGTTATGCGTCATGCGTTATGCGTTATGAGTAATGCGTGATCCGTTATGCGTTATGCGATTTGCGTTATGCGTTATGCGTTATGCGTTATGCGTTATGCGTTATGGATATGCCTTATGCGATATTCGTTACGTGTTATGCGTCATGCGTTATGCGTTATGAGTAATGCGTGATCCGTTATGCGTTATGCGATTTGCGTTATGAGTTATGCGTTATGCGTTATGCGTTATGCGTTATGCGTTATACGTAATGCGTTATGCGTTATGAGTAATGCTTGATCCGATATCCGTTATGCGTTATGCGTTATGCGTTATGCGTTATGCGTTATGCGTTATGCGTTATGCGTTATGCGTTATGCGTTATGCGTTATGCGTTATGCGTTATGCGTTATGCGTTATGCGTTATGCGTTATGCTTTGTGCGTTATGCGTTATGCGTTATGAGTAATGCGTGATCCGTCATGCGTTAAGCGTTATGCTATATGCGTTATGCCTTATGCCTTATGCGTTATGCGTTATGCGTTATGCGTTATGCGTTATGCGTTATGCTTTGTGCGTTATGCGTTATGCGTTGTGAGTAATGCGTGATCCGTCATGCGTTATGCGTTATGCTATATGCGTTATGCCTTATGCCTTATGCGTTATGCGTTATGCGTTATGCGTTATGCGTTATGCGTTATGCGTTTTGCGTTATTCGTTAAGCGTTGTGCTTTATGCGTTATGCGTTATGGATTATGCGTTATGCGTTATGCGTTATGAGTAATGCTGGATCCGTTATGCGTTATGCGTTTTGCGTTATTCGTTATGCGTTGTGCTTTATGCATTATGCGTTATGGATTATGCGTTATGCGATATTCGTTACGTGTTATGCGTTATGCGTTATGCGTTATTTCGTTATGCGTTATGCGTTGTGCGTTATGCGTTATGCGTTATGCGTTATGCGTTATGCGTTATGCGTTATGCGTTATGCGTTATGCGTTATGCGTTATGCGTTATACGTTATGCGTTATGCGTTATGCGTTATGCGTTATGCGTTATGCGTTATGCGTTATGAGTAATGCATGATCCGTTATGCGTTATGGGTTATGCGTTATACGTAATGCGTTATGCGTTATGAGTAATGCTTTATCCGATATCCGTTATGCGTTATGCGTTATGCGTTATGCGTTATGCGTTATGCGTTATGAGTAATGCGTGATCCGTTATGCGTTATGGGTTATGCGTTATACGTTATGCGTTTTGCGTTATGCGTTATGCGTTATGCGTTATGCGTTATGAGTAATGCGTGATCCGTTATGCGTTATGCGTTATGCGTTATGCGTTATGCGTTATGCGTTATGCGTTATGCGTTATGCGTTATGCGTTATGCGTTATGCGTTATGCGTTATGCGTTATGCGTTATGCGTTATGCGTTATGCGTTATGCGTTATGAGTAATGCGTGATCCGTTATGCGTTATGCGTTATGCGTTATGCGTTATGCGTTATGAGTAATGCGTGATCCGTTATGCGTTATGCGTGATGCGTTATGCGTTATGCGTTATGCGTTATGCGTTATGCGTTATGCGTTATGCGTTATGCGTTATGCGTTATGCGTTATGCGTTATGCGTTATGCGTTATGCGTTATACGTAATGCGTTATGCGTTATGAGTAATGCTTGATCCGATATCCGTTATGCGTTATGCGTTATGCGTTATGCGTTATGCGTTATGCGTTATGCGTTATGCGTTATGCGTTATGCGTTATGCGTTATGCGTTATGCGTTATGCGTTATGCGATATGCGTTATGCGTTATGCGTTATGCTTTGTGCGTTATGCGTTATGCGTTATGAGTAATGCGTGATCCGTCATGCGTTAAGCGTTATGCTATATGCGTTATGCCTTATGCCTTATGCGTTATGCGTTATGCGTTATGCGTTATGCGTTATGCTTTGTGCGTTATGCGTTATGCGTTATGAGTAATGCGTGATCCGTCATGCGTTATGCGTTATGCTATATGCGTTATGCCTTATGCCTTATGCGTTATGCGTTATGCGTTATGCGTTATGCGTTATGCGTTATGCGTTATGCGTTTTGCGTTATTCGTTATGCGTTGTGCTTTATGCGTTATGCGTTATGGATTATGCGTTATGCGTTATGCGTTATGAGTAATGCTGGATCCGTTATGCGTTATGCGTTTTGCGTTATTCGTTATGCGTTGTGCTTTATGCATTATGCGTTATGGATTATGCGTTATGCGATATTCGTTACGTGTTATGCGTTATGCGTTATGCGTTATTTCGTTATGCGTTATGCGTTGTGCGTTATGCGTTATGCGTTATGCGTTATGCGTTATGCGTTATGCGTTATGCGTTATGCGTTATACGTTATGCGTTATGCGTTATGAGTAATGCTTTATCCGATATCCGTTATGCGTTATGCGTTATGCGTTATGCGTTATGCGTTATGCGTTATGCGTTATGAGTAATGCGTGATCCGTTATGCGTTATGGGTTATGCGTTATACGTTATGCGTTTTGCGTTATGCGTTATGCGTTATGCGTGATGCGTTATGCGTTATGCGTTATACGTTATGCGTTATGCGTTATGCGTTATGCGTAATGCGTTATGCGTTGTGCGTTATGCGTTATGCGTTATACGTAATGCGTTATGCGTTATGAGTAATGCTTGATCCGATATGAGTTATGCGTTATACGTTAAGCGTTATGCGTTATGCGTTATGCTTTGTGCGTTATGCGTTATGCGTTATGAGTAATGCGTGATCCGTCATGCGTTATGCGTTATGCTATATGCGTTATGCCTTATGCCTTATGCGTTATACGTAATGCGTTATGCGTTATGAGTAATGCTTGATCCGATATCCGTTATGCGTTATGCGTTATGCGTTATGCGTTATGCGTTATGCGTTATGCGTTATGCGTTATGCGTTATGCGTTATGCGTTATGCGTTATGCGTTATGCGTTATGCGTTATGAGTAATGCTTGATCCGATATCCGTTATGCGTTATGCGTTATGAGTAATGCGTGATCCGTCATGCGTTATGCGTTATGCTATATGCGTTATGCCTTATGCCTTATGCGTTATACGTAATGCGTTATGCGTTATGAGTAATGCTTGATCCGATATGCGTTATGCGTTATGCGTTATGTGTTATGGGTTATGCATTATGCGTTATGCGTTATGAGTAATGCGGTATCTGTTATGCGTTATGCGTTATGAGTAATGCGTGATCCGTTATGCGTTATGCGTTATGCGTTATGCGCTATGCGTTATGAGTTTTGCGTTATGAGTAATGCGTTATGCGTTATGAGTAATGCGTGATCCCTTATGCGTTATGCGTTATGAGTAATGCGTGATCCGTTATGTGTTATGCGTTTTGCGTTATGCGTTATGCGTTATGTGTTATGGGTTATTCGTTATGCGTTATGCGTTATGCGTTATGCGTTATGCGTTATACGTTATGCGTTATGCGTTATGCGTTATGCGTTATGCGTTATGCGTTATGCGTTATGCGTGATGCGTTATGCGTTATGCGTTATGCGTTATGCGTTATGCGTTATGCGTTATGCGTTATGCGTTATGCGTTATGCGTTATGCTTTGTGCGTTATGCGTTATGCGTTATGAGTAATGCGTGATCCGTCATGCGTTATGCGTTATGCTATATGCGTTATGCCTTTTGCCTTATGCGTTAGGCGTTATGCGTTATGCGTTATGAGTTATGCTATATGCGTTATGCCTTATGCCTTATGCCTTATGCGTTAGGCGTTATGCGTTATGCGTTATGCGTTATGCGTTATGCGTTATGCGTTATGCGTTATGCGTTATGCGTTATGCGTTATGCGTTATGCGTTATGCGTTATGCGTTATGCGTTATGCGTTATGCGTTATGCGTTATACGTTATGCGTTATGCGTTATGGATTATGCGATATGCGTTGTGCGTTATGAGTAATGCTGGATCCGTTATGCGTTATGCGTTTTGCGTTATTCGTTATGCGTTGTGCTTTATGCGTTATGCGATATTCGTTATGTGTTATGCGTTATGCGTTATGCGTTATTCGTTATGCGTTATGCGTTGTGCGTTATGCGTTATGCGTTATGCGTTATGCGTTATGCGTTATGCTTTGTGCGTTATGCGTTATGCGTTATGAGTAATGCGTGATCCGTCATGCGTTATGCGTTATGCGTTGTGCGTTATGCGTTATGCGTTATGCGTTATGCGTTATACGTTATGCGTTATGCGTTATGCGTTATGCGTTATGCGTTATGCTGGATCCGTTATGCGTAATGCGTTTTGCGTTATTCGTTATGCGTTGTGCTTATGCGTTATGCGTTATGGATTATGCGTTATGCGTTATGCGTTGTGAGTAATGCGTGATCCGTCATGCGTTATGCGTTATGCTATATGCGTTATGCCTTATGCCTTATGCGTTATGCGTTATGCGTTATGCGTTATGGGTTATGCGTTATGCGTTCTGCGTTATGCGTTATGCGATATGCGTTATGCGTTATGAGTAATGCGTGATCCGTTATGCGTTATGGGTTATGCGTTATACGTTATGCGTTTTGCGTTATGCGTTATGCGTTATGCGTTATGCGTTATGCGTGATGCGTTATGCGTTATGCGTTATACGTTATGCGTTATGCGTTATGCGTGATGCGTTATGCGTTATGCGTTCTGCGTTATGCGTTATCCGTTATGCGTTATACGTTAAGCGTTATGCGTTATGAGTAATGCGTGATCCGTTATGCGTTATGCGTTATGCGTGATGCGTTATGCGTTATGCGTTATGCGTTATGCGTAATGCGTTATGCGTTATGCGTTATGCGTTATGCGTTATGCGTTATGCGTTATGCGTTATGCGTTATGCGTTATGCGTTATGAGTAATGCTTGATCCGATATCCGTTATGCGTTATGCGTTATGCGTTATGCGTTATGCGTTATGCGTTATGCGTTATGCGTTATGAGTAATGCGTGATCCGTTATGCGTTATGGGTTATGCGTTATACGTTATGCGTTTTGCGTTATGCGTTATGCGTTATGCGTGATGCGTTATGCGTTATGCGTTATACGTTATGCGTTATGCGTTATGCGTTATGCGTAATGCGTTATGCGTTGTGCGTTATGCGTTATGCGTTATACGTAATGCGTTATGCGTTATGAGTAATGCTTGATCCGATATGCGTTATGCGTTATACGTTAAGCGTTATGCGTTATGCTTTGTGCGTTATGCGTTATGCGTTATGAGTAATGCGTGATCCGTCATGCGTTATGCGTTATGCTATATGCGTTATGCCTTATGCCTTATGCGTTATACGTAATGCGTTATGCGTTATGAGTAATGCTTGATCCGATATGCGTTATGCGGTATGCGTTATGCGTTATGCGTTATGCGTTATGCGTTATGCGTTATGCGTTATGCGTTATGCGTTATGCGGTATCCGTTATGCGTTATACGTTATGCGTTATGCGATATTCGTTATGTGTTATGCGTTATGCGTTATGCGTTAGGCGTTATGCGTTATGCGTTATGCGTTATGCGTTATGCGCTATGCGTTATGCGTTTTGCGTTATGAGTAATGCGTTATGCGTTATGAGTAATGCGTGATCCCTTATGCGTTATGCGTTATGAGTAATGCGTGATCCGTTATGTGTTATGCGTTATGCGTTATGCGTTATGCGTTTTGCGTTATGCGTTATGCGTTATGTGTTATGGGTTATGCATTATGCGTTATGCTTTATGAGTAATGCGGTATGTGTTATGCGTTATGCGTTATGAGTAATGCGTGATCCGTTATGCGTTATGCGTTATGCGCTATGCGCTATGCGTTATGAGTTTTGCGTTATGAGTAATGCGTTATGCGTTATGAGTAATGCGTGATCCCTTATGCGTTATGCGTTATGAGTAATGCGTGATCCGTTATGTGTTATGCGTTATGCGTTATGCGTTTTGCGTTATGCGTTATGCGTTATGTGTTATGGGTTATTCGTTATGAGTTATGCGTTATGCGTTATGCGTTATGCGTTATACGTTATGCGTTATGCGTTATGCGTTATGCGTTATGCGTTATGCGTTATGCGTTATGCGTTATGCCTTATGCGTGATGCGTTATGCGTTATGCGTTATGCGTTATGCGTTATGCGTTATGCGTTATGCGTTATGCGTTATGCGTTATGCGTTATGCGTTATGCGTGATGCGTTATGCGTTATGCGTTATGCGTTATGCGTTATGCGTTATGCGTTATGCGTTATGCGTTATGCGTTATGCGTTATGCGTTATGCGTTATGCGTTATGCTTTGTGCGTTATGCGTTATGCGTTATGAGTAATGCGTGATCCGTCATGCGTTATGCGTTATGCTATATGCGTTATGCCTTATGCCTTATGCGTTAGGCGTTATGCGTTATGCGTTATGAGTTATGCTATATGCGTTATGCCTTATGCCTTATGCGTTAGGCGTTATGCGTTATGCGTTATGAGTTATGCTATATGCGTTATGCCTTATGCCTTATGCCTTATGCGTTAGGCGTTATGCGTTATGCGTTATGCGTTATGCGTTATGCGTTATGCGTTATGCGTTATGCGTTATGCGTTATGCGTTATGCGTTATGCGTTATGCGTTATGCGTTATTCGTTATGCGTTATGCGTTGTGCGTTATGCGTTATGCGTTATGCGTTATGCGTTATGCGTTATGCGTTATGCGTTATGCGTTATGCGTTATGCTTTGTGCGTTATGCGTTATGCGTTATGAGTAATGCGTGATCCGTCATGCGTTATGCGTTATGCGTTGTGCTTTATGCGTTAAGCGTTATGGATTATGCGTTATGCGTTATGCGTTATGAGTAATGCTGGATCCGTTATGCGTTATGCGTTTTGCGTTATTCGTTATGCGTTGTGCTTTATGCGTTATGCGTTATGGATATGCGTTATGCGATATTCGTTACGTGTTATGCGTTATGCGTTATGCGTTATGCGTTACGCGTTATGCGTTATGCGTTATGCGTCATGCGTTATGCGTTGTGCGTTATGCGTTATGCGTTATGCGTTATGCGTTATGCGTTATGCGTTATGCGTTATGCGTTATGCGTTATGCGTTATGCGTTATGCGTTATGCGTCATGCGTTATGCGTTATGAGTAATGCGTGATCCGTTATGCGTTATGCGATTTGCGTTATGAGTTATGCGTTATGCGTTATGCGTTATGCGTTATGCGTTATGCGTTATGCGTTATGCGTTATGAGTAATGCGTGATCCGTTATGCGTTATGCGTTATGCGTTATGCGTTATGCGTTATGAGTAATGCGTGATCCGTTATGCGTTATGCGTTATGCGTTTTGCGTTATGAGTTATGCGTTATGCGTTATGAGTTATGCGTTATGCGTCATGCGTTATGCGTTATGCGTTATGCGTGATGCGTTATGCGTTATGCGTTATGCGTTATGCGTTATGCGTTATGCGTTATGCGTTATGCGTTATGCGTTATCCGTTATGCGTTATACGTTAAGCGTTATGCGTTATGAGTAATGCGTGATCCGTTATGCGTTATGCGTGATGCGTTATGCGTTATGCGTTATGCGTTATGCGTTATGCGTTATGCGTTATGCGTTATGCGTTATGCGTTATGCGTTATGCGTTATGCGTTATGCGTTATGCGTTATGCGTTATGCGTTATGCGTTATGCGTTATGCGTTATACGTAATGCGTTATGCGTTATGCGTTATGCGTTATGCGTTATGCGTTATGCGTTATGCGTTATGCGTTATGCGTTATGCGTGATGCGTTATGCGTTATGCGTTATGCGTTATGCGTTATGCGTTATGCGTTATGCGTTATGCATTATGCGTTATGCGTTATGCGTTATGCGTTATGCTTTGTGCGTTATGCGTTATGCGTTATGAGTAATGCGTGATCCGTCATGCGTTATGCGTTATGCTATATGCGTTATGCCTTATGCCTTATGCGTTAGGCGTTATGCGTTATGCGTTATGAGTTATGCTATATGCGTTATGCCTTATGCCTTATGCCTTATGCGTTAGGCGTTATGCGTTATGCGTTATGCGTTATGCGTTATGCGTTATGCGTTATGCGTTATGCGTTATGCGTTATACGTTATGCGTTATGCGTTATGGATTATGCGATATGCGTTATGCGTTATGAGTAATGCTGGATCCGTTATGCGTTTTGCGTTATTCGTTATGCGTTGTGCTTTATGCGTTATGCGTTATGTATTATGCGTTATGCGATATTCGTTATGTGTTATGCGTTATGCGTTATGCGTTATTCGTTATGCGTTATGCGTTGTGCGTTATGCGTTATGCGTTATGCGTTATGCTTTGTGCGTTATGCGTTATGCGTTATGAGTAATGCGTGATCCGTCATGCGTTATGCGTTATGCGTTGTGCTTTATGCGTTATGCGTTATGGATTATGCGTTATGCGTTATGCGTTATGAGTAATGCTGGATCCGTTATGCGTTATGCGTTTTGCGTTATTCGTTATGCGTTGTGCTTTATGCGTTATGCGTTATGGATATGCGTTATGCGATATTCGTTACGTGTTATGCGTTATGCGTTATGCGTTATGCGTTATGCGTCATGCGTTATGTGTTATGACTAATGCGTGATCCGTTATGCGTTATGCGATTTGCGTTATGAGTTATGCGTTATGCGTTATGCGTTATGCGTTATGCGTTATGCGTTATGCGTTATGCGTTATGCGTTATGAGTAATGCGTGATCCGTTATGCGTTATGCGTTATGCGTTTTGCGTTATGAGTTATGCGTTATGCGTTATGAGTTATGCGTGATGCGTTATGCGTTATGCGTTATGCGTTATGCGTTATGCGTTATGCGTTATCCGTTATGCGTTATACGTTAAGCGTTATGCGTTATGAGTAATGCGTGATCCGTTATGCGTTATGCGTTATGCGTTATGGATATGCCTTATGCGATATTCGTTACGTGTTATGCGTCATGCGTTATGCGTTATGAGTAATGCGTGATCCGTTATGCGTTATGCGATTTGCGTTATGAGTTATGCGTTATGCGTTATGCGTTATGCGTTATGGATATGCCTTATGCGATATTCGTTACGTGTTATGCGTCATGCGTTATGCGTTATGAGTAATGCGTGATCCGTTATGCGTTATGCGATTTGCGTTATGAGTTATGCGTTATGCGTTATGCGTTATGCGTTATGCGTTATACGTAATGCGTTATGCGTTATGAGTAATGCTTGATCCGATATCCGTTATGCGTTATGCGTTATGCGTTATGCGTTATGCGTTATGCGTTATGCGTTATGCGTTATGCGTTATGCGTTATGCGTTATGCGTTATGCGTTATGCGTTATGCGTTATGCGTTATGCGTTATGCGTTATGCGTTATGCTTTGTGCGTTATGCGTTATGCGTTATGAGTAATGCGTGATCCGTCATGCGTTAAGCGTTATGCTATATGCGTTATGCCTTATGCCTTATGCGTTATGCGTTATGCGTTATGCGTTATGCGTTATGCGTTATGCGTTATGCGTTATGCGTTATGCGTTGTGAGTAATGCGTGATCCGTCATGCGTTATGCGTTATGCTATATGCGTTATGCCTTATGCCTTATGCGTTATGCGTTATGCGTTATGCGTTATGCGTTATGCGTTATGCGTTATGCGTTTTGCGTTATTCGTTAAGCGTTGTGCTTTATGCGTTATGCGTTATGGATTATGCGTTATGCGTTATGCGTTATGAGTAATGCTGGATCCGTTATGCGTTATGCGTTTTGCGTTATTCGTTATGCGTTGTGCTTTATGCATTATGCGTTATGGATTATGCGTTATGCGATATGCGTTATGCGTTATGCGTTATGCGTTATGCGTTTTGCGTTATTCGTTAAGCGTTGTGCTTTATGCGTTATGCGTTATGGATTATGCGTTATGCGTTATGCGTTATGAGTAATGCTGGATCCGTTATGCGTTATGCGTTTTGCGTTATGCGTTATGGATATGCCTTATGCGATATTCGTTACGTGTTATGCGTCATGCGTTATGCGTTATGAGTAATGCGTGATCCGTTATGCGTTATGCGATTTGCGTTATGAGTTATGCGTTATGCGTTATGCGTTATGCGTTATGCGTTATACGTAATGCGTTATGCGTTATGAGTAATGCTTGATCCGATATCCGTTATGCGTTATGCGTTATGCGTTATGCGTTATGCGTTATGCGTTATGCGTTATGCGTTATGCGTTATGCGTTATGCGTTATGCGTTATGCGTTATGCGTTATGCGTTATGCGTTATGCGTTATGCGTTATGCGTTATGCTTTGTGCGTTATGCGTTATGCGTTATGAGTAATGCGTGATCCGTCATGCGTTAAGCGTTATGCTATATGCGTTATGCCTTATGCCTTATGCGTTATGCGTTATGCGTTATGCGTTATGCGTTATGCGTTATGCTTTGTGCGTTATGCGTTATGCGTTGTGAGTAATGCGTGATCCGTCATGCGTTATGCGTTATGCTATATGCGTTATGCCTTATGCCTTATGCGTTATGCGTTATGCGTTATGCGTTATGCGTTATGCGTTATGCGTTATGCGTTTTGCGTTATTCGTTAAGCGTTGTGCTTTATGCGTTATGCGTTATGGATTATGCGTTATGCGTTATGCGTTATGAGTAATGCTGGATCCGTTATGCGTTATGCGTTTTGCGTTATTCGTTATGCGTTGTGCTTTATGCATTATGCGTTATGGATTATGCGTTATGCGATATTCGTTACGTGTTATGCGTTATGCGTTATGCGTTATTTCGTTATGCGTTATGCGTTGTGCGTTATGCGTTATGCGTTATGCGTTATGCGTTATGCGTTATGCGTTAT
The DNA here is from genome assembly GCA_916610235.2 of Lasioglossum morio. Lineage (NCBI taxonomy): Eukaryota > Metazoa > Arthropoda > Insecta > Hymenoptera > Halictidae > Lasioglossum > Lasioglossum morio. The sequence goes on along the minus strand of CAKAJA020000513.1, from coordinate 1,647,491 downwards.
GCGTTATGCGTTATGCGTTATGCGTTATGCGTTATACGTTATGCGTTATGCGTTATGCGTTATGCGTTATGCGTTATGCGTTATGAGTAATGCATGATCCGTTATGCGTTATGGGTTATGCGTTATACGTAATGCGTTATGCGTTATGAGTAATGCTTTATCCGATATCCGTTATGCGTTATGCGTTATGCGTTATGCGTTATGCGTTATGAGTAATGCGTGATCCGTTATGCGTTATGGGTTATGCGTTATACGTTATGCGTTTTGCGTTATGCGTTATGCGTTATGCGTTATGCGTTATGAGTAATGCGTGATCCGTTATGCGTTATGCGTTATGCGTTATGCGTTATGCGTTATGCGTTATGCGTTATGCGTTATGCGTTATGCGTTATGCGTTATGCGTTATGCGTTATGCGTTATGCGTTATGCGTTATGCGATATGCGTTATGCGTTATGCGTTATGCTTTGTGCGTTATGCGTTATGCGTTATGAGTAATGCGTGATCCGTCATGCGTTAAGCGTTATGCTATATGCGTTATGCCTTATGCCTTATGCGTTATGCGTTATGCGTTATGCGTTATGCTTTGTGCGTTATGCGTTATGCGTTATGAGTAATGCGTGATCCGTCATGCGTTATGCGTTATGCTATATGCGTTATGCCTTATGCCTTATGCGTTATGCGTTATGCGTTATGCGTTATGCGTTATGCGTTATGCGTTATGCGTTTTGCGTTATTCGTTATGCGTTGTGCTTTATGCGTTATGCGTTATGGATTATGCGTTATGCGTTATGCGTTATGAGTAATGCTGGATCCGTTATGCGTTATGCGTTTTGCGTTATTCGTTATGCGTTGTGCTTTATGCATTATGCGTTATGGATTATGCGTTATGCGATATTCGTTACGTGTTATGCGTTATGCGTTATGCGTTATTTCGTTATGCGTTATGCGTTGTGCGTTATGCGTTATGCGTTATGCGTTATGCGTTATGCGTTATGCGTTATGCGTTATGCGTTATACGTTATGCGTTATGCGTTATGCGTTATGCGTTATGCGTTATGAGTAATGCATGATCCGTTATGCGTTATGGGTTATGCGTTATACGTAATGCGTTATGCGTTATGAGTAATGCTTTATCCGATATCCGTTATGCGTTATGCGTTATGCGTTATGCGTTATGCGTTATGCGTTATGAGTAATGCGTGATCCGTTATGCGTTATGGGTTATGCGTTATACGTTATGCGTTTTGCGTTATGCGTTATGCGTTATGCGTGATGCGTTATGCGTTATGCGTTATACGTTATGCGTTATGCGTTATGCGTTATGCGTAATGCGTTATGCGTTGTGCGTTATGCGTTATGCGTTATACGTAATGCGTTATGCGTTATGAGTAATGCTTGATCCGATATGAGTTATGCGTTATACGTTAAGCGTTATGCGTTATGCGTTATGCTTTGTGCGTTATGCGTTATGCGTTATGAGTAATGCGTGATCCGTCATGCGTTATGCGTTATGCTATATGCGTTATGCCTTATGCCTTATGCGTTATACGTAATGCGTTATGCGTTATGAGTAATGCTTGATCCGATATCCGTTATGCGTTATGCGTTATGCGTTATGCGTTATGCGTTATGCGTTATGCGTTATGCGTTATGCGTTATGCGTTATGCGTTATGCGTTATGCGTTATGCGTTATGAGTAATGCTTGATCCGATATCCGTTATGCGTTATGCGTTATGAGTAATGCGTGATCCGTCATGCGTTATGCGTTATGCTATATGCGTTATGCCTTATGCCTTATGCGTTATACGTAATGCGTTATGCGTTATGAGTAATGCTTGATCCGATATGCGTTATGCGTTATGCGTTATGTGTTATGGGTTATGCATTATGCGTTATGCGTTATGAGTAATGCGGTATCTGTTATGCGTTATGCGTTATGAGTAATGCGTGATCCGTTATGCGTTATGCGTTATGCGTTATGCGCTATGCGTTATGAGTTTTGCGTTATGAGTAATGCGTTATGCGTTATGAGTAATGCGTGATCCCTTATGCGTTATGCGTTATGAGTAATGCGTGATCCGTTATGTGTTATGCGTTATGCGTTTTGCGTTATGCGTTATGCGTTATGTGTTATGGGTTATTCGTTATGCGTTATGCGTTATGCGTTATGCGTTATGCGTTATACGTTATGCGTTATGCGTTATGCGTTATGCGTTATGCGTTATGCGTTATGCGTTATGCGTGATGCGTTATGCGTTATGCGTTATGCGTTATGCGTTATGCGTTATGCGTTATGCGTTATGCGTTATGCGTTATGCGTTATGCGTTATGCGTTATGCTTTGTGCGTTATGCGTTATGCGTTATGAGTAATGCGTGATCCGTCATGCGTTATGCGTTATGCTATATGCGTTATGCCTTTTGCCTTATGCGTTAGGCGTTATGCGTTATGCGTTATGAGTTATGCTATATGCGTTATGCCTTATGCCTTATGCCTTATGCGTTAGGCGTTATGCGTTATGCGTTATGCGTTATGCGTTATGCGTTATGCGTTATGCGTTATGCGTTATGCGTTATGCGTTATGCGTTATGCGTTATGCGTTATGCGTTATGCGTTATGCGTTATGCGTTATACGTTATGCGTTATGCGTTATGGATTATGCGATATGCGTTGTGCGTTATGAGTAATGCTGGATCCGTTATGCGTTATGCGTTTTGCGTTATTCGTTATGCGTTGTGCTTTATGCGTTATGCGATATTCGTTATGTGTTATGCGTTATGCGTTATGCGTTATTCGTTATGCGTTATGCGTTGTGCGTTATGCGTTATGCGTTATGCGTTATGCGTTATGCGTTATGCTTTGTGCGTTATGCGTTATGCGTTATGAGTAATGCGTGATCCGTCATGCGTTATGCGGTATGCGTTGTGCGTTATGCGTTATGCGTTATGCGTTATACGTTATGCGTTATGCGTTATGCGTTATGCGTTATGCGTTATGCTGGATCCGTTATGCGTAATGCGTTTTGCGTTATTCGTTATGCGTTGTGCTTTATGCGTTATGCGTTATGGATTATGCGTTATGCGTTATGCGTTATGAGTAATGCTGGATCCGTTATGCGTTATGCGTTTTGCGTTATTCGTTATGCGTTGTGCTTTATGCGTTATGCGTTATGGATATGCGTTATGCGATATTCGTTACGTGTTATGCGTTATGCGTTATGCGTTATGCGTTATGCGTTATGCGTTATGCGTTATGCGTTATGCGTTATGCGTTATGCGTTATGCGTTATGCGTTATTCGTTATGCGTTAGGCGTTGTGCGTTATGCGTTATGCGTTATGCGTTATGCGTTATGCGTTATGCTTTGTGCGTTATGCGTTATGCGTTATGAGTAATGCGTGATCCGTCATGCGTTATGCGTTATGCGTTGTGCGTTATGCGTTATGCGTTATGCGTTATACGTTATGCGTTATGCGTTATGCGTTATGCGTTATGCGTTATGCTGGATCCGTTATGCGTAATGCGTTTTGCGTTATTCGTTATGCGTTGTGCTTTATGCGTTATGCGTTATGGATTATGCGTTATGCGTTATGCGTTATGAGTAATGCTGGATCCGTTATGCGTTATGCGTTTTGCGTTATTCGTTATGCGTTGTGCTTTATGCGTTATGCGTTATGGATATGCGTTATGCGATATTCGTTACGTGTTATGCGTTATGCGTTATGCGTTATGCGTTATGCGTTATGCGTTGTGCTTTATGCGTTATGCGATATTCGTTATGTGTTATGCGTTATGCGTTATGCGTTATTCGTTATGCGTTATGCGTTGTGCGTTATGCGTTATGCGTTATGCGTTATGCGTTATGCGTTATGCTTTGTGCGTTATGCGTTATGCGTTATGAGTAATGCGTGATCCGTCATGCGTTATGCGTTATGCGTTGTGCGTTATGCGTTATGCGTTATGCGTTATACGTTATGCGTTATGCGTTATGCGTTATGCGATATGCGTTATGCTGGATCCGTTATGCGTAATGCGTTTTGCGTTATTCGTTATGCGTTGTGCTTTATGCGTTATGCGTTATGGATTATGCGTTATGCGTTATGCGTTATGAGTAATGCTGGATCCGTTATGCGTTATGCGTTTTGCGTTATTCGTTATGCGTTGTGCTTTATGCGTTATGCGTTATGGATATGCGTTATGCGATATTCGTTACGTGTTATGCGTTATGCGTTATGCGTTATGCGTTATGCGTTATGCGTTATGCGTTATGCGTTATGCGTTATGCGTTATGCGTTATGCGTTATGCGTTATGCGTTATGCGTTTTGCGTTATTCGTTATGCGTTGTGCTTTATGCGTTATGCGTTATGGATTATGCGTTATGCGTTATGCGTTATGAGTAATGCTGGATCCGTTATGCGTTATGCGTTTTGCGTTATTCGTTATGCGTTGTGCTTTATGCGTTATGCGTTATGTATTATGCGTTATGCGATATTCGTTATGTGTTATGCGTTATGCGTTATTCGTTATGCGTTATGCGTTGTGCGTTATGCGTTATGCGTTATGCGTTATGCGTTATGCGTTATGCGTTATGCGTTATGCTTTGTGCGTTATGCGTTATGCGTTATGAGTAATGCGTGATCCGTCATGCGTTATGCGTTATGCGTTGTGCGTTATGCGTTATGCGTTATGCGTTATGCGTTATGCGTTATGCGGTATCCGTTATGCGTTATACGTTATGCGTTATGCGATATTCGTTATGTGTTATGCGTTATGCGTTATGCGTTATGCGTTATGCGTTATGCGTTATGCGTTATGCGTTAAGCGTTATGGATATGCGTTATGCGATATTCGTTACGTGTTATGCGTTATGCGTTATGCGTTATGAGTAATGCGTGATCCGTCATGCGTTATGCGTTATGCGTTGTGCGTTATGCGTTATGCGTTATGCGTTATGCGTTATGCTGGATCCGTTATGCGTTATGCGTTTTGCGTTATTCGTTATGCGTTGTGCTTTATGCGTTATGCGTTATGGATTATGCGTTATGCGTTATGCGTTATGAGTAATGCTGGATCCGTTATGCGTTATGCGTTTTGCGTTATTCGTTATGCGTTGTGCTTTATGCGTTATGCGTTATGGATATGCGTTATGCGATATTCGTTACGTGTTATGCGTTATGCGTTATGCGTTATGCGTTATGCGTTATGCGTTATGCGTTATGCGTTATGCGTTATGCGTTATGCGTTATGCGTTATGCGTTATGCGTTATGCGTTATGCGTTATGCGTTATGCGTTATGCGTTATGCGTTATGCGTTATGCGTTATGCGTTATGCGTTATGCTTTGTGCGTTATGCGTTATGCGTTATGAGTAATGCGTGATCCGTCATGCGTTATGCGTTATGCGTTGTGCGTTATGCGTTATGCGTTATGCGTTATGCGTTATGCTGGGTCCGTTATGCGTTATGCGTTTTGCGTTATTCGTTATGCGTTGTGCTTTATGCGTTATGCGTTATGGATTATGCGTTATGCATTATGCGTTATGAGTAATGCTGGATCCGTTATGCGTTATGCGTTTTGCGTTATTCGTTATGCGTTGTGCTTTATGCGTTATGCGTTATGCGTTATGCGTTATGCGTCATGCGTTATGCGTTATGAGTAATGCGTGATCCGTTATGCGTTATGCGATTTGCGTTATGCGTTATGCGTTATGCGTTATGCGTTATGCGTTATGCGTTATGCGTTATGCGTTATGCGTTATGCGTTATGCGTCATGCGTTATGCGTTATGAGTAATGCGTGATCCGTTATGCGTTATGCGATTTGCGTTATGCGTTATGCGTTATGCGTTATGCGTTATGCGTTATGCGTTATGCGTTATGCGTTATGAGTAATGCGTGATCCGTTATGCGTTATGCGTTATGCGTTATGCGTTGTGCGTTATGCGTTATGCGTTATGCGTTATACGTTATGCGTTATGCGTTATGCGTTATGCGTTATGCGTTATGCTGGATCCGTTATGCGTTATGCGTTTTGCGTTATTCGTTATGCGTTGTGCTTTATGCGTTATGCGTTATGGATTATGCGTTATGCGTTATGCGTTATGAGTAATGCTGGATCCGTTATGCGTTATGCGTTTTGCGTTATTCGTTATGCGTTGTGCTTTATGCGTTATGCGTTATGTATTATGCGTTATGCGATATTCGTTATGTGTTATGCGTTATGCGTTATTCGTTATGCGTTATGCGTTGTGCGTTATGCGTTATGCGTTATGCGTTATGCGTTATGCGTTATGCGTTATGCGTTATGCTTTGTGCGTTATGCGTTATGCGTTATGAGTAATGCGTGATCCGTCATGCGTTATGCGTTATGCGTTGTGCGTTATGCGTTATGCGTTATGCGTTATGCGTTATGCGTTATGCGTTATGCGTTATGCGGTATCCGTTATGCGTTATACGTTATGCGTTATGCGATATTCGTTATGTGTTATGCGTTATGCGTTATGCGTTAGGCGTTATGCGTTATGCGTTATGCGTTATGCGTTAAGCGTTATGGATATGCGTTATGCGATATTCGTTACGTGTTATGCGTTATGCGTTATGCGTTATGAGTAATGCGTGATCCGTCATGCGTTATGCGTTATGCGTTGTGCGTTATGCGTTATGCGTTATGCGTTATGCGTTATGCTGGATCCGTTATGCGTTATGCGTTTTGCGTTATTCGTTATGCGTTGTGCTTTATGCGTTATGCGTTATGGATTATGCGTTATGCGTTATGCGTTATGAGTAATGCTGGATCCGTTATGCGTTATGCGTTTTGCGTTATTCGTTATGCGTTGTGCTTTATGCGTTATGCGTTATGGATATGCGTTATGCGATATTCGTTACGTGTTATGCGTTATGCGTTATGCGTTATGCGTTATGCGTTATGCGTTATGCGTTATGCGTTATGCGTTATGCGTTATGCGTTATGCGTTATGCGTTATGCGTTATGCGTTATGCGTTATGCGTTATGCGTTATGCGTTATGCGTTATGCGTTATGCGTTATGCTTTGTGCGTTATGCGTTATGCGTTATGAGTAATGCGTGATCCGTCATGCGTTATGCGTTATGCGTTGTGCGTTATGCGTTATGCGTTATGCGTTATGCGTTATGCTGGGTCCGTTATGCGTTATGCGTTTTGCGTTATTCGTTATGCGTTGTGCTTTATGCGTTATGCGTTATGGATTATGCGTTATGCATTATGCGTTATGAGTAATGCTGGATCCGTTATGCGTTATGCGTTTTGCGTTATTCGTTATGCGTTGTGCTTTATGCGTTATGCGTTATGGATATGCCTTATGCGATATTCGTTACGTGTTATGCGTTATGCGTTATGCGTTATGCGTTATGCGTTATGCGTTATGCGTTATGCGTCATGCGTTATGCGTTATGAGTAATGCGTGATCCGTTATGCGTTATGCGATTTGCGTTATGCGTTATGCGTTATGCGTTATGCGTTATGCGTTATGCGTTATGCGTTATGCGTTATGAGTAATGCGTGATCCGTTATGCGTTATGCGTTATGCGTTTTGCGTTATGAGTTATGCGTTATGCGTTATGAGTTATGCGTTATGCGTTATGCGTTATGCGTTATGCGTTATGCGTGATGCGTTATGCGTTATGCGTTATGCGTTATGCGTTATGCGTTATGCGTTATGCGTTATGCGTTATGCGTTATGCGTTATCCGTTATGCGTTATACGTTAAGCGTTATGCGTTATGTGTAATGCGTGATCCGTTATGCGTTATGCGTTATGCGTGATGCGTTATGCGTTATGCGTTATGCGTTATGCGTTATGCGTTATGCGTTATGCGTTATGCGTTATGCGTTATGCGTTATGCGTTATGCGTTATGCGTTATGCGTTATGCGTTATGCGTTATGCGTTATGCGTTATGCGTTATGAGTAATGCTTGATCCGATATCCGTTATGCGTTATGCGTTATGCGTTATGCGTTATGCGTTATGCGTTATGCGTTATGAGTAATGCGTGATCCGTTATGCGTTATGGGTTATGCGTTATACGTTATGCGTTTTGCGTTATGCGTTATGCGTTATGCGTGATGCGTTATGCGTTATGCGTTATACGTTATGCGTTATGCGTTATGCGTTATGCGTAATGCGTTATGCGTTGTGCGTTATGCGTTATGCGTTATACGTAATGCGTTATGCGTTATGAGTAATGCTTGATCCGATATGCGTTATGCGTTATACGTTAAGCGTTATGCGTTATGCTTTGTGCGTTATGCGTTATGCGTTATGAGTAATGCGTGATCCGTCATGCGTTATGCGTTATGCTATATGCGTTATGCCTTATGCCTTATGCGTTATACGTAATGCGTTATGCGTTATGAGTAATGCTTGATCCGATATGCGTTATGCGGTATGCGTTATGCGTTATGCGTTATGCGTTATGCGTTATGCGTTATGCGTTATGCGGTATCCGTTATGCGTTATACGTTATGCGTTATGCGATATTCGTTATGTGTTATGCGTTATGCGTTAGGCGTTAGGCGTTATGCGTTATGCGTTATGCGTTATGCGTTATGCGCTATGCGTTATGCGTTTTGCGTTATGAGTAATGCGTTATGCGTTATGAGTAATGCGTGATCCCTTATGCGTTATGCGTTATGAGTAATGCGTGATCCGTTATGTGTTATGCGTTATGCGTTATGCGTTATGGGTTATGCATTATGCGTTATGAGTAATGCGTGATCCCTTATGCGTTATGCGTTATGAGTAATGCGTGATCCGTTATGTGTTATGCGTATTGCTTTATGCGTTTTGCGTTATGCGTTATGCGTTATGTGTTATGGGTTATTCGTTATGCGTTATGCGTTATGCGTTATGCGTTATGCGTTATGCGTTATGCGTTATGCGTTATACGTTATGCGTTATGCGTTATGCGTTATGCGTTATGCGTTATGCGTTATGCGTTATGCGTTATGCGTGATGCGTTATGCGTTATGCGTTATGCGTTATGCGTTATGCGTTATGCGTTATGCGTTATGCGTTATGCGTTATGCGTTATGCGTTATGCGTTATGCGTGATGCGTGATGCGTTATGCGTTATGCGTTATGCGTTATGCGTTATGCGTTATGCGTTATGCGTTATGCGTTATGCGTTATGCGTTATGCGTTATGCTTTGTGCGTTATGCGTTATGCGTTATGAGTAATGCGTGATCCGTCATGCGTTATGCGTTATGCTATATGCGTTATGCCTTATGCCTTATGCCTTATGCGTTATACGTAATGCGTTATGCGTTATGAGTAATGCTTGATCCGATATGCGTTATGCGGTATGCGTTATGCGTTACGAGTAATGATGGATCCGTAATGCGTTATGCGTTATGGATTATGTGTTATGCGTTATGCGTTATGCTATATGCGTTATGCCTTATGCCTTATGCGTTAGGCGTTATGCGTTATGCGTTATGAGTTATGCTATATGCGTTATGCCTTATGCCTTATGCCTTATGCGTTAGGCGTTATGCGTTATGCGTTATGCGTTATGCGTTATGCGTTATGCGTTATGCGTTATGCGTTATGCGTTATGCGTTATGCGTTATGCGTTATGCGTTATGCGTTATGCGTTATGCGTTATGCGTTATGCGTTATGCGTTATGCGTTATGCGTTATACGTTAAGCGTTATGCGTTATGAGTAATGCGTGATCCGTTATGCGTTATGCGTTATGCGTGATGCGTTATGCGTTATGCGTTATGCGTTATGCGTTATGCGTTATGCGTTATGCGTTATGCGTTATGCGTTATGCGTTATGCGTTATGCGTTATGCGTTATGCGTTATGCGTTATGCGTTATGCGTTATGCGTTATGCGTTATGCGTTATGCGTTATGCGTTATGCGTTATGAGTAATGCTTGATCCGATATCCGTTATGCGTTATGCGTTATGCGTTATGCGTTATGCGTTATGCGTTATGCGTTATGCGTTATGAGTAATGCGTGATCCGTTATGCGTTATGGGTTATGCGTTATACGTTATGCGTTTTGCGTTATGCGTTATGCGATATGCGTGATGCGTTATGCGTTATGCGTTATACGTTATGCGTTATGCGTTATGCGTTATGCGTAATGCGTTATGCGTTGTGCGTTATGCGTTATGCGTTATACGTAATGCGTTATGCGTTATGAGTAATGCTTGATCCGATATGCGTTATGCGTTATACGTTAAGCGTTATGCGTTATGCTTTGTGCGTTATGCGTTATGCGTTATGAGTAATGCGTGATCCGTCATGCGTTATGCGTTATGCTATATGCGTTATGCCTTATGCCTTATGCGTTATACGTAATGCGTTATGCGTTATGAGTAATGCTTGATCCGATATGCGTTATGCGGTATGCGTTATGCGTTATGCGTTATGCGTTATGCGTTATGCGTTATGCGGTATCCGTTATGCGTTATACGTTATGCGTTATGCGATATTCGTTATGTGTTATGCGTTATGCGTTATGCGTTAGGCGTTATGCGTTATGCGTTATGCGTTATGCGTTATGCGCTATGCGTTATGCGTTTTGCGTTATGAGTAATGCGTTATGCGTTATGAGTAATGCGTGATCCCTTATGCGTTATGCGTTATGAGTAATGCGTGATCCGTTATGTGTTATGCGTTATGCGTTATGCGTTATGCGTTTTGCGTTATGCGTTATGCGTTATGTGTTATGGGTTATGCATTATGCGTTATGAGTAATGCGTGATCCCTTATGCGTTATGCGTTATGAGTAATGCGTGATCCGTTATGTGTTATGCGTTATGCGTTTTGCGTTATGCGTTATGCGTTATGTGTTATGGGTTATTCGTTATGCGTTATGCGTTATGCGTTATGCGTTATGCGTTATACGTTATGCGTTATGCGTTATGCGTTATGCGTTATGCGTTATGCGTTATGCGTTATGCGTGATGCGTTATGCGTTATGCGTTATGCGTTATGCGTTATGCGTTATGCGTTATGCGTTATGCGTTATGCGTTATGCGTTATGCGTTATGCGTTATGCGTTATGCGTTATGCGTTATGCGTGATGCGTTATGCGTTATGCGTTATGCGGTATGCGTTATGCGTTATGCGTTATGCGTTATGCGTTATGCGTTATGCGTTATGCGTTATGCTTTGTGCGTTATGCGTTATGCGTTATGAGTAATGCGTGATCCGTCATGCGTTATGCGTTATGCTATATGCGTTATGCCTTATGCCTTATGCCTTATGCGTTATACGTAATGCGTTATGCGTTATGAGTAATGCTTGATCCGATATGCGTTATGCGGTATGCGTTATGCGTTACGAGTAATGATGGATCCGTAATGCGTTATGCGTTATGGATTATGCGTTATGCGTTATGCGTTATGCTATATGCGTTATGCCTTATGCCTTATGCGTTAGGCGTTATGCGTTATGCGTTATGAGTTATGCTATATGCGTTATGCCTTATGCCTTATGCCTTATGCGTTAGGCGTTATGCGTTATGCGTTATGCGTTATGCGTTATGCGGTATGCGTTATGCGTTATGCGTTATGCGTTATGCGTTATGCGTTATACGTTATGCGTTATGCGTTATGGATTATGCGATATGCGTTATGCGTTATGAGTAATGCTGGATCCGTTATGCGTTATGCGTTTTGCGTTATTCGTTATGCGTTGTGCTTTATGCGTTATGCGTTATGTATTATGCGTTATGCGATATTCGTTATGTGTTATGCGTTATGCGTTGTGCGTTATGCGTTATGCGTTATGCGTTATACGTTATGCGTAATGCGTTATGCGTTATGCGTTATGCGTTATGCTGGATCCGTTATGCGTTATGCGTTTTGCGTTATGCGTCATGCGTTATACGTTATGAGTAATGCGTGATCCGTTATGCGTTATGCGATTTGCGTTATGAGTTATGCGTTATGCGTTATGCGTTATGCGTTATGCGTTATGCGTTATGCGTTATGAGTAATGCGTGTTCCGTTATGCGTTATGCGTTATGCGTTATGCGTTATGCGTTATGCGTTATGAGTAATGCGTGATCCGTTATGCGTTATGCGTTATGCGTTTTGCGTTATGAGTTATGCGTTATGCGTTATGAGTTATGCGTTATGCGTTATGCGTTATGCGTTATGCGTTATGCGTGATGCGTTATGCGTTATGCGTTATGCGTTATGCGTTATGCGTTATGCGTTATGCGTTATGCGTTATGCGTTATACGTAATGCGTTATGCGTTATGAGTAATGATTGATCCGATATCCGTTATGCGTTATGCGTTATGCGTTATGCGTTATGCGTTATGCGTTATGCGTTATGCGTTATGCGTTATGCGTTATGCGTTATGCGTTATGCGTTATGCGTTATGCTTTGTGCGTTATGCGTTATGCGTTATGAGTAATGCGTGATCCGTCATGCGTTAAGCGTTATGCTATATGCGTTATGCCTTATGCCTTATGCGTTATGCGTTATGCGTTATGAGTAATGCGTGATCCGTTATGCGTTATGCGTTATGCGTTATGCGTTATGCGTTATGCGTTATGAGTAATGCGTGATCCGTTATGCGTTATGCGTTATGCGTTTTGCGTTATGAGTTATGCGTTATGCGTTATGAGTTATGCGTTATGCGTTATGCGTTATGCGTTATGGGTTATGCGTTATGCGTTCTGCGTTATGCGTTATGCGTTATGCGTTATGCGTTATGAGTAATGCGTGATCCGTTATGCGTTATGGGTTATGCGTTATACGTTATGCGTTTTGCGTTATGCGTTATGCGTTATGCGTGATGCGTTATGCGTTATGCGTTATACGTTATGCGTTATGCGTTATGCGTGATGCGTTATGCGTTATGCGTTATGCGTTATGCGTTATCCGTTATGCGTTATACGTTAAGCGTTATGCGTTATGAGTAATGCGTGATCCGTTATGCGTTATGCGTTATGCGTGATGCGTTATGCGTTATGCGTTATGCGTTATGCGTTATGCGTTATGCGTTATGCGTTATGCGTTATGCGTTATGCGTTATGCGTTATGCGTTATGCGTTATGCGTTATGCGTTATGCGTTATGAGTAATGCTTGATCCGATATCCGTTATGCGTTATGCGTTATGCGTTATGCGTTATGCGTTATGCGTTATGCGTTATGCGTTATGAGTAATGCGTGATCCGTTATGCGTTATGGGTTATGCGTTATACGTTATGCGTTTTGCGTTATGCGTTATGCGTTATGCGTGATGCGTTATGCGTTATGCGTTATGCGTTATGCGTTATGCGTTATGCGTTATGCGTAATGCGTTATGCGTTGTGCGTTATGCGTTATGCGTTATACGTAATGCATTATGCGTTATGAGTAATGCTTGATCCGATATGCGTTATGCGTTATACGTTAAGCGTTATGCGTTATGCTTTGTGCGTTATGCGTTATGCGTTATGAGTAATGCGTGATCCGTCATGCGTTATGCGTTATGCTATATGCGTTATGCCTTATGCCTTATGCGTTATACGTAATGCGTTATGCGTTATGAGTAATGCTTGATCCGATATGCGTTATGCGGTATGCGTTATGCGTTATGCGTTATGCGTTATGCGTTATGCGTTATGCGTTATGCGTTATGCGTTATGCGTTATGCGGTATCCGTTATGCGTTATACGTTATGCGTTATGCGATATTCGTTATGTGTTATGCGTTATGCGTTATGCGTTAGGCGTTATGCGTTATGCGTTATGCGTTATGCGTTATGCGCTATGCGTTATGCGTTTTGCGTTATGAGTAATGCGTTATGCGTTATGAGTAATGCGTGATCCCTTATGCGTTATGCGTTATGAGTAATGCGTGATCCGTTATGTGTTATGCGTTATGCGTTATGCGTTATGCGTTTTGCGTTATGCGTTATGCGTTATGTGTTATGGGTTATGCATTATGCGTTATGCTTTATGAGTAATGCGGTATGTGTTATGCGTTATGCGTTATGAGTAATGCGTGATCCGTTATGCGTTATGCGTTATGCGTTATGCGCTATGCGTTATGAGTTTTGCGTTATGAGTAATGCGTTATGCGTTATGAGTAATGCGTGATCCCTTATGCGTTATGCGTTATGAGTAATGCGTGATCCGTTATGTGTTATGCGTTATGCGTTATGCGATTTGCGTTATGCGTTATGCGTTATGTGTTATGGGTTATTCGTTATGAGTTATGCGTTATGCGTTATGCGTTATGCGTTATACGTTATGCGTTATGCGTTATGCGTTATGCGTTATGCGTTATGCGTTATGCGTTATGCGTTATGCGTGATGCGTTATGCGTTATGCGTTATGCGTTATGCGTTATGCGTTATGCGTTATGCGTTATGCGTTATGCGTTATGCGTTATGCGTTATGCGTTATGCGTTATGCGTTATGCGTTATGCGTGATGCGTTATGCGTTATGCGTTATGCGTTATGCGTTATGCGTTATGCGTTATGCGTTATGCGTTATGCGTTATGCGTTATGCTTTGTGCGTTATGCGTTATGCGTTATGAGTAATGCGTGATCCGTCATGCGTTATGCGTTATGCGTTGTGCGTTATGCGTTATGCGTTATGCGTTATACGTTATGCGTAATGCGTTATGCGTTATGCGTTATGCGTTATGCTGGATCCGTTATGCGTTATGCGTTTTGCGTTATTCGTTATGCGTTGTGCTTTATGCGTTATGCGTTATGGATTATGCGTTATGCGTTATGCGTTATGAGTAATGCTGGATCCGTTATGCGTTATGCGTTTTGCGTTATTCGTTATGCGTTGTGCTTTATGCGTTATGCGTTATGGATATGCGTTATGCGATATTCGTTACGTGTTATGCGTTATGCGTTATGCGTTATGCGTTATGCGTTATGCGTTATGCGTCATGCGTAATGCGTTATGAGTAATGCGTGATCCGTTATGCGTTATGCGATTTGCGTTATGCGTTATGCGTTATGCGTTATGCGTTATGCGTTATGCGTTATGCGTTATGCGTTATGCGTTATGCGTTATGCGTTATGCGTTATGCGTTATGCGTTATGCGTTATGCGTTATGCTTTGTGCGTTATTAGGTAAGGCGTTATGAGTAATGCGTGATCCGTCATGCGTTATGCGTTATGCGTTGTGCGTTATGCGTTATGCGTTATGCGTTATGCGTTATGCGTTATGCTGGATCCGTTATGCGTTATGCGTTTTGCGTTATTCGTTATGCGTTG
Organism: Lasioglossum morio; assembly: GCA_916610235.2. NCBI lineage: Eukaryota > Metazoa > Arthropoda > Insecta > Hymenoptera > Halictidae > Lasioglossum > Lasioglossum morio. Next base: position 1,632,260 of record CAKAJA020000513.1, on the reverse strand, counting down.
TGCTTTATGCGTTATGCGTTATGCGTTATGCGTTATGAGTAATGCTGGATCCGTTATGCGTTATGCGTTTTGCGTTATTCGTTATGCGTTGTGCTTTATGCGTTATGCGTTATGGATATGCCTTATGCGATATTCGTTACGTGTTATGCGTTATGCGTTATGCGTTATGCGTTATGCGTTATGCGTTATGCGTCATGCGTTATGCGTTATGAGTAATGCGTGATCCGTTATGCGTTATGCGATTTGCGTTATGAGTTATGCGTTATGCGTTATGCGTTATGCGTTATGCGTTATGCGTTATGCGATATGCGTTATGAGTAATGCGTGTTCCGTTATGCGTTATGCGTTATGCGTTATGCGTTATGCGTTATGCGTTATGAGTAATGCGTGATCCGTTATGCGTTATGCGTTATGCGTTTTGCGTTATGAGTTATGCGTTATGCGTTATGAGTTATGCGTTATGCGTTATGCGTTATGCGTTATGCGTTATGCGTGATGCGTGATGCGTTATGCGTTATGCGTTATGCGTTATGCGTTATGCGTTATGCGTTATCCGTTATGCGTTATACGTTAAGCGTTATGCGTTATGAGTAATGCGTGATCCGTTATGCGTTATGCGTTATGCGTGATGCGTTATGCGTTATGCGTTATGCGTTATGCGTTATGCGTTATGCGTTATGCGTTATGTGTTATGCGTTATGCGTTATGCGTTATGCGTTATGCGTTATGCGTTATGCGTTATGCGTTATGCGTTATGCGTTATACGTAATGCGTTATGCGTTATGAGTAATGCTTGATCCGATATCCGTTATGCGTTATGCGTTACGCGTTATGCGTTATGCGTTATGCGTTATGCGTTATGCGTTATGCGTTATGCGTTATGCGTTATGCTTTGTGCGTTATGCGTTATGCGTTATGAGTAATGCGTGATCCGTCATGCGTTAAGCGTTATGCTATATGCGTTATGCCTTATGCCTTATGCGTTATGCGTTATGCGTTATGAGTAATGCGTGATCCGTTATGCGTTATGCGTTATGCGTTATGCGTTATGCGTTATGCGTTATGCGTTATGAGTAATGCGTGATCCGTTATGCGTTATGCGTTATGCGTTTTGCGTTATGAGTTATGCGTTATGCGTTATGAGTTATGCGTTATGCGTTATGCGTGATGCGTTATGCGTTATGCGTTATGCGTTATGCGTTATCCGTTATGCGTTATACGTTAAGCGTTATGCGTTATGAGTAATGCGTGATCCGTTATGCGTTATGCGTTATGCGTGATGCGTTATGCGTAATGCGTTATGCGTTATGCGTTATGCGTTATGCGTTATGCGTTATGCGTTATGCGTTATGCGTTATGCGTTATGCGTTATGCGTTATGCGTTATGAGTAATGCTTGATCCGATATCCGTTATGCGTTATGCGTTATGCGTTATGCGTTATGCGTTATGCGTTATGCGTTATGCGTTATGCGTTATGCGTTATGCGTTATGCGTTATGAGTAATGCGTGATCCGTTATGCGTTATGGGTTATGCGTTATACGTTATGCGTTTTGCGTTATGCGTTATGCGTTATGCGTGATGCGTTATGCGTTATGCGTTATACGTTATGCGTTATGCGTTATGCGTTATGCGTAATGCGTTATGCGTTGTGCGTTATGCGTTATGCGTTATACGTAATGCGTTATGCGTTATGAGTAATGCTTGATCCGATATGCGTTATGCGTTATACGTTAAGCGTTATGCGTTATGCTTTGTGCGTTATGCGTTATGCGTTATGAGTAATGCGTGATCCGTCATGCGTTATGCGTTATGCTATATGCGTTATGCCTTATGCCTTATGCGTTATACGTAATGCGTTATGCGTTATGAGTAATGCTTGATCCGATATGCGTTATGCGGTATGCGTTATGCGTTATGCGTTATGCGTTATGCGTTATGCGTTATGCGTTATGCGTTATGCGTTATGCGGTATCCGTTATGCGTTATACGTTATGCGTTATGCGATATTCGTTATGTGTTATGCGTTATGCGTTATGCGTTAGGCGTTATGCGTTATGCGTTATGCGTTATGCGTTATGCGCTATGCGTTATGCGTTTTGCGTTATGAGTAATGCGTTATGCGTTATGAGTAATGCGTGATCCCTTATGCGTTATGCGTTATGAGTAATGCGTGATCCGTTATGTGTTATGCGTTATGCGTTATGCGTTATGCGTTTTGCGTTATGCGTTATGCGTTATGTGTTATGGGTTATGCATTATGCGTTATGCTTTATGAGTAATGCGGTATGTGTTATGCGTTATGCGTTATGAGTAATGCGTGATCCGTTATGCGTTATGCGTTATGCGTTATGCGCTATGCGTTATGAGTTTTGCGTTATGAGTAATGCGTTATGCGTTATGAGTAATGCGTGATTCCTTATGCGTTATGCGTTATGAGTAATGCGTGATCCGTTATGTGTTATGCGTTATGCGTTATGCGTTTTGCGTTATGCGTTATGCGTTATGTGTTATGGGTTATTCGTTATGAGTTATGCGTTATGCGTTATGCGTTATGAGTAATGCGTGATCCGTTATGCGTTATGCGTTATGCGTGATGCGTTTTGCGTTATGCGTTATGCGTTATGCGTGATGCGTTATGCGTTATGCGTTATACGTTATGCGTTATGCGTTATGCGTTATGCGTAATGCGTTATGCGTTGTGCGTTATGCGTTATGCGTTATACGTAATGCGTTATGCGTTATGAGTAATGCTTGATCCGATATGCGTTATGCGTTATACGTTAAGCGTTATGCGTTATGCGTTATGCGTTATGCGTTATGCGTTAAGCTTTGTGCGTTATGCGTTATGCGTTATGAGTAATGCGTGATCCGTCATGCGTTATGCGTTATGCTATATGCGTTATGCCTTATGCCTTATGCGTTGTGCTTTATGCGTTATGCGTTATGGATTATGCGTTATGCGTTATACGTTATGAGTAATGCTGGATCCGTTATGCGTTATGCGTTTTGCGTTATTCGTTATGCGTTGTGCTTTATGCGTTATGCGTTATGGATATGCCTTATGCGATATTCGTTACGTGTTATGCGTTATGCGTTATGCGTTATGCGTTATGCGTTATGCGTTATGCGTCATGCGTTATGCGTTATGAGTAATGCGTGATCCGTTATGCGTTATGCGATTTGCGTTATGAGTTATGCGTTATGCGTTATGCGTTATGCGTTATGCGTTATGCGTTATGCGTTATGCGTTATGAGTAATGCGTGTTCCGTTATGCGTTATGCGTTATGCGTTATGCGTTATGCGTTATGCGTTATGCGTTATGCGTTATGCGTCATGCGTTATGCGTTATGAGTAATGCGTGATCCGTTATGCGTTATGCGATTTGCGTTATGCGTTATGCGTTATGCGTTATGCGTTATGCGTTATGCGTTATGCGTTATGCGTTATGCGTTATGCGTTATGCGTTATGCGTTATGCGTTATGCGTTATGCGTTATGCGTTATGCGTTATGCGTTATGCGTTATGCGTTATGCTTTGTGCGTTATGCGTTATGCGTTATGAGTAATGCGTGATCCGTCATGCGTTATGCGTTATGCGTTGTGCGTTATGCGTTATGCGTTATGCGTTATGCGTTATGCGTTATGCGTTATGCTGGATCCGTTATGCGTTATGCGTTTTGCGTTATTCGTTATGCGTTGTGCTTTATGCGTTAAGCGTTATGGATTATGCGTTATGCGTTATGCGTTATGAGTAATGCTGGATCCGTTATGCGTTATGCGTTTTGCGTTATTCGTTATGCGTTGTGCTTTATGCGTTATGCGTTATGGATATGCCTTATGCGATATTCGTTACGTGTTATGCGTTATGCGTTATGCGTTATGCGTTATGCGTTATGCGTCATGCGTTATGCGTTATGAGTAATGCGTGATCCGTTATGCGTTATGCGATTTGCGTTATGAGTTATGCGTTATGCGTTATGCCATATGCGTTATGCGTTATGCGTTATGCGTTATGAGTAATGCGTGTTCCGTTATGCGTTATGCGCTATGCGTTATGCGTTATGCGTTATGCGTTATGAGTAATGCGTGATCCGTTATGCGTTATGCGTTATGCGTTTTGCGTTATGAGTTATGCGTTATGCGTTATGAGTTATGCGTTATGCGTTATGCGTTATGCGTTATGCGTTATGCGTGATGCGTTATGCGTTATGCGTTATGCGTTATGCGTTATGCGTTATGCGTTATGCGTTATGCGTTATCCGTTATGCGTTATACGTTAAGCGTTATGCGTTATGAGTAATGCGTGATCCGTTATGCGTTATGCGTTATGCGTGATGCGTTATGCGTTATGCGTTATGCGTTATGCGTTATGCGTTATGCGTTATGCGTTATGTGTTATGCGTTATGCGTTATGCGTTATGCGTTATGCGTTATGCGTTATGCGTTATGCGTTATGCGTTATACGTAATGCGTTATGCGTTATGAGTAATGCTTGATCCGATATCCGTTATGCGTTATGCGTTATGCGTTATGCGTTATGCGTTATGCGTTATGCGTTATGCGTTATGCGTTATGCGTTATGCTTTGTGCGTTATGCGTTATGCGTTATGAGTAATGCGTGATCCGTCATGCGTTAAGCGTTATGCTATATGCGTTATGCCTTATGCCTTATGCGTTATGCGTTATGCGTTATGAGTAATGCGTGATCCGTTATGCGTTATGCGTTATGCGTTATGCGTTATGCGTTATGCGTTATGAGTAATGCGTGATCCGTTATGCGTTATGCGTTATGCGTTTTGCGTTATGAGTTATGCGTTATGCGTTATGAGTTATGCGTTATGCGTTATGCGTTATGCGTTATGCGTTATGCGTTATGGGTTATGCGTTATGCGTTCTGCGTTATGCGTTATGCGTTATGCGTTATGCGTTATGAGTAATGCGTGATCCGTTATGCGTTATGGGTTATGCGTTATACGTTATGCGTGATGCGTTATGCGTTATGCGTGATGCGTTATGCGTTATGCGTTATGCGTTATGCGTTATGCGTTATGCGTTATGCGTGATGCGTTATGCGTTATGCGTTATGCGTTATGCGTTATGCGTTATGCGTTATGCGTTATGCGTTATGCGTTATGCGTTATGCGTTATGCGTTATGCGTTATGCGTTATGCGTTATGCGTTATGCGTTATGAGTAATGCTTGATCCGATATCCGTTATGCGTTATGCGTTATGCGTTATGCGTTATGCGTTATGCGTTATGCGTTATGAGTAATGCGTGATCCGTTATGCGTTATGGGTTATGCGTTATACGTTATGCGTTTTGCGTTATGCGTTATGCGTTATGCGTGATGCGTTATGCGTTATGCGTTATACGTTATGCGTTATGCGTTATGCGTTATGCGTAATGCGTTATGCGTTGTGCGTTATGCGTTATGCGTTATACGTAATGCGTTATGCGTTATGAGTAATGCTTGATCCGATATGCGTTATGCGTTATACGTTAAGCGTTATGCGTTATGCTTTGTGCGTTATGCGTTATGCGTTATGAGTAATGCGTGATCCGTCATGCGTTATGCGTTATGCTATATGCGTTATGCCTTATGCCTTATGCGTTATACGTAATGCGTTATGCGTTATGAGTAATGCTTGATCCGATATGCGTTATGCGGTATGCGTTATGCGTTATGCGTTATGCGTTATGCGTTATGCGTTATGCGTTATGCGTTATGCGTTATGCGTTATGTGTTATGCGTTATGCGTTATGCGTTATGCGTTATGCGTTATGCGTTATGCGTTATGCGTTATGCGTTATGCGTTATACGTAATGCGTTATGCGTTATGAGTAATGCTTGATCCGATATCCGTTATGCGTTATGCGTTATGCGTTATGCGTTATGCGTTATGCGTTATGCGTTATGCGTTATGCGTTATGCGTTATGCTTTGTGCGTTATGCGTTATGCGTTATGAGTAATGCGTGATCCGTCATGCGTTAAGCGTTATGCTATATGCGTTATGCCTTATGCCTTATGCGTTATGCGTTATGCGTTATGAGTAATGCGTGATCCGTTATGCGTTATGCGTTATGCGTTATGCGTTATGCGTTATGCGTTATGAGTAATGCGTGATCCGTTATGCGTTATGCGTTATGCGTTTTGCGTTATGAGTTATGCGTTATGCGTTATGAGTTATGCGTTATGCGTTATGCGTTATGCGTTATGCGTTATGCGTTATGGGTTATGCGTTATGCGTTCTGCGTTATGCGTTATGCGTTATGCGTTATGCGTTATGAGTAATGCGTGATCCGTTATGCGTTATGGGTTATGCGTTATACGTTATGCGTGATGCGTTATGCGTTATGCGTGATGCGTTATGCGTTATGCGTTATGCGTTATGCGTTATGCGTTATGCGTTATGCGTGATGCGTTATGCGTTATGCGTTATGCGTTATGCGTTATGCGTTATGCGTTATGCGTTATGCGTTATGCGTTATGCGTTATGCGTTATGCGTTATGCGTTATGCGTTATGCGTTATGCGTTATGAGTAATGCTTGATCCGATATCCGTTATGCGTTATGCGTTATGCGTTATGCGTTATGCGTTATGCGTTATGCGTTATGCGTTATGAGTAATGCGTGATCCGTTATGCGTTATGGGTTATGCGTTATACGTTATGCGTTTTGCGTTATGCGTTATGCGTTATGCGTGATGCGTTATGCGTTATGCGTTGTGCGTTATGCGTTATGCGTTATGCGTTATGCGTAATGCGTTATGCGTTGTGCGTTATGCGTTATGCGTTATACGTAATGCGTTATGCGTTATGAGTAATGCTTGATCCGATATGCGTTATGCGTTATACGTTAAGCGTTATGCGTTATGCTTTGTGCGTTATGCGTTATGCGTTATGAGTAATGCGTGATCCGTCATGCGTTATGCGTTATGCTATATGCGTTATGCCTTATGCCTTATGCGTTATACGTAATGCGTTATGCGTTATGAGTAATGCTTGATCCGATATGCGTTATGCGGTATGCGTTATGCGTTATGCGTTATGCGTTATGCGTTATGCGTTATGCGTTATGCGTTATGCGTTATGCGTTATGCGGTATCCGTTATGCGTTATACGTTATGCGTTATGCGATATTCGTTATGTGTTATGCGTTATGCGTTATGCGTTAGGCGTTATGCGTTATGCGTTATGCGTTATGCGTTATGCGTTATGCGCTATGCGTTATGCGTTTTGCGTTATGAGTAATGCGTTATGCGTTATGAGTAATGCGTGATCCCTTATGCGTTATGCGTTATGAGTAATGCGTGATCCGTTATGTGTTATGCGTTATGCGTTATGCGTTATGCGTTTTGCGTTATGCGTTATGCGTTATGTGTTATGGGTTATGCATTATGCGTTATGCTTTATGAGTAATGCGGTATGTGTTATGCGTTATGCGTTATGAGTAATGCGTGATCCGTTATGCGTTATGCGTTATGCGCTATGCGCTATGCGTTATGAGTTTTGCGTTATGAGTAATGCGTTATGCGTTATGAGTAATGCGTGATCCCTTATGCGTTATGCGTTATGAGTAATGCGTGATCCGTTATGTGTTATGCGTTATGCGTTATGCGTTTTGCGTTATGCGTTATGCGTTATGTGTTATGGGTTATTCGTTATGAGTTATGCGTTATGCGTTATGCGTTATGCGTTATACGTTATGCGTTATGCGTTATGCGTTATGCGTTATGCGTTATGCGTTATGCGTTATGCCTTATGCGTGATGCGTTATGCGTTATGCGTTATGCGTTATGCGTTATGCGTTATGCGTTATGCGTTATGCGTTATGCGTTATGCGTTATGCGTTATGCGTTATGCGTTATGCGTTATGCGTTATGCGTGATGCGTTATGCGTTATGCGTTATGCGTTATGCGTTATGCGTTATGCGTTATGCGTTATGCGTTATGCGTTATGCGTTATGCGTTATGCGTTATGCTTTGTGCGTTATGCGTTATGCGTTAAGAGTAATGCGTGATCCGTCATGCGTTATGCGTTATGCTATATGCGTTATGCCTTATGCCTTATGCGTTAGGCGTTATGCGTTATGCGTTATGAGTTATGCTATATGCGTTATGCCTTATGCCTTATGCGTTAGGCGTTATGCGTTATGCGTTATGAGTTATGCTATATGCGTTATGCCTTATGCCTTATGCCTTATGCGTTAGGCGTTATGCGTTATGCGTTATGCGTTATGCGTTATGCGTTATGCGTTATGCGTTATGCGTTATGCGTTATGCGTTATGCGTTATGCGTTATGCGTTATGCGTTATGCGTTATGCGTTATGCGTTATTCGTTATGCGTTATGCGTTGTGCGTTATGCGTTATGCGTTATGCGTTATGCGTTATGCGTTATGCGTTATGCGTTATGCTTTGTGCGTTATGCGTTATGCGTTATGAGTAATGCGTGATCCGTCATGCGTTATGCGTTATGCGTTGTGCTTTATGCGTTAAGCGTTATGGATTATGCGTTATGCGTTATGCGTTATGAGTAATGCTGGATCCGTTATGCGTTATGCGTTTTGCGTTATTCGTTATGCGTTGTGCTTTATGCGTTATGCGTTATGGATATGCGTTATGCGATATTCGTTACGTGTTATGCGTTATGCGTTATGCGTTATGCGTTATGCGTTATGCGTTATGCGTTATGCGTTATGCGTCATGCGTTATGCGTTGTGCGTTATGCGTTATGCGTTATGCGTTATGCGTTATGCGTTATGCGTTATGCGTTATGCGTTATGCGTTATGCGTTATGCGTTATGCGTTATGCGTTATGCGTCATGCGTTATGCGTTATGAGTAATGCGTGATCCGTTATGCGTTATGCGATTTGCGTTATGAGTTATGCGTTATGCGTTATGCGTTATGCGTTATGCGTTATGCGTTATGCGTTATGCGTTATGCGTTATGCGTTATGAGTAATGCGTGATCCGTTATGCGTTATGCGTTATGCGTTATGCGTTATGCGTTATGAGTAATGCGTTATCCGTTATGCGTTATGCGTTATGCGTTTTGCGTTATGAGTTATGCGTTATGCGTTATGAGTTATGCGTTATGCGTCATGCGTTATGCGTTATGCGTTATGCGTGATGCGTTATGCGTTATGCGTTATGCGTTATGCGTTATGCGTTATGCGTTATGCGTTATGCGTTATCCGTTATGCGTTATACGTTAAGCGTTATGCGTTATGAGTAATGCGTGATCCGTTATGCGTTATGCGTTATGCGTGATGCGTTATGCGTTATGCGTTATGCGTTATGCGTTATGCGTTATGCGTTATGCGTTATGCGTTATGCGTTATGCGTTATGCGTTATGCGTTATGCGTTATGCGTTATGCGTTATGCGTTATACGTAATGCGTTATGCGTTATGCGTTATGCGTTATGCGTTATGCGTTATGCGTTATGCGTTATGCGTTATGCGTTATGCGTGATGCGTTATGCGTTATGCGTTATGCGTTATGCGTTATGCGTTATGCGTTATGCGTTATGCGTTATGCGTTATGCGTTATGCGTTATGCGTTATGCGTTATGCGTTATGCGTTATGCTTTGTGCGTTATGCGTTATGCGTTATGAGTAATGCGTGATCCGTCATGCGTTATGCGTTATGCTATATGCGTTATGCCTTATGCCTTATGCGTTAGGCGTTATGCGTTATGCGTTATGAGTTATGCTATATGCGTTATGCCTTATGCCTTATGCCTTATGCGTTAGGCGTTATGCGTTATGCGTTATGCGTTATGCGTTATGCGTTATGCGTTATGCGTTATGCGTTATGCGTTATACGTTATGCGTTATGCGTTATGGATTATGCGATATGCGTTATGCGTTATGAGTAATGCTGGATCCGTTATGCGTTTTGCGTTATTCGTTATGCGCTGTGCTTTATGCGTTATGCGTTATGTATTATGCGTTATGCGATATTCGTTATGTGTTATGCGTTATGCGTTATGCGTTATTCGTTATGCGTTATGCGTTGTGCGTTATGCGTTATGCGTTATGCTTTGTGCGTTATGCGTTATGCGTTATGAGTAATGCGTGATCCGTCATGCGTTATGCGTTATGCGTTGTGCTTTATGCGTTATGCGTTATGGATTATGCGTTATGCGTTATGCGTTATGAGCAATGCTGGATCCGTTATGCGTTATGCGTTTTGCGTTATTCGTTATGCGTTGTGCTTTATGCGTTATGCGTTATGGATATGCGTTATGCGATATTCGTTACGTGTTATGCGTTATGCGTTATGCGTTATGCGTTATGCGTCATGCGTTATGTGTTATGACTAATGCGTGATCCGTTATGCGTTATGCGATTTGCGTTATGAGTTATGCGTTATGCGTTATGCGTTATGCGTTATGCGTTATGCGTTATGCGTTATGCGTTATGCGTTATGAGTAATGCGTGATCCGTTATGCGTTATGCGTTATGCGTTTTGCGTTATGAGTTATGCGTTATGCGTTATGAGTTATGCGTGATGCGTTATGCGTTATGCGTTATGCGTTATGCGTTATGCGTTATGCGTTATCCGTTATGCGTTATACGTTAAGCGTTATGCGTTATGAGTAATGCGTGATCCGTTATGCGTTATGCGTTATGCGTTATGGATATGCCTTATGCGATATTCGTTACGTGTTATGCGTCATGCGTTATGCGTTATGAGTAATGCGTGATCCGTTATGCGTTATGCGATTTGCGTTATGAGTTATGCGTTATGCGTTATGCGTTATGCGTTATGCGTTATGCGTTATGCGTTATGCGTTATGAGTAATGCGTGATCCGTTATGCGTTATGCGTTATGCGTTATGCGTTATGCGTTATGAGTAATGCGTGATCCGTTATGCGTTATGCGTTTTGCGTTATGAGTTATGCGTTATGCGTTATGAGTTATGCGTTATGCGTTATGCGTTATGCGTTATGCGTTATGCGTGATGCGTTATGCGTTATGCGTTATGCGTTATGCGTTATGCGTTATGCGTTATCCGTTATGCGTTATACGTTAAGCGATATGCGTTATGAGTAATGCGTGATCCGTTATGCGTTATGCGTTATGCGTGATGCGTTATGCGTTATGCGTTATGCGTTATGCGTTATGCGTTATGCGTTATGCGTTATGCGTTATGCGTTATGCGTTATGCGTTATGCGTTATGCGTTATGCGTTATGCGTTATGCGTTATACGTAATGCGTTATGCGTTATGAGTAATGCTTGATCCGATATCCGTTATGCGTTATGCGTTATGCGTTATGCGTTATGCGTTATGCGTTATGCGTTATGCGTTATGCGATATGCGTTATGCGTTATGCGTTATGCGTTATGCGTTATGCGTTATGCGTTATGCGTTATGCGTTATGCGTTATGCTTTGTGCGTTATGCGTTATGCGTTATGAGTAATGCGTGATCCGTCATGCGTTAAGCGTTATGCTATATGCGTTATGCCTTATGCCTTATGCGTTATGCGTTATGCGTTATGCGTTATGCGTTATGCGTTATGCTTTGTGCGTTATGCGTTATGCGTTGTGAGTAATGCGTGATCCGTCATGCGTTATGCGTTATGCTATATGCGTTATGCCTTATGCCTTATGCGTTATGCGTTATGCGTTATGCGTTATGCGTTATGCGTTATGCGTTATGCGTTTTGCGTTATTCGTTAAGCGTTGTGCTTTATGCGTTATGCGTTATGCGTTATGCGTTATACGTTATGCGTTATGCGTTATGCGTTATGCGTTATGCGTTATGCGTTATGAGTAATGCATGATCCGTTATGCGTTATGGGTTATGCGTTATACGTAATGCGTTATGCGTTATGAGTAATGCTTTATCCGATATCCGTTATGCGTTATGCGTTATGCGTTATGCGTTATGCGTTATGCGTTATGAGTAATGCGTGATCCGTTATGCGTTATGGGTTATGCGTTATACGTTATGCGTTTTGCGTTATGCGTTATGCGTTATGCGTGATGCGTTATGCGTTATGCGTTATACGTTATGCGTTATGCGTTATGCGTTATGCGTAATGCGTTATGCGTTGTGCGTTATGCGTTATGCGTTATACGTAATGCGTTATGCGTTATGAGTAATGCTTGATCCGATATGAGTTATGCGTTATACGTTAAGCGTTATGCGTTATGCGTTATACTTTGTGCGTTATGCGTTATGCGTTATGAGTAATGCGTGATCCGTCATGCGTTATGCGTTATGCTATATGCGTTATGCCTTATGCCTTATGCGTTATACGTAATGCGTTATGCGTTATGAGTAATGCTTGATCCGATATCCGTTATGCGTTATGCGTTATGCGTTATGCGTTATGCGTTATGCGTTATGCGTTATGCGTTATGCGTTATGCGTTATGCGTTATGCGTTATGCGTTATGCGTTATGCGTTATGCGTTATGCGTTATGCGTTATGCGTTATGCGTTATGCGTTATGCGATATGCGTTATGCGTTATGCGTTATGCTTTGTGCGTTATGCGTTATGCGTTATGAGTAATGCGTGATCCGTCATGCGTTAAGCGTTATGCTATATGCGTTATGCCTTATGCCTTATGCGTTATGCGTTATGCGTTATGCGTTATGCGTTATGCTTTGTGCGTTATGCGTTATGCGTTATGAGTAATGCGTGATCCGTCATGCGTTATGCGTTATGCTATATGCGTTATGCCTTATGCCTTATGCGTTATGCGTTATGAGTAATGCGTGATCCGTTATGCGTTATGGGTTATGCGTTATACGTTATGCGTTTTGCGTTATGCGTTATGCGTTATGCGTGATGCGTTATGCGTTATGCGTTATACGTTATGCGTTATGCGTTATGCGTTATGCGTAATGCGTTATGCGTTGTGCGTTATGCGTTATGCGTTATGCGTTATACGTAATGCGTTATGCGTTATGAGTAATGCTTGATCCGATATGAGTTATGCGTTATACGTTAAGCGTTATGCGTTATGCGTTATACTTTGTGCGTTATGCGTTATGCGTTATGAGTAATGCGTGATCCGTCATGCGTTATGCGTTATGCTATATGCGTTATGCCTTATGCCTTATGCGTTATACGTAATGCGTTATGCGTTATGAGTAATGCTTGATCCGATATCCGTTATGCGTTATGCGTTATGCGTTATGCGTTATGCGTTATGCGTTATGCGTTATGCGTTATGCGTTATGCGTTATGCGTTATGCGTTATGCGTTATGCGTTATGCGTTATGCGTTATGCGTTATGCGTTATGCGTTATGCGTTATGCGTTATGCGTTATGCGATATGCGTTATGCGTTATGCGTTATGCTTTGTGCGTTATGCGTTATGCGTTATGAGTAATGCGTGATCCGTCATGCGTTAAGCGTTATGCTATATGCGTTATGCCTTATGCCTTATGCGTTATGCGTTATGCGTTATGCGTTATGCGTTATGCTTTGTGCGTTATGCGTTATGCGTTATGAGTAATGCGTGATCCGTCATGCGTTATGCGTTATGCTATATGCGTTATGCCTTATGCCTTATGCGTTATGCGTTATGCGTTATGCGTTATGCGTTTTGCGTTATTCGTTATGCGTTGTGCTTTATGCGTTATGCGTTATGGATTATGCGTTATGCGTTATGCGTTATGAGTAATGCTGGATCCGTTATGCGTTATGCGTTTTGCGTTATTCGTTATGCGTTGTGCTTTATGCATTATGCGTTATGGATTATGCGTTATGCGATATTCGTTACGTGTTATGCGTTATGCGTTATGCGTTATTTCGTTATGCGTTATGCGTTGTGCGTTATGCGTTATGCGTTATGCGTTATGCGTTATGCGTTATGCGTTATGCGTTATGCGTTATACGTTATGCGTTATGCGTTATGCGTTATGCGTTATGCGTTATGAGTAATGCATGATCCGTTATGCGTTATGGGTTATGCGTTATACGTAATGCGTTATGCGTTATGAGTAATGCTTTATCCGATATCCGTTATGCGTTATGCGTTATGCGTTATGCGTTATGCGTTATGCGTTATGCGTTATGAGTAATGCGTGATCCGTTATGCGTTATGGGTTATGCGTTATACGTTATGCGTTTTGCGTTATGCGTTATGCGTTATGAGTTATGCGTTATGCGTTATGAGTTATGCGTTATGCGTCATGCGTTATGCGTTATGCGTTATGCGTGATGCGTTATGCGTTATGCGTTATGCGTTATGCGTTATGCGTTATGCGTTATGCGTTATGCGTTATGCGTTATGCGTTATACGTAATGCGTTATGCGTTATGAGTAATGCTTGATCCGATATGAGTTATGCGTTATACGTTAAGCGTTATGCGTTATGCGTTATGCTTTGTGCGTTATGCGTTATGCGTTATGAGTAATGCGTGATCCGTCATGCGTTATGCGTTATGCTATATGCGTTATGCCTTATGCCTTATGCGTTATACGTAATGCGTTATGCGTTATGAGTAATGCTTGATCCGATATCCGTTATGCGTTATGCGTTATGCGTTATGCGTTATGCGTTATGCGTTATGCGTTATGCGTTATGCGTTATGCGTTATGCGTTATGCGTTATGCGTTATGCGTCATGCGTTATGAGTAATGCTTGATCCGATATCCGTTATGCGTTATGCGTTATGCGTTATGCGTTATTCGTTATGCGTTATGCGTTATGCGTTATGCGTAATGCGTTATGCGTTGTGCGTTATGCGTTATGCGTTATACGTAATGCGTTATGCGTTATGAGTAATGCTTGATCCGATATGCGTTATGCGTTATACGTTAAGCGTTATGCGTTATGCTTTGTGCGTTATGCGTTATGCGTTATGAGTAATGCTTGATCCGATATGCGTTATGCGGTATGCGTTATGCGTTATGCGTTATGCGTTATGCGTTATGCGTTATGCGTTATGCGTTATGCGGTATCCGTTATGCGTTATGCGTTATGCGTTATGCGTTATGCGTTATACGTTATGCGTTATGCGTTATGCGTTATGCGTTATGCGTTATGCGTTATGAGTAATGCATGATCCGTTATGCGTTATGGGTTATGCGTTATACGTAATGCGTTATGCGTTATGAGTAATGCTTTATCCGATATCCGTTATGCGTTATGCGTTATGCGTTATGCGTTATGCGTTATGCGTTATGAGTAATGCGTGATCCGTTATGCGTTATGGGTTATGCGTTATACGTTATGCGTTTTGCGTTATGCGTTATGCGTTATGCGTGATGCGTTATGCGTTATGCGTTATACGTTATGCGTTATGCGTTATGCGTTATGCGTAATGCGTTATGCGTTGTGCGTTATGCGTTATGCGTTATACGTAATGCGTTATGCGTTATGAGTAATGCTTGATCCGATATGAGTTATGCGTTATACGTTAAGCGTTATGCGTTATGCGTTATACTTTGTACGTTATGCGTTATGGGTTATGAGTAATGCGTGATCCGTCATGCGTTATGCGTTATGCTATATGCGTTATGCCTTATGCCTTATGCGTTATACGTAATGCGTTATGCGTTATGAGTAATGCTTGATCCGATATCCGTTATGCGTTATGCGTTATGCGTTATGCGTTATGCGTTATGCGTTATGCGTTATGCGTTATGCGTTATGCGTTATGCGTTATGCGTTATGCGTTATGCGTTATGCGTTATGCGTTATGCGTTATGCGTTATGCGTTATGCGTTATGCGTTATGCGATATGCGTTATGCGTTATGCGTTATGCTTTGTGCGTTATGCGTTATGCGTTATGAGTAATGCGTGATCCGTCATGCGTTAAGCGTTATGCTATATGCGTTATGCCTTATGCCTTATGCGTTATGCGTTATGCGTTATGCGTTATGCGTTATGCTTTGTGCGTTATGCGTTATACGTTATGAGTAATGCGTGATCCGTCATGCGTTATGCGTTATGCTATATGCGTTATGCCTTATGCCTTATGCGTTATGCGTTATGCGTTATGCGTTATGCGTTTTGCGTTATTCGTTATGCGTTGTGCTTTATGCGTTATGCGTTATGGATTATGCGTTATGCGTTATGCGTTATGAGTAATGCTGGATCCGTTATGCGTTATGCGTTTTGCGTTATTCGTTATGCGTTGTGCTTTATGCATTATGCGTTATGGATTATGCGTTATGCGATATTCGTTACGTGTTATGCGTTATGCGTTATGCGTTATTTCGTTATGCGTTATGCGTTGTGCGTTATGCGTTATGCGTTATGCGTTATGCGTTATGCGTTATGCGTTATGCGTTATGCGTTATGCGTTATGCGTTATGCGTTATGCGTTATGCGTTATGCGTTATGAGTAATGCATGATCCGTTATGCGTTATGGGTTATGCGTTATACGTAATGCGTTATGCGTTATGAGTAATGCTTTATCCGATATCCGTTATGCGTTATGCGTTATGCGTTATGCGTTATGCGTTATGCGTTATGCGTTATGAGTAATGCGTGATCCGTTATGCGTTATGGGTTATGCGTTATACGTTATGCGTTTTGCGTTATGCGTTATGCGTTATGAGTTATGCGTTATGCGTTATGAGTTATGCGTTATGCGTCATGCGTTATGCGTTATGCGTTATGCGTGATGCGTTATGCGTTATGCGTTATGCGTTATGCGTTATGCGTTATGCGTTATGCGTTATGCGTTATGCGTTATGCGTTATGCGTTATGCGTTATGCGTTATGCGTTATGCGTTATGCGTTATGCGTTATGCGTTATGCGTTATGCGTCATGCGTTATGAGTAATGCTTGATCCGATATCCGTTATGCGTTATGGGTTATGCGTTATGCGTTATTCGTTATGCGTTATGCGTTATGCGTTATGCGTAATGCGTTATGCGTTGTGCGTTATGCGTTATGCGTTATACGTAATGCGTTATGCGTTATGAGTAATGCTTGATCCGATATGCGTTATGCGTTATACGTTAAGCGTTATGCGTTATGCTTTGTGCGTTATGCGTTATGCGTTATGAGTAATGCGTGATCCGTCATGCGTTATGCGTTATGCTATATGCGTTATGCCTTATGCCTTATGCGTTATACGTAATGCGTTATGCGTTATGAGTAATGCTTGATCCGATATGCGTTATGCGGTATGCGTTATGCGTTATGCGTTATGCGTTATGCGTTATGCGTTATGCGTTATGCGTTATGCGGTATCCGTTATGCGTTATACGTTATGCGTTATGCGATATTCGTTATGTGTTATGCGTTATGCGTTATGCGTTAGGCGTTATGCGTTATGCGTTATGCGTTATGCGTTATGCGTTATGCGCTATGCGTTATGCGTTTTGCGTTATGAGTAATGCGTTATGCGTTATGAGTAATGCGTGATCCCTTATGCGTTATGCGTTATGAGTAATGCGTGATCCGTTATGTGTTATGCGTTATGCGTTATGCGTTTTGCGTTATGCGTTATGCGTTATGTGTTATGGGTTATGCATTATGCGTTATGCGTTATGAGTAATGCGGTATCTATTATGCGTTATGCGTTATGAGTAATGCGTGATCCGTTATGCGTTATGCGTTATGCGTTATGCGCTATGCGTTATGAGTTTTGCGTTATGAGTAATGCGTTATGCGTTATGAGTAATGCGTGATCCCTTATGCGTTATGCGTTATGAGTAATGCGTGATCCGTTATGTGTTATGCGTTATGCGTTTTGCGTTATGCGTTATGCGTTATGTGTTATGGGTTATTCGTTATGCGTTATGCGTTATGCGTTATGCGTTATGCGTTATGCGTTATACGTTATGCGTTATGCGTTATGCGTTATGCGTTATGCGTTATGCGTTATGCGTTATGCGTGATGCGTTATGCGTTATGCGTTATGCGTTATGCGTTATGCGTTATGCGTTATGCGTTATGCGTTATGCGTTATGCGTTATGCTTTGTGCGTTATGCGTTATGCGTTATGAGTAATGCGTGATCCGTCATGCGTTATGCGTTATGCTATATGCGTTATGCCTTTTGCCTTATGCGTTAGGCGTTATGCGTTATGCGTTATGAGTTATGCTATATGCGTTATGCCTTATGCCTTATGCCTTATGCGTTAGGCGTTATGCGTTATGCGTTATGCGTTATGCGTTATGCGTTATGCGTTATGCGTTATGCGTTATGCGTTATGCGTTATGCGTTATGCGTTATGCGTTATGCGTTATGCGTTATGCGTTATGCGTTATGCGTTATACGTTATGCGTTATGCGTTATGGATTATGCGATATGCGTTGTGCGTTATGAGTAATGCTGGATCCGTTATGCGTTATGCGTTTTGCGTTATTCGTTATGCGTTGTGCTTTATGCGTTATGCGATATTCGTTATGTGTTATGCGTTATGCGTTATGCGTTATTCGTTATGCGTTATGCGTTGTGCGTTATGCGTTATGCGTTATGCGTTATGCGTTATGCGTTATGCTTTGTGCGTTATGCGTTATGCGTTATGAGTAATGCGTGATCCGTCATGCGTTATGCGTTATGCGTTGTGCGTTATGCGTTATGCGTTATGCGTTATACGTTATGCGTTATGCGTTATGCGTTATGCGTTATGCGTTATGCGTTATGCTGGATCCGTTATGCGTTATGCGTTTTGCGTTATTCGTTATGCGTTGTGCTTTATGCGTTATGCGTTATGGATTATGCGTTATGCGTTATGCGTTATGAGTAATGCTGGATCCGTTATGCGTTATGCGTTTTGCGTTATTCGTTATGCGTTGTGCTTTATGCGTTATGCGTTATGGATATGCGTTATGCGATATTCGTTACGTGTTATGCGTTATGCGTTATGCGTTATGCGTTATGCGTTATGCGTTATGCGTTATGCGTTATGCGTTATGCGTTATGCGTTATGCGTTATGCGTTATGCGTTATGCGTTATGCGTTATGCTTTGTGCGTTATGCGTTATGCGTTATGAGTAATGCGTGATCCGTCATGCGTTATGCGTTATGCGTTGTGCGTTATGCGTTATGCGTTATGCGTTATGCGTTATGCTGGATCCGTTATGCGTTATGCGTTTTGCGTTATTCGTTATGCGTTGTGCTTTATGCGTTATGCGTTATGGATTATGCGTTATGCGTTATGCGTTATGAGTAATGCTGGATCCGTTATGCGTTATGCGTTTTGCGTTATTCGTTATGCGTTGTGCTTTATGCGTTATGCGTTATGGATATGCCTTATGCGATATTCGTTACGTGTTATGCGTTATGCGTTATGCGTTATGCGTTATGCGTTATGCGTTATGCGTTATGCGTCATGCGTTATGCGTTATGAGTAATGCGTGATCCGTTATGCGTTATGCGTTATGCGTTATGCGTTATGCGTTATGCGTTATGCGTTATGAGTAATGCGTGATCCGTTATGCGTTATGGGTTATGCGTTATACGTTATGCGTTTTGCGTTATGCGTTATGCGTTATGCGTGATGCGTTATGCGTTATGCGTTATACGTTATGCGTTATGCGTTATGCGTTATGCGTAATGCGTTATGCGTTGTGCGTTATGCGTTATGCGTTATACGTAATGCGTTATGCGTTATGAGTAATGCTTGATCCGATATGAGTTATGCGTTATACGTTAAGCGTTATGCGTTATGCGTTATGCTTTGTGCGTTATGCGTTATGCGTTATGAGCAATGCGTGATCCGTCATGCGTTATGCGTTATGCTATATGCGTTATGCCTTATGCCTTATGCGTTATACGTAATGCGTTATGCGTTATGAGTAATGCTTGATCCGATATCCGTTATGCGTTATGCGTTATGCGTTATGCGTTATGCGTTATGCGTTATGCGTTATGCGTTTTGCGTTATGCGTTATGCGTTATGCGTTATGCGTTATGCGTTATGCGTTATGCGTTATGCGTTATGCGTTATGCGTTATGCGTTATGCGTTATGCGTTATGCGTTATGCGTTATGCGTTATGCGTTATGCGTTATGAGTAATGCTTGATCCGATATCCGTTATGCGTTATGCGTTATGCGTTATGCGTTATACGTTATGCGTTATGCGTTATGCGTTATGCGTAATGCGTTATGCGTTGTGCGTTATGCGTTATGCGTTATACGGAATGCGTTATGCGTTATGAGTAATGCTTGATCCGATATGCGTTATACGTTAAGCGTTATGCGTTATGCTTTGTGCGTTATGCGTTATGCGTTATGAGTAATGCGTGATCCGTCATGCGTTATGCGTTATGCTATATGCGTTATGCCTTATGCCTTATGCGTTATACGTAATGCGTTATGCGTTATGAGTAATGCTTGATCCGATATGCGTTATGCGGTATGCGTTATGCGTTATGCGTTATGCGTTATGCGTTATGCGTTATGCGTTATGCGTTATGCGTTATGCGTTATGCGTTATGCGGTATCCGTTATGCGTTATACGTTATGCGTTATGCGATATTCGTTATGTGTTATGCGTTATGCGTTATGCGTTAGGCGTTATGCGTTATGCGTTATGCGTTATGCGTTATGCGTTATGCGCTATGCGTTATGCGTTTTGCGTTATGAGTAATGCGTTATGCGTTATGAGTAATGCGTGATCCCTTATGCGTTATGCGTTATGAGTAATGCGTGATCCGTTATGTGTTATGCGTTATGCGTTATGCGTTTTGCGTTATGCGTTATGCGTTATGTGTTATGGGTTATTCGTTATGCGTTATGCGTTATGCGTTATGCGTTATGCGTTATGCGTTATGCGTTATGCGTAATGCGTTATGCGTTGTGCGTTATGCGTTATGCGTTATACGGAATGCGTTATGCGTTATGAGTAATGCTTGATCCGATATGCGTTATGCGTTATACGTTAAGCGTTATGCGTTATGCTTTGTGCGTTATGCGTTATGCGTTATGAGTAATGCGTGATCCGTCATGCGTTATGCGTTATGCTATATGCGTTATGCCTTATGCCTTATGCGTTATACGTAATGCGTTATGCGTTATGAGTAATGCTTGATCCGATATGCGTTATGCGGTATGCGTTATGCGTTATGCGTTATGCGTTATGCGTTATGCGTTTTGCGTTATGCGTTATGCGTTATGCGTTATGCGTTATGCGTTATGCGGTATCCGTTATGCGTTATACGTTATGCGTTATGCGATATTCGTTATGTGTTATGCGTTATGCGTTATGCGTTAGGCGTTATGCGTTATGCGTTATGCGTTATGCGTTATGCGTTATGCGCTATGCGTTATGCGTTTTGCGTTATGAGTAATGCGTTATGCGTTATGAGTAATGCGTGATCCCTTATGCGTTATGCGTTATGAGTAATGCGTGATCCGTTATGTGTTATGCGTTATGCGTTATGCGTTTTGCGTTATGCGTTATGCGTTATGTGTTATGGGTTATTCGTTATGCGTTATGCGTTATGCGTTATGCGTTATGCGTTATACGTTATGCGTTATGCGTTATGCGTTATGCGTTATGCGTTATGCGTTATGCGTTATGCGTTATGCGTTATGCGTGATGCGTTATGCGTTATGCGTTATGCGTTATGCGTTATGCGTTATGCGTTATGCGTTATGCGTTATGCGTTATGCTTTGTGCGTTATGCGTTATGCGTTATGAGTAATGCGTGATCCGTCATGCGTTATGCGTTATGCTATATGCGTTATGCCTTATGCCTTATGCGTTAGGCGTTATGCGTTATGCGTTATGAGTTATGCTATATGCGTTATGCCTTATGCCTTATGCCTTATGCGTTAGGCGTTATGCGTTATGCGTTATGCGTTATGCGTTATGCGTTATGCGTTATGCGTTATGCGTTATGCGTTATGCGTTATGCGTTATGCGTTATGCGTTATGCGTTATACGTTATGCGTTATGCGTTATGGATTATGCGATATGCGTTATGCGTTATGAGTAATGCTGGATCCGTTATGCGTTATGCGTTTTGCGTTATTCGTTATGCGTTGTGCTTTATGCGTTATGCGATATTCGTTATGTGTTATGCGTTATGCGTTATGCGTTATTCGTTATGCGTTATGCGTTGTGCGTTATGCGTTATGCGTTATGCGTTATGCGTTATGCGTTATGCGTTATGCTTTGTGCGTTATGCGTTATGCGTTATGAGTAATGCGTGATCCGTCATGCGTTATGCGTTATGCGTTGTGCGTTATGCGTTATGCGTTATGCGTTATACGTTATGCGTTATGCGTTATGCGTTATGCGTTATGCGTTATGCTGGATCCGTTATGCGTTATGCGTTTTGCGTTATTCGTTATGCGTTTTGCGTTATGCGTTATGCGTTATGTGTTATGGGTTATTCGTTATGCGTTATGCGTTATGCGTTATGCGTTATGCGTTATGCGTTATGCGTTATGCGTAATGCGTTATGCGTTGTGCGTTATGCGTTATGCGTTATGCGTTATGCGTTATGCGTTATGCGTTATGCGTTATGCGTAATGCGTTATGCGTTGTGCGTTATGCGTTATGCGTTATACGGAATGCGTTATGCGTTATGAGTAATGCTTGATCCGATATGCGTTATGCGTTATACGTTAAGCGTTATGCGTTATGCTTTGTGCGTTATGCGTTATGCGTTATGAGTAATGCGTGATCCGTCATGCGTTATGCGTTATGCTATATGCGTTATGCCTTATGCCTTATGCGTTATACGTAATGCGTTATGCGTTATGAGTAATGCTTGATCCGATATGCGTTATGCGGTATGCGTTATGCGTTATGCGTTATGCGTTATGCGTTATGCGTTATGCGTTATGCGTTATGCGTTATGCGTTATGCGTTATGCGTTATGCGGTATCCGTTATGCGTTATACGTTATGCGTTATGCGATATTCGTTATGTGTTATGCGTTATGCGTTATGCGTTATGCGTTATGCGTTATGCGTTATGCGTTATGCGTTATGCGTTATGCGCTATGCGTTATGCGTTTTGCGTTATGAGTAATGCGTTATGCGTTATGAGTAATGCGTGATCCCTTATGCGTTATGCGTTATGAGTAATGCGTGATCCGTTATGTGTTATGCGTTATGCGTTATGCGTTTTGCGTTATGCGTTATGCGTTATGTGTTATGGGTTATTCGTTATGCGTTATGCGTTATGCGTTATGCGTTATGCGTTATACGTTATTGCGTTATGCGTTATGCGTTATGCGTTATGCGTTATGCGTTATGCGTTATGCGTTATGCGTTATGCGTGATGCGTTATGCGTTATGCGTTATGCGTTATGCGTTATGCGTTATGCGTTATGCGTTATGCGTTATGCGTTATGCTTTGTGCGTTATGCGTTATGCGTTATGAGTAATGCGTGATCCGTCATGCGTTATGCGTTATGCTATATGCGTTATGCCTTATGCCTTATGCGTTAGGCGTTATGCGTTATGCGTTATGAGTTATGCTATATGCGTTATGCCTTATGCCTTATGCCTTATGCGTTAGGCGTTATGCGTTATGCGTTATGCGTTATGCGTTATGCGTTATGCGTTATGCGTTATGCGTTATGCGTTATGCGTTATGCGTTATGCGTTATGCGTTATGCGTTATACGTTATGCGTTATGCGTTATGGATTATGCGATATGCGTTATGCGTTATGAGTAATGCTGGATCCGTTATGCGTTATGCGTTTTGCGTTATTCGTTATGCGTTGTGCTTTATGCGTTATGCGATATTCGTTATGTGTTATGCGTTATGCGTTATGCGTTATTCGTTATGCGTTATGCGTTGTGCGTTATGCGTTATGCGTTATGCGTTATGCGTTATGCGTTATGCGTTATGCTTTGTGCGTTATGCGTTATGCGTTATGAGTAATGCGTGATCCGTCATGCGTTATGCGTTATGCGTTGTGCGTTATGCGTTATGCGTTATGCGTTATACGTTATGCGTTATGCGTTATGCGTTATGCGTTATGCGTTATGCTGGATCCGTTATGCGTTATGCGTTTTGCGTTATTCGTTATGCGTTGTGCTTTATGCGTTATGCGTTATGGATTATGCGTTATGCGTTATGCGTTATGAGTAATGCTGGATCCGTTATGCGTTATGCGTTTTGCGTTATTCGTTATGCGTTGTGCTTTATGCGTTATGCGTTATGGATATGCGTTATGCGATATTCGTTACGTGTTATGCGTTATGCGTTATGCGTTATGCGTTATGCGTTATGCGTTATGCGTTATGCGTTATGCGTTATGCGTTATGCGTTATGCGTTATGCGTTATGCGTTATGCGTTATGCTTTGTGCGTTATGCGTTATGCGTTATGAGTAATGCGTGATCCGTCATGCGTTATGCGTTATGCGTTGTGCGTTATGCGTTATGCGTTATGCGTTATGCGTTATGCGTTTTGCGTTATTCGTTATGCGTTGTGCTTTATGCGTTATGCGTTATGGATTATGCGTTATGCGTTATGCGTTATGAGTAATGCTGGATCCGTTATGCGTTATGCGTTATGCGTTGTGCTTTATGCGATATGCGTTATGGATATGCCTTATGCGATATTCGTTACGTGTTATGCGTTATGCGTTATGCGTTATGCGTTATGCGTTATGCGTCATGCGTTATGCGTTATGAGTAATGCGTGATCCGTTATGCGTTATGCGATTTGCGTTATGAGTTATGCGTTATGCGTTATGCGTTATGCTTTATGCGTTATGCGTTATGCGTTATGAGTAATGCGTGATCCGTTATGCGTTATGCGTTATGCGTTTTGCGTTATGAGTTATGCGTTATGCGTTATGAGTTATGCGTTATGCGTTATGCGTTATGCGTTATGCGTTATGCGTGATGCGTTATGCGTTATGCGTTATGCGTTATGCGTTATGCGTTATGCGTTATCCGTTATGCGTTATACATTAAGCGTTATGCGTTATGAGTAATGCGTGATCCGTTATGCGTTATGCGTTATGCGTGATGCGTAATGCGTTATGCGTTATGCGTTATGCGTTATGCGTTATGCGTTATGCGTTATGCGTTATGCGTTATGCGTTATGCGTTATGCGTTATGCGTTATGCGTTATGCGTTATGCGTTATGCGTTATGCGTTATACGTAATGCGTTATGCGTTATGAGTAATGCTTGATCCGATATCCGTTATGCGTTATGCGTTATGCGTTATGCGTTATGCGTTATGCGTTATGCGTTATGCGTTAGGCGTTATGCGTTATGCGTTATGCGTTATGCGTTATGCGTTATGCGTTATGCTTTGTGCGTTATGCGTTATGCGTTATGAGTAATGCGTGATCCGTCATGCGTTAAGCGTTATGCTATATGCGTTATGCCTTATGCCTTATGCGTTATGCGTTATGCGTTATGCGTTATGCGTTATGCGTTATGCTTTGTGCGTTATGCGTTATGCGTTATGAGTAATGCGTGATCCGTCATGCGTTATGCGTTATGCTATATGCGTTATGCCTTATGCCTTATGCGTTATGCGTTATGCGTTATGCGTTATGCGTTATGCGTTATGCGTTTTGCGTTATTCGTTATGCGTTGTGCTTTATGCGTTATGCGTTATGGATTATGCGTTATGCGTTATGCGTTATGAGTAATGCTGGATCCGTTATGCGTTATGCGTTTTGCGTTATTCGTTATGCGTTGTGCTTTATGCGTTATGCGTTATGGATTATGCGTTATGCGATATTCGTTACGTGTTATGCGTTATGCGTTATGCGTTATTTCGTTATGCGTTATGCGTTGTGCGTTATGCGTTATGCGTTATGCGTTATGCGTTATGCGTTATGCGTTATGCGTTATGCGTTATACGTTATGCGTTATGCGTTATGCGTTATGCGTTATGCGTTATGAGTAATGCGTGATCCGTTATGCGTTATGGGTTATGCGTTATACGTAATGCGTTATGCGTTATGAGTAATGCTTTATCCGATATCCGTTATGCGTTATGCGTTATGCGTTATGCGTTATGCGTTATGCGTTATGCGTTATGCGTTATGAGTAATGCGTGATCCGTTATGCGTTATGGGTTATGCGTTATACGTTATGCGTTTTGCGTTATGCGTTATGCGTTATGCGTGATGCGTTATGCGTTATGCGTTATACGTTATGCGTTATGCGTTATACGTTATGCGTTATGCGTAATGCGTTATGCGTTGTGCGTTATGCGTTATGCGTTATACGTAATGCGTTATGCGTTATGAGTAATGCTTGATCCGATATGAGTTATGCGTTATACGTTAAGCGTTATGCGTTATGCGTTATGCTTTGTGCGTTATGCGTTATGCGTTATGAGTCATGCGTGATCCGTCATGCGTTATGCGTTATGCTATATGCGTTATGCCTTATGCCTTATGCGTTATACGTAATGCGTTATGCGTTATGAGTAATGCTTGATCCGATATCCGTTATGCGTTATGCGTTATGCGTTATGCGTTATGCGTTATGCGTTATGCGTTATGCGTTATGCGTTATGCGTTATGCGTTATGCGTTATGCGTTATGCGTTATGCGTTATGCGTTATGCGTTATGCGTTATGCGTTATGCGTTATGCGTTATGCTTTGTGCGTTATGCGTTATGCGTTATGAGTAATGCGTGATCCGTCATGCGTTAAGCGTTATGCTATATGCGTTATGCCTTATGCCTTATGCGTTATGCGTTATGCGTTATGCGTTATGCGTTATGCTTTGTGCGTTATGCGTTATGCGTTATGAGTAATGCGTGATCCGTCATGCGTTATGCGTTATGCTATATGCGTTATGCCTTATGCCTTATGCGTTATGCGTTATGCGTTATGCGTTATGCGTTATGCGTTATGCGTTATGCGTTTTGCGTTATTCGTTATGCGTTGTGCTTTATGCGTTATGCGTTATGGATTATGCGTTATGCGTTATGCGTTATGAGTAATGCGTGATCCGTCATGCGTTATGCGTTATGCTATATGCGTTATGCCTTATGCCTTATGCGTTATACGTAATGCGTTATGCGTTATGTGTAATGCTTGATCCGATATGCGTTATGCGGTATGCGTTATGCGTTATGCGTTATGCGTTATGCGTTATGCGTTATGCGTTATGCGTTATGCGGTATCCGTTATGCGTTATACGTTATGCGTTATGCGATATTCGTTATGTGTTATGCGTTATGCGTTATGCGTTAGGCGTTATGCGTTATGCGTTATGCGTTATGCGTTATGCGTTATGCGTTATGGATATGCGTTATGCGATACTCGTTACGTGTTATGCGTTATGAGTAATGCGTGATCCGTCATGCGTTATGCGTTATGCCTTGTGCGTTATGCGTTATGCGTTATGCGTTATACGTTATGCGTTATGCGTTATGCGTTATGCGTTATGCGTTATGCGTAATGCTGGATCCGTTATGCGTTATGCGTTTCGCGTTATTCGTTATGCGTTGTGCTTTATGCGTTATGCGTTATGGATTATGCGTTATGCGTTATGCGTTATGAGTAATGCTGGATCCGTTATGCGTGATGCGTTTTGCGTTATTCGATATGCGTTGTGCTCTATGCGTTATGCGTTATGGATATGCGTTATGCGATATTCGTTACGTGTTATGCGTTATGCATTATGCGTTATGCGTTATGCGTCATGCGTTATGCGTTATGAGTAATGCGTGATCCGTTATGCGTTATGCGATTTGCGTTATGCGTTATGCGTTATGCGTTATGCGTTATGCGTTATGCGTTATGCGTTATGCGTTATGCGTTATGCGTTATGCGTTATGCGTTATGCGTTATGCGTTATGCGTTATGCGTTATGCGTTATGCGTTATGCGTTATGCGTTATGCTTTGTGCGTTATGCGTTATGCGTTATGAGTAATGCGTGATCCGTCATGCGTTATGCGTTATGCTATATGCGTTATGCCTTATGCCTTATGCGTTATACGTAATGCGTTATGCGTTATGTGTAATGCTTGATCCGATATGCGTTATGCGGTATGCGTTATGCGTTATGCGTTATGCGTTATGCGTTATGCGTTATGCGGTATCCGTTAAGCGTTATACGTTATGCGTTATGCGATATTCGTTATGTGTTATGCGTTATGCGTTATGCGTTAGGCGTTATGCGTTATGCGTTATGCGTTATGCGTTATGCGTTATGGATATGCGTTATGCGATATTCGTTACGTGTTATGCGTTATGAGTAATGCGTGATCCGTCATGCGTTATGCGTTATGCCTTGTGCGTTATGCGTTATGCGTTATGCGTTATACGTTATGCGTTATGCGTTATGCGTTATGCGTTATGCGTTATGCGTAATGCTGGATCCGTTATGCGTTATGCGTTTCGCGTTATTCGTTATGCGTTGTGCTTTATGCGTTATGCGTTATGGATTATGCGTTATGCGTTATGCGTTATGAGTAATGCTGGATCCGTTATGCGTGATGCGTTTTGCGTTATTCGATATGCGTTGTGCTCTATGCGTTATGCGTTATGGATATGCGTTATGCGATATTCGTTACGTGTTATGCGTTATGCGTTATGCGTTATGCGTCATGCGTTATGCGTTATGAGTAATGCGTGATCCGTTATGCGTTATGCGATTTGCGTTATGCGTTATGCGTTATGCGTTATGCGTTATGCGTTATGCGTTATGCGTTATGCGTTATGCGTTATGCGTTATGCGTTATGCGTTATGCGTTATGCGT
Source organism: Lasioglossum morio (assembly GCA_916610235.2). Taxonomy (NCBI): domain Eukaryota; kingdom Metazoa; phylum Arthropoda; class Insecta; order Hymenoptera; family Halictidae; genus Lasioglossum; species Lasioglossum morio. The sequence continues at coordinate 1,603,656 of CAKAJA020000513.1, read as the reverse complement.
TATGCGTTATGCGTTATGCGTTATGCGTTATGCGTTATGCTTTGTGCGTTATGCGTTATGCGTTATGAGTAATGCGTGATCCGTCATGCGTTATGCGTTATGCGTTGTGCGTTATGCGTTATGCGTTATGCGTTATGCGTTATGCGTTATGCTGGATCCGTTATGCGTTATGCGTTTTGCGTTATTCGTTATGCGTTTTGCTTTATGCGTTATGCGTTATGGATTATGCGTTATGCGTTATGCGTTATGAGTAATGCTGGATCCGTTATGCGTTATGCGTTTTGCGTTATTCGTTATGCGTTGTGCTTTATTCGTTATGCGTTATGGATATGCCTTATGCGATATTCGTTACGTGTTATGCGTAATGCGTTATGCGTTATGCGTTATGGATTATGCGTAATGCGTTATGCGTTATGAGTAATGCTGGATCCGTTATGCGTTATGCGTTTTGCGTTATTCGTTATGCGTTGTGCTTTATGCGTTATGCGTTATGGATATGCCTTATGCGATATTCGTTACGTGTTATGCGTTATGCGTTATGCGTTATGCGTTATGCGTCATGCGTTATGCGTTATGAGTAATGCGTGATCCGTTATGCGTTATGCGATTTGCGTTATACGTTATGCGTTATGCGTTATGCGTTATGCGTTATGCGTTATGCGTTATGCGTTATGCGTTATGAGTAATGCGTGATCCGTTATGCGTTATGCGTTATGCGTTATGCGTTATGCGTTATGCGTTATGAGTAATGCGTGATCCGTTATGCGTTTTGCGTTATTCGTTATGCGTTGTGCTTTATGCGTTATGCGTTATGGATTATGCGTTATGCGTTATGCGTTATGAGTAATGCTGGATCCGTTATGCGTTATGCGTTATGCGTTATGCGTTATGCGTTATGCGTTATGCGTTATGCGTTATGCGTTATACGTTATGCGTTATGCGTTATGCGTTATGCGTTATGCGTTATGAGTAATGCGTGATCCGTTATGCGTTATGGGTTATGCGTTATACGTAATGCGTACTGCGTTATGAGTAATGCTTTATCCGATATCCGTTATGCGTTATGCGTTATGCGTTATGCGTTATGCGTTATGCGTTATGCGTTATGAGTAATGCGTGATCCGTTATGCGTTATGCGTTATACGTAATGCGTTATGCGTTATGAGTAATGCTTTATCCGATATCCGTTATGCGTTATGCGTTATGCGTTATGCGTTATGCGTTATGCGTTATGCGTTATACGTTATGCGTTTTGCGTTATGCGTTATGCGCTATGCGTGATGCGTTATGCGTTATGCGTTATACGTTATGCGTTATGCGTTATGCGTTATGCGTTATGCGTAATGCGTTATGCGTTGTGCGTTATGCGTGATGCGTTATACGTAATGCGTTATGCGTTATGAGTAATGCTTGATCCGATATGAGTTATGCGTTATACGTTAAGCGTTATGCGTTATGCGTTATGCTTTGTGCGTTATGCGTTATGCGTTATGAGTAATGCGTGATCCGTCATGCGTTATGCGTTATGCTATATGCGTTATGCCTTATGCCTTATGCGTTATACGTAATGCGTTATGCGTTATGAGTAATGCTTGATCCGATATCCGTTATGCGTTATGCGTTATGCGTTATGCGTTATGCGTTATGCGTTATGCGTTATGCGTTATGCGTTATGCGTTATGCGTTATGCGTTATGCGTTATGCGTTTGCGTTATGCGTTATGCTTTGTGCGTTATGCGTTATGCGTTATGAGTAATGCGTGATCCGTCATGCGTTAAGCGTTATGCTATATGCGTTATGCCTTATGCCTTATGCGTTATGCGTTATGCGTTATGCGTTATGCTTTGTGCGTTATGCGTTATGCGTTATGAGTAATGCGTGATCCGTCATGCGTTATGCGTTATGCTATAAGCGTTATGCCTTATGCCTTATGCGTTATGCGTTATGCGTTATGCGTTATGCGTTATGCGTTATGCGTTAGGCGTTATGCGTTATGCGTTTTGCGTTATTCGTTATGCGTTGTGCTTTATGCGTTATGCGTTATGGATTATGCGTTATGCGTTATGCGTTATGAGTAATGCGTGATCCGTCATGCGTTATGCGTTATGCTATATGCGTTATGCCTTATGCCTTATGCGTTATACGTAATGCGTTATGCGTTATGAATAATGCTTGATCCGATATGCGTTATGCGGTATGCGTTATGCGTTATGCGTTATGCGTTATGCGTTATGCGTTATGCGTTATGCGTTATGCGTTATGCGGTATCCGTTATGCGTTATACGTTATGCGTTATGCGATATTCGTTATGTGTTATGCGTTATGCGTTAGGCGTTATGCGTTATGCGTTATGCGTTATGCGTTATGCGTTATGCGTTATGGATATGCGTTATGCGATATTCGTTACGTGTTATGCGTTATGCGTTATGAGTAATGCGTGATCCGTCATGCGTTATGCGTTATGCGTTGTGCGTTATGCGTTATGCGTTATGCGTTATGCGTTATACGTTATGCGTTATGCGTTATGCGTTATGCGTTATGCGTAATGCTGGATCCGTTATGCGTTATGCGTTTCGCGTTATTCGTTATGCGTTGTGCTTTATGCGTTATGCGTTATGGATTATGCGTTATGCGTTATGCGTTATGAGTAATGCTGGATCCGTTATGCGTGATGCGTTTTGCGTTATTCGTTATGCGTTGTGCTCTATGCGTTATGCGTTATGGATATGCGTTATGCGATATTCGTTACGTGTTATGCGTTATGCGTAATGCGTTATGCGTTATGCGTTATGCGTTATGCGTCATGCGTTATGCGTTATGAGTAATGCGTGATCCGTTATGCGTTATGCGATTTGCGTTATGCGTTATGCGTTATGCGTTATGCGTTATGCGTTATGCGTTATGCGTTATGCGTTATGCGTTATGCGTTATGCGTTATGCGTTATGCGTTATGCGTTATGCGTTATGCGTTATGCGTCATGCGTTATGCTTTGTGCGTTATGCGTTATGCGTTATGAGTAATGCGTGATCCGTCATGCGTTATGCGTTATGCGTTGTGCGTTATGCGTTATGCGTTATGCGTTATGCGTTATGCGTTATGCTGGATCCGTTATGCGTTATGCGTTTTGCGTTATTCGTTATGCGTTGTGCTTTATGCGTTATGCGTTATGGATTATGCGTTATGCGTTATGCGTTATGAGTAATGCTGGATCCGTTATGCGTTATGCGTTTTGCGTTATTCGTTATGCGTTGTGCTTTATGCGTTATGCGTTATGGATATGCCTTATGCGATATTCGTTACGTGTTATGCGTTATGCGTTATGCGTTATGCGTTATGCGTCATGCGTTATGCGTTATGAGTAATGCGTGATCCGTTATGCGTTATGCGATTTGCGTTATACGTTATGCGTTATGCGTTATGCGTTATGCGTTATGCGTTAAGCGTTATGCGTTATGCGTTATGAGTAATGCGTGATCCGTTATGCGTTATGCGTTATGCGTTATGCGTTATGCGTTATGCGTTATGCGTTATGAGTAATGCGTGATCCGTTATGCGTTATGCGTTATGCGTTTTGCGTTATGAGTTATGCGTTATGCGTTATGAGTTATGCGTTATGCGTTATGCGTTATGCGTTATGCGTTATGCGTGATGCGTTATGCGTTATGCGTTATACGTAATGCGTTATGCGTTATGAGTAATGCTTGATCCGATATCCGTTATGCGTTATGCGTTATGCGTGATGCGTTATGCGTTATGCGTTATGCGTTATGCGTTATGCGTTATGCGTTATGCTTTATGCGTTATGCGTTATGCGTTATGCGTTATACGTAATGCGTTATGCGTTATGAGTAATGCTTGATCCGATATCCGTTATGCGTTATGCGTTATGCGTTATGCGTTATGCGTTATGCGTTATGCGTTATGCGTTATGCGTTATGCGTTATGCGTTATGAGTAATGCGTGATCCGATATCCGTTATGCGTTATGCGTTATGCGTGATGCGTTATGCGTTATGCGTTATGCGTTATGCGTTATGCGTTATGCGATATGCGTTATGCGTGATGCGTTATGCGTTATGCGTTATGCGTTATGCGTTATGCGTTAATCGTTATGCGTTATGCGTTATCCGTTATGCGTTATACGTTAAGCGTTATGCGTTATGAGTAGTGTGTGATCCGTTATGCGTTATGCGTTATGCGTGATGCGTAATGCGTTATGCGTTATGCGTTATGCGTTATGCGTTATGCGTTATGCGTTATGCGTTATGCGTTATACGTAATGCGTTATGCGTTATGAGTAATGCTTGATCCGATATCCGTTATGCGTTATGCGTTATGCGTTATGCGTTATGCGTTATGCGTTATGCGTTATGCGTTATGCGTTATGCGTTATGCGTTATGCGTTATGCGTTATGCGTTATGCGTTATACGTAATGCGTTATGCGTTATGAGTAATGCTTGATCCGATATCCGTTATGCGTTATGCGTAATGCTATATGCGTTATGCGTTATGCGTTATGCGTTATGCGTTATGCGTTATGCGTTATGCGTTATGCGTTATGCGTTATGCGTTATGCGTTATGCGTTATGCGTTATGCTTTGTGCGTTATGCGTTATGCGTTATGAGTAATGCGTGATCCGTCATGCGTTAAGCGTTATGCTATATGCGTTATGCCTCATGCCTTATGCGTTATGCGTTATGCGTTATGCGTTATGCGTTATGCTTTGTGCGTTATGCGTTATGCGTTATGAGTAATGCGTGATCCGTCATGCGTTATGCGTTATGCTATATGCGTTATGCCTTATGCCTTATGCGTTATGCGTTATGCGTTATGCGTTATGCGTTATGCGTTATGCGTTATGCGTTTTGCGTTATTCGTTATGCGTTGTGCTTTATGCGTTATGCGTTATGGATTATGCGTTATGCGTTATGCGTTATGAGTAATGCTGGATCCGTTATGCGTTATGCGTTTTGCGTTATTCGTTATGCGTTGTGCTTTATGCGTTATGGGTTATGGATTATGCGTTATGCGATATTCGTTACGTGTTATGCGTTATGCGTTATTCGTTATTTCGTTATGCGTTATGCGTTGTGCGTTATGCGTTATGCGTTATGCGTTATGCGTTATGCGTAATGCGTTATGCGTTATGCGATATTCGTTACGTGTTATGCGTTATGCGTTATGCGTTATGCGTTATGCGTCATGCGTTATGCGTTATGAGTAATGCGTGATCCGTTATGCGTTATGCGATTTGCGTTATGCGTTATGCGTTATGCGTTATGCGTTATGCGTTATGCGTTATGCGTTATGCGTTATGCGTTATGCGTTATGCGTTATGCGTTATGCGTTATGCGTTATGCGTTATGCGTTATGCGTTATGCGTTATGCGTTATGCGTTATGCGTTATGCGTTATGCGTTATGCTTTGTGCGTTATGCGTTATGCGTTATGAGTAATGCGTGATCCGTCATGCGTTATGCGTTATGCGTTATGCGTTATGCGTTATGCGTTATGCGTTATGCGTTATGCGTTATGCTGGATCCGTTATGCGTTATGCGTTTTGCGTTATTCGTTATGCGTTTTGCTTTATGCGTTATGCGTTATGGATTATGCGTTATGCGTTATGCGTTATGAGTAATGCTGGATCCGTTATGCGTTATGCGTTTTGCGTTATTCGTTATGCGTTGTGCTTTATTCGTTATGCGTTATGGATATGCCTTATGCGATATTCGTTACGTGTTATGCGTAATGCGTTATGCGTTATGCGTTATGGATTATGCGTTATGCGTTATGCGTTATGAGTAATGCTGGATCCGTTATGCGTTATGCGTTTTGCGTTATTCGTTATGCGTTGTGCTTTATGCGTTATGCGTTATGGATATGCCTTATGCGATATTCGTTACGTGTTATGCGTTATGCGTTATGCGTTATGCGTTATGCGTCATGCGTTATGCGTTATGAGTAATGCGTGATCCGTTATGCGTTATGCGATTTGCGTTATACGTTATGCGTTATGCGTTATGCGTTATGCGTTATGCGTTATGCGTTATGCGTTATGCGTTATGCGTTATGAGTAATGCGTGATCCGTTATGCGTTATGCGTTATGCGTTATGCGTTATGCGTTATGCGTTATGAGTAATGCGTGATCCGTTATGCGTTTTGCGTTATTCGTTATGCGTTGTGCTTTATGCGTTATGCGTTATGGATTATGCGTTATGCGTTATGCGTTATGAGTAATGCTGGATCCGTTATGCGTTATGCGTTATGCGTTATGCGTTATGCGTTATGCGTTATGCGTTATGCGTTATACGTTATGTGTTATGCGTTATGCGTTATGCGTTATGCGTTATGAGTAATGCGTGATCCGTTATGCGTTATGGGTTATGCGTTATACGTAATGCGTACTGCGTTATGAGTAATGCTTTATCCGATATCCGTTATGCGTTATGCGTTATGCGTTATGCGTTATGCGTTATGCGTTATGCGTTATGCGTTATGCGTTATGAGTAATGCGTGATCCGTTATGCGTTATGCGTTATACGTAATGCGTTATGCGTTATGAGTAATGCTTTATCCGATATCCGTTATGCGTTATGCGTTATGCGTTATGCGTTATGCGTTATGCGTTATGCGTTATACGTTATGCGTTTTGCGTTATGCGTTATGCGTTATGCGTGATGCGTTATGCGTTATGCGTTATACGTTATGCGTTATGCGTTATGCGTTATGCGTTATGCGTAATGCGTTATGCGTTGTGCGTTATGCGTGATGCGTTATACGTAATGCGTTATGCGTTATGAGTAATGCTTGATCCGATATGAGTTATGCGTTATACGTTAAGCGTTATGCGTTATGCGTTATGCTTTGTGCGTTATGCGTTATGCGTTATGAGTAATGCGTGATCCGTCATGCGTTATGCGTTATGCTATATGCGTTATGCCTTATGCCTTATGCGTTATACGTAATGCGTTATGCGTTATGAGTAATGCTTGATCCGATATCCGTTATGCGTTATGCGTTATGCGTTATGCGTTATGCGTTATGCGTTATGCGTTATGCGTTATGCGTTATGCGTTATGCGTTATGCGTTATGCGTTATGCGTTATGCGTTATGCGTTATGCGTTATGCGTTATGCGTTATGCGTTTGCGTTATGCGTTATGCTTTGTGCGTTATGCGTTATGCGTTATGAGTAATGCGTGATCCGTCATGCGTTAAGCGTTATGCTATATGCGTTATGCCTTATGCCTTATGCGTTATGCGTTATGCGTTATGCGTTATGCTTTGTGCGTTATGCGTTATGCGTTATGAGTAATGCGTGATCCGTCATGCGTTATGCGTTATGCTATAAGCGTTATGCCTTATGCCTTATGCGTTATGCGTTATGCGTTATGCGTTATGCGTTATGCGTTATGCGTTAGGCGTTATGCGTTATGCGTTTTGCGTTATTCGTTATGCGTTGTGCTTTATGCGTTATGCGTTATGGATTATGCGTTATGCGTTATGCGTTATGAGTAATGCGTGATCCGTCATGCGTTATGCGTTATGCTATATGCGTTATGCCTTATGCCTTATGCGTTATACGTAATGCGTTATGCGTTATGAATAATGCTTGATCCGATATGCGTTATGCGGTATGCGTTATGCGTTATGCGTTATGCGTTATGCGTTATGCGTTATGCGTTATGCGTTATGCGTTATGCGTTATGCGGTATCCGTTATGCGTTATACGTTATGCGTTATGCGATATTCGTTATGTGTTATGCGTTATGCGTTATGCGTTATGCGTTATGCGTTATGCGTTATGCGTTATGCGTTATGCGTTATGGATATGCGTTATGCGATATTCGTTACGTGTTATGCGTTATGCGTTATGAGTAATGCGTGATCCGTCATGCGTTATGCGTTATGCGTTGTGCGTTATGCGTTATGCGTTATGCGTTATGCGTTATACGTTATGCGTTATGCGTTATGCGTTATGCGTTATGCGTAATGCTGGATCCGTTATGCGTTATGCGTTTCGCGTTATTCGTTATGCGTTGTGCTTTATGCGTTATGCGTTATGGATTATGCGTTATGCGTTATGCGTTATGAGTAATGCTGGATCCGTTATGCGTGATGCGTTTTGCGTTATTCGTTATGCGTTGTGCTCTATGCGTTATGCGTTATGGATATGCGTTATGCGATATTCGTTACGTGTTATGCGTTATGCGTTATGCGTTATGCGTTATGCGTTATGCGTCATGCGTTATGCGTTATGAGTAATGCGTGATCCGTTATGCGTTATGCGATTTGCGTTATGCGTTATGCGTTATGCGTTATGCGTTATGCGTTATGCGTTATGCGTTATGCGTTATGCGTTATGCGTTATGCGTTATGCGTTATGCGTTATGCGTTATGCGTTATGCGTTATGCGTCATGCGTTATGCTTTGTGCGTTATGCGTTATGCGTTATGAGTAATGCGTGATCCGTCATGCGTTATGCGTTATGCGTTGTGCGTTATGCGTTATGCGTTATGCGTTATGCGTTATGCGTTATGCTGGATCCGTTATGCGTTATGCGTTTTGCGTTATTCGTTATGCGTTGTGCTTTATGCGTTATGCGTTATGGATTATGCGTTATGCGTTATGCGTTATGAGTAATGCTGGATCCGTTATGCGTTATGCGTTTTGCGTTATTCGTTATGCGTTGTGCTTTATGCGTTATGCGTTATGGATATGCCTTATGCGATATTCGTTACGTGTTATGCGTTATGCGTTATGCGTTATGCGTTATGCGTCATGCGTTATGCGTTATGAGTAATGCGTGATCCGTTATGCGTTATGCGATTTGCGTTATACGTTATGCGTTATGCGTTATGCGTTATGCGTTATGCGTTAAGCGTTATGCGTTATGCGTTATGAGTAATGCGTGATCCGTTATGCGTTATGCGTTATGCGTTATGCGTTATGCGTTATGCGTTATGAGTAATGCGTGATCCGTTATGCGTTATGCGTTATGCGTTTTGCGTTATGAGTTATGCGTTATGCGTTATGAGTTATGCGTTATGCGTTATGCGTTATGCGTTATGCGTGATGCGTTATGCGTTATGCGTTATACGTAATGCGTTATGCGTTATGAGTAATGCTTGATCCTATATCCGTTATGCGTTATGCGTTATGCGTGATGCGTTATGCGTTATGCGTTATGCGTTATGCGTTATGCGTTATGCGTTATGCGTTATGCTTTATGCGTTATGCGTTATGCGTTATGCGTTATACGTAATGCGTTATGCGTTATGAGTAATGCTTGATCCGATATCCGTTATGCGTTATGCGTTATGCGTTATGCGTTATGCGTTATGCGTTATGCGTTATGCGTTATGCGTTATGAGTAATGCGTGATCCGATATCCGTTATGCGTTATGCGTTATGCGTGATGCGTTATGCGTTATGCGTTATGCGTTATGCGTTATGCGTTATGCGATATGCGTTATGCGTGATGCGTTATGCGTTATGCGTTATGCGTTATGCGTTATGCGTTAATCGTTATGCGTTATGCGTTATCCGTTATGCGTTATACGTTAAGCGTTATGCGTTATGAGTAGTGTGTGATCCGTTATGCGTTATGCGTTATGCGTGATGCGTAATGCGTTATGCGTTATGCGTTATGCGTTATGCGTTATGCGTTATGCGTTATGCGTTATGCGTTATACGTAATGCGTTATGCGTTATGAGTAATGCTTGATCCGATATCCGTTATGCGTTATGCATTATGCGTTATGCGTTATGCGTTATGCGTTATGCGTTATGCGTTATGCGTTATGCGTTATGCGTTATGCGTTATGCGTTATGCGTTATGCGTTATGCGTTATACGTAATGCGTTATGCGTTATGAGTAATGCTTGATCCGATATCCGTTATGCGTTATGCGTAATGCTATATGCGTTATGCGTTATGCGTTATGCGTTATGCGTTATGCGTTATGCGTTATGCGTTATGCGTTATGCGTTATGCGTTATGCGTTATGCGTTATGCGTTATGCTTTGTGCGTTATGCGTTATGCGTTATGAGTAATGCGTGATCCGTCATGCGTTAAGCGTTATGCTATATGCGTTATGCCTCATGCCTTATGCGTTATGCGTTATGCGTTATGCGTTATGCGTTATGCTTTGTGCGTTATGCGTTATGCGTTATGAGTAATGCGTGATCCGTCATGCGTTATGCGTTATGCTATATGCGTTATGCCTTATGCCTTATGCGTTATGCGTTATGCGTTATGCGTTATGCGTTATGCGTTATGCGTTTTGCGTTATTCGTTATGCGTTGTGCTTTATGCGTTATGCGTTATGGATTATGCGTTATGCGTTATGCGTTATGAGTAATGCTGGATCCGTTATGCGTTATGCGTTTTGCGTTATTCGTTATGCGTTGTGCTTTATGCGTTATGGGTTATGGATTATGCGTTATGCGATATTCGTTACGTGTTATGCGTTATGCGTTATTCGTTATTTCGTTATGCGTTATGCGTTGTGCGTTATGCGTTATGCGTTATGCGTTATGCGTTATGCGTAATGCGTTATGCGTTATGCGTTATGCGTTATACGTTATGCGTTATGCGTTATGCGTTATGCGTTATGCGTTATGTGTAATGCGTGATCCGTTATGCGTTATGGGTTATGCGTTATGCGTTATGCGTTATGCGTTATGCGTTATGCGTTATGCGTTATGCTTTGTGCGTTATGCGTTATGCGTTATGAGTAATGCGTGATCCGTCATGCGTTATGCGTTATGCGTTGTGCGTTATGCGTTATGCGTTATGCGTTATGCGTTATGCGTTTTGCGTTATTCGTTATGCGTTGTGCTTTATGCGTTATGCGTTATGGATTATGCGTTATGCGTTATGCGTTATGAGTAATGCTGGATCCGTTATGCGTTATGCGTTATGCGTTGTGCTTTATGCGATATGCGTTATGGATATGCCTTATGCGATATTCGTTACGTGTTATGCGTTATGCGTTATGCGTTATGCGTTATGCGTTATGCGTCATGCGTTATGCGTTATGAGTAATGCGTGATCCGTTATGCGTTATGCGATTTGCGTTATGAGTTATGCGTTATGCGTTATGCGTTATGCTTTATGCGTTATGCGTTATGCGTTATGAGTAATGCGTGATCCGTTATGCGTTATGCGTTATGCGTTTTGCGTTATGAGTTATGCGTTATGCGTTATGAGTTATGCGTTATGCGTTATGCGTTATGCGTTATGCGTTATGCGTGATGCGTTATGCGTTATGCGTTATGCGTTATGCGTTATGCGTTATGCGTTATCCGTTATGCGTTATACGTTAAGCGTTATGCGTTATGAGTAATGCGTGATCCGTTATGCGTTATGCGTTATGCGTGATGCGTAATGCGTTATGCGTTATGCGTTATGCGTTATGCGTTATGCGTTATGCGTTATGCGTTATGCGTTATGCGTTATGCGTTATGCGTTATGCGTTATGCGTTATGCGTTATGCGTTATACGTAATGCGTTATGCGTTATGAGTAATGCTTGATCCGATATCCGTTATGCGTTATGCGTTATGCGTTATGCGTTATGCGTTATGCGTTATGCGTTATGCGTTAGGCGTTATGCGTTATGCGTTATGCGTTATGCGTTATGCGTTATGCGTTATGCTTTGTGCGTTATGCGTTATGCGTTATGAGTAATGCGTGATCCGTCATGCGTTAAGCGTTATGCTATATGCGTTATGCCTTATGCCTTATGCGTTATGCGTTATGCGTTATGCGTTATGCGTTATGCGTTATGCTTTGTGCGTTATGCGTTATGCGTTATGAGTAATGCGTGATCCGTCATGCGTTATGCGTTATGCTATATGCGTTATGCCTTATGCCTTATGCGTTATGCGTTATGCGTTATGCGTTATGCGTTATGCGTTATGCGTTATGCGTTATGCGTTATGCGTTTTGCGTTATTCGTTATGCGTTGTGCTTTATGCGTTATGCGTTATGGATTATGCGTTATGCGTTATGCGTTATGAGTAATGCTGGATCCGTTATGCGTTATGCGTTTTGCGTTATTCGTTATGCGTTGTGCTTTATGCGTTATGCGTTATGGATTATGCGTTATGCGATATTCGTTACGTGTTATGCGTTATGCGTTATGCGTTATTTCGTTATGCGTTATGCGTTGTGCGTTATGCGTTATGCGTTATGCGTTATGCGTTATGCGTTATGCGTTATGCGTTATGCGTTATACGTTATGCGTTATGCGTTATGCGTTATGCGTTATGCGTTATGAGTAATGCGTGATCCGTTATGCGTTATGGGTTATGCGTTATACGTAATGCGTTATGCGTTATGAGTAATGCTTTATCCGATATCCGTTATGCGTTATGCGTTATGCGTTATGCGTTATGCGTTATGCGTTATGCGTTATGCGTTATGAGTAATGCGTGATCCGTTATGCGTTATGGGTTATGCGTTATACGTTATGCGTTTTGCGTTATGCGTTATGCGTTATGCGTGATGCGTTATGCGTTATGCGTTATACGTTATGCGTTATGCGTTATACGTTATGCGTTATGCGTAATGCGTTATGCGTTGTGCGTTATGCGTTATGCGTTATACGTAATGCGTTATGCGTTATGAGTAATGCTTGATCCGATATGAGTTATGCGTTATACGTTAAGCGTTATGCGTTATGCGTTATGCTTTGTGCGTTATGCGTTATGCGTTATGAGTCATGCGTGATCCGTCATGCGTTATGCGTTATGCTATATGCGTTATGCCTTATGCCTTATGCGTTATACGTAATGCGTTATGCGTTATGAGTAATGCGTTATGCGTTATGCGTTATGCGTTATGCGTTATGCGTTATGCGTTATGCGTTATGCGTTATGCGTTATGCGTTATGCGTTATGCGTTATGCGTTATGCTTTGTGCGTTATGCGTTATGCGTTATGAGTAATGCGTGATCCGTCATGCGTTAAGCGTTATGCTATATGCGTTATGCCTTATGCCTTATGCGTTATGCGTTATGCGTTATGCGTTATGCGTTATGCTTTGTGCGTTATGCGTTATGCGTTATGAGTAATGCGTGATCCGTCATGCGTTATGCGTTATGCTATATGCGTTATGCCTTATGCCTTATGCGTTATGCGTTATGCGTTATGCGTTATGCGTTATGCGTTATGCGTTATGCGTTTTGCGTTATTCGTTATGCGTTGTGCTTTATGCGTTATGCGTTATGGATTATGCGTTATGCGTTATGCGTTATGAGTAATGCGTGATCCGTCATGCGTTATGCGTTATGCTATATGCGTTATGCCTTATGCCTTATGCGTTATACGTAATGCGTTATGCGTTATGTGTAATGCTTGATCCGATATGCGTTATGCGGTATGCGTTATGCGTTATGCGTTATGCGTTATGCGTTATGCGTTATGCGTTATGCGTTATGCGGTATCCGTTATGCGTTATACGTTATGCGTTATGCGATATTCGTTATGTGTTATGCGTTATGCGTTATGCGTTAGGCGTTATGCGTTATGCGTTATGCGTTATGCGTTATGCGTTATGGATATGCGTTATGCGATACTCGTTACGTGTTATGCGTTATGAGTAATGCGTGATCCGTCATGCGTTATGCGTTATGCCTTGTGCGTTATGCGTTATGCGTTATGCGTTATACGTTATGCGTTATGCGTTATGCGTTATGCGTTATGCGTTATGCGTAATGCTGGATCCGTTATGCGTTATGCGTTTCGCGTCATTCGTTATGCGTTGTGCTTTATGCGTTATGCGTTATGGATTATGCGTTATGCGTTATGCGTTATGAGTAATGCTGGATCCGTTATGCGTGATGCGTTTTGCGTTATTCGATATGCGTTGTGCTCTATGCGTTATGCGTTATGGATATGCGTTATGCGATATTCGTTACGTGTTATGCGTTATGCATTATGCGTTATGCGTTATGCGTCATGCGTTATGCGTTATGAGTAATGCGTGATCCGTTATGCGTTATGCGATTTGCGTTATGCGTTATGCGTTATGCGTTATGCGTTATGCGTTATGCGTTATGCGTTATGCGTTATGCGTTATGCGTTATGCGTTATGCGTTATGCGTTATGCGTTATGCGTTATGCGTTATGCGTTATGCGTTATGCGTTATGCGTTATGCGTTATGCGTTATGCTTTGTGCGTTATGCGTTATGCGTTATGAGTAATGCGTGATCCGTCATGCGTTATGCGTTATGCTATATGCGTTATGCCTTATGCCTTATGCGTTATACGTAATGCGTTATGCGTTATGTGTAATGCTTGATCCGATATGCGTTATGCGGTATGCGTTATGCGTTATGCGTTATGCGTTATGCGTTATGCGTTATGCGTTATGCGTTATGCGGTATCCGTTAAGCGTTATACGTTATGCGTTATGCGATATTCGTTATGTGTTATGCGTTATGCGTTATGCGTTAGGCGTTATGCGTTATGCGTTATGCGTTATGCGTTATGCGTTATGGATATGCGTTATGCGATATTCGTTACGTGTTATGCGTTATGAGTAATGCGTGATCCGTCATGCGTTATGCGTTATGCCTTGTGCGTTATGCGTTATGCGTTATGCGTTATACGTTATGCGTTATGCGTTATGCGTTATGCGTTATGCGTAATGCTGGATCCGTTATGCGTTATGCGTTTCGCGTTATTCGTTATGCGTTGTGCTTTATGCGTTATGCGTTATGGATTATGCGTTATGCGTTATGCGTTATGAGTAATGCTGGATCCGTTATGCGTGATGCGTTTTGCGTTATTCGATATGCGTTGTGCTCTATGCGTTATGCGTTATGGATATGCGTTATGCGATATTCGTTACGTGTTATGCGTTATGCGTTATGCGTTATGCGTTATGCGTCATGCGTTATGCGTTATGAGTAATGCGTGATCCGTTATGCGTTATGCGATTTGCGTTATGCGTTATGCGTTATGCGTTATGCGTTATGCGTTATGCGTTATGCGTTATGCGTTATGCGTTATGCGTTATGCGTTATGCGTTATGCGTTATGCGTTATGCGTTATGCGTTATGCGTTATGCGTTATGCGTTATGCGTTATGCGTTATGCGTTATGCGTTATGCGTTATGCGTTATGCGTTATGCTTTGTGCGTTATGCGTTATGCGTTATGAGTAATGCGTGATCCGTCATGCGTTATGCGTTATGCGTTATGCGTTATGCGTTATGCGTTATGCGTTATGCGTTATGCGTTATGCTGGATCCGTTATGCGTTATGCGTTTTGCGTTATTCGTTATGCGTTTTGCTTTATGCGTTATGCGTTATGGATTATGCGTTATGCGTTATGCGTTATGAGTAATGCTGGATCCGTTATGCGTTATGCGTTTTGCGTTATTCGTTATGCGTTGTGCTTTATTCGTTATGCGTTATGGATATGCCTTATGCGATATTCGTTACGTGTTATGCGTAATGCGTTATGCGTTATGCGTTATGGATTATGCGTTATGCGTTATGCGTTATGAGTAATGCTGGATCCGTTATGCGTTATGCGTTTTGCGTTATTCGTTATGCGTTGTGCTTTATGCGTTATGCGTTATGGATATGCCTTATGCGATATTCGTTACGTGTTATGCGTTATGCGTTA
Source organism: Lasioglossum morio (assembly GCA_916610235.2). Classification (NCBI taxonomy): domain Eukaryota; kingdom Metazoa; phylum Arthropoda; class Insecta; order Hymenoptera; family Halictidae; genus Lasioglossum; species Lasioglossum morio. The sequence continues at coordinate 1,588,011 of CAKAJA020000513.1, read as the reverse complement.
TGCGTTATGCGTTATGCGTCATGCGTTATGCGTTATGAGTAATGCGTGATCCGTTATGCGTTATGCGATTTGCGTTATACGTTATGCGTTATGCGTTATGCGTTATGCGTTATGCGTTATGCGTTATGCGTTATGCGTTATGAGTAATGCGTGATCCGTTATGCGTTATGCGTTATGCGTTATGCGTTATGCGTTATGCGTTATGAGTAATGCGTGATCCGTTATGCGTTTTGCGTTATTCGTTATGCGTTGTGCTTTATGCGTTATGCGTTATGGATTATGCGTTATGCGTTATGCGTTATGAGTAATGCTGGATCCGTTATGCGTTATGCGTTATGCGTTATGCGTTATGCGTTATGCGTTATGCGTTATGCGTTATGCGTTATACGTTATGCGTTATGCGTTATGCGTTATGCGTTATGCGTTATGAGTAATGCGTGATCCGTTATGCGTTATGGGTTATGCGTTATACGTAATGCGTACTGCGTTATGAGTAATGCTTTATCCGATATCCGTTATGCGTTATGCGTTATGCGTTATGCGTTATGCGTTATGCGTTATGCGTTATGCGTTATGCGTTATGCGTTATGCGTTATGAGTAATGCGTGATCCGTTATGCGTTATGCGTTATACGTAATGCGTTATGCGTTATGAGTAATGCTTTATCCGATATCCGTTATGCGTTATGCGTTATGCGTTATGCGTTATGCGTTATGCGTTATACGTTATGCGTTTTGCGTTATGCGTTATGCGCTATGCGTGATGCGTTATGCGTTATGCGTTATACGTTATGCGTTATGCGTTATGCGTTATGCGTTATGCGTAATGCGTTATGCGTTGTGCGTTATGCGTGATGCGTTATACGTAATGCGTTATGCGTTATGAGTAATGCTTGATCCGATATGAGTTATGCGTTATACGTTAAGCGTTATGCGTTATGCGTTATGCTTTGTGCGTTATGCGTTATGCGTTATGAGTAATGCGTGATCCGTCATGCGTTATGCGTTATGCTATATGCGTTATGCCTTATGCCTTATGCGTTATACGTAATGCGTTATGCGTTATGAGTAATGCTTGATCCGATATCCGTTATGCGTTATGCGTTATGCGTTATGCGTTATGCGTTATGCGTTATGCGTTATGCGTTATGCGTTATGCGTTATGCGTTATGCGTTATGCGTTATGCGTTATGCGTTATGCGTTATGCGTTTGCGTTATGCGTTATGCTTTGTGCGTTATGCGTTATGCGTTATGAGTAATGCGTGATCCGTCATGCGTTAAGCGTTATGCTATATGCGTTATGCCTTATGCCTTATGCGTTATGCGTTATGCGTTATGCGTTATGCTTTGTGCGTTATGCGTTATGCGTTATGAGTAATGCGTGATCCGTCATGCGTTATGCGTTATGCTATAAGCGTTATGCCTTATGCCTTATGCGTTATGCGTTATGCGTTATGCGTTATGCGTTATGCGTTATGCGTTAGGCGTTATGCGTTATGCGTTTTGCGTTATTCGTTATGCGTTGTGCTTTATGCGTTATGCGTTATGGATTATGCGTTATGCGTTATGCGTTATGAGTAATGCGTGATCCGTCATGCGTTATGCGTTATGCTATATGCGTTATGCCTTATGCCTTATGCGTTATACGTAATGCGTTATGCGTTATGAATAATGCTTGATCCGATATGCGTTATGCGGTATGCGTTATGCGTTATGCGTTATGCGTTATGCGTTATGCGTTATGCGTTATGCGTTATGCGTTATGCGGTATCCGTTATGCGTTTTGCGTTATTCGTTATGCGTTGTGCTTTATGCGTTATGAGTAATGCGTGATCCGTTATGCGTTATGCGTTATGCGTTTTGCGTTATGAGTTATGCGTTATGCGTTATGAGTTATGCGTTATGCGTTATGCGTTATGCGTTATGCGTTATGCGTGATGCGTTATGCGTTATGCGTTATACGTAATGCGTTATGCGTTATGAGTAATGCTTGATCCGATATCCGTTATGCGTTATGCGTTATGCGTGATGCGTTATGCGTGATGCGTTATGCGTTATGCGTTATACGTAATGCGTTATGCGTTATGAGTAATGCTTGATCCGATATCCGTTATGCGTTATGCGTTATGCGTGATGCGTTATGCGTTATGCGTTATGCGTTATGCGTTATGCGTTATGCGTTATGCGTTATGCTTTATGCGTTATGCGTTATGCGTTATGCGTTATACGTAATGCGTTATGCGTTATGAGTAATGCTTGATCCGATATCCGTTATGCGTTATGCGTTATGCGTTATGCGTTATGCGTTATGCGTTATGCGTTATGCGTTATGCGTTATGCGTTATGAGTAATGCGTGATCCGATATCCGTTATGCGTTATGCGTTATGCGTGATGCGTTATGCGTTATGCGTTATGCGTTATGCGTTATGCGTTATGCGATATGCGTTATGCGTGATGCGTTATGCGTTATGCGTTATGCGTTATGCGTTATGCGTTAATCGTTATGCGTTATGCGTTATCCGTTATGCGTTATACGTTAAGCGTTATGCGTTATGAGTAGTGTGTGATCCGTTATGCGTTATGCGTTATGCGTGATGCGTAATGCGTTATGCGTTATGCGTTATGCGTTATGCGTTATGCGTTATGCGTTATGCGTTATACGTAATGCGTTATGCGTTATGAGTAATGCTTGATCCGATATCCGTTATGCGTTATGCGTTATGCGTTATGCGTTATGCGTTATGCGTTATGCGTTATGCGTTATGCGTTATGCGTTATGCGTTATGCGTTATGCGTTATGCGTTATGCGTTATACGTAATGCGTTATGCGTTATGAGTAATGCTTGATCCGATATCCGTTATGCGTTATGCGTAATGCTATATGCGTTATGCGTTATGCGTTATGCGTTATGCGTTATGCGTTATGCGTTATGCGTTATGCGTTATGCGTTATGCGTTATGCGTTATGCGTTATGCTTTGTGCGTTATGCGTTATGCGTTATGAGTAATGCGTGATCCGTCATGCGTTAAGCGTTATGCTATATGCGTTATGCCTCATGCCTTATGCGTTATGCGTTATGCGTTATGCGTTATGCGTTATGCGTTATGCGTTATGCGTTTTGCGTTATTCGTTATGCGTTGTGCTTTATGCGTTATGCGTTATGGATTATGCGTTATGCGTTATGCGTTATGAGTAATGCTGGATCCGTTATGCGTTATGCGTTTTGCGTTATTCGTTATGCGTTGTGCTTTATGCGTTATGCGTTATGGATTATGCGTTATGCGATATTCGTTACGTGTTATGCGTTATGCGTTATTCGTTATTTCGTTATGCGTTATGCGTTGTGCGTTATGCGTTATGCGTTATGCGTTATGCGTTATGCGTAATGCGTTATGCGTTATGCGTTATGCGTTATACGTTATGCGTTATGCGTTATGCGTTATGCGTTATGCGTTATGTGTAATGCGTGATCCGTTATGCGTTATGGGTTATGCGTTATACGTAATGCGTTATGCGTTATGAGTAATGCTTTATCCGATATCCGTTATGCGTTATGCGTTATGCGTTATGCGTTATGCGTTATGCGTTATGAGTAATGCGTGATCCGTTATGCGTTATGGGTTATGCGTTATACGTTATGCGTTTTGCGTTATGCGTTATGCGTTATGCGTGATGCGTTATGCGTTATGCGTTATACGTTATGCGTTATGCGTTATGCGTTATGCGTAATGCGTTATGCGTTGTGCGTTATGCGTTATGCGTTATACGTAATGCGTTATGCGTTATGAGTAATGCTTGATCCGATATGAGTTATGCGTTATACGTTAAGCGTTATGCGTTATGCGTTATGCTTTGTGCGTTATGCGTTATGCGTTATGAGTAATGCGTGATCCGTCATGCGTTATGCGTTATGCTATATGCGTTATGCCTTATGCCTTATGCGTTATACGTAATGCGTTATGCGTTATGAGTAATGCTTGATCCGATATCCGTTATGCGTTATGCGTTATGCGTTATGCGTTATGCGTTATGCGTTATGCGTTATGCGTTATGCGTTATGCGTTAAGCGTTATGCTATATGCGTTATGCCTTATGCCTTATGCGTTATGCGTTATGCGTTATGCGTTATGCTTTGTGCGTTATGCGTTATGCGTTATGAGTAATGCGTGATCCGTCATGCGTTATGCGTTATGCTATATGCGTTATGCCTTATGCCTTATGCGTTATGCGTTATGCGTTATGCGTTATGCGTTATGCGTTATGCGTTATGGATATGCGTTATGCGATATTCGTTACGTGTTATGCGTTATGCGTTATGCGTTATGCGTTATGCGTTATGCGTTATGCGTCATGCGTTATGCGTTATGAGTAATGCGTGATCCGTTATGCGTTATGCGATTTGCGTTATGCGTTATGCGTTATGCGTTATGCGTTATGCGTTATGCGTTATGCGTTATGCGTTATGCGTTATGCGTTATGCGTTATGCGTTATGCGTTATGCGTTATGCGTTATGCGTTATGCTTTGTGCGTTATGCGTTATGCGTTATGAGTAATGCGTGATCCGTCATGCGTTATGCGTTATGCGTTGTGCGTTATGCGTTATGCGTTGTGCTTTATGCGTTATGCGTTATGGATTATGCGTTATGCGTTATGCGTTATGAGTAATGCTGGATCCGTTATGCGTTATGAGTTTTGCGTTATTCGTTATGCGTTGTGCTTTATGCGTTATGCGTTATGGATATGCCTTATGCGATATTCGTTACGTGTTATGCGTTATGCGTTATGCGTTATGCGTCATGCGTTATGCGTTATGAGTAATGCGTGATCCGTTATGCGTTATGCGATTTGCGTTATACGTTATGCGTTATGCGTTATGCGTTATGCGTTATGCGTTATGCGTTATGCGTTATGCGTTATGCGTTATGCGTTATGAGTAATGCGTGATCCGTTATGCGTTATGCGTTATGCGTTATGCGTTATGCGTTATGCGTTATGAGTAATGCGTGATCCGTTATGCGTTATGCGTTATGCGTTTTGCGTTATGAGTTATGCGTTATGCGTTATGAGTTATGCGTTATGCGTTATGCGTTATGCGTTATGCGTGATGCGTTATGCGTTATGCGTTATACGTAATGCGTTATGCGTTATGAGTAATGCTTGATCCGATATCCGTTATGCGTTATGCGTTATGCGTGATGCGTTATGCGTTATGCGTTATGCGTTATGCGTTATGCGTTATGCGTTATGCTTTATGCGTTATGCGTTATGCGTTATGCGTTATGCGTTATACGTAATCCGTTATGCGTTATGAGTAATGCTTGATCCGATATCCGTTATGCGTTATGCGTTATGCGTTATGCGTTATGCGTTATGCGTTATGCGTTATGCGTTATGCGTTATGAGTAATGCGTGATCCGTTATGCGTTATGGGTTATGCGTAATACGTTATGCGTTTTGCGTTATGCGTTATGCGTTATGCGTTATGCGTTATGCCTTATGCGTTATGCGTTGTGCGTTATGCGTTATGCGTTATGCGTTAGGCGTTATGCGTTATGCGTTATGCGTTATGCGTTATGCGTTATGCGTTATGCGTTATGCGTTATGCGTTATGCGTTATGAGTAATGCGTGATCCGTTATGCGTTATGGGTTATGCGTTATACGTTATGCGTTTTGCGTTATGCGTTATGCGTTATGCGTTATGCGTTATGCCTTATGCGTTATGCGTTGTGCGTTATGCGTTATGCGTTATGCGTTATGCGTTATGCGTTATGCGTTATGCGTTATGCGTTATGCGTTATGCGTTATGCGTTATGCGTTATGCGTTATGCGTTATGCGTTATGCGTTATGCTTTGTGCGTTATGCGTTATGCGTTATGAGTAATGCGTGATCCGTCATGCGTTATGCGTTATGCTATATGCGTTATGCCTTATGCCTTATGCCTTATGCGTTATGCTTTATGCGTTATGCGTTATGCTTTGTGCGTTATGCGTTATGCGTTATGAGTAATGCGTGATCCGTCATGCGTTATGCGTTATGCTATATGCGTTATGCCTTATGCCTTATGCGTTATGCGTTTTGCGTTATGCGTTATGCGTTATGCGTTATGCGTTATGCGTTATGCGTTTTGCGTTATTCGTTATGCGTTGTGCTTTATGCGTTATGCGTTATGGATTATGCGTTATGCGTTATGCGTTATGAGTAATGCTGGATCCGTTATGCGTTATGCGTTTTGCGTTATTCGTTATGCGTTGTGCTTTATGCGTTATGCGTTATGGATTATGCGTTATGCGATATTCGTTACGTGTTATGCTTTATGCGTTATGCGTTATTTCGTTATGCGTTATGCGTTGTGCGTTATGCGTTATACGTTATGCGTTATGCGTTATGCGTTATGCGTTATGCGTTATGCGTTATACGTTATGCGTTATGCGTTATGCGTTATGCGTTATGCGTTATGAGTAATGCGTGATCCGTTATGCGTTATGGGTTATGCGTTATACGTAATGCGTTATGCGTTATGAGTAATGCTTTATCCGATATCCGTTATGCGTTATGCGTTATGCGTTATGCGTTATGCGTTATGCGTTATGCGTTATGAGTAATGCGTGATCCGTTATGCGTTATGGGTTATGCGTTATACGTTATGCGTTTTGCGTTATGCGTTATGCGTTATGCGTGATGCGTTATGCGTTATGCGTTATACGTTATGCGTTATGCGTTATGCGTTATGCGTTATGCGTAATGCGTTATGCGTTGTGCGTTATGCGTTATGCGTTATACGTAATGCGTTATGCGTTATGAGTAATGCTTGATCCGACATGCGTTATGCGTTATACGTTAAGCGTTATGCGTTATGCGTTATGCTTTGTGCGTTATGCGTTATGCGTTATGAGTAATGCGTGATCCGTCATGCGTTATGCGTTATGCTATATGCGTTATGCCTTATGCCTTATGCGTTATACGTAATGCGTTATGCGTTATGAGTAATGCTTGATCCGATATCCGTTATGCGTTATGCGTTATGCGTTATGCGTTATGCGTTATGCGTTATGCGTTATGCGTTATGAGTAATACGTGATCCGTTATGCGTTATGGGTTATGCGTTATACGTTATGCGTTTTGCGTTATGCGTTATGCGTTATGCGTGATGCGTTATGCGTTATGCGTTATACGTTATGCGTTATGCGTTATGCGTTATGCCTTATGCCTTATGCGTTATGCGTTATGCGTTATGCGTTATGCGTTATGCTTTGTGCGTTATGCGTTATGCGTTATGAGTAATGCGTGATCCGTCATGCGTTATGCGTTATGCTATATGCGTTATGCCTTATGCCTTATGCGTTATGCGTTTTGCGTTATGCGTTATGCGTTATGCGTTATGCGTTATGCGTTATGCGTTATGCGTTTTGCGTTATTCGTTATGCGTTGTGCTTTATGCGTTATGCGTTATGGATTATGCGTTATGCGTTGTGCGTTATGAGTAATGCTGGATCCGTTATGCGATATGCGTTTTGCGTTATTCGTTATGCGTTGTGCTTTATGCGTTATGCGTTATGGATTATGCGTTATGCGATATTCGTTACGTGTTATGCGTTATGCGTTATGCGTTATTTCGTTATGCGTTATGCGTTGTGCGTTATGCGTTATGCGTTATGCGTTATGCGTTATGCGTTATGCGTTATGCGTTATACGTTATGCGTTATGCGTTATGCGTTATGCGTTATGCGTTATGAGTAATGCGTGATCCGTTATGCGTTATGGGTTATGCGTTATACGTAATGCGTTATGCGTTATGAGTAATGCTTTATCCAATATCCGTTATGCGTTATGCGTTATGCGTTATGCGTTATGCGTTATGCGTTATGCGTTATGCGTTATGCGTTATGCGTTATGCGTTATGAGTAATGCGTGATCCGTTATGCGTTATGGGTTATGCGTTATACGTTATGCGTTTTGCGTTATGCGTTATGCGTTATGCGTGATGCGTTATGCGTTATGCGTTATACGTTATGCGTTATGCGTTATGCGTTATGCGTAATGCGTTATGCGTTGTGCGTTATGCGTTATGCGTTATACGTAATGCGTTATGCGTTATGAGTAATGCTTGATCCGACATGCGTTATGCGTTATACGTTAAGCGTTATGCGTTATGCGTTATGCTTTGTGCGTTATGCGTTATGCGTTATGAGTAATGCGTGATCCGTCATGCGTTATGCGTTATGCTATATGCGTTATGCCTTATGCCTTATGCGTTATACGTAATGCGTTATGCGTTATGAGTAATGCTTGATCCGATATCCGTTATGCGTTATGCGTTATGCGTTATGCGTTATGCGTTATGCGTTATGCGTTATGAGTAATGCGTGATCCGTTATGCGTTATGGGTTATGCGTTATACGTTATGCGTTTTGCGTTATGCGTTATGCGTTATGCGTGATGCGTTATGCGTTATGCGTTATACGTTATGCGTTATGCGTTATGCGTTATGCGTTATGCGTAATGCGTTATGCGTTGTGCGTTATGCGTTATGCGTTATACGTAATGCGTTATGCGTTATGAGTAATGCTTGATCCGATATGCGTTATGCGTTATACGTTAAGCGTTATGCGTTATGCTTTGTGCGTTATACGTTATGCGTTATGAGTAATGCGTGATCCGTCATGCGTTATGCGTTATGCTATATGCGTTATGCCTTATGCCTTATGCGTTATACGTAATGCGTTATGCGTTATGAGTAATGCTTGATCCGATATGCGTTATGCGTTATGCGTTATGCGTTATGCGTTATGCGTTATGCGTTATGCGGTATCCGTTATGCGTTATACGTTATGCGTTATGCGATATTCGTTATGTGTTATGCGTTATGCGTTATGCGTTAGGCGTTATGCGTTATGCGTTATGCGTTATGCGTTATGCGTTATGCGCTATGCGTTATGCGTTTTGCGTTATGAGTAATGCGTTATGCGTTATGAGTAATGCGTGATCCCTAATGCGTTATGCGTTATGAGTAATGCGTGATCCGTTATGTGTTATGCGTTATGCGTTATGCTTTGTGCGTTATGCGTTATGCGTTATGAGTAATGCGTGATCCGTCATGCGTTATGCGTTATGCTATATGCGTTATGCCTTATGCCTTATGCTTTATGCGTTATACGTAATGCGTTATGCGTTATGAGTAATGCTTGATCCGATATGCGTTATGCGGTATGCGTTATGCGTTACGAGTAATGATGGATCCGTAATGCGTTATGCGTTATGGATTATGCGCTATGCGTTATGCGTTATGAGTAATGCGTGATCCGTCATGCGTTATGCGTTATGCGTTATGCCTTATGCCTTATGCGTTAGGCGTTATGCGTCATGCGTTATGCGTTATGAGTTATGCTATATGCGTTATGCCTTATGCCTTATGCCTTATGTGTTAGGCGTTATGCGTTATGCGTTTTGCGTTATTCGTTATGCGTTGTGCTTTAAGCGTTATGCGTTATGTATTATGCGTTATGCGATATTCGTTATGTGTTATGCGTTATGCGTTATGCGTTATGCGTTATGCGTTATTCGTTATGCGTTATGCGTTGTGCGTTATGCGTTATGCGTTATGCGTTATGTGTTATGCGTTATGCGTTATTGCTTTATGCTTTGTGCGTTATGCGTTATGCGTTATGAGTAATGCGTGATCCGTCATACGTTATGCGTTATGCGTTGTGCGTTATGCGTTATGCGTTATGCGTTATACGTTATGCGTTATGCGTTTTGCGTTATTCGTTATGCGTTATGCGTTATGCGTTATGCGTTATGGATTATGCGTTATGCGTTATGCGTTATGAGTAATGCTGGATCCGTTATGCGTTATGCGTTTTGCGTTATTCGTTATGCGTTGTGCTTTATGCGTTATGCGTTATGGATATGCGTTATGCGATATACGTTACGTGTTATGCGTTATGCGTTATGCGTTATGCGTTATGCGTTATGCGTTATGCGTTATGCGTCATGCGTTATGCGTTATGAGTAATGCGTGATCCGTTATGCGTTATGCGTTATGCGTTATGCTATATGCGTTATGCCTTATGCCTTATGCGTTATACGTAATGGGTTGTGCGTTATGAGTAATGCTTGATCCGATATCCGTTATGCGTTATGCGTTATGCGTTATGCGTTATGCGTTATGCGTTATGCGTTATGCGTTATGCGTTATGCGTTATGCGTTATGAGTAATGCGTGATCCGTTATGCGTTATGGGTTATGCGTTATACGTTATGCGTTTTGCGTTATGCGTTATGCGTTATGCGTGATGCGTTATGCGTTATACGTTATGCGTTATGCGTTATGCGTTATGCGTAATGCGTTATGCGTTGTGCGTTATGCGTTATGCGTTATACGTAATGCGTTATGCGTTATGAGTAATGCTTGATCCGATATGCGTTATGCGTTATACGTTAAGCGTTATGCGTTATGCTTTGTGCGTTATGCGTTATGCGTTATGAGTAATGCGTGATCCGTCATGCGTTATGCGTTATGCTATATGCGTTATGTCTTATGCCTTATGCGTTATACGTAATGCGTTATGCGTTATGAGTAATGCTTGATCCGATATGCGTTATGCAGTATGCGTTATGCGTTATGCGTTATGCGTTATGCGTTATGCGTTATGCGTTATGCGTTATGCGTTATGCGTTATGCGGTATCCGTTATGCGTTATACGTTATGCGTTATGCGATATTCGTTATGTGTTAAGCGTTATGCGTTATGCGTTAGGCGTTATGCGTTATGCGTTATGCGTTATGCGTTATGCGCTATGCGTTATGAGTTTTGCGTTATGAGTAATGCGTTATGCGTTATGAGTAATGCGTGATCCCTTATGCGTTATGCGTTATGAGTAATGCGTGATCCGTTATGTGTTATGCGTTATGCGTTATGCGTTATGCGTTATGCGTTATGCGTTTTGCGTTATGCGTTATGCGTTATGTGTTATGGGTTATGCATTATGCGTTATGCGTTATGAGTAATGCGGTATGTGTTATGCGTTATGCGTTATGAGTAATGCGTGATCCGTTATGCGTTATGCGTTATGCGTTATGCGCTATGCGTTATGAGTTTTGCGTTATGAGTAATGCGTTATGCGTTATGAGTAATGCGTGATCCCTTATGCGTTATGCGTTATGAGTAATGCGTGATCCGTTATGTGTTATGCGTTATGCGTTATGCGTTTTGCGTTATGCGTTATGCGTTATGTGTTATGGGTTATTCGTTATGCGTTATGCGTTATGCGTTATGCGTTATACGTTATGCATTATGCGTTATGCGTTATGCGTTATGCTTTGTGCGTTATGCGTTATGCGTTATGAGTAATGCGTGATCCGTCATGCGTTATGCGTTATGCTATATGCGTTATGCCTTATGCCTTATGCTTTATGCGTTATACGTAATGCGTTATGCGTTATGAGTAATGCTTGATCCGATATGCGTTATGCGGTATGCGTTATGCGTTACGAGTAATGATGGATCCGTAATGCGTTATGCGTTATGGATTATGCGTTATGCGTTATGCGTTATGAGTAATGCGTGATCCGTCATGCGTTATGCGTTATGCTATATGCGTTATGCCTTATGCCTTATGCGTTAGGCGTTATGCGTTATGAGTTATGCTATATGCGTTATGCCTTATGCCTTATGCCTTATGCGTTAGGCGTTATGCGTTATGCGTTATGCGTTATGTGTTATGCGTTATGCGTTATGCGTTATGCGTTATGCGTTATGCGTTATGCGTTATGCGTTATGCGTTATGCGTTATGCGTTATGCGTTATGCGTTATGCGTTATGCGTTATGCGTTATGCGTTATGCGTTATGCGTTATACGTTATGCGTTATGCGTTATGGATTATGCGATATGCGTTATGCGTTATGAATAATGCTGGATCCGTTATGCGTTATGCGTTTTGCGTTATTCGTTATGCGTTGTGCTTTATGCGTTATGCGTTGTGTATTATGCGTTATGCGATATTCGTTATGTGTTATGCGTTATGCGTTATGCGTTATGCGTTATTCGTTATGCGTTATGCGTTGTGCGTTATGCGTTATGCGTTATGCGTTATGCGTTATGCGTTATGCTTTGTGCGTTATGCGTTATGCGTTATGAGTAATGCGTGATCCGTCATGCGTTATGCGTTATGCGTTGTGCGTTATGCGTTATGCGTTATGCGTTATACGTTATGCGTTATGCGTTTTGCGTTATTCGTTATGCGTTGTGCTTTATGCGTTATGCGTTATGGATTATGCGTTATGCGTTATGCGTTATGAGTAATGCTGGATCCGTTATGCGTTATGCGTTTTGCGTTATTCGTTATGCGTTGTGCTTTATGCGTTATGCGTTATGGATATGCGTTATGCGATATTCGTTACGTGTTATGCGTTATGCGTTATGCGTTATGCGTTATGCGTTATGCGTTATGCGTTATGCGTCATGCGTTATGCGTTATGAGTAATGCGTGATCCGTTATGCGTTATGCGATTTGCGTTATGCGTTATGCGTTATGCGTTATGCGTTATGCGTTATGCGTTATGCGTTATGCGTTATGCGTTATGCGTTATGCGTTATGCGTTATGCGTTATGCTTTGTGCGTTATGCGTTATGCGTTATGAGTAATGCTGGATCCGTTATGCGTTATGCGTTTTGCATTATTCGTTATGCGTTGTGCTTTATGCGTTATGCGTTATGGATATGCGTTATGCGATATACGTTACGTGTTATGCGTTATGCGTTATGCGTTATGCGTTATGCGTTATGCGTTATGCGTTATGCGTTATGCGTCATGCGTTATGCGTTATGAGTAATGCGTGATCCGTTATGCGTTATGCGTTATGCTATATGCGTTATGCCTTATGCCTTATGCGTTATACGTAATGCGTTGTGCGTTATGAGTAATGCTTGATCCGATATCCGTTATGCGTTATGCGTTATGCGTTATGCGTTATGCGTTATGCGTTATGCGTTATGCGTTATGCGTTATGCGTTATGCGTTATGCGTTATGCGTTATGCGTTATGCGTTATGAGTAATGCGTGATCCGTTATGCGTTATGGGTTATGCGTTATACGTTATGCGTTTTGCGTTATGCGTTATGCGTTATGCGTGATGCGTTATGCGTTATGCGTTATACGTTATGCGTTATGCGTTATGCGTTATGCGTTATGCGTAATGCGTTATGCGTTGTGCGTTATGCGTTATGCGTTATACGTAATGCGTTATGCGTTATGAGTAATGCTTGATCCGATATGCGTTATGCGTTATACGTTAAGCGTTATGCGTTATGCTTTGTGCGTTATGCGTTATGCGTTATGAGTAATGCGTGATCCGTCATGCGTTATGCGTTATGCTATATGCGTTATGTCTTATGCCTTATGCGTTATACGTAATGCGTTATGCGTTATGAGTAATGCTTGATCCGATATGCGTTATGCGGTATGCGTTATGCGTTATGCGTTATGCGTTATGCGTTATGCGTTATGCGTTATGCGTTATGCGTTATGCGTTATGCGGTATCCGTTATGCGTTATACGTTATGCGTTATGCGTTATGCGTTATGCGTTATGCTTTGTGCGTTATGCGTTATGCGTTATGAGTAATGCGTGATCCGTCATGCGTTATGCGTTATGCTATATGCGTTATGCCTTATGCCTTATGCTTTATGCGTTATACGTAATGCGTTATGCGTTATGAGTAATGCTTGATCCGATATGCGTTATGCGGTATGCGTTATGCGTTACGAGTAATGATGGATCCGTAATGCGTTATGCGTTATGGATTATGCGTTACGCGTTATGCGTTATGAGTAATGCGTGATCCGTCATGCGTTATGCGTTATGCTATATGCGTTATGCCTTATGCCTTATGCGTTAGGCGTTATGCGTTATGCGTTATGAGTTATGCTATATGCGTTATGCCTTATGCCTTATGCCTTATGCGTTAGGCGTTATGCGTTATGCGTTATGCGTTATGCGTTATGCGTTATGCGTTATGCGTTATGCGTTATGCGTTATGCGTTATGCGTTATACGTTATGCGTTATGCGTTATGGATTATGCGATATGCGTTATGCGTTATCAGTAATGCTGGATCCGTTATGCGTTATGCGTTTTGCGTTATTCGTTATGCGTTGTGCTTTATGCGTTATGCGTTATGTATTATGCGTTATGCGATATTCGTTATGTGTTATGCGTTATGCGTTATGCGTTATGCGTTATTCGTTATGCGTTATGCGTTGTGCGTTATGCGTTATGCGTTATGCGTCATGCGTTATGCGTTATGAGTAATGCGTGATCCGTTATGCGTTATGCGATTTGCGTTATGCGTTATGCGTTATGCGTTATGCGTTATGCGTTATGCGTTATGCGTTATGCGTTATGCGTTATGCGTTATGCGTTATGCGTTATGCGTTATGCGTTATGCGTTATGCGTTATGCTTTGTGCGTTATGCGTTATGCGTTATGAGTAATGCGTGATCCGTCATGCGTTATGCGTTATGCGTTGTGCGTTATGCGTTATGCGTTATGCGTTATGCGTTATGCTGGATCCGTTATGCGTTATGCGTTTTGCGTTATTCGTTATGCGTTGCGCTTTATGCGTTATGCGTTATGGATTATGCGTTATGCGTTATGCGTTATGAGTAATGCTGGATCCGTTATGCGTTATGCGTTTTGCGTTATTCGTTATGCGTTGTGCTTTATGCGTTATGCGTTATGGATATGCGTTATGCGATATTCGTTACGTGTTATGCGTTATGCGTTATGCGTTATGCGTTATGCGTTATGCGTTATGCGTTATGCGTTATGCGTCATGCGTTATGCGTTATGAGTAATGCGTGATCCGTTATGCGTTATGCGATTTGCGTTATGCGTTATGCGTTATGCGTTATGCGTTATGCGTTATGCGTTATGCGTTATGCGTTATGCGTTATGCGTTATGAGTAATGCGTGATCCGTTATGCGTTATGCGTTATGCGTTATGCGTTATGAGTAATGCGTGATCCGTTATGCGTTATGCGTTATGCGTTTTGCGTTATGAGTTATGCGTTATGCGTTATGCGTTATACGTTAAGCGTTATGCGTTATGAGTAATGCGTGATCCGTTATGCGTTATGCGTTATGCGTGATGCGTTATGCGTTATGCGTTATGCGTTATGCGTTATGTGTTATGCGTTATGCGGTATGCGTAATGCGTTATAAGTAATGCTGGATCCGTTATGCGTTATGCGTTTTGCGTTATTCGTTATGCGTTGTGCTTTATGCGTTATGCGTTATGGATTATGCGTTATGCGACATTCGTTATGTGTTATGCGTTATGCGTTATGCGTTATGCGTTATGCGTTATGCGTTATGCGTTATGCGTTATGCGTTATGCGTTATGCGTTATACGTAATGCGTTATGCGTTATGAGTAATGCTTGATCCGATATCCGTTATGCGTTATGCGTTATGCGTTATGCGTTATGCGTTATGCGTTATGCGTTATGAGCAATGCGTGATCCGTTATGCGTTATGGGTTATGCGTTATACGTTATGCGTTTTGCGTTATGCGTTATGCGTTATGCGTTATGCGTTATGCCTTATGCGTTATGCGTTGTGCGTTATGCGTTATGCGTTATGCGTTATGCGTTATGCGTTATGCGTTATGCGTTATGCGTTATGCGTTATGCGTTATGCGTTATGCGTTATGCGTTATGCGTTATGCGTTATGCGTTATGCGTTATGCGTTATGCGTTATGCGTTATGCGTTATGCGTTATGCGTTATGCGTTATGCGTTATGCGTTATGAATAATGCTTGATCCGATATGCGTTATGCGGTATGCGTTATGCGTTATGAGTAATGCTGGATCCGTTATGTGTTATGCGTTATGGATTATGCGTTATGCGTTATGAGTAATGCTGGATCCGTTATGCGTTATGCGTTTTGCGTTATGCGTTATGCGTTATGCGTTATGCGTTATGCGTTATGCGTTATGCGTTATGCGTTATGCGTTATGCGTTATGCGTTATGCGTTATGCGTTATGCGTTATGCGTTATGCGTTATGCTTTGTGCGTTATGCGTTATGCGTTATGAGTAATGCTTGATCCGATATGCGTTATGCGGTATGCGTTATGCGTTATGAGTAATGCTGGATCCGTTATGTGTTATGCGTTATGGATTATGCGTTATGCGTTATGAGTAATGCTGGATCCGTTATGCGTTATGCGTTTTGCGTTATTCGTTATGCGTTATGCGTTATGCGTTATGCGTTATGCGTTATGCTTTGTGCGTTATGCGTTATGCGTTATGAGTAATGCGTGATCCGTCATGCGTTATGCGTTATGCTATATGCGTTATGCCTTATGCCTTATGCTTTATGCGTTATACGTAATGCGTTATGCGTTATGAGTAATGCTTGATCCGATATGCGTTATGCGGTATGCGTTATACGTTACGAGTAATGATGGATCCGTAATGCGTTATGCGTTATGGATTATGCGTTATGCGTTATGCGTTATGAGTAATGCGTGATCCGTCATGCGTTATGCGTTATGCTATATGCGTTATGCCTTATGCCTTATGCGTTAGGCGTTATGCGTTATGAGTTATGCTATATGCGTTATGCCTTATGCCTTATGCCTTATGCGTTAGGCGTTATGCGTTATGCGTTATGCGTTATGCGTTATGCGTTATGCGTTATGCGTTATGCGTTATGCGTTATGCGTTATGCGTTATGCGTTATGCGTTATGCGTTATGCGTTATGCGTTATGCGTTATGCGTTATGCGTTATACGTTATGCGTTATGCGTTATGGATTATGCGATATGCGTTATGCGTTATGAGTAATGCTGGATCCGTTATGCGTTATGCGTTTTGCGTTATTCGTTATGCGTTGTGCTTTATGCGTTATGCGTTATGTATTATGCGTTATGCGATATTCGTTATGTGTTATGCGTTATGCGTTATGCGTTATGCGTTATTCGTTATGCGTTATGCGTTGTGCGTTATGCGTTATGCGTTATGCGTTATGCGTTATGCGTTATGCTTTGTGCGTTATGCGTTATGCGTTATGAGTAATGCGTGATCCGTCATGCGTTATGCGTTATGCGTTGTGCGTTATGCGTTATGCGTTATGCGTTATACGTTATGCGTTATGCGTTTTGCGTTATTCGTTATGCGTTGTGCTTTATGCGTTATGCGTTATGGATTATGCGTTATGCGTTATGAGTAATGCTGGATCCGTTATGCGTTATGCGTTTTGCGTTATTCGTTATGCGTTGTGCTTTATGCGTTATGCGTTATGGATATGCGCTATGCGATATTCGCTACGTGTTATGCGTTATGCGTTATGCGTTATGCGTTATGCGTTATGCGTTATGCGTTATGCGTTATGCGTCATGCGTTATGCGTTATGAGTAATGCGTGATCCGTTATGAGTTATGCGATTTGCGTTATGCGTTATGCGTTATGCGTTATGCGTTATGCGTTATGCGTTATGCGTTATGCGTTATGCGTTATGCGTTATGCGTTATGCGTTATGCTTTGTGCGTTATGCGTTATGCGTTATGAGTAATGCTGGATCCGTTATGCGTTATGCGTTTTGCGTTATTCGTTATGCGTTGTGCTTTATGCGTTATGCGTTATGGATATGCGTTATGCGATATACGTTACGTGTTATGCGTTATGCGTTAAGCGTTATGCGTTATGCGTTATGCGTTATGCGTTATGCGTTATGCGTCATGCGTTATGCGTTATGAGTAATGCGTGATCCGTTATGCGTTATGCGTTATGCTATATGCGTTATGCCTTATGCCTTATGCGTTATACGTAATGCGTTGTGCGTTATGAGTAATGCTTGATCCGATATCCGTTATGCGTTATGCGTTATGCGTTATGCGTTATGCGTTATGCGTTATGAGTAATGCGTGATCCGTTATGCGTTATGGGTTATGCGTTATACGTTATGCGTTTTGCGTTATGCGTTATGCGTGATGCGTTATGCGTTATGCGTTATACGTTATGCGTTATGCGTTATGCGTTATGCGTAATGCGTTATGCGTTGTGCGTTATGCGTTATGCGTTATACGTAATGCGTTATGCGTTATGAGTAATGCTTGATCCGATATGCGTTATGCGTTATACGTTAAGCGTTATGCGTTATGCTTTGTGCGTTATGCGTTATGCGTTATGAGTAATGCGTGATCCGTCATGCGTTATGCGTTATGCTATATGCGTTATGCCTTATGCCTTATGCGTTATACGTAATGCGTTATGCGTTATGAGTAATGCTTGATCCGATATGCGTTATGCGGTATGCGTTATGCGTTATGCGTTATGCGTTATGCGTTATGCGTTATGCGTTATGCGTTATGCGTTATGCGTTATGCGTTATGCGTTATGCGGTATCCGTTATGCGTTATACATTATGCGTTATGCGATATTCGTTATGTGTTATGCGTTATGCGTTATGCGTTATGCGTTATGCGTTATGAGTAATGCGTGATCCGTTATGCATTATGCGTTATGCGTTATGAGTAATGCGGTATGTGTTATGCGTTATGCGTTATGAGTAATGCATGATCCGTTATGCGTTATGCGTTATGCGTTATGCGCTATGCGTTATGCGTTTTGCGTTATGAGTAATGCGTGATCCGTTATGCGTTATGCGTTATGCGTTATGCGCTATGCGTTATGAGTTTTGCGTTATGAGTAATGCGTTATGCGTTATGAGTAATGCGTGATCCCTTATGCGTTATGCGTTATGAGTAATGCGTGATCCGTTATGTGTTATGCGTTATGCGTTATGCGTTTTGCGTTATGCGTTATGCGTTATGTGTTATGGGTTATTCGTTATGCGTTATGCGTTATGCGTTATGCGTTATGCGTTATACGTTATGCGTTATGCGTTATGCGTTATGCGTTATGCTTTGTGCGTTATGCGTTATGCGTTATGAGTAATGCGTGATCCGTCATGCGTTATGCGTTATGCTATATGCGTTATGCCTTATGCCTTATGCTTTATGCGTTATACGTAATGCGTTATGCGTTATGAGTAATGCTTGATCCGATATGCGTTATGCGGTATGCGTTATACGTTACGAGTAATGATGGATCCGTAATGCGTTATGCGTTGTGGATTATGCGTAATGCGTTATGCGTTATGAGTAATGCGTGATCCGTCATGCGTTATGCGTTATGCTATATGCGTTATGCCTTATGCCTTATGCGTTAGGCGTTATGCGTTATGAGTTATGCTATATGCGTTATGCCTTATGCCTTATGCCTTATGCGTTAGGCGTTATGCGTTATGCGTTATGCGTTATGCGTTATGCGTTATGCGTTATGCGTTATGCGTTATGCGTTATGCGTTATGCGTTATGCGTTATGCGTTATGCGTTATGCGTTATGCGTTATGCGTTATGCGTTATGCGTTATGCGTTATGCGTTATGCGTTATGCGTTATGCGTTATACGTTATGCGTTATGCGTTATGGATTATGCGATATGCGTTATGCGTTATGAGTAATGCTGGATCCGTTATGCGTTATGCGTTTTGCGTTATTCGTTATGCGTTGTGCTTTATGCGTTATGCGTTATGTATTATGCGTTATGCGATATTCGTTATGTGTTATGCGTTATGCGTTATGCGTTATGCGTTATGCGTTATTCGTTATGCGTTATGCGTTGTGCGTTATGCGTTATGCGTTATGCGTTATGCGTTATGCGTTATGCTTTGTGCGTTATGCGTTATGCGTTATGAGTAATGCGTGATCCGTCATGCGTTATGCGTTATGCGTTGTGCGTTATGCGTTATGCGTTATGCGTTATACGTTATGCGTTATGCGTTTTGCGTTATTCGTTATGCGTTGTGCTTTATGCGTTATGCGTTATGGATTATGCGTTATGCGTTATGCGTTATGAGTAATGCGTGATCCGTTATACGTTATGCGATTTGCGTTATGCGTTATGCGTTATGCGTTATGCGTTATGCGTTATGCGTTATGCGTTATGCGTTATGCGTTATGCGTTATGCGTTATGCGTTATGCTTTGTGCGTTATGCGTTATGCGTTATGAGTAATGCTGGATCCGTTATGCGTTATGCGTTTTGCGTTATTCGTTATGCGTTGTGCTTTATGCGTTATGCGTTATGGATATGCGTTATGCGATATACGTTACGTGTTATGCGTTATGCGTTATGCGTTATGCGTTATGCGTTATGCGTTATGCGTTATGCGTTATGCGTCATGCGTTATGCGTTATGAGTAATGCGTGATCCGTTATGCGTTATGCGTTATGCTATATGCGTTATGCCTTATGCCTTATGCGTTATACGTAATGCGTTGTGCGTTATGAGTAATGCTTGATCCGATATCCGTTATGCGTTATGCGTTATGCGTTATGCGTTATGCGTTATGCGTTATGCGTTATGCGTTATGAGTAATGCGTGATCCGTTATGCGTTATGGGTTATGCGTTATACGTTATGCGTTTTGCGTTATGCGTTATGCGTTATGCGTGATGCGTTATGCGTTATGCGTTATACGTTATTCGTTATGCGTTATGCGTTATGCGTAATGCGTTATGCGTTGTGCGTTATGCGTTATGCGTTATACGTAATGCGTTATGCGTTATGAGTAATGCTTGATCCGATATGCGTTATGCGTTATACGTTAAGCGTTATGAGTAAGGTTTGTGCGTAATGCGTTATGCGTTATGAGTAATGCGTGATCCGTCATGCGTTATGCGTTATGCTATATGCGTTATGTCTTATGCCTTATGCGTTATACGTAATGCGTTATGCGTTATGAGTAATGCTTGATCCGATATGCGTTATGCGGTATGCGTTATGCGTTATGCGTTATGCGTTATGCGGTATGCGTTATGCGTTATGCGTTATGCGTTATGCGGTATCCGTTATGCGTTATACGTTATGCGGTATGCGTTATGCGTTATGCGTTATGCTTTGTGCGTTATGCGTTATGCGTTATGAGTAATGCGTGATCCGTCATGCGTTATGCGTTATGCTATATGCGTTATTGCTTATGCCTTATGCTTTATGCGTTATATGTAATGCGTTATGCGTTATGAGTAATGCTTGATCCGATATGCGTTATGCGGTATGCGTTATGCGTTACGAGTAATGATGGATCCGTAATGCGTTATGCGTTATGGATTATGCGTTATGCGTTATGCGTTATGAGTAATGCGTGATCCGTCATGCGTTATGCGTTATGCTATATGCGTTATGCCTTATGCCTTATGCGTTAGGCGTTATGCGTTATGCGTTATGAGTTATGCTATATGCGTTATGCCTTATGCCTTATGCCTTATGCGTTAGGCGTTATGCGTTATGCGTTATGCGTTATGCGTTATGCGTTATGCGTTATGCGTTATGCGTTATGCGTTATGCGTTATGCGTTATGCGTTATGCGTTATGCGTTATGCGTTATGCGTTATGCGTTATGCGTTATGCGTTATGCGTTATGCGTTATGCGTTATGCGTTATACGTTATGCGTTATGCGTTATGGATTATGCGATATGCGTTATGCGTTATCAGTAATGCTGGATCCGTTATGCGTTATGCGTCTTGCGTTATTCGTTATGCGTTGTGCTTTATGCGTTATGCGTTATGTATTATGCGTTATGCGATATTCGTTATGTGTTATGCGTTATGCGTTATGCGTTATGCGTTATTCGTTATGCGTTATGCGTTGTGCGTTATGCGTTATGCGTTATGCGTCATGCGTTATGCGTTATGAGTAATGCGTGATCCGTTATGCGTTATGCGATTTGCGTTATGCGTTATGCGTTATGCGTTATGCGTTATGCGTTATGCGTTATGCGTTATGCGTTATGCGTTATGCGTTATGCTTTGTGCGTTATGCGTTATGCGTTATGAGTAATGCGTGATCCGTCATGCGTTATGCGTTATGCGTTGTGCGTTATGCGTTATGCGTTATGCGTTATGCGTTATGCTGGATCCGTTATGCGTTATGCGTTTTGCGTTATTCGTTATGCGTTGCGCTTTATGCGTTATGCGTTATGGATTATGCGTTATGCGTTATGCGTTATGAGTAATGCTGGATCCGTTATGCGTTATGCGTTTTGCGTTATTCGTTATGCGTTGTGCTTTATGCGTTATGCGTTATGGATATGCGTTATGCGATATTCGTAACGTGTTATGCGTTATGCGTTATGCGTTATGCGTTATGCGTTATGCGTTATGCGTTATGCGTTATGCGTCATGCGTTATGCGTTATGAGTAATGCGTGATCCGTTATGCGTTATGCGATTTGCGTTATGCGTTATGCGTTATGCGTTATGCGTTATGCGTTATGCGTTATGCGTTATGCGTTATGCGTTATGAGTAATGCGTGATCCGTTATGCGTTATGCGTTATGCGTTATGCGTTATGCATTATGCGTTATGAGTAATGCGTGATCCGTTATGCGTTATGCGTTATGCGTTTTGCGTTATGAGTTATGCGTTATGCGTTATGAGTTATGCGTTATGCGTTATGCGTTATGCGTTATGCGTTATGCGTGATGCGTTATGCGTTATGCGTTATGCGTTATGCGTTATGCGTTATGCGTTATCCGTTATGCGTTATACGTTAAGCGTTATGCGTTATGAGTAATGCGTGATCCGTTATGCGTTATGCGTTATGCGTGATGCGTTATGCGTTATGCGTTATGCGTTATGCGTTATGCGTTATGCGTTATGCGGTATGCGTAATGCGTTATGAGTAATGCTGGATCCGTTATGCGTTTTGCGTTATTCGTTATGCGTTGTGCTTTATGCGTTATGCGTTATGGATTATGCGTTATGCGACATTCGTTATGTGTTATGCGTTATGCGTTATGCGTTATGCGTTATGCGTTATGCGTTATGCGTTATTCGTTATGCGTTATGCGTTATGCGTTATACGTAATGCGTTATGCGTTATGAGTAATGCTTGATCCGATATCCGTTATGCGTTATGCGTTATGCGTTATGCGTTATGCGTTATGCGTTATGCGTTATGCGTTATGAGCAATGCGTGATCCGTTATGCGTTATGGGTTATGCGTTATACGTTATGCGTTTTGCGTTATGCGTTATGCGTTATGCGTTATGCGTTATGCCTTATGCGTTATGCGTTGTGCGTTATGCGTTATGCGTTATGCGTTATGCGTTATGCGTTATGCGTTATGCGTTATGCGTTATGCGTTATGCGTTATGCGTTATGCGTTATGCGTTATGCGTTATGCGTTATGCGTTATGCGTTATGCGTTATCCGTTATGCGTTATGCGTTATGCGTTATGCGTTATGCGTTATGCGTTATGCGTTATGCGTTATGCTTTGTGCGTTATGCGTTATGCGTTATGAGTAATGCGTGATCCGTTATGCGTTATGGGTTATGCGTTATACGTTATGCGTTTTGCGTTATGCGTTATGCGTTATGCGTGATGCGTTATGCGTTATGCGTTATACGTTATGCGTTATGCGTTATGCGTTATGCGTAATGCGTTATGCGTTGTGCGTTATGCGTTATGCGTTATACGTAATGCGTTATGCGTTATGAGTAATGCTTGATCCGATATGCGTTATGCGTTATACGTTAAGCGTTATGCGTTATGCTTTGTGCGTTATGCGTTATGCGTTATGAGTAATGCGTGATCCGTCATGCGTTATGCGTTATGCTATATGCGTTATGTCTTATGCCTTATGCGTTATACGTAATGCGTTATGCGTTATGAGTAATGCTTGATCCGATATGCGTTATGCGGTATGCGTTATGCGTTATGCGTTATGCGTTATGCGTTATGCGTTATGCGTTATGCGTTATGCGTTATGCGTTATGCGGTATCCGTTATGCGTTATACGTTATGCGTTATGCGATATTCGTTATGTGTTATGCGTTATGCGTTATGCGTTAGGCGTTATGCGTTATGCGTTATGCGTTATGCGTTATGCGCTATGCGTTATGAGTTTTGCGTTATGAGTAATGCGTTATGCGTTATGAGTAATGCGTGATCCCTTATGCGTTATGCGTTATGAGTAATGCGTGATCCGTTATGTGTTATGCGTTATGCGTTATGCGTTATGCGTTTTGCGTTATGCGTTATGCGTTATGTGTTATGGGTTATGCATTATGCGTTATGCGTTATGAGTAATGCGGTATGTGTTATGCGTTATGCGTTATGAGTAATGCGTGATCCGTTATGCGTTATGCGTTATGCGTTATGCGCTATGCGTTATGAGTTTTGCGTTATGAGTAATGCGTTATGCGTTATGAGTAATGCGTGATCCCTTATGCGTTATGTGTTATGAGTAATGCGTGATCCGTTATGTGTTATGCGTTATGCGTTATGCGTTTTGCGTTATGCGTTATGCGTTATGTGTTATGGGTTATTCGTTATGCGTTATGCGTAATGCGTTATGCGTTATGCGTTATACGTTATGCGTTATGCGTTATGCGTTATGCGTTATGCTTTGTGCGTTATGCGTTATGCGTTATGAGTAATGCGTGATCCGTCATGCGTTATGCGTTATGCTATATGCGTTATGCCTTATGCCTTATGCTTTATGCGTTATACGTAATGCGTTATGCGTTATGAGTAATGCTTGATCCGATATGCGTTATGCGGTATGCGTTATGCGTTACGAGTAATGATGGATCCGTAATGCGTTATGCGTTATGGATTATGCGTTATGCGTTATGCGTTATGAGTAATGCGTGATCCGTCATGCGTTATGCGTTATGCTATATGCGTTATGCCTTATGCCTTATGCGTTAGGCGTTATGCGTTATGAGTTATGCTATATGCGTTATGCCTTATGCCTTATGCCTTATGCGTTAGGCGTTATGCGTTAAGCGTTATGCGTTATGTGTTATGCGTTATGCGTTATGCGTTATGCGTTATGCGTTATGCGTTATGCGTTATGCGTTATGCGTTATGCGTTATGCGTTATGCGTTATGCGTTATGCGTTATGCGTTATGCGTTATGCGTTATGCGTTATACGTTATGCGTTATGCGTTATGGATTATGCGATATGCGTTATGCGTTATGAATAATGCTGGATCCGTTATGCGTTATGCGTTTTGCGTTATTCGTTATGCGTTGTGCTTTATGCGTTATGTGTTATGTATTATGCGTTATGCGATATTCGTTATGTGTTATGCGTTATGCGTTATGCGTTATGCGTTATTCGTTATGCGTTATGCGTTGTGCGTTATGCGTTATGCGTTATGCGTTATGCGTTATGCGTTATGCTTTGTGCGTTATGCGTTATGCGTTATGAGTAATGCGTGATCCGTCATGCGTTATGCGTTATGCGTTGTGCGTTATGCGTTATGCGTTATGCGTTATACGTTATGCGTTATGCGTTTTGCGTTATTCGTTATGCGTTGTGCTTTATGCGTTATGCGTTATGGATTATGCGTTATGCGTTATGCGTTATGAGTAATGCTGGATCCGTTATGCGTTTTGCGTTATTCGTTATGCGTTGTGCTTTATGCGTTATGCGTTATGGATATGCGTTATGCGATATTCGTTACGTGTTATGCGTTATGCGTTATGCGTTATGCGTTATGCGTTATGCGTTATGCCTTATGCCTTATGCGTTATACGTTATGCGTTATGCGTTATGCGTTATGCGTTATGCGTTATGCGTTATGCGTTATGCGTTATGCGTTATGCGTTATGCGTTATGCGTTATGCGTTATGCGTTATACGTTATGCGTTATGCGTTATGGATTATGCGATATGCGTTATGCGTTATGAGTAATGCTGGATCCGTTATGCGTTATGCGTTTTGCGTTATTCGTTATGCGTTGTGCTTTATGCGTTATGCGTTATGTATTATGCGTTATGCGATATTCGTTATGTGTTATGCGTTATGCGTTATGCGTTATGCGTTATTCGTTATGCGTTATGCGTTGTGCGTTATGCGTTATGCGTTATGCGTTATGCGTTATGCGTTATGCTTTGTGCGTTATGCGTTATGCGTTATGAGTAATGCGTGATCCGTCATGCGTTATGCGTTATGCGTTGTGCGTTATGCGTTATGCGTTATGCGTTATACGTTATGCGTTATGCGTTTTGCGTTATTCGTTATGCGTTGTGCTTTATGCGTTATGCGTTATGGATTATGCGTTATGCGTTATGCGTTATGAGTAATGCTGGATCCGTTATGCGTTATGCGTTTTGCGTAATCGTTATGCGTTGTGCTTTATGCGTTATGCGTTATGGATATGCGTTATGCGATATTCGTTACGTGTTATGCGTTATGCGTTATGCGTTATGCGTTATGCGTTATGCGTTATGCGTTATGCGTTATGCGTTATGCGTTATGCGTTATGCGTCATGCGTTATGCGTTATGAGTAATGCGTGATCCGTTATGCGTTATGCGATTTGCGTTATGCGTTATGCGTTATGCGTTATGCGTTATGCGTTATGCGTTATGCGTTATGCGTTATGCGTTATGCGTTATGCGTTATGCGTTATGCGTTATGCGTTATGCGTTATGCTTTGTGCGTTATGCGTTATGCGTTATGAGTAATGCTGGATCCGTTATGCGTTATGCGTTTTGCGTTATTCGTTATGCGTTGTGCTTTATGCGTTATGCGTTATGGATATGCGTTATGCGATATACGTTACGTGTTATGCGTTATGCGTTATGCGTTATGCGTTATGCGTTATGCGTTATGCGTTATGCGTTATGCGTTATGCGTCATGCGTTATGCGTTATGAGTAATGCGTTATGCGTTATGCGTTATGCGTTATGCTATATGCGTTATGCCTTATGCCTTATGCGTTATACGTAATGCGTTGTGCGTTATGAGTAATGCTTGATCCGATATCCGTTATGCGTTATGCGTTATGCGTTATGCGTTATGCGTTATGCGTTATGCGTTATGCGTTATGCGTTATGCGTTATGCGTTATGCGTTATGAGTAATGCGTGATCCGTTATGCGTTATGGGTTATGCGTTATACGTTATGCGTTTTGCGTTATGCGTTATGCGTTATGCGTGATGCGTTATGCGTTATGCGTTATACGTTATGCGTTATGCGTTATGCGTTATGCGTAATGCGTTATGCGTTGTGCGTTATGCGTTATGCGTTATGCTTTGTGCGTTATGCGTTATGCGTTATGAGTAATGCGTGATCCGTCATGCGTTATGCGTTATGCTATATGCGTTATGTCTTATGCCTTATGCGTTATACGTAATGCGTTATGCGTTATGAGTAATGCTTGATCCGATATGCGTTATGCGGTTTGCGTTATGCGTTATGCGTTATGCGTTATGCGTTATGCGTTATGCGTTATGCGTTATGCGTTATGCGGTATCCGTTATGCGTTATACGTTATGCGTTATGCGTTATGCGTTATGCGTTATGCTTTGTGCGTTATGCGTTATGCGTTATGAGTAATGCGTGATCCGTCATGCGTTATGCGTTATGCTATATGCGTTATTGCTTATGCCTTATGCTTTATGCGTTATACGTAATGCGTTATGCGTTATGAGTAATGCTTGATCCGATATGCGTTATGCGGTATGCGTTATGCGTTACGAGTAATGATGGATCCGTAATGCGTTATGCGTTATGGATTATGCGTTATGCGTTATGCGTTATGAGTAATGCGTGATCCGTCATGCGTTATGCGTTATGCTATATGCGTTATGCCTTATGCCTTATGCGTTAGGCGTTATGCGTTATGCGTTATGCGTTATGAGTTATGCTATATGCGTTATGCCTTATGCCTTATGCGTTAGGCGTTATGCGTTATGCGTTATGCGTTATGCGTTATGCGTTATGCGTTATGCGTTATGCGTTATGCGTTATGCGTTATGCGTTATGCGTTATGCGTTATGCGTTATGCGTTATGCGTTATGCGTTATGCGTTATGCGTTATGCGTTATGCGTTATGCGTTATGCGTTATGCGTTATACGTTATGCGTTATGCGTTATGGATTATGCGATATGCGTTATGCGTTATCAGTAATGCTGGATCCGTTATGCGTTATGCGTTTTGCGTTATTCGTTATGCGTTGTGCTTTATGCGTTATGCGTTATGTATTATGCGTTATGCGATATTCGTTATGTGTTATGCGTTATGCGTTATGCTGGATCCGTTATGCGTTATGCGTTTTGCGTTATTCGTTATGCGTTGTGCTTTATGCGTTATGCGTTATGGATATGCGTTATGCGATATTCGTTACGTGGTATGCGTTATGCGTTATGCGTTATGCGTTATGCGTTATGCGTTATGCGTTATGCGTTATGCGTTATGCGTTATGAGTAATGCGTGATCCGTTATGCGTTATGGGTTATGCGTTATACGTTATGCGTTTTGCGTTATGCGTTATGCGTTATGCGTGATGCGTTATGCGTTATGCGTTATACGTTATGCGTTATGCGTTATGCGTTATGCGTAATGCGTTATGCGTTGTGCGTTATGCGTTATGCGTTATGCTTTGTGCGTTATGCGTTATGCGTTATGAGTAATGCGTGATCCGTCATGCGTTATGCGTTATGCTATATGCGTTATGTCTTATGCCTTATGCGTTATACGTAATGCGTTATGCGTTATGAGTAATGCTTGATCCGATATGCGTTATGCGGTTTGCGTTATGCGTTATGCGTTATGCGTTATGCGTTATGCGTTATGCGTTATGCGTTATGCGTTATGCGGTATCCGTTATGCGTTATACGTTATGCGTTATGCGTTATGCGTTATGCGTTATGCTTTGTGCGTTATGCGTTATGCGTTATGAGTAATGCGTGATCCGTCATGCGTTATGCGTTATGCTATATGCGTTATTGCTTATGCCTTATGCTTTATGCGTTATACGTAATGCGTTATGCGTTATGAGTAATGCTTGATCCGATATGCGTTATGCGGTATGCGTTATGCGTTACGAGTAATGATGGATCCGTAATGCGTTATGCGTTATGGATTATGCGTTATGCGTTATGCGTTATGAGTAATGCGTGATCCGTCATGCGTTATGCGTTATGCTATATGCGTTATGCCTTATGCCTTATGCGTTAGGCGTTATGCGTTATGCGTTATGAGTTATGCTATATGCGTTATGCCTTATGCCTTATGCCTTATGCGTTAGGCGTTATGCGTTATGCGTTATGCGTTATGCGTTATGCGTTATGCGTTATGCGTTATGCGTTATGCGTTATGCGTTATGCGTTATGCGTTATGCGTTATGCGTTATGCGTTATGCGTTATGCGTTATGCGTTATGCGTTATGCGTTATGCGTTATGCGTTATGCGTTATGCGTTATACGTTATGCGTTATGCGTTATGGATTATGCGATATGCGTTATGCGTTATCAGTAATGCTGGATCCGTTATGCGTTATGCGTTTTGCGTTATTCGTTATGCGTTGTGCTTTATGCGTTATGCGTTATGTATTATGCGTTATGCGATATTCGTTATGTGTTATGCGTTATGCGTTATGCTGGATCCGTTATGCGTTATGCGTTTTGCGTTATTCGTTATGCGTTGTGCTTTATGCGTTATGCGTTATGGATATGCGTTATGCGATATTCGTTACGTGGTATGCGTTATGCGTTATGCGTTATGCGTTATGCGTTATGCGTTATGCGTTATGCGTCATGCGTTATGCGTTATGAGTAATGCGTGATCCGTTATGCGTTATGCGATTTGCGTTATGCGTTATGCGTTATGCGTTATGCGTTATGCGTTATGCGTTATGCGTTATGCGTTATGCGTTATGCGTTATGAGTAATGCGTGATCCGTTATGCGTTATGCGTTATGCGTTATGCGTTATGCGTTATGCGTTATGAGTAATGCGTGATCCGTTATGCGTTATGCGTTATGCGTTTTGCGTTATGAGTTATGCGTTATGCGTTATGAGTTATGCGTTATGCGTTATGCGTTATGCGTTATGCGTTATGCGTGATGCGTTATGCGTTATGCGTTATGCGTTATGCGTTATGCGTTATGCGTTATCCGTTATGCGTTATACGTTAAGCGTTATGCGTTATGAGTAATGCGTGATCCGTTATGCGTTATGCGTTATGCGTGATGCGTTATGCGTTATGCGTTATGCGTTATGCGTTATGCGGTATGCGTAATGCGTTATGAGTAATGCTGGATCCGTTATGCGTTATGCGTTTTGCGTTATTCGTTATGCGTTGTGCTTTATGCGTTATGCGTTATGGATTATGCGTTATGCGACATTCGTTATGTGTTATGCGTTATGCGTTATGCGTTATGCGTTATGCGTTATGCGTCATGCGTTATGCGTTATGAGTAATGCGTGATCCGTTATGCGTTATGCGATTTGCGTTATGCGTTATGCGTTATGCGTTATGCGTTATGCGGTATGCGTAATGCGTTGTGAGTAATGCTGGATCCGTTATGCGTTATGCGTTTTGCGTTATTCGTTATGCGTTGTGCTTTATGCGTTATGCGTTATGGATTATGCGTTATGCGACATTCGTTATGTGTTATGCGTTATGCGTTATGCGTTATGCGTTATGCGTTATGCGTTATGCGTTATGCGTTATGCGTTATGCGTTATACGTAATGCGTTATGCGTTATGAGTAATGCTTGATCCGATATCCGTTATGCGTTATGCGTTATGCGTTATGCGTTATGCGTTATGCGTTATGCGTTATGCGTTATGCGTTATGAGCAATGCGTTATGCGTTATGCGTTATGCTTTGTGCGTTATGCGTTATGCGTTATGAGTAATGCGTGATCCGTCATGCGTTATGCGTTGTGCGTTATGCGTTATGCGTTATGCGTTATGCGTTATGCGTTGTGCTTTATGCGTTATGCGTTATGGATTATGCGTTATGCGTTATGCGTTATGAGTAATGCTGGATCCGTTATGCGTTATGCGTTTTGCGTTATACGTTATGCGTTATGCGTTATGCGTTATGCGTTATGCGTTATGCGTTATGCGTTGTGCGTTATGCGTTATGCGTTATGCGTTATGCGTTATGCGTTATGCGTTATGCGTTATGCGTTATGCGTTATGCGTTATGCGTTATGCGTTATGCGTTATGCGTTATGCGTTATGCGTTATGCGTTATGCGTTATGCGTTATGCTTTGTGCGTTATGCGTTATGCGTTATGAGTAATGCGTGATCCGTCATGCGTTATGCGTTATGCTATAATCGTTATGCCTTATGCCTTATGCGTTATGCGTTATGCGTTATGCGTTATGCGTTATGCGTTATGCTTTGTGCGTTATGCGTTATGCGTTATGAGTAATGCGTGATCCGTCATGCGTTATGCGTTATGCTATATGCGTTATGCCTTATGCCTTATGCGTTATGCGTTATGCGTTATGCGTTATGCGTTATGCGTTATGCGTTATGCGTTATACGTTATGCGTTATGCGTTATGCGTTATGCGTTATGCGTTTTGCGTTATTCGTTATGCGTTGTGCTTTATGCGTTATGCGTTATGGATTATGCGTTATGCGTTATGCGTTATGAGTAATGCTGGATCCGTTATGCGTTATGCGTTTTGCGTTATTCGTTATGCGTTGTGCTTTATGCGTTATGCGTTATGGATTATGCGTTATGCGATATTCGTTACGTGTTATGCGTTATGCGTTATTTCGTTATGCGTTATGCGTTGTGCGTTATGCGTTATGCGTTATGCGTTATGCGTTATGCGTTATGCGTTATGCGTTATGCGTTATACGTTATGCGTTATGCGTTATGCGTTATGCGTTATGCGTTATGAGTAATGCGTGATCCGTTATGCGTTATGGGTTATGCGTTATACGTAATGCGTTATGCGTTATGAGTAATGCTTTATCCGATATCCGTTATGCGTTATGCGTTATGCGTTATGCGTTATGCGTTATGCGTTATGCGTTATGCGTTATGCGTGATGCGTTATGCGTTATGCGTTATGCGTTATGCGTTATGCGTTATGCGTTATGCGTTATGCGTTATGCGGTATGCGTAATGCGTTATGAGTAGTGCTGGATCCGTTATGCGTTATGCGTTTTGCGTTATTCGTTATGCGTTGTGCTTTATGCGTTATGCGTTATGGATTATGCGTTATGCGATATTCGTTATGTGTTATGCGTTATGCGTTATGCGTTATGCGTTATGCGTTATGCGCTATGCGTTATGCGTTTTGCGTTATACGTTATGCGTTATGCGTTATGCGTTATGCGTAATGCGTTATGCGTTGTGCGTTATGCGTTATGCGTTATGCTTTGCGCGTTATGCGTTATGCGTTATGAGTAATGCGTGATCCGTCATGCGTTATGCGTTATGCTATATGCGTTATGCCTTATGCCTTATGCGTTATACGTAATGCGTTATGCGTTATGAGTAATGCTTGATCCGATATGCGTTATGCGGTATGCGTTATGCGTTATGCGTTATGCGTTATGCGTTATGCGTTATGCTTTGTGCGTTATGCGTTATGCGTTATGAGTAATGCGTGATCCGTCATGCGTTATGCGTTATGCTATATGCGTTATGCCTTATGCCTTATGCGTTATGCGTTATGCGTTATGCGTTATGCGTTATGCTTTGTGCGTTATGCGTTATGCGTTATGAGTAATGCTTGATCCGATATGCGTTATGCGGTATGCGTTATGCGTTATGAGTAATGCTGGATACGTTATGTGTTATGCGTTATGGATTATGCGTTATGCGTTATGAGTAATGCTGGATCCGTTATGCGTTATGCGTTTTGCGTTATTCGTTATGCGTTATGCGTTATGCGTTATGCGCTATGCGTTATGCGTTTTGCGTTATACGTTATGCGTTATGCGTTATGCGTTATGCGTAATGCGTTATGCGTTGTGCGTTATGCGTTATGCGTTATACGTAATGGGTTATGCGTTATGAGTAATGCTTGATCCGATATGCGTTATGCGTTATACGTTAAGCGTTATGCGTTATGCGTTATGCTTTGTGCGTTATGCGTTATGCGTTATGAGTAATGCGTGATCCGTCATGCGTTATGCGTTATGCTATATGCGTTATGCCTTATGCCTTATGCGTTATACGTAATGCGTTATGCGTTATGAGTAATGCTTGATCCGATATGCGTTATGCGGTATGCGTTATGCGTTATGCGTTATGCGTTATGCGTTATGCGTTATGCGTTATGCGTTATGCGTTATGCGTTTTGCGTTATTCGTTATGCGTTGTGCTTTATGCGTTATGCGTTATGGATTATGCGTTATGCGTTATGCGTTATGAGTAATGCTGGATCCGTTATGCGTTATGCGTTTTGCGTTATTCGTTATGCGTTGTGCTTTATGCGTTATGCGTTATGGATTATGCGTTATGCGATATTCGTTACGTGTTATGCGTTATGCGTTATGCGTTATTTCGTTATGCGTTATGCGTTATGCGTTATGCGTTTTGCGTTATGCGTTATGCGTTATGCGTTATGCGTTATGCGTTATGCGTTATGCGTTTTGCGTTATTCGTTATGCGTTATGCGTTATGCGTTATGCTTTGTGCGTTATGCGTTATGCGTTATGAGTAATGCGTGATCCGTCATGCGTTATGCGTTATGCTATATGCGTTATGCCTTATGCCTTATGCGTTATGCGTTATGCGTTATGCGTTATGCGTTATGCGTTATGCGTTATGCGTTATGCGTTATGCGTTATGCGTTATGCGTTATGCGTTATGCGTTTTGCGTTATTCGTTATGCGTTGTGCTTTATGCGTTATGCGTTATGGATTATGCGTTATGCGTTATGCGTTATGAGTAATGCTGGATCCGTTATGCGTTATGCGTTTTGCGTTATTCGTTATGCGTTGTGCTTTATGCGTTATGCGTTATGGATTATGCGTTATGCGATATTCGTTACGTGTTATGCGTTATGCGTTATTTCGTTATGCGTTATGCGTTGTGCGTTATGCGTTATGCGTTATGCGTTATGCGTTATGCGTTATGCGTTATGCGTTATGCGTTATGCGTTATACGTTATGCGTTATGCGTTATGCGTTATGCGTTATGCGTTATGAGTAATGCGTGATCCGTTATGCGTTATGGGTTATGCGTTATACGTAATGCGTTATGCGTTATGAGTAATGCTTTATCCGATATCCGTTATGCGTTATGCGTTATGCGTTATGCGTTATGCGTTATGCGTTATGCGTTATGCGTTATGCGTGATGCGTTATGCGTTATGCGTTATGCGTTATGCGTTATGCGTTATGCGTTATGCGTTATGCGTTATGCGTTATGCGTTATGCGGTATGCGTAATGCGTTATGAGTAGTGCTGGATCCGTTATGCGTTATGCGTTTTGCGTTATTCGTTATGCGTTGTGCTTTATGCGTTATGCGTTATGGATTATGCGTTATGCGATATTCGTTATGTGTTATGCGTTATGCGTTATGCGTTATGCGTTATGCGTTATGCGTTATGCGTTATGCGTTATGCGTTATGCGTTATGCGTTATGCGTTATGCGTTATACGTAATGCGTTATGCGTTATGAGTAATGCTTGATCCGATATCCGTTATGCGTTATGCGTTATGCGTTATGCGTTATGCGTTATGCGTTATGCGTTATGCGTTATGCGTTATGCGTTATGCGTTATGCGTTATGCGTTATGCGTTATGCGTTATGAGTAATGCGTGATCCGTTATGCGTTATGGGTTATGCGTTATACGTTATGCGTTTTGCGTTATGCGTTATGCGTTATGCGTTATGCGTTATGCCTTATGCGTTATGCGTTATGCGTTATGCGTTATGCGTTATGCGTTATGCGTTATGCGTTATGCGTTATGCGTTATGCTTTGTGCGTTATGCGTTATGCGTTATGAGTAATGCGTGATCCGTCATGCGTTATGCGTTATGCTATATGCGTTATGCCTTATGCCTTATGCGTTATGCGTTATGCGTTATGCGTTATGCGTTATGCTTTGTGCGTTATGCGTTATGCGTTATGAGTAATGCTTGATCCGATATGCGTTATGCGGTATGCGTTATGCGTTATGAGTAATGCTGGATACGTTATGTGTTATGCGTTATGGATTATGCGTTATGCGTTATGAGTAATGCTGGATCCGTTATGCGTTATGCGTTTTGCGTTATTCGTTATGCGTTATGCGTTATGCGTTATGCGCTATGCGTTATGCGTTTTGCGTTATACGTTATGCGTTATGCGTTATGCGTTATGCGTAATGCGTTATGCGTTGTGCGTTATGCGTTATGCGTTATACGTAATGGGTTATGCGTTATGAGTAATGCTTGATCCGATATGCGTTATGCGTTATACGTTAAGCGTTATGCGTTATGCGTTATGCTTTGTGCGTTATGCGTTATGCGTTATGAGTAATGCGTGATCCGTCGTGCGTTATGCGTTATGCTATATGCGTTATGCCTTATGCCTTATGCGTTATACGTAATGCGTTATGCGTTATGAGTAATGCTTGATCCGATATGCGTTATGCGGTATGCGTTATGCGTTATGCGTTATGCGTTATGCGTTATGCGTTATGCGTTATGCGTTATGCGTTATGCGTTATGCGTTTTGCGTTATTCGTTATGCGTTGTGCTTTATGCGTTATGCGTTATGGATTATGCGTTATGCGTTATGCGTTATGAGTAATGCTGGATCCGTTATGCGTTATGCGTTTTGCGTTATTCGTTATGCGTTGTGCTTTATGCGTTATGCGTTATGGATTATGCGTTATGCGATATTCGTTACGTGTTATGCGTTATGCGTTATGCGTTATTTCGTTATGCGTTATGCGTTGTGCGTTATGCGTTATGCGTTATGCGTTTATGCGTTATGCGTTATGCGTTATGCGTTATGCGTTATGCGTTATGCGTTATACGTTATGCGTTATGCGTTATGCGTTATGCGTTATGCGTTATGCGTTATGCGTTATGAGTAATGCGTGATCCGTTATGCGTTATGGGTTATGCGTTATACGTAATGCGTTATGCGTTATGAGTAATGCTTTATCCGATATCCGTTATGCGTTATGCGTTATGCGTTATGCGTTATGCGTTATGCGTTATGCGTTATGCGTTATGCGTTATGAGTAATGCGTGATCCGTTATGCGTTATGGGTTATGCGTTATACGTTATGCGTTTTGCGTTATGCGTTATGCGTTATGCGTGATGCGTTATGCGTTATACGTTATGCGTTATGCGTTATGCGTTATGCGTAATGCGTTATGCGTTGTGCGTTATGCGTTATGCGTTATACGTAATGCGTTATGCGTTATGCGTTATGACTAATGCTTGATCCGATATGCGTTATACGTTAAGCGTTATGCGTTATGCGTTATGCTTTGTGCGTTATTCGTTATGCGTTATGAGTAATGCGTGATCCGTCATGCGTTATGCGTTATGCTATATGCGTTATGCCTTATGCCTTATGCGTTATACGTAATGCGTTATGCGTTATGAATAATGCTTGATCCGATATGCGTTATGCGGTATGCGTTATGCGTTATGAATAATGCTGGATCCGTTATGTGTTATGCGTTATGGATTATGCGTTGTGCGTTTTGAGTAATGCTGGATCCGTTATGCGTTATGCGTTTTGCGTTATGCGTTATGCGTTATGCGTTATGCGTTATGCGTTATGCGTTATGCGTTATGCGTTATGCTTTGTGCGTTATGCGTTATGCGTTATGAGTAATGCTTGATCCGATATGCGTTATGCGGTATGCGTTATGCGTTATGAGTAATGCTGGATCCGTTATGTGTTATGCGTTATGGATTATGCGTTATGCGTTATGAGTAATGCTGGATCCGTTATGCGTTATGCGTTTTGCGTTATTCGTTATGCGTTATGCGTTATGCGTTAAGCGCTATGCGTTATGCGTTTTGCGTTATACGTTATGCGTTATGCGTTATGCGTTATGCGTAATGCGTTATGCGTTGTGCGTTATGCGTTATGCGTTATACGTAATGCGTTATGCGTTATGAGTAATGCTTGATCCGATATGCGTTATGCGTTATACGTTAAGCGTTATGCGTTATGCGTTATGCTTTGTGCGTTATGCGTTATGCGTTATGAGTAATGCGTGATCTGTCATGCGTTATGCGTTATGCTATATGCGTTATGCCTTATGCCTTATGCGTTATACGTAATGCGTTATGCGTTATGAGTAATGCTTGATCCGATATGCGTTATGCGGTATGCGTTATGCGTTATGCGTTATGCGTTATGCTTTGTGCGTTATGCGTTATGCGTTATGAGTAATGCTTGATCCGATATGCGTTATGCGGTATGCGTTATGCGTTATGAGTAATGCTGGATCCGTTATGTGTTATGCGTTATGGATTATGCGTTATGCGTTATGAGTAATGCTGGATCCGTTATGCGTTATGCGTTTTGCGTTATTCGTTATGCGTTATGCGTTATGCGTTAAGCGCTATGCGTTATGCGTTTTGCGTTATACGTTATGCGTTATGCGTTATGCGTTATGCGTAATGCGTTATGCGTTGTGCGTTATGCGTTATGCGTTATACGTAATGCGTTATGCGTTATGAGTAATGCTTGATCCGATATGCGTTATGCGTTATACGTTAAGCGTTATGCGTTATGCGTTATGCTTTGTGCGTTATGCGTTATGCGTTATGAGTAATGCGTGATCTGTCATGCGTTATGCGTTATGCTATATGCGTTATGCCTTATGCCTTATGCGTTATACGTAATGCGTTATGCGTTATGAGTAATGCTTGATCCGATATGCGTTATGCGGTATGCGTTATGCGTTATGCGTTATGCGTTATGCGTTATGCGTTATGCGTTATGCGTTATGCGTTATTCGGTATCCGTTATGCGTTATACATTATGCGTTATGCGATATTCGTTATGTGTTATGCGTTATGCGTTATGCGTTATGCGTTATGCGTTATGAGTAATGCGTGATCCGTTATGCATTATGCGTTATGCGTTATGAGTAATGCGGTATGTGTTATGCGTTATGCGTTATGAGTAATGCGTGATGCGTCATGCGTTATGCGTTATGCTATATGCGTTATGCCTTATGCCTTATGCGTTATGCGTTATGCGTTATGCGTTATGCTTTGTGCGTTATGCGTTATGCGTTATGAGTAATGCGTGATGCGTCATGCGTTATGCGTTATGCTATATGCGTTATGCCTTATGCCTTATGCGTTATGCGTTATGCGTTATGCGTTATGCTTTGTGCGTTATGCGTTATGCGTTATGAGTAATGCGTGATCCGTCATGCGTTATGCGTTATGCTATATGCGTTATGCCTTATGCCTTATGCGTTATGCGTTATGCGTTATGCGTTATGCGTTATGCGTTATGCGTTATGCGTTATGCGTTATGCGTTTTGCGTTATTCGTTATGCGTTGTGCTTTGTGCGTTATGCGTTATGGATTATGCGTTATGCGTTATGCGTTATGAGTAATGCTGGATCCGTTATGCGTTATGCGTTATGCGTTTTGCGTTATTCGTTATGCGTTGTGCTTTATGCGTTATGCGTTATGGATTATGCGTTATGCTATATTCGTTACGTGTTATGCGTTATGCGTTATGCGTTATTTCGTTATGCGTTATGCGTTGTGCGTTATGCGTTATGCGTTATGCGTTATGCGTTATGCGTTATGCGTTATGCGTTATGCGTTATGCGTTATGCGTTATGCGTTATACGCTATGCGTTATGCGTTATGCGTTATGCGTTATGCGTTATGAGTAATGCGTGATCCGTTATGCGTTATGGGTTATGCGTTATACGTAATGCGTTATGCGTTATGAGTAATGCTTTATCCGATATCCGTTATGCGTTATGCGTTATGCGTTATGCGTTATGCGTTATGCGTTATGCGTTATGCGTTATGAGTAATGCGTTATACGTTATGCGTTATGCGTTATGCGTTATGCGTAATGCGTTATGCGTTGTGCGTTATGCGTTATGCGTTATACGTAATGCGTTATGCGTTATGACTAATGCTTGATCCGATATGCGTTATGCGTTATACGTTAAGCGTTATGCGTTATGCGTTATGCTTTGTGCGTTATTCGTTATGCGTTATGAGTAATGCGTGATCCGTCATGCGTTATGCGTTATGCTATATGCGTTATGCCTTGTGCCTTATGCGTTATACGTAATGCGTTATGCGTTATGAATAATGCTTGATCCGATATGCGTTATGCGGTATGCGTTATGCGTTATGAGTAATGCTGGATCCGTTATGTGTTATGCGTTATGCGTTATGAGTAATGCTGGATCCGTTATGCGTTACGCGTTTTGCGTTATGCGTTATGCGTTATGCATTATGCGTTATGCGTTATGCGTTATGCGTTATGCGTTATGCGTTATGCGTTATGCGTTATGCGTTATGCGTTATGCTTTGTGCGTTATGCGTTATGCGTTATGAGTAATGCTTGATCCGATATGCGTTATGCGGTATGCGTTATGCGTTATGAGTAATGCTGGATCCGTTATGTGTTATGCGTTATGGATTATGCGTTATGAGTTATGAGTAATGCTGGATCCGTTATGCGTTATGCGTTTTGCGTTATTCGTTATGCGTTATGCGTTATGCGTTATGCGCTATGCGTTATGCGTTTTGCGTTATACGTTATGCGTTATGCGTTATGCGTTATGCGTAATGCGTTATGCGTTGTGCGTTATGCGTTATGCGTTATACGTAATGCGTTATGCGTTATGAGTAATGCTTGATCCGATATGCGTTATGCGTTATACGTTAAGCGTTACGCGTTATGCGTTATGCTTTGTGCGTTATGCGTTATGCGTTATGAGTACTGCGTGATCCGTCATGCGTTATGCGTTATGCTATATGCGTTATGCCTTATGCCTTATGCGTTATACGTAATGCGTTATGCGTTATGAGTAATGCTTGATCCGATATGCGTTATGCGGTATGCGTTATGCGTTATGCGTTATGCGGTATGCGTTATGCGTTATGCGTTATGCGTTACGCGTTATGCGGTATCCGTTATGCGTTATACATTATGCGTTATGCGATATTCGTTATGTGTTATGCGTTATGCGCTATGCGTTATGCGTTATGCGTTATGAGTAATGCGTGATCCGTTATGCATTATGCGTTATGCGTTATGAGTAATGCGGTATGTGTTATGCGTTATGCGTTATGCGTTATGCGTTATGCTTTGTGCGTTATGCGTTATGCGTTATGAGTAATGCGTGATCCGTCATGCGTTATGCGTTATGCTATATGCGTTATGCCTTATGCCTTATGCGTTATGCGTTATGCGTTATGCGTTATGCGTTATGCTTTGTGCGTTATGCGTTATGCGTTATGAGTAATGCGTGATCCGTCATGCGTTATGCGTTATGCTATATGCGTTATGCCTTATGCCTTATGCGTTATGCGTTATGCGTTTTGCGTTATGCGTTATGCGTTATGCGTTATGCGTTATGCGTTATGC
Source organism: Lasioglossum morio (assembly GCA_916610235.2). Classification (NCBI taxonomy): domain Eukaryota; kingdom Metazoa; phylum Arthropoda; class Insecta; order Hymenoptera; family Halictidae; genus Lasioglossum; species Lasioglossum morio. Next base: position 1,547,612 of record CAKAJA020000513.1, on the reverse strand, counting down.
GTTATGCGTTTTGCGTTATTCGTTATGCGTTGTGCTTTATGCGTTATGCGTTATGGATTATGCGTTATGCGTTATGCGTTATGAGTAATGCTGGATCCGTTATGCGTTATGCGTTATGCGTTTTGCGTTATTCGTTATGCGTTGTGCTTTATGCGTTATGCGTTATGGATTATGCGTTATGCTATATTCGTTACGTGTTATGCGTTATGCGTTATGCGTTATTTCGTTATGCGTTATGCGTTGTGCGTTATGCGTTATGCGTTATGCGTTATGCGTTATGCGTTATGCGTTATGCGTTATGCGTTATGCGTTATGCGTTATGCGTTATGCGTTATGCGTTATGCGTTATGAGTAATGCGTGATCCGTTATGCGTTATGGGTTATGCGTTATACGTAATGCGTTATGCGTTATGAGTAATGCTTTATCCGATATCCGTTATGCGTTATGCGTTATGCGTTATGCGTTATGCGTAATGCGTTATGCGTTGTGCGTTATGCGTTATGCGTTATACGTAATGCGTTATGCGTTATGACTAATGCTTGATCCGATATGCGTTATGCGTTATACGTTAAGCGTTATGCGTTATGCGTTATGCTTTGTGCGTTATTCGTTATGCGTTATGAGTAATGCGTGATCCGTCATGCGTTATGCGTTATGCTATATGCGTTATGCCTTATGCCTTATGCGTTATACGTAATGCGTTATGCGTTATGAATAATGCTTGATCCGATATGCGTTATGCGGTATGCGTTATGCGTTATGAGTAATGCTGGATCCGTTATGTGTTATGCGTTATGGATTATGCGTTATGCGTTATGAGTAATGCTGGATCCGTTATGCGTTACGCGTTTTGCGTTATGCGTTATGCGTTATGCATTATGCGTTATGCGTTATGCGTTATGCGTTATGCGTTATGCGTTATGCGTTATGCGTTATGCTTTGTGCGTTATGCGTTATGCGTTATGAGTAATGCTTGATCCGATATTAGTTATGCGGTATGCGTTATGCGTTATGAGTAATGCTGGATCCGTTATGTGTTATGCGTTATGGATTATGCGTTATGCGTTATGAGTAATGCTGGATCCGTTATGCGTTATGCGTTTTGCGTTATTCGTTATGCGTTATGCGTTATGCGTTATGCGCTATGCGTTATGCGTTTTGCGTTATACGTTATGCGTTATGCGTTATGCGTTATGCGTAATGCGTTATGCGTTGTGCGTTATACGTTATGCGTTATACGTAATGCGTTATGCGTTATGAGTAATGCTTGATCCGATATGCGTTATGCGTTATACGTTAAGCGTTACGCGTTATGCGTTATGCTTTGTGCGATATGCGTTATGCGCTATGCGTTATGCGTTTTGCGTTATGAGTAATGCGTTATGCGTTATGCGTTATGCGTTATGCGTTATGCGTTGTGCGTTATGCGTTATGCGTTATGCGTTATGCGTTATGCGTTATGCGTTATGCGTTATGCCTTATGCGTTATGCGTTGTGCGTTATGCGTTATGCGTTATGCGTTATGCGTTATGCGTTATGCGTTATGCGCTATGCGTTATGCGTTATGCGTTATGCGTTATGCGTTATGCGTTATGCGTTATGCGTTATGCGTTATGCGTTATGCGTTATGCGTTATGCGTTATGCGTTATGCGTTATGCGTTATGCGTTATGCTTTGTGCGTTATGCGTTATGCGTTATGAGTAATGCGTGATGCGTCATGCGTTATGCGTTATGCTATATGCGTTATGCCTTATGCCTTATGCGTTATGCGTTATGCGTTATGCGTTATGCGTTATGCTTTGTGCGTTATGCGTTATGCGTTATGAGTAATGCGTGATCCGTCATGCGTTATGCGTTATGCTATATGCGTTATGCCTTATGCCTTATGCGTTATGCGTTATGCGTTATGCGTTATGCGTTATGCGTTATGCGTTATGCGTTATGCGTTTTGCGTTATGCGTTATGCGTTATGCGTAATGCGTTATGCGTTGTGCGTTATGCGTTATGCGTTATACGTAATGCGTTATGCGTTATGACTAATGCTTGATCCGATATGCGTTATACGTTAAGCGTTATGCGTTATGCGTTATGCTTTGTGCGTTATTCGTTATGCGTTATGAGTAATGCGTGATCCGTCATGCGTTATGCGTTATGCTATATGCGTTATGCCTTATGCCTTATGCGTTATACGTAATGCGTTATGCGTTATGAATAATGCTTGATCCGATATGCGTTATGCGGTATGCGTTATGCGTTATGAGTAATGCTGGATCCGTTATGTGTTATGCGTTATGCGTTATGCGTTATGCGTTATGCGTTATGCTTTGTGCGTTATGCGTTATGCGTTATGAGTAATGCTTGATCCGATATGCGTTATGCGGTATGCGTTATGCGTTATGAGTAATGCTGGATCCGTTATGTGTTATGCGTTATGGATTATGCGTTATGCGTTATGAGTAATGCTGGATCCGTTATGGGTTATGCGTTTTGCGTTATTCGTTATGCGTTATGCGTTATGCGTTAAGCGCTATGCGTTATGCGTTTTGCGTTATACGTTATGCGTTATGCGTTATGCGTTATGCGTAATGCGTTATGCGTTGTGCGTTATGCGTTATGCGTTATACGTAATGCGTTATGCGTTATGAGTAATGCTTGATCCGATATGCGTTATGCGTTATACGTTAAGCGTTATGCGTTATGCGTTATGCTTTGTGCGTTATGCGTTATGCGTTATGAGTAATGCGTGATCCGTCATGCGTTATGCGTTATGCTATATGCGTTATGCCTTATGCCTTATGCGTTATACGTAATGCGTTATGCGTTATGAGTAATGCTTGATCCGATATGCGTTATGCGGTATGCGTTATGCGTTATGCGGTATGCGTTATGCGTTATGCGTTATGCGTTATGCGTTATGCGTTATGCGTTATGCGTTATTCGGTATCCGTTATGCGTTATACATTATGCGTTATGCGATATTCGTTATGTGTTATGCGTTATGCGTTATGCGTTATGCGTTATGCGTTATGAGTAATGCGTGATCCGTTATGCATTATGCGTTATGCGTTATGAGTAATGCGGTATGTGTTATGCGTTATGCGTTATGAGTAATGCGTGATGCGTCATGCGTTATGCGTTATGCTATATGCGTTATGCCTTATGCCTTATGCGTTATGCGTTATGCGTTATGCGTTATGCTTTGTGCGTTATGCGTTATGCGTTATGAGTAATGCGTGATGCGTCATGCGTTATGCGTTATGCTATATGCGTTATGCCTTATGCCTTATGCGTTATGCGTTATGCGTTATGCGTTATGCTTTGTGCGTTATGCGTTATGCGTTATGAGTAATGCGTGATCCGTCATGCGTTATGCGTTATGCTATATGCGTTATGCCTTATGCCTTATGCGTTATGCGTTATGCGTTATGCGTTATGCGTTATGCGTTATGCGTTATGCGTTATGCGTTATGCGTTATGCGTTATGCGTTTTGCGTTATTCGTTATGCGTTGTGCTTTGTGCGTTATGCGTTATGGATTATGCGTTATGCGTTATGCGTTATGAGTAATGCTGGATCCGTTATGCGTTATGCGTTATGCGTTTTGCGTTATTCGTTATGCGTTGTGCTTTATGCGTTATGCGTTATGGATTATGCGTTATGCTATATTCGTTACGTGTTATGCGTTATGCGTTATGCGTTATTTCGTTATGCGTTATGCGTTGTGCGTTATGCGTTATGCGTTATGCGTTATGCGTTATGCGTTATGCGTTATGCGTTATGCGTTATGCGTTATGCGTTATACGCTATGCGTTATGCGTTATGCGTTATGCGTTATGCGTTATGAGTAATGCGTGATCCGTTATGCGTTATGGGTTATGCGTTATACGTAATGCGTTATGCGTTATGAGTAATGCTTTATCCGATATCCGTTATGCGTTATGCGTTATGCGTTATGCGTTATGCGTTATGCGTTATGCGTTATGCGTTATGAGTAATGCGTTATACGTTATGCGTTATGCGTTATGCGTTATGCGTAATGCGTTATGCGTTGTGCGTTATGCGTTATGCGTTATACGTAATGCGTTATGCGTTATGACTAATGCTTGATCCGATATGCGTTATGCGTTATACGTTAAGCGTTATGCGTTATGCGTTATGCTTTGTGCGTTATTCGTTATGCGTTATGAGTAATGCGTGATCCGTCATGCGTTATGCGTTATGCTATATGCGTTATGCATTATGCCTTATGCGTTATACGTAATGCGTTATGCGTTATGAATAATGCTTGATCCAATATGCGTTATGCGGTATGCGTTATGCGTTATGAGTAATGCTGGATCCGTTATGTGTTATGCGTTATGCGTTATGAGTAATGCTGGATCCGTTATGCGTTACGCGTTTTGCGTTATGCGTTATGCGTTATGCATTATGCGTTATGCGTTATGCGTTATGCGTTATGCGTTATGCGTTATGCGTTATGCGTTATGCTTTGTGCGTTATGCGTTATGCGTTATGAGTAATGCTTGATCCGATATGCGTTATGCGGTATGCGTTATGCGTTATGAGTAATGCTGGATCCGTTATGTGTTATGCGTTATGGATTATGCGTTATGAGTTATGAGTAATGCTGGATCCGTTATGCGTTATGCGTTTTGCGTTATTCGTTATGCGTTATGCGTTATGCGTTATGCGCTATGCGTTATGCGTTTTGCGTTATACGTTATGCGTTATGCGTTATGCGTTATGCGTAATGCGTTATGCGTTGTGCGTTATGCGTTATGCGTTATACGTAATGCGTTATGCGTTATGAGTAATGCTTGATCCGATATGCGTTATGCGTTATACGTTAAGCGTTACGCGTTATGCGTTATGCTTTGTGCGTTATGCGTTATGCGTTATGAGTACTGCGTGATCCGTCATGCGTTATGCGTTATGCTATATGCGTTATGCCTTATGCCTTATGCGTTATACGTAATGCGTTATGCGTTATGAGTAATGCTTGATCCGATATGCGTTATGCGGTATGCGTTATGCGTTATGCGTTATGCGGTATGCGTTATGCGTTATGCGTTATGCGTTACGCGTTATGCGGTATCCGTTATGCGTTATACATTATGCGTTATGCGATATTCGTTATGTGTTATGCGTTATGCGCTATGCGTTATGCGTTATGCGTTATGAGTAATGCGTGATCCGTTATGCATTATGCGTTATGCGTTATGAGTAATGCGGTATGTGTTATGCGTTATGCGTTATGCGTTATGCGTTATGCTTTGTGCGTTATGCGTTATGCGTTATGAGTAATGCGTGATCCGTCATGCGTTATGCGTTATGCTATATGCGTTATGCCTTATGCCTTATGCGTTATGCGTTATGCGTTATGCGTTATGCGTTATGCTTTGTGCGTTATGCGTTATGCGTTATGAGTAATGCGTGATCCGTCATGCGTTATGCGTTATGCTATATGCGTTATGCCTTATGCCTTATGCGTTATGCGTTATGCGTTATGCGTTATGCGTTATGCGTTATGCGTTATGCGTTATGCGTTATGCGTTATGCGTTATGCGTTTTGCGTTATTCGTTATGCGTTGTGCTTTATGCGTTATGCATTATGGATTATGCGTTATGCGTTATGCGTTATGAGTAATGCTGGATCCGTTATGCGTTATGCGTTATGCGTTTTGCGTTATTCGTTATGCGTTGTGCTTTATGCGTTATGCGTTATGGATTATGCGTTATGCTATATTCGTTACGTGTTATGCGTTATGCGTTATGCGTTATTTCGTTATGCGTTATGCGTTGTGCGTTATGCGTTATGCGTTATGCGTTATGCGTTATGCGTTATGCGTTATGCGTTATGCGTTATGCGTTATGCGTTATACGTTATGCGTTATGCGTTATGCGTTATGCGTTATGCGTTATGAGTAATGCGTGATCCGTTATGCGTTATGGGTTATGCGTTATACGTAATGCGTTATGCGTTATGAGTAATGCTTTATCCGATATCCGTTATGCGTTATGCGTTATGCGTTATGCGTTATGCGTAATGCGTTATGCGTTGTGCGTTATGCGTTATGCGTTATACGTAATGCGTTATGCGTTATGACTAATGCTTGATCCGATATGCGTTATGCGTTATACGTTAAGCGTTATGCGTTATGCGTTATGCTTTGTGCGTTATTCGTTATGCGTTATGAGTAATGCGTGATCCGTCATGCGTTATGCGTTATGCTATATGCGTTATGCCTTATGCCTTATGCGTTATACGTAATGCGTTATGCGTTATGAATAATGCTTGATCCGATATGCGTTATGCGGTATGCGTTATGCGTTATGAGTAATGCTGGATCCGTTATGTGTTATGCGTTATGGATTATGCGTTATGCGTTATGAGTAATGCTGGATCCGTTATGCGTTACGCGTTTTGCGTTATGCGTTATGCGTTATGCATTATGCGTTATGCGTTATGCGTTATGCGTTATGCGTTATGCGTTATGCGTTATGCGTTATGCGTTATGCGTTATGCTTTGTGCGTTATGCGTTATGCGTTATGAGTAATGCTTGATCCGATATGCGTTATGCGGTATGCGTTGTGCGTTATGAGTAATGCTGGATCCGTTATGTGTTATGCGTTATGGATTATGCGTTATGCGTTATGAGTAATGCTGGATCCGTTATGCGTTATGCGTTTTGCGTTATTCGTTATGCGTTATGCGTTATGCGTTATGCGCTAGGCGTTATGCGTTTTGCGTTATACGTTATGCGTTATGCGTTATGCGTTATGCGTAATGCGTTATGCGTTGTGCGTTATGCGTTATGCGTTATACGTAATGCGTTATGCGTTATGAGTAATGCTTGATCCGATATGCGTTATGCGTTATACGTTAAGCGTTACGCGTTATGCGTTATGCTTTGTGCGATATGCGTTATGCGCTATGCGTTATGCGTTTTGCGTTATGAGTAATGCGTTATGCGTTATGCGTTATGCGTTATGCGTTATGCGTTGTGCGTTATGCGTTATGCGTTATGCGTTATGCGTTATGCGTTATGCGTTATGCGTTATGCCTTATGCGTTATGCGTTGTGCGTTATGCGTTATGCGTTATGCGTTATGCGTTATGCGTTATGCGTTATGCGTTATGCGTTATGCGTTATGCGTTATGCGTTATGCGTTATGCGTTATGCGTTATGCGTTATGCGTTATGCGTTATGCGTTATGCGTTATGCTTTGTGCGTTATGCGTTATGCGTTATGAGTAATGCGTGATGCGTCATGCGTTATGCGTTATGCTATATGCGTTATGCCTTATGCCTTATGCGTTATGCGTTATGCGTTATGCGTTATGCGTTATGCTTTGTGCGTTATGCGTTATGCGTTATGAGTAATGCGTGATCCGTCATGCGTTATGCGTTATGCTATATGCGTTATGCCTTATGCCTTATGCGTTATGCGTTATGCGTTATGCGTTATGCGTTATGCGTTATGCGTTATGCGTTATGCGTTTTGCGTTATGCGTTATGCGTTATGCGTAATGCGTTATGCGTTGTGCGTTATGCGTTATGCGTTATACGTAATGCGTTATGCGTTATGACTAATGCTTGATCCGATATGCGTTATACGTTAAGCGTTATGCGTTATGCGTTATGCTTTGTGCGTTATTCGTTATGCGTTATGAGTAATGCGTGATCCGTCATGCGTTATGCGTTATGCTATATGCGTTATGCCTTATGCCTTATGCGTTATACGTAATGCGTTATGCGTTATGAATAATGCTTGATCCGATATGCGTTATGCGGTATGCGTTATGCGTTATGAGTAATGCTGGATCCGTTATGTGTTATGCGTTATGCGTTATGCGTTATGCGTTATGCGTTATGCTTTGTGCGTTATGCGTTATGCGTTATGAGTAATGCTTGATCCGATATGCGTTATGCGGTATGCGTTATGCGTTATGAGTAATGCTGGATCCGTTATGTGTTATGCGTTATGGATTATGCGTTATGCGTTATGAGTAATGCTGGATCCGTTATGCGTTATGCGTTTTGCGTTATTCGTTATGCGTTATGCGTTATGCGTTAAGCGCTATGCGTTATGCGTTTTGCGTTATACGTTATGCGTTATGCGTTATGCGTTATGCGTAATGCGTTATGCGTTGTGCGTTATGCGTTATGCGTTATACGTAATGCGTTATGCGTTATGAGTAATGCTTGATCCGATATGCGTTATGCGTTATATGTTAAGCGTTATGCGTTATGCGTTATGCTTTGTGCGTTATGCGTTATGCGTTATGAGTAATGCGTGATCCGTCATGCGTTATGCGTTATGCTATATGCGTTATGCCTTATGCCTTATGCGTTATACGTAATGCGTTATGCGTTATGAGTAATGCTTGATCCGATATGCGTTATGCGGTATGCGTTATGCGTTATGCGTTATGCGTTATGCGTTATGCGTTATGCGTTATGCGTTATGCGTTATGCGTTATTCGGTATCCGTTATGCGTTATACATTATGCGTTATGCGATATTCGTTATGTGTTATGCGTTATGCGTTATGCGTTATGCGTTATGCGTTATGAGTAATGCGTGATCCGTTATGCATTATGCGTTATGCGTTATGAGTAATGCGGTATGTGTTATGCGTTATGCGTTATGAGTAATGCATGATCCGTTATGCGTTATGCGTTATGCGTTATGCGCTATGCGTTATGCGTTTTGCGTTATGAGTAATGCGTTATGCGTTATGCGTTATGCGTTATGCGTTATGCGTTATGCGTTGTGCGTTATGCGTTATGCGTTATGCGTTATGCGTTATGCGTTATGCGTTATGCGTTATGCGTTATGCCTTATGCGTTATGCGTTGTGCGTTATGCGTTATGCGTTATGCGTTATGCGTTATGCGTTATGCGTTATGCGTTATGCGTTATGCGTTATGCGTTATGCGTTATGCGTTATGCGTTATGCGTTATGCGTTATGCGTTATGCGTTATGCGTTATGCGTTATGCGTTATGCGTTATGCGTTATGCGTTATGCGTTATGCGTTATGCCTTATGCGTTATGCGTTATGCGTTATGCGTTATGCGTTATGCTTTGTGCGTTATGCGTTATGCGTTATGAGTAATGCGTGATCCGTCATGCGTTATGCGTTATGCTATATGCGTTATGCCTTATGCCTTATGCGTTATGCGTTATGCGTTATGCGTTATGCGTTATGCGTTATGCGTTATGCGTTATGCGTTTTGCGTTATTCGTTATGCGTTGTGCTTTATGCGTTATGCGTTATGGATTATGCGTTATGCGTTATGCGTTATGAGTAATGCTGGATCCGTTATGCGTTATGCGTTTTGCGTTATTCGTTATGCGTTGTGCTTTATGCGTTATGCGTTATGGATTATGCGTTATGCTATATTCGTTACGTGTTATGCGTTATGCGTTATGCGTTATTTCGTTATGCGTTATGCGTTGTGCGTTATGCGTTATGCGTTATGCGTTATGCGTTATGCGTTATGCGTTATGCGTTATGCGTTATGCGTTATACGTTATGCGTTATGCGTTATGCGTTATGCGTTATGCGTTATGCGTTATGAGTAATGCGTGATCCGTTATGCGTTATGGGTTATGCGTTATACGTAATGCGTTATGCGTTATGAGTAATGCTTTATCCGATATCCGTTATGCGTTATGCGTTATGCGTTATGCGTTATGCGTTATGCGTTATGCGTTATGAGTAATGCGTGATCCGTTATGCGTTATGGGTTATGCGTTATACGTTATGCGTTTTGCGTTATGCGTTATGCGTTATGCGTGATGCGTTATGCGTTATGCGTTATACGTTATGCGTTATGCGTTATGCGTTATGCGTAATGCGTTATGCGTTGTGCGTTATGCGTTATGCGTTATACGTAATGCGTTATGCGTTATGACTAATGCTTGATCCGATATGCGTTATGCGTTATACGTTAAGCGTTATGCGTTATGCGTTATGCTTTGTGCGTTATTCGTTATGCGTTATGAGTAATGCGTGATCCGTCATGCGTTATGCGTTATGCTATATGCGTTATGCCTTATGCCTTATGCGTTATACGTAATGCGTTATGCGTTATGAATAATGCTTGATCCGATATGCGTTATGCGGTATGCGTTATGCGTTATGAGTAATGCTGGATCCGTTATGTGTTATGCGTTATGGATTATGCGTTATGCGTTATGAGTAATGCTGGATCCGTTATGCGTTACGCGTTTTGCGTTATGCGTTATGCGTTATGCATTATGCGTTATGCGTTATGCGTTATGCGTTATGCGTTATGCGTTATGCGTTATGCGTTATGCTTTGTGCGTTATGCGTTATGCGTTATGAGTAATGCTTGATCCGATATGCGTTATGCGGTATGCGTTATGCGTTATGAGTAATGCTGGATCCGTTATGTGTTATGCGTTATGGATTATGCGTTATGCGTTATGAGTAATGCTGGATCCGTTATGCGTTATGCGTTTTGCGTTATTCGTTATGCGTTATGCGTTATGCGTTATGCGCTATGCGTTATGCGTTTTGCGTTATACGTTATGCGTTATGCGTTATGCGTTATGCGTAATGCGTTATGCGTTGTGCGTTATGCGTTATGCGTTATACGTAATGCGTTATGCGTTATGAGTAATGCTTGATCCGATATGCGTTATGCGTTATACGTTAAGCGTTACGCGTTATGCGTTATGCTTTGTGCGTTATGCGTTATGCGTTATGAGTAATGCGTGATCCGTCATGCGTTATGCGTTATGCTATATGCGTTATGCCTTATGCCTTATGCGTTATACGTAATGCGTTATGCGTTATGAGTAATGCTTGATCCGATATGCGTTATGCGGTATGCGTTATGCGTTATGCGTTATGCGGTATGCGTTATGCGTTATGCGTTATGCGTTATGCGTTATGCGGTATCCGTTATGCGTTATACATTATGCGTTATGCGATATTCGTTATGTGTTATGCGTTATGCGTTATGCGTTATGCGTTATGCGTTATGAGTAATGCGTGATCCGTTATGCATTATGCGTTATGCGTTATGAGTAATGCGGTATGTGTTATGCGTTATGCGTTATGAGTAATGCATGATCCGTTATGCGTTATGCGTTATGCGTTATGCGCTATGCGTTATGCGTTTTGCGTTATGAGTAATGCGTTATGCGTTATGAGTAATGTGTGATCCCTTATGCGTTATGCGTTATGAGTAATGCGTGATCCGTTATGTGTTATGCGTTATGCGTTATGCGTTTTGCGTTATGCGTTATGCGTTATGTGTTATGGGTTATTCGTTATGCGTTATGCGTTATGCGTTATGCGTTATGCGTTATACGTTATGCGTTATGCGTTATGCGTTATGCGTTATGCGTTATGCGTTATGCGTTATGCGTTATGCGTTATGCGTGATGCGTTATGCGTTATGCGTTATGCGTTATGCGTTATGCGTTATGCGTTATGCGTTATGCGTTATGCGTTATGCGTTATGCGTTATGCGTTATGCGTTATGTGTTATGCGTTATGCGTTATGCGTTATGCGTTATGCGTTATGCGTTATCCGTTATGCGTTAAACGTTATGCGTTATGCGTTATGCGTTATGCTTTGTGCGTTATGCGTTATGCGTTATGAGTAATGCGTGATCCGTCATGCGTTATGCGTTATGCTATATGCGTTATGCCTTATGCCTTATGCCTTATGCGTTATACGTAATGCGTTATGCGTTATGCCTTATGCCTTATGCCTTATGCGTTATACGTAATGCGTTATGCGTTATGAGTAATGCTTGATCCGATATGCGTTATGCGGTATGCGTTATGCGTTACGAGTAATGATGGATCCGTTATGCGTTATGCGTTATGGATTATGCGTTATGCGTTATGCGTTATGAGTAATGCGTGATCCGTCATGCGTTATGCGTTATGCTATATGCGTTATGCCTTATGCCTTATGCGTTAGGCGTTATGCGTTATGCGTTATGAGTTATGCTATATGCGTTATGCCTTATGCCTTATGCCTTATGCGTTAGGCGTTATGAGTAATGCTGGATACGTTATGCGTTATACGTTTTGCGTTATTCGTTATGCGTTGTGCTTTATGCGTTATGCGTTATGGATATGCGTTATGCGATATTCGTTACGTGTTATGCGTTATGCGTTATGCGTTATGCGTTATGCGTTATGCGTCATGCGTTATGCGTTATGAGTAATGCGTTATGCGTTATGCGTTATGCGTTATGCGTTATACGTTATGCGTTATGCGTTATGCGTTATGCGTTATGCGTTATGAGTAATGCGTGATCCGTTATGCGTTATGGGTTATGCGTTATACGTAATGCGTTATGCGTTATGAGTAATGCTTTATCCGATATCCGTTATGCGTTATGCGTTATGCGTTATGCGTTATGCGTTATGCGTTATGCGTTATACGTAATGCGTTATGCGTTATGAGTAATGCTTGATCCGATATGCGTTATGCGTTATACGTTAAGCGTTATGCGTTATGCGTTATGCTTTGTGCGTTATGCGTTATGCGTTATGAGTAATGCGTGATCCGTCATGCGTTATGCGTTATGCTATATGCGTTATGCCTTATGCCTTATGCGTTATACGTAATGCGTTATGCGTTATGAGTAATGCTTGATCCGATATGCGTTATGCGGTATGCGTTATGCGTTATGAGTAATGCTGGATCCGTTATGTGTTATGCGTTATGGATTATGCGTTATGCGTTATGAGTAATGCTGGTTCCGTTATGCGTTATGCGTTTTGCGTTATGCGTTATGCGTTATGCGTTATGCGTTATGCGTTATGCGTTATGCGTTATGCGTTATGCGTTATGCTTTGTGCGTTATGCGTTATGCGTTATGAGTAATGCTTGATCCGATATGCGTTATGCGGTATGCGTTATGCGTTATGAGTAATGCTGGACCCGTTATGTGTTATGCGTTATGAGTAATGCTGGATCCGTTATGCGTTATGCGTTTTGCGTTATTCGTTATGCGTTATGCGTTATGCGTTATGCGCTATGCGTTATGCGTTTTGCGTTATACGTTATGCGTTATGCGTTATGCGTTATGCGTAATGCGTTATGCGTTGTGCGTTATGCGTTATGCGTTATACGTAATGCGTTATGCGTTATGAGTAATGCTTGATCCGATATGCGTTATGCGTTATACGTTAAGCGTTATGCGTTATGCGTTATGCTTTGTGCGTTATGCGTTATGCGTTATGAGTAATGCGTGATCCGTCATGCGTTATGCGTTATACGTTATGCGTTATGCGTTATGCGTTATGCGTTTTGCGTTATGCGTTATGCGTTATGCGTTATGCGTGATGCGTTATGCGTTATGCGTTATGCGTTATGCGTTATGCGTTATGCGTTATGCGTTATGCGCCATGCGTTATGCGTTATGAGTTATGCGTTTTGCGTTATTCGTTATGCGTTGTGCTTTATGCGTTATGCGTTATGGATATGCGTTATGCGATATTCGTTACGTGTTATGCGTTATGCGTTATGCGTTATGCGTTATGCGTTATGCGTTATGCGTCATGCGTTATGCGTTATGAGTAATGCGTTATGCGTTATGCGTTATGCGTTATGCGTTATGGATTATGCGTTATGCGATATTCGTTATGTGTTATGCGTTATGCGTTATGCGTTATGCGTTATGCGTTATGCGTTATGCGTTATGCGTTATGCGTTATGCGTTATGCGTTATGCGTTATGCGTTATACGTAATGCGTTATGCGTTATGAGTAATGCTTGATCCGATATCCGTTATGCGTTATGCGTTATGCGTTATGCGTTATGCGTTATGAGTAATGCGTGATCCGTTATGCGTTATGGGTTATGCGTTATACGTTATGCGTTTTGCGTTATGCGTTATGCGTTATGCGTTATGCGTTATGCGTTATGCGTTATGCGTTGTGCGTTATGCGTTATGCGTTATGCGTTTTGCGTTATGCGTTATGCGTTATGCGTTATGCGTTATGCGTTATTCGTTATGCTTTGTGCGTTATGCGTTATGCGTTATGAGTAATGCGTGATCCGTCATGCGTTATGCGTTATGCTATATGCGTTATGCCTTATGCCTTATGCGTTATGCGTTATGCGTTATGCGTTAGGCGTTGTGCGTTATGCGTTATGCGTTATACGTAATGCGTTATGCGTTATGAGTAATGCTTGATCCGATATGCGTTATGCGTTATACGTTAAGCGTTATGCGTTATGCTTTGTGCGTTATGCGTTATGCGTTATGCATTATGCGTTATGCGTTATGCGTTATGCGTTATGCGTTATGCGTTATGCGTTATACGTTATGCGTTATGCGTTATGCGTTATGCGTTATGCGTTATGCGTTATGCGTTATGCGTTATGCGTTATGCGTTATGCGTTATGCGTTATGCGTTATGCGTTATGCGTTATGCGTTATGCGTTATGCGTTATGCGTTATGCGTTATGCGTTATGCGTTATGCTTTGTGCGTTATGCGTTATGCGTTATGAGTAATGCTGGATCCGTTATGCGTTATGAGTAATGCGTGATCCGTTATGCATTATGCGTTATACGTTATGAGTAATGCGGTATGTGTTATGCGTTATGCGTTATGAGTAATGCGTGATCTGTTATGCGTTATGCGTTATGCGTTATGCGCTATGCGTTATGCGTTTTGCGTTATGAGTAATGCGTTATGCGTTATGAGTAATGCGTGATCCCTTATGCGTTATGCGTTATGAGTAATGCGTGATCCGTTATGTGTTATGCGTTATGCGTTATGCGTTATGCGTTTTGCGTTATGCGTTATGCGTTATGTGTTATGGGTTATTCGTTATGCGTTATGCGTTATGCGTTATGCGTTATGCGTTATGCGTTATGCGTTATGCGTTATGCGTTATACGTTATGCGTTATGCGTTATGCGTTATGCGTTATGCGTGATGCGTTATGCGTTATGCGTTATGCGTTATGCGTTATGCGTTATGCGTTATGCGTTATGCGTTATGCGTTATGCGTTATGCGTTATGCGTTATGCGTTATGCGTTATGCGTTATGCGTTATGCGTTATGCGTTATGCGTTATGCGTTATACGTTATGCGTTATGCGTTATGCGTTATGCGTAATGCGTTATGCGTTGTGCGTTATGCGATTTGCGTTATGAGTAATGCGTTATGCGTTATGAGTAATGCGTGATCCCTTATGCGTTATGCGTTATGAGTAATGCGTGATCCGTTATGTGTTATGCGTTATGCGTTATGCGTTATGCGTTTTGCGTTATGCGTTATGCGTTATGTGTTATGGGTTATGGGTTATTCGTTATGCGTTATGCGTTATGCGTTATGCGTTATGCGTTATGCGTTATGCGTTATGCGTTATGCGTTATGCGTTATCCGTTATGCGTTAAACGTTATGCGTTATTGCGTTATGCGTTATGCTTTGTGCGTTATGCGTTATGCGTTATGAGTAATGCGTGATCCGTCATGCGTTATGCGTTATGCTATATGCGTTATGCCTTATGCCTTATGCCTTATGCGTTATACGTAATGCGTTATGCGTTATGAGTAATGCTTGATCCGATATGCGTTATGCGGTATGCGTTATGCGTTACGAGTAATGATGGATCCGTTATGCGTTATGCGTTATGGATTATGCGTTATGCGTTATGCGTTATGAGTAATGCGTGATCCGTCATGCGTTATGCGTTATGCTATATGCGTTATGCCTTATGCCTTATGCGTTAGGCGTTATGCGTTATGCGTTATGAGTTATGCTATATGCGTTATGCCTTATGCCTTATGCGTTAGGCGTTATGAGTAATGCTGGATCCGTTATGCGTTATGCGTTTTGCGTTATTCGTTATGCGTTGTGCTTTATGCGTTATGCGTTATGGATATGCGTTAAGCGATATTCGTTACGTGTTATGCGTTATGCGTTATGCGTTATGCGTCATGCGTTATGCGTTATGCGTTATGAGTAATGCGTTATGCGTTATGCGTTATGCGTTATGCGTTATGCGTTATGCGTTATGAGTAATGCGTGATCCGTTATGCGTTATGCGTTATGCGTTTTGCGTTATGAGTTATGCGTTATGCGTTATGAGTTATGAGTTATGCGTTATGCGTTATGCGTTATGCGTTATGCGTGATGCGTTATGCGTTATGCGTTATGCGTTATGCGTTATGCGTTATGCGTTATGCGTTATCCGTTAAGCGTTATACGTTAAGCGTTATGCGTTATGCGTTATGCGTTATGCGTTATGCGTTATGCGTTATGCGTTATGCGTTTTGCGTTATTCGTTATGCGTTGTGCTTTATGCGTTATGCGTTATGGATTATGCGTTATGCGTTATGCGTTATGCGTTATGCGTTATTTCGTTATGCGTTATGCGTTATGAGTAATGCGTGATCCGTTATGCGTTATGGGTTATGCGTTATACGTAATGCGTTATGCGTTATGAGTAATGCTTTATCCGATATCCGTTATGCGTTATGCGTTATGCGTTATGCGTTATGCGTTATGCGTTATGCGTTATGCGTTATGCGTTATGCGTTATGCGTTATGCGTTATGAGTAATGCGTGATCCGTTATGCGTTATGGGTTATGCGTTATACGTGATGCGTTTTGCGTTATGCGTTATGCGTTATGCGTGATGCGTTATGCGTTATGCGTTATACGTTATGCGTTATGCGTTATGCGTTATGCGTTATGCGTAATGCGTTATGCGTTATGCGTTATGCGTTATGCGTTATACGTAATGCGTTATGCGTTATGAGTAATGCTTGATCCGATATGCGTTATGCGTTATACGTTAAGCGTTATGCGTTATGCTTTGTGCGTTATGCGTTATGCGTTATGCGTTATGCGTTATGCGTTATGCGTCATGCGTTATGCGTTATGCGTTATGCGTTATACGTTATGCGTTATGCGTTATGCGTTATGTGTTATGCGTTATGCGTTATGCGTTATGCGTTATGCGTTATGCGTTATGCGTTATGCGTTATGCGTTATGCGTTATGCGTTATGCGTTATGCGTTATGCGTTATGCGTTATGCGTTATGCGTTATGCTTTGTGCGTTATGCGTTATGCGTTATGAGTAATGCTTGATCCGATATGCGTTATTCGTTATGCGTTATGCGTTGTGCGTTATGCGTTATGCGTTATGCATTATGCGTTATGCGTTATGCGTTATGCGTTATGCGTTATGCGTTATGCGTTATGCTTTGTGCGTTATGCGATATGCGTTATGAGTAATGCGTGATCCGTCATGCGTTATGCGTTATGCTATATGCGTTATGCCTTATGCCTTATGCGTTATGCGTTACGCGTTATGCGTTATGCGTTACGCGTTATGCGTTATGCGTTATGCGTTATGCGTTATGCGTTATGCGTTATGCGTTATGCGTTATGCGTTATGCGTTATGCGTTATGCGTTATACGTAACGCGTTATGCGTTATGGATTATGCGATATGCGTTATGCGTTATGAGTAATGCTGGATCCGTTATGCGTTATGCGTTTTGCGTTATTCGTTATGCGTTGTGCTTTATGCGTTATGCGTTATGTATTATGCGTTATGCGATATTCGTTATGCGTTATGCGTTATGGATTATGCGTTATGCGATATTCGTTACGTGTTACGTGTTATGCGTTATGCGTTATGCGTTATGCGTTATGCGTTATGCGTTATGCTTTATGCGTTATGCGTTATGCGTTATGAGTAATGCGTGATCCGTTATGCGTTATGCGATTTGCGTGATCCGTTATGCGTTATGCGTTTTGCGTTATTCGTTATGCGTTGTGCTTTATGCGTTATGCGTTATGGATTATGCGTTATGCGATATTCGTTACGTGTGATGCGTTATGCGTTATGCGTTATGCGTTATGCGTCATGCGTTATGCGTTATGCGTTATGCGTTATGCGTTATGCTTTGTGCGTTATGCGTTATGCGTTATGCGTTATGCGTTATGCGTTATGCGTTATGCGTTATGCGTTATGCGTTATGCTTTGTGCGTTATGCGTTATGCGTTATGAGTAATGCTTGATCCGATATGCGTTATTCGTTATGCGTTATGCGTTGTGCGTTATGCGTTATGCGTTATGCATTATGCGTTATGCGTTATGCGTTATGCGTTATGCGTTATGCGTTATGCGTTATGCGTTATGCTTTGTGCGTTATGCGATATGCGTTATGAGTAATGCGTGATCCGTCATGCGTTATGCGTTATGCTATATGCGTTATGCCTTATGCCTTATGCGTTATGCGTTACGCGTTATGCGTTATTCGTTATGCGTTATGCGTTATGCGTTATGCGTTTTGCGTTATGCGTTATGCGTTATGCGTTATGCGTTATGCGTTATGCGTTATGCGTTATGCGTTATGCGTTATGCGTTATGCGTTATGCGTTATGGATTATGCGTTATGCGTTATGCGTTATGAGTAATGCTGGATCCGTTATGCGTTATGCGTTTTGCGTTATTCGTTATGCGTTGTGCTTTATGCGTTATGCGTTATGGATATGCGTTATGCGACATTCGTTACGTGTTATGCGTTATGCGTTATGCGTTATGCGTTATGCGTTTTGCGTTATTCGTTATGCGTTGTGCTTTAAGCGTTATGCGTTATGGATTATGCGTTATGCGATATTCGTTATGTGTTATGCGTTATGCGTTATGCGTTATGCGTTATGCGTTATGCGTTATGCGTTATGCGTTGTGCGTTATGCGTTATGCGTTATGCGTTATGCGTTATGCGTTATGCGTTATGCGTTATGCGTTATGCGTTATGCGTTATGCGTTATACGTTATGCGTTATGCGTTATGCGTTATGCGTTATGCGTTATGCGTTATGCGTTATGCGTTATGCGTTATGCGTTATGCGTTTTGCGTTATTCGTTATGCGTTGTGCTTTAAGCGTTATGCGTTATGGATTATGCGTTATGCGATATTCGTTATGTGTTATGCGTTATGCGTTATGCGTTATGCGTTATGCGTTATGCGTTATGCGTTATGCGTTATGCGTTATGCGTTATGCGTTATGCGTTATGCGTTATGCGTTATGCGTTATGCGTTATGCGTTATGCGTTATACGTTATGCGTTATGCTATATGCGTTATGCCTTATGCCTTATGCGTTATACGTAATGCGTTATGCGTTATGAGTAATGCTTGATCCGATATGCGTTATGCGGTATGCGTTATGTGTTATGAGTAATGCTGGATCCGTTATGTGTTATGCGTTATGGATTATGCGTTATGCGTTATGAGTAATGCTGGATCCGTTATGCGTTATGCGTTTTGCGTTATTCGTTATGCGTTGTGCTTTAAGCGTTATGCGTTATGCGTCATGCGTTATGCGTTATGCGTTATGCGTTTTGCGTTATTCGTTATGCGTTGTGCTTTAAGCGTTATGCGTTATGGATTATGCGTTATGCGATATTCGTTATGTGTTATGCGTTATGCGTTATGCCTTATGCGTTATGCGTTATGCGTTATGCGTTGTGCGTTATGCGTTATGCGTTATGCGTTATGCGTTATGCATTATGCGTTCTGCGTTATGCGTTATGCGTTATACGTTATGCGTTATGCGTTATGCGTTATGCGTTATGCGTTATGCGTTATGCGTTATGCGTTATGCGTTATGCGTTATGCGTTATGCGTTGTGCGTTATGCGTTATGCGTCATGCGTTATGCGTTATGCGTTATGCGTTATGCGTTATGCGTTATGCGTTATGCGTTATGCGTTATGCGTTATACGTTATGCGTTATGCTATATGCGTTATGCCTTATGCCTTATGCGTTATACGTAATGCGTTATGCGTTATGAGTAATGCTTGATCCGATATGCGTTATGCGATATTCGTTATGTGTTATGCGTTATGCGTTATGCGTTATGCGTTATGCGTTATGCGTTATGCGTTGTGCGTTATGCGTTATGCGTTATGCGTTATGCGTTATGCGTTATGCGTTATGCGTTGTGCGTTATGCGTTATGCGTTATGCGTTATGCGTTATGCGTTATGCGTTATGCTATATGCGTTATGCCTTATGCCTTATGCGTTATGCGTTATGCGTTATGCGTTATGCGTTATGCGTTATGCTTTGTGCGTTATGCGTTATGCGTTATGAGTAATGCGTGATCCGTCATGCGTTATGCGTTATGCTATATGCGTTATGCCTTATGCCTTATGCGTTATGCGTTATGCGTTATGCGTTATGCGTTATGCGTTATGCGTTATGCGTTATGCGTTTTGCGTTATTCGTTATGCGTTGTGCTTTATGCGTTATGCGTTATGGATTATGCGTTATGCGTTATGCGTTATGAGTAATGCTGGATCCGTTATGCGTTATGCGTTTTGCGTTATTCGTTATGCGTTGTGCTTTATGCGTTATGCGTTATGGATTATGCGTTATGCTATATTCGTTACGTGTTATGCGTTATACGTTATGCGTTATTTCGTTATGCGTTATGCGTTGTGCGTTATGCGTTATGCGTTATGCGTTATGCGTTATGCGTTATGCGTTATGCGTTATGCGTTATGCGTTATACGTTATGCGTTATGCGTTATGCGTTATGCGTTATGCGTTATGAGTAATGCGTGATCCGTTAAGCGTTATGGGTTATGCGTTATACGTAATGCGTTATGCGTTATGAGTAATGCTTTATCCGATATCCGTTATGCGTTATGCGTTATGCGTTATGCGTTATGCGTTATGCGTTATGCGTTATGAGTAATGCGTGATCCGTTATGCGTTATGGGTTATGCGTTATACGTTATGCGTTTTGCGTTATGCGTTATGCGTTATGCGTTATGCGTTATGCGTTATGCGTTATACGTTATGCGTTATGCGTTATGCGTTATGCGTTATGCGTAATGCGTTATGCGTTGTGCGTTATGCGTTATACGTAATGCGTTATGCGTTATGACTAATGCTTGATCCGATATGCGTTATGCGTTATACGTTAAGCGTTATGCGTTATGCGTTATGCTTTGTGCGTTATTCGTTATGCGTTATGAGTAATGCGTGATCCGTCATGCGTTATGCGTTATGCTATATGCGTTATGCCTTATGCCTTATGCGTTATACGTAATGCGTTATGCGTTATGAATAATGCTTGATCCGATATGCGTTATGCGGTATGCGTTATGCGTTATGAGTAATGCTGGATCCGTTATGTGTTATGCGTTATGGATTATGCGTTATGCGTTATGAGTAATGCTGGATCCGTTATGCGTTACGCGTTTTGCGTTATGCGTTATGCGTTATACATTATGCGTTATGCGTTATGCGTTATGCGTTATGCGTTATGCGTTATGCGTTATGCGTTATGCTTTGTGCGTTATGCGTTATGCGTTATGAGTAATGCTTGATCCGATATGCGTTATGCGGTATGCGTTATGCGTTATGAGTAATGCTGGATCCGTTATGTGTTATGCGTTATGGATTATGCGTTATGCGTTATGAGTAATGCTGGATCCGTTATGCGTTATGCGTTTTGCGTTATTCGTTATGCGTTATGCGTTATGCGTTATGCGTTATGCGTTATGCGTTATGCGTTATGCGTTATGCGTTATGCGTTATGCTTTGTGCGTTATGCGTTATGCGTTATGAGTAATGCTTGATCCGATATGCGTTATTCGTTATGCGTTATGCGTTGTGCGTTATGCGTTATGCGTTATGCATTATGCGTTATGCGTTATGCGTTATGCGTTATGCGTTATGCGTTATGCGTTATGCGTTATGCTTTGTGCGTTATGCGATATGCGTTATGAGTAATGCGTGATCCGTCATGCGTTATGCGTTATGCTATATGCGTTATGCCTTATGCCTTATGCGTTATGCGTTACGCGTTATGCGTTATGCGTTATGCGTTATGCGTTATGCGTTATGCGTTATGCGTTATGCGTTATGCGTTATGCGTTATGCGTTATGCGTTATGCGTTATGCGTTATGCGTTATGCGTTATACGTAATGCGTTATGCGTTATGGATTATGCGATATGCGTTATGCGTTATGAGTAATGCTGGATCCGTTATGCGTTATGCGTTTTGCGTTATTCGTTATGCGTTGTGCTTTATGCGTTATGCGTTATGTATTATGCGTTATGCGATATTCGTTATGCGTTATGCGTTATGGATTATGCGTTATGCGATATTCGTTACGTGTTACGTGTTATGCGTTATGCGTTATGCGTTATGCGTTATGCGTTATGCGTTATGCTTTATGCGTTATGCGTTATGCGTTATGAGTAATGCGTGATCCGTTATGCGTTATGCGATTTGCGTGATCCGTTATGCGTTATGCGTTTTGCGTTATTCGTTATGCGTTGTGCTTTATGCGTTATGCGTTATGGATTATGCGTTATGCGATATTCGTTACGTGTGATGCGTTATGCGTTATGCGTTATGCGTTATGCGTCATGCGTTATGCGTTATGCGTTATGCGTTATGCGTTATGCTTTGTGCGTTATGCGTTATGCGTTATGCGTTATGCGTTATGCGTTATGCGTTATGCGTTATGCGTTATGCGTTATGCTTTGTGCGTTATGCGTTATGCGTTATGAGTAATGCTTGATCCGATATGCGTTATTCGTTATGCGTTATGCGTTGTGCGTTATGCGTTATGCGTTATGCATTATGCGTTATGCGTTATGCGTTATGCGTTATGCGTTATGCGTTATGCGTTATGCGTTATGCTTTGTGCGTTATGCGATATGCGTTATGAGTAATGCGTGATCCGTCATGCGTTATGCGTTATGCTATATGCGTTATGCCTTATGCCTTATGCGTTATGCGTTACGCGTTATGCGTTATTCGTTATGCGTTATGCGTTATGCGTTATGCGTTTTGCGTTATGCGTTATGCGTTATGCGTTATGCGTTATGCGTTATGCGTTATGCGTTATGCGTTATGCGTTATGCGTTATGCGTTATGGATTATGCGTTATGCGTTATGCGTTATGAGTAATGCTGGATCCGTTATGCGTTATGCGTTTTGCGTTATTCGTTATGCGTTGTGCTTTATGCGTTATGCGTTATGGATATGCGTTATGCGACATTCGTTACGTGTTATGCGTTATGCGTTATGCGTTATGCGTTATGCGTTATGCGTTATGCGTTTTGCGTTATTCGTTATGCGTTGTGCTTTAAGCGTCATGCGTTATGCGTTATGCGTTATGCGTTTTGCGTTATTCGTTATGCGTTGTGCTTTAAGCGTTATGCGTTATGGATTATGCGTTATGCGATATTCGTTATGTGTTATGCGTTATGCGTTATGCCTTATGCGTTATGCGTTATGCGTTATGCGTTGTGCGTTATGCGTTATGCGTTATGCGTTATGCGTTATGCATTATGCGTTCTGCGTTATGCGTTATGCGTTATACGTTATGCGTTATGCGTTATGCGTTATGCGTTATGCGTTATGCGTTATGCGTTATGCGTTATGCGTTATGCGTTATGCGTTATGCGTTATGCGTTGTGCGTTATGCGTTATGCGTCATGCGTTATGCGTTATGCGTTATGCGTTATGCGTTATGCGTTATGCGTTATGCGTTATGCGTTATGCGTTATACGTTATGCGTTATGCTATATGCGTTATGCCTTATGCCTTATGCGTTATACGTAATGCGTTATGCGTTATGAGTAATGCTTGATCCGATATGCGTTATGCGATATTCGTTATGTGTTATGCGTTATGCGTTATGCGTTATGCGTTATGCGTTATGCGTTATGCGTTGTGCGTTATGCGTTATGCGTTATGCGTTATGCGTTATGCGTTATGCGTTATGCGTTGTGCGTTATGCGTTATGCGTTATGCGTTATGCGTTATGCGTTATGCGTTACGCGTTATGCTATATGCGTTATGCCTTATGCCTTATGCGTTATGCGTTATGCGTTATGCGTTATGCGTTATGCGTTATGCTTTGTGCGTTATGCGTTATGCGTTATGAGTAATGCGTGATCCGTCATGCGTTATGCGTTATGCTATATGCGTTATGCCTTATGCCTTATGCGTTATGCGTTATGCGTTATGCGTTATGCGTTATGCGTTATGCGTTATGCGTTTTGCGTTATTCGTTATGCGTTGTGCTTTATGCGTTATGCGTTATGGATTATGCGTTATGCGTTATGCGTTATGAGTAATGCTGGATCCGTTATGCGTTATGCGTTTTGCGTTATTCGTTATGCGTTGTGCTTTATGCGTTATGCGTTATGGATTATGCGTTATGCTATATTCGTTACGTGTTATGCGTTATACGTTATGCGTTATTTCGTTATGCGTTATGCGTTGTGCGTTATGCGTTATGCGTTATGCGTTATGCGTTATGCGTTATGCGTTATGCGTTATGCGTTATGCGTTATACGTTATGCGTTATGCGTTATGCGTTATGCGTTATGCGTTATGAGTAATGCGTGATCCGTTATGCGTTATGGGTTATGCGTTATACGTAATGCGTTATGCGTTATGAGTAATGCTTTATCCGATATCCGTTATGCGTTATGCGTTATGCGTTATGCGTTATGCGTTATGCGTTATGCGTTATGAGTAATGCGTGATCCGTTATGCGTTATGGGTTATGCGTTATACGTTATGCGTTTTGCGTTATGCGTTATGCGTTATGCGTGATGCGTTATGCGTTATGCGTTATACGTTATGCGTTATGCGTTATGCGTTATGCGTTATGCGTAATGCGTTATGCGTTGTGCGTTATGCGTTATACGTAATGCGTTATGCGTTATGACTAATGCTTGATCCGATATGCGTTATGCGTTATACGTTAAGCGTTATGCGTTATGCGTTATACGTTATGCGTTATGCGTTATGCGTTATGCGTTATGCGTAATGCGTTATGCGTTGTGCGTTATGCGTTATACGTAATGCGTTATGCGTTATGACTAATGCTTGATCCGATATGCGTTATGCGTTATACGTAATGCGTTATGCGTTATGAATAATGCTTGATCCGATATGCGTTATGCGGTATGCGTTATGCGTTATGAGTAATGCTGGATCCGTTATGTGTTATGCGTTATGGATTATGCGTTATGCGTTATGAGTAATGCTGGATCCGTTATGCGTTACGCGTTTTGCGTTATGCGTTATGCGTTATGCATTATGCGTTATGCGTTATGCGTTATGCGTTATGCGTTATGCGTTATGCGTTATGCGTTATGCGTTATGCGTTATGCTTTGTGCGTTATGCGTTTTGCGTTATGAGTAATGCTTGATCCGATATGCGTTATGCGGTATGCGTTATGCGTTATGAGTAATGCTGGATCCGTTATGTGTTATGCGTTATGGATTATGCGTTATGCGTTATGAGTAATGCTGGATCCGTTATGCGTTATGCGTTATGCGTTATGCGTTATGCGTTATGCGTTATGCGTTATGCGTTATGCGTTATGCGTTATGCGTTATCCGTTATGCGTTAAACGTTATGCGTTATGCGTTATGCGTTATGCTTTGTGCGTTATGCGTTATGCGTTATGAGTAATGCGTGATCCGTCATGCGTTATGCGTTATGCTATATGCGTTATGCCTTATGCCTTATGCCTTATGCGTTATACGTAATGCGTTATGCGTTATGAGTAATGCTTGATCCGATATGCGTTATGCGGTATGCGTTATGCGTTACGAGTAATGATGGATCCGTTATGCGTTATGCGTTATGGATTATGCGTTATGCGTTATGCGTTATGAGTAATGCGTGATCCGTCATGCGTTATGCGTTATGCTATATGCGTTATGCCTTATGCCTTATGCGTTAGGCGTTATGCGTTATGCGTTATGAGTTATGCTATATGCGTTATGCCTTATGCCTTATGCGTTAGGCGTTATGAGTAATGCTGGATCCGTTATGCGTTATGCGTTTTGCGTTATTCGTTATGCGTTGTGCTTTATGCGTTATGCGTTATGGATATGCGTTAAGCGATATTCGTTACGTGTTATGCGTTATGCGTTATGCGTTATGCGTCATGCGTTATGCGTTATGCGTTATGAGTAATGCGTTATGCGTTATGCGTTATGCGTTATGCGTTATGCGTTATGCGTTATGCGTTATGAGTAATGCGTGATCCGTTATGCGTTATGCGTTATGCGTTTTGCGTTATGAGTTATGCGTTATGCGTTATGAGTTATGCGTTATGCGTTATGCGTTATGCGTTATGCGTGATGCGTTATGCGTTATGCGTTATGCGTTATGCGTTATGCGTTATGCGTTATGCGTTATCCGTTATGCGTTATGCGTTATGCGTTATGAGTAATGCGTTATGCGTTATGCGTTATGCGTTATGCGTTATGCGTTATGCGTTATGCGTTATGAGTAATGCGTGATCCGTTATGCGTTATGCGTTATGCGTTTTGCGTTATGAGTTATGCGTTATGCGTTATGAGTTATGCGTTATGCGTTATGCGTTATGCGTTATGCGTGATGCGTTATGCGTTATGCGTTATGCGTTATGCGTTATGCGTTATGCGTTATGCGTTATCCGTTATGCGTTATACGTTAAGCGTTATGCGTTATGCGTTATGCGTTATGCGTTATGCGTTATGCGTTTTGCGTTATTCGTTATGCGTTGTGCTTTATGCGTTATGCGTTATGGATTATGCGTTATGCGTTATGCGTTATGCGTTTTGCGTTATTCGTTATGCGTTGTGCTTTATGCGTTATGCGTTATGGATTATGCGTTATGCGATATTCGTTACGTGTTATGCGTTATGCGTTATGCGTTATGCGTTATTTCGTTATGCGTTATGCGTTATGAGTAATGCGTGATCCGTTATGCGTTATGGGTTATGCGTTATACGTAATGCGTTATGCGTTATGAGTAATGCTTTATCCGATATCCGTTATGCGTTATGCGTTATGCGTTATGCGTTATGCGTTATGCGTTATGCGTTATGCGTTATGCGTTATGCGTTATGCGTTATGCGTTATGCGTTATGCGTTATGAGTAATGCGTGATCCGTTATGCGTTATGGGTTATGCGTTATACGTGATGCGTTTTGCGTTATGCGTTATGCGTTATGCGTGATGCGTTATGCGTTATGCGTTATACGTTATGCGTTATGCGTTATGCGTTATGCGTTATGCGTAATGCGTTATGCGTTATGCGTTATGCGTTATGCGTTATACGTAATGCGTTATGCGTTATGAGTAATGCTTGATCCGATATGCGTTATGCGTTATACGTTAAGCGTTATGCGTTATGCTTTGTGCGTTATGCGTTATGCGTTATGCGTTATGCGTTATGCGTTATGCGTTATGCGTTATGCGTTATGCGTTATGCGTTATACGTTATGCGTTATGCGTTATGCGTTATGTGTTATGCGTTATGCGTTATGCGTTATGCGTTATGCGTTATGCGTTATGCGTTATGCGTTATGCGTTATGCGTTATGCGTTATGCGTTATGCGTTATGCGTTATGCGTTATGCTTTGTGCGTTATGCGTTATGCGTTATGAGTAATGCTTGATCCGATATGCGTTATTCGTTATGCGTTATGCGTTGTGCGTTATGCGTTATGCGTTATGCGTTATGCGTTATGCGTTATGCGTTATGCGTTATGCGTTATGCGTTATGCGTTATGCGTTATGCTTTGTGCGTTATGCGATATGCGTTATGAGTAATGCGTGATCCGTCATGCGTTATGCGTTATGCTATATGCGTTATGCCTTATGCCTTATGCGTTATGCGTTACGCGTTATGCGTTATGCGTTATGCGTTATGCGTTATGCGTTATGCGTTATGCGTTATGCGTTATGCGTTATGCGTTATGCGTTATGCGTTATGCGTTATGCGTTATGCGTTATGCGTTATACGTAATGCGTTATGCGTTATGGATTATGCGATATGCGTTATGCGTTATGAGTAATGCTGGATCCGTTATGCGTTATGCGTTTTGCGTTATTCGTTATGCGTTGTGCTTTATGCGTTATGCGTTATGTATTATGCGTTATGCGATATTCGTTATGCGTTATGCGTTATGGATTATGCGTTATGCGATATTCGTTACGTGTTACGTGTTATGCGTTATGCGTTATGCGTTATGCGTTATGCGTTATGCGTTATGCGTTATGCTTTATGCGTTATGCGTTATGCGTTATGAGTAATGCGTGATCCGTTATGCGTTATGCGATTTGCGTGATCCGTTATGCGTTATGCGTTTTGCGTTATTCGTTATGCGTTGTGCTTTATGCGTTATGCGTTATGGATTATGCGTTATGCGATATTCGTTACGTGTGATGCGTTATGCGTTATGCGTTATGCGTTATGCGTCATGCGTTATGCGTTATGCGTTATGCGTTATGCGTTATGCTTTGTGCGTTATGCGTTATGCGTTATGCGTTATGCGTTATGCGTTATGCGTTATGCGTTATGCGTTATGCGTTATGCGTTATGCTTTGTGCGTTATGCGTTATGCGTTATGAGTAATGCTTGATCCGATATGCGTTATTCGTTATGCGTTATGCGTTGTGCGTTATGCGTTATGCGTTATGCATTATGCGTTATGCGTTATGCGTTATGCGTTATGCGTTATGCGTTATGCGTTATGCGTTATGCGTTATGCGTTATGCGTTATGCGTTATGCGTTATGCGTTATGCGTTATGCGTTATGCGTTATGCGTTATGCGTTATGCGTTATGCGTTATGCGTTATGCGTTATGCGTTATACGTAATGCGTTATGCGTTATGGATTATGCGATATGCGTTATGCGTTATGAGTAATGCTGGATCCGTTATGCGTTATGCGTTTTGCGTTATTCGTTATGCGTTGTGCTTTATGCGTTATGCGTTATGTATTATGCGTTATGCGATATTCGTTATGCGTTATGCGTTATGGATTATGCGTTATGCGATATTCGTTACGTGTTACGTGTTATGCGTTATGCGTTATGCGTTATGCGTTATGCGTTATGCGTTATGCGTTATGCGTTATGCGTTATGCGTTATGCGTTATGAGTAATGCGTGATCCGTTATGCGTTATGCGATTTGCGTGATCCGTTATGCGTTATGCGTTTTGCGTTATTCGTTATGCGTTGTGCTTTATGCGTTATGCGTTATGGATTATGCGTTATGCGATATTCGTTACGTGTGATGCGTTATGCGTTATGCGTTATGCGTTATGCGTCATGCGTTATGCGTTATGCGTTATGCGTTATGCGTTATGCTTTGTGCGTTATGCGTTATGCGTTATGCGTTATGCGTTATGCGTTATGCGTTATGCGTTATGCGTTATGCGTTATGCGTTATGCGTTATGCTTTGTGCGTTATGCGTTATGCGTTATGAGTAATGCTTGATCCGATATGCGTTATTCGTTATGCGTTATGCGTTGTGCGTTATGCGTTATGCGTTATGCATTATGCGTTATGCGTTATGCGTTATGCGTTATGCGTTATGCGTTATGCGTTATGCGTTATGCTTTGTGCGTTATGCGATATGCGTTATGAGTAATGCGTGATCCGTCATGCGTTATGCGTTATGCTATATGCGTTATGCCTTATGCCTTATGCGTTATGCGTTACGCGTTATGCGTTATTCGTTATGCGTTATGCGTTATGCGTTATGCGTTTTGCGTTATGCGTTATGCGTTATGCGTTATGCGTTATGCGTTATGCGTTATGCGTTATGCGTTATGCGTTATGCGTTATGCGTTATGCGTTATGCGTTATGGATTATGCGTTATGCGTTATGCGTTATGAGTAATGCTGGATCCGTTATGCGTTATGCGTTTTGCGTTATTCGTTATGCGTTGTGCTTTATGCGTTATGCGTTATGGATATGCGTTATGCGATATTCGTTACGTGTTATGCGTTATGCGTTATGCGTTATGCGTTATGCGTTTTGCGTTATTCGTTATGCGTTGTGCTTTAAGCGTTATGCGTTATGGATTATGCGTTATGCGATATTCGTTATGTGTTATGCGTTATGCGTTATGCGTTATGCGTTATGCGTTATGCGTTATGCGTTATGCGTTATGCGTTATGCGTTGTGCGTTATGCGTTATGCGTTATGCGTTATGCGTTATGCGTTATGCGTTATGCGTTATGCGTTATGCGTTATGCGTTATGCGTTATACGTTATGCGTTATGCGTTATGCGTTATGCGTTATGCGTTATGCGTTATGCGTTATGCGTTATGCGTTATGCGTTATGCGTTTTGCGTTATTCGTTATGCGTTGTGCTTTAAGCGTTATGCGTTATGGATTATGCGTTATGCGATATTCGTTATGTGTTATGCGTTATGCGTTATGCGTTATGCGTTATGCGTTATGCGTTATGCGTTATGCGTTATGCGTTGTGCGTTATGCGTTATGCGTTATGCGTTATGCGTTATGCGTTATGCGTTATGCGTTATGCGTTATACGTTATGCGTTATGCTATATGCGTTATGCCTTATGCCTTATGCGTTATACGTAATGCGTTATGCGTTATGAGTAATGCTTGATCCGATATGCGTTATGCGGTATGCGTTATGTGTTATGAGTAATGCTGGATCCGTTATGTGTTATGCGTTATGGATTATGCGTTATGCGTTATGAGTAATGCTGGATCCGTTATGCGTTATGCGTTTTGCGTTATTCGTTATGCGTTGTGCTTTAAGCGTTATGCGTTATGCGTCATGCGTTATGCGTTATGCGTTATGCGTTTTGCGTTATTCGTTATGCGTTGTGCTTTAAGCGTTATGCGTTATGGATTATGCGTTATGCGATATTCGTTATGTGTTATGCGTTATGCGTTATGCCTTATGCGTTATGCGTTATGCGTTATGCGTTGTGCGTTATGCGTTATGCGTTATGCGTTATGCGTTATGCATTATGCGTTCTGCGTTATGCGTTATGCGTTATACGTTATGCGTTATGCGTTATGCGTTATGCGTTATGCGTTATGCGTTATGCGTTATGCGTTATGCGTTATGCGTTATGCGTTATGCGTTATGCGTTGTGCGTTATGCGTTATGCGTCATGCGTTATGCGTTATGCGTTATGCGTTATGCGTTATGCGTTATGCGTTATGCGTTATGCGTTATGCGTTATACGTTATGCGTTATGCTATATGCGTTATGCCTTATGCCTTATGCGTTATACGTAATGCGTTATGCGTTATGAGTAATGCTTGATCCGATATGCGTTATACGATATTCGTTATGTGTTATGCGTTATGCATTATGCGTTATGCGTTATGCGTTATGCGTTGTGCGTTATGCGTTATGCGTTATGCGTTATGCGTTATGCGTTATGCGTTATGCGTTGTGCGTTATGCGTTATGCGTTATGCGTTATGCGTTATGCGTTATGCGTTATGCGTTATGCTATATGCGTTATGCCTTATGCCTTATGCGTTATGCGTTATGCGTTATGCGTTATGCGTTATGCGTTATGCGTTATGCTTTGTGCGTTATGCGTTATGCGTTATGAGTAATGCGTGATCCGTCATGCGTTATGCGTTATGCTATATGCGTTATGCCTTATGCCTTATGCGTTATGCGTTATGCGTTATGCGTTATGCGTTATGCGTTATGCGTTATGCGTTATGCGTTTTGCGTTATTCGTTATGCGTTGTGCTTTATGCGTTATGCGTTATGGATTATGCGTTATGCGTTATGCGTTATGAGTAATGCTGGATCCGTTATGCGTTATGCGTTTTGCGTTATTCGTTATGCGTTGTGCTTTATGCATTATGCGTTATGGATTATGCGTTATGCTATATTCGTTACGTGTTATGCGTTATACGTTATGCGTTATTTCGTTATGCGTTATGCGTTGTGCGTTATGCGTTATGCGTTATGCGTTATGCGTTATGCGTTATGCGTTATGCGTTATGCGTTATGCGTTATACGTTATGCGTTATGCGTTATGCGTTATGCGTTATGCGTTATGAGTAATGCGTGATCCGTTATGCGTTATGGGTTATGCGTTATACGTAATGCGTTATGCGTTATGAGTAATGCTTTATCCGATATCCGTTATGCGTTATGCGTTATGCGTTATGCGTTATGCGTTATGCGTTATGCGTTATGAGTAATGCGTGATCCGTTATGCGTTATGGGTTATGCGTTATACGTTATGCGTTTTGCGTTATGCGTTATGCGTTATGCGTGATGCGTTATGCGTTATGCGTTATACGTTATGCGTTATGCGTTATGCGTTATGCGTTATGCGTAATGCGTTATGCGTTGTGCGTTATGCGTTATACGTAATGCGTTATGCGTTATGACTAATGCTTGATCCGATATGCGTTATGCGTTTTGCGTTATTCGTTATGCGTTGTGCTTTATGCGTTATGCGTTATGTATTATGCGTTATGCGATATTCGTTATGCGTTATGCGTTATGGATTATGCGTTATGCGATATTCGTTACGTGTTACGTGTTATGCGTTATGCGTTATGCGTTATGCGTTATGCGTTATGCGTTATGCGTTATGCTTTATGCGTTATGCGTTATGCGTTATGAGTAATGCGTGATCCGTTATGCGTTATGCGATTTGCGTGATCCGTTATGCGTTATGCGTTTTGCGTTATTCGTTATGCGTTGTGCTTTATGCGTTATGCGTTATGGATTATGCGTTATGCGATATTCGTTACGTGTGATGCGTTATGCGTTATGCGTTATGCGTTATGCGTCATGCGTTATGCGTTATGCGTTATGCGTTATGCGTTATGCTTTGTGCGTTATGCGTTATGCGTTATGCGTTATGCGTTATGCGTTATGCGTTATGCGTTATGCGTTATGCGTTATGCGTTATGCTTTGTGCGTTATGCGTTATGCGTTATGAGTAATGCTTGATCCGATATGCGTTATTCGTTATGCGTTATGCGTTGTGCGTTATGCGTTATGCGTTATGCATTATGCGTTATGCGTTATGCGTTATGCGTTATGCGTTATGCGTTATGCGTTATGCGTTATGCTTTGTGCGTTATGCGATATGCGTTATGAGTAATGCGTGATCCGTCATGCGTTATGCGTTATGCTATATGCGTTATGCCTTATGCCTTATGCGTTATGCGTTACGCGTTATGCGTTATTCGTTATGCGTTATGCGTTATGCGTTATGCGTTTTGCGTTATGCGTTATGCGTTATGCGTTATGCGTTATGCGTTATGCGTTATGCGTTATGCGTTATGCGTTATGCGTTATGCGTTATGCGTTATGGATTATGCGTTATGCGTTATGCGTTATGAGTAATGCTGGATCCGTTATGCGTTATGCGTTTTGCGTTATTCGTTATGCGTTGTGCTTTATGCGTTATGCGTTATGGATATGCGTTATGCGATATTCGTTACGTGTTATGCGTTATGCGTTATGCGTTATGCGTTATGCGTTTTGCGTTATTCGTTATGCGTTGTGCTTTAAGCGTTATGCGTTATGGATTATGCGTTATGCGATATTCGTTATGTGTTATGCGTTATGCGTTATGCGTTATGCGTTATGCGTTATGCGTTATGCGTTATGCGTTATGCGTTATGCGTTGTGCGTTATGCGTTATGCGTTATGCGTTATGCGTTATGCGTTATGCGTTATGCGTTATGCGTTATGCGTTATGCGTTATGCGTTATACGTTATGCGTTATGCGTTATGCGTTATGCGTTATGCGTTATGCGTTATGCGTTATGCGTTATGCGTTATGCGTTTTGCGTTATTCGTTATGCGTTGTGCTTTAAGCGTTATGCGTTATGGATTATGCGTTATGCGATATTCGTTATGTGTTATGCGTTATGCGTTATGCGTTATGCGTTATGCGTTATGCGTTATGCGTTATGCGTTATGCGTTGTGCGTTATGCGTTATGCGTTATGCGTTATGCGTTATGCGTTATGCGTTATGCGTTATGCGTTATACGTTATGCGTTATGCTATATGCGTTATGCCTTATGCCTTATGCGTTATACGTAATGCGTTATGCGTTATGAGTAATGCTTGATCCGATATGCGTTATGCGGTATGCGTTATGTGTTATGAGTAATGCTGGATCCGTTATGTGTTATGCGTTATGGATTATGCGTTATGCGTTATGAGTAATGCTGGATCCGTTATGCGTTATGCGTTTTGCGTTATTCGTTATGCGTTGTGCTTTAAGCGTTATGCGTTATGCGTCATGCGTTATGCGTTATGCGTTATGCGTTTTGCGTTATTCGTTATGCGTTGTGCTTTAAGCGTTATGCGTTATGGATTATGCGTTATGCGATATTCGTTATGTGTTATGCGTTATGCGTTATGCCTTATGCGTTATGCGTTATGCGTTATGCGTTGTGCGTTATGCGTTATGCGTTATGCGTTATGCGTTATGCATTATGCGTTCTGCGTTATGCGTTATGCGTTATACGTTATGCGTTATGCGTTATGCGTTATGCGTTATGCGTTATGCGTTATGCGTTATGCGTTATGCGTTATGCGTTATGCGTTATGCGTTATGCGTTGTGCGTTATGCGTTATGCGTCATGCGTTATGCGTTATGCGTTATGCGTTATGCGTTATGCGTTATGCGTTATGCGTTATGCGTTATGCGTTATACGTTATGCGTTATGCTATATGCGTTATGCCTTATGCCTTATGCGTTATACGTAATGCGTTATGCGTTATGAGTAATGCTTGATCCGATATGCGTTATACGATATTCGTTATGTGTTATGCGTTATGCATTATGCGTTATGCGTTATGCGTTATGCGTTGTGCGTTATGCGTTATGCGTTATGCGTTATGCGTTATGCGTTATGCGTTATGCGTTGTGCGTTATGCGTTATGCGTTATGCGTTATGCGTTATGCGTTATGCGTTATGCGTTATGCTATATGCGTTATGCCTTATGCCTTATGCGTTATGCGTTATGCGTTATGCGTTATGCGTTATGCGTTATGCGTTATGCTTTGTGCGTTATGCGTTATGCGTTATGAGTAATGCGTGATCCGTCATGCGTTATGCGTTATGCTATATGCGTTATGCCTTATGCCTTATGCGTTATGCGTTATGCGTTATGCGTTATGCGTTATGCGTTATGCGTTATGCGTTATGCGTTTTGCGTTATTCGTTATGCGTTGTGCTTTATGCGTTATGCGTTATGGATTATGCGTTATGCGTTATGCGTTATGAGTAATGCTGGATCCGTTATGCGTTATGCGTTTTGCGTTATTCGTTATGCGTTGTGCTTTATGCATTATGCGTTATGGATTATGCGTTATGCTATATTCGTTACGTGTTATGCGTTATACGTTATGCGTTATTTCGTTATGCGTTATGCGTTGTGCGTTATGCGTTATGCGTTATGCGTTATGCGTTATGCGTTATGCGTTATGCGTTATGCGTTATGCGTTATGCGTTATGCGTTATGCGTTATGCGTTATGCGTTATGCGTTATGAGTAATGCGTGATCCGTTATGCGTTATGGGTTATGCGTTATACGTAATGCGTTATGCGTTATGAGTAATGCTTTATCCGATATCCGTTATGCGTTATGCGTTATGCGTTATGCGTTATGCGTTATGCGTTATGCGTTATGAGTAATGCGTGATCCGTTATGCGTTATGGGTTATGCGTTATACGTTATGCGTTTTGCGTTATGCGTTATGCGTTATGCGTGATGCGTTATGCGTTATGCGTTATACGTTATGCGTTATGCGTTATGCGTTATGCGTTATGCGTAATGCGTTATGCGTTGTGCGTTATGCGTTATACGTAATGCGTTATGCGTTATGACTAATGCTTGATCCGATATGCGTTATGCGTTATACGTTAAGCGTTATGCGTTATGCGTTATGCTTTGTGCGTTATTCGTTATGCGTTATGAGTAATGCGTGATCCGTCATGCGTTATGCGTTATGCTATATGCGTTATGCCTTATGCCTAATGCGTTATACGTAATGCGTTATGCGTTATGAATAATGCTTGATCCGATATGCGTTATGCGGTATGCGTTATGCGTTATGAGTAATGCTGGATCCGTTATGTGTTATGCGTTATGGATTATGCGTTATGCGTTATGAGTAATGCTGGATCCGTTATGCGTTACGCGTTTTGCGTTATGCGTTATGCGTTATGCATTATGCGTTATGCGTTATGCGTTATGCGTTATGCGTTATGCGTTATGCGTTATGCGTTATGCTTTGTGCGTTATGCGTTATGCGTTATGAGTAATGCTTGATCCGATATGCGTTATGCGGTATGCGTTATGCGTTATGAGTAATGCTGGATCCGTTATGTGTTATGCGTTATGGATTATGCGTTATGCGTTATGAGTAATGCTGGATCCGTTATGCGTTATGCGTTTTGCGTTATTCGTTATGCGTTATGCGTTATGCGTTATGCGCTATGCGTTATGCGTTTTGCGTTATACGTTATGCGTTATGCGTTATGCGTTATGCGTAATGCGTTATGCGTTGTGCGTTATGCGTTATGCGTTATACGTAATGCGTTATGCGTTATGAGTAATGCTTGATCCGATATGCGTTATGCGTTATACGTTAAGCGTTACGCGTTATGCGTTATGCTTTGTGCGTTATGCGTTATGCGTTATGAGTAATGCGTGATCCGTCATGCGTTATGCGTTATGCTATATGCGTTATGCCTTATGCCTTATGCGTTATACGTAATGCGTTATGCGTTATGAGTAATGCTTGATCCGATATGCGTTATGCGGTATGCGTTATGCGTTATGCGTTATGCGGTATGCGTTATGCGTTATGCGTTATGCGTTATGCGTTATGCGGTATCCGTTATGCGTTATACATTATGCGTTATGCGATATTCGTTATGTGTTATGCGTTATGCGTTATGCGTTATGCGTTATGCGTTATGAGTAATGCGTGATCCGTTATGCATTATGCGTTATGCGTTATGAGTAATGCGGT
This sequence comes from Lasioglossum morio, assembly GCA_916610235.2. Lineage (NCBI taxonomy): Eukaryota > Metazoa > Arthropoda > Insecta > Hymenoptera > Halictidae > Lasioglossum > Lasioglossum morio. Next base: position 1,510,765 of record CAKAJA020000513.1, on the reverse strand, counting down.
ATGTGTTATGCGTTATGCGTTATGAGTAATGCATGATCCGTTATGCGTTATGCGTTATGCGTTATGCGCTATGCGTTATGCGTTTTGCGTTATGAGTAATGCGTTATGCGTTATGAGTAATGCGTGATCCCTTATGCGTTATGCGTTATGAGTAATGCGTGATCCGTTATGTGTTATGCGTTATGCGTTATGCGTTTTGCGTTATGCGTTATGCGTTATGTGTTATGCGTTATGCGTTATGCGTTTTGCGTTATGCGTTATGCGTTATGTGTTATGGGTTATTCGTTATGCGTTATGCGTTATGCGTTATGCGTTATGCGTTATACGTTATGCGTTATGCGTTATGCGTTATGCGTTATGCGTTATGCGTTATGCGTTATGCGTTATGCGTTATGCGTGATGCGTTATGCGTTATGCGTTATGCGTTATGCGTTATGCGTTATGCGTTATGCGTTATGCGTTATGCGTTATGCGTTATGCGTTATGCGTTATGTGTTATGCGTTATGCGTTATGCGTTATGCGTTATGCGTTATGCGTTATGCGTTATCCGTTATGCGTTAAACGTTATGCGTTATGCGTTATGCGTTATGCTTTGTGCGTTATGCGTTATGCGTTATGAGTAATGCGTGATCCGTCATGCGTTATGCGTTATGCTATATGCGTTATGCCTTATGCCTTATGCCTTATGCCTTATGCGTTATACGTAATGCGTTATGCGTTATGAGTAATGCTTGATCCGATATGCGTTATGCGGTATGCGTTATGCGTTACGAGTAATGATGGATCCGTTATGCGTTATGCGTTATGGATTATGCGTTATGCGTTATGCGTTATGAGTAATGCGTGATCCGTCATGCGTTATGCGTTATGCTATATGCGTTATGCCTTATGCCTTATGCCTTATGCGTTAGGCGTTATGCGTTATGCGTTATGAGTTATGCTATATGCGTTATGCCTTATGCCTTATGCCTTATGCGTTAGGCGTTATGAGTAATGCTGGATACGTTATGCGTTATACGTTTTGCGTTATTCGTTATGCGTTGTGCTTTATGCGTTATGCGTTATGGATATGCGTTATGCGATATTCGTTACGTGTTATGCGTTATGCGTTATGCGTTATGCGTTATGCGTTATGCGTTATGCGTTATGAGTAATGCGTGTTCCGTTATGCGTTATGGGTTATGCGTTATACGTAATGCGTTATGCGTTATGAGTAATGCTTTATCCGATATCCGTTATGCGTTATGCGTTATGCGTTATGCGTTATGCGTTATGCGTTATACGTAATGCGTTATGCGTTATGAGTAATGCTTGATCCGATATGCGTTATGCGTTATACGTTAAGCGTTATGCGTTATGCGTTATGCTTTGTGCGTTATGCGTTATGCGTTATGAGTAATGCGTGATCCGTCATGCGTTATGCGTTATGCTATATGCGTTATGCCTTATGCCTTATGCGTTATACGTAATGCGTTATGCGTTATGAGTAATGCTTGATCCGATATGCGTTATGCGGTATGCGTTATGCGTTATGAGTAATGCTGGATCCGTTATGTGTTATGCGTTATGGATTATGCATTATGCGTTATGAGTAATGCTGGTTCCGTTATGCGTTATGCGTTTTGCGTTATGCGTTATGCGTTATGCGTTATGCGTTATGCGTTATGCGTTATGCGTTATGCGTTATGCGTTATGCGTTATGCGTTATGCTTTGTGCGTTATGCGTTATGCGTTATGAGTAATGCTTGATCCGATATGCGTTATGCGGTATGCGTTATGCGTTATGAGTAATGCTGGACCCGTTATGTGTTATGCGTTATGAGTAATGCTGGATCCGTTATGCGTTATGCGTTTTGCGTTATTCGTTATGCGTTATGCGTTATGCGTTATGCGCTATGCGTTATGCGTTTTGCGTTATACGTTATGCGTTATGCGTTATGCGTTATGCGTAATGCGTTATGCGTTGTGCGTTATGCGTTATGCGTTATACGTAATGCGTTATGCGTTATGAGTAATGCTTGATCCGATATGCGTTATGCGTTATACGTTAAGCGTTATGCGTTATGCGTTATGCTTTGTGCGTTATGCGTTATGCGTTATGAGTAATGCGTGATCCGTCATGCGTTATGCGTTATACGTTATGCGTTATGCGTTATGCGTTATGCGTTATGCGTTATGCGTTATGCGTTATGCGTTATGCGTTATGCGTTATGCGTTATGCGTTATCCGTTATGCGTTAAACGTTATGCGTTATGCGTTATGCGTTATGCTTTGTGCGTTATGCGTTATGCGTTATGAGTAATGCGTGATCCGTCATGCGTTATGCGTTATGCTATATGGGTTATGCCTTATGCCTTATGCCTTATGCCTTATGCCTTATGCGTTATACGTAATGCGTTATGCGTTATGAGTAATGCTTGATCCGATATGCGTTATGCGTTATACGTTAAGCGTTATGCGTTATGCGTTATGCTTTGTGCGTTATGCGTTATGCGTTATGAGTAATGCGTGATCCGTCATGCGTTATGCGTTATACGTTATGCGTTATGCGTTATGCGTTATGCGTTATGCGTTATGCGTTATGCGTTATGCGTTATGCGTTATGCGTTATGCGTTATGCGTTATGCGTTATGCGTTATGCGTTATGCGTTATGCGTTATACGTAATGCGTTATGCGTTATGAGTAATGCTTGATCCGATATGCGTTATGCGTTATACGTTAAGCGTTATGCGCTATGCGTTATGCTTTGTGCGTTATGCGTTATGCGTTATGAGTAATGCGTGATCCGTCATGCGTTATGCGTTATACGTTATGCGTTATGCGTTATGCGTTATGCGTTATGCGTTATGCGTTATGCGTTATGCGTTATGCGTTATGCGTTATGCGTTATCCGTTATGCGTTAAACGTTATGCGTTATGCGTTATGCGTTATGCTTTGTGCGTTATGCGTTATGCGTTATGAGTAATGCGTGATCCGTCATGCGTTATGCGTTATGCTATATGCGTTATGCCTTATGCCTTATGCCTTATGCGTTATACGTAATGCGTTATGCGTTATGAGTAATGCTTGATCCGATATGCGTTATGCGGTATGCGTTATGCGTTACGAGTAATGATGGATGCGTTATGCGTTATGCCTTATGGATTATGCGTTATGCGTTATGCGTTATGCGTTATGCGTTATGCGTTATGCGTTATGCGTTATGCGTTATGCGTTATGCGTTATGAGTAATGCGTGATCCGTCATGCGTTATGCCTTATGCTATATGCGTTATGCCTTATGCCTTATGCGTTATACGTAATGCGTTATGCGTTATGAGTAATGCTTGATCCGATATGCGTTATGCGGTATGCGTTATGCGTTATGAGTAATGCTGGATCCGTTATGTGTTATGCGTTATGGATTATGCATTATGCGTTATGAGTAATGCTGGTTCCGTTATGCGTTATGCGTTTTGCGTTATGCGTTATGCGTTATGCGTTATGCGTTATGCGTTATGCGTTATGCGTTATGCGTTATGCGTTATGCGTTATGCGTTATGCTTTGTGCGTTATGCGTTATGCGTTATGAGTAATGCTTGATCCGATATGCGTTATGCGGTATGCGTTATGCGTTATGAGTAATGCTGGACCCGTTATGTGTTATGCGTTATGAGTAATGCTGGATCCGTTATGCGTTATGCGTTTTGCGTTATTCGTTATGCGTTATGCGTTATGCGTTATGCGCTATGCGTTATGCGTTTTGCGTTATACGTTATGCGTTATGCGTTATGCGTTATGCGTAATGCGTTATGCGTTGTGCGTTATGCGTTATGCGTTATACGTAATGCGTTATGCGTTATGAGTAATGCTTGATCCGATATGCGTTATGCGTTATACGTTAAGCGTTATGCGTTATGCGTTATGCTTTGTGCGTTATGCGTTATGCGTTATGAGTAATGCGTGATCCGTCATGCGTTATGCGTTATACGTTATGCGTTATGCGTTATGCGTTATGCGTTATGCGTTATGCGTTATGCGTTATGCGTTATGCGTTATGCGTTATGAGTAATGCGTGATCCGTTATGCGTTATGGGTTATGCGTTATACGTTATGCGTTTTGCGTTATGCGTTATGCGTTATGCGTGATGCGTTATGCGTTATGCGTTATACGTTATGCGTTATGCGTTATGCGTTATGCGTTATGCGTAATGCGTTATGCGTTGTGCGTTATGCGTTATACGTAATGCGTTATGCGTTATGACTAATGCTTGATCCGATATGCGTTATGCGTTATACGTTAAGCGTTATGCGTTATGCGTTATGCTTTGTGCGTTATTCGTTATGCGTTATGAGTAATGCGTGATCCGTCATGCGTTATGCGTTATGCTATATGCGTTATGCCTTATGCCTTATGCGTTATACGTAATGCGTTATGCGTTATGAATAATGCTTGATCCGATATGCGTTATGCGGTATGCGTTATGCGTTATGAGTAATGCTGGATCCGTTATGTGTTATGCGTTATGGATTATGCGTTATGCGTTATGAGTAATGCTGGATCCGTTATGCGTTACGCGTTTTGCGTTATGCGTTATGCGTTATGCATTATGCGTTATGCGTTATGCGTTATGCGTTATGCGTTATGCGTTATGCGTTATGCGTTATGCTTTGTGCGTTATGCGTTATGCGTTATGAGTAATGCTTGATCCGATATGCGTTATGCGGTATGCGTTATGCGTTATGAGTAATGCTGGATCCGTTATGTGTTATGCGTTATGGATTATGCGTTATGCGTTATGAGTAATGCTGGATCCGTTATGCGTTATGCGTTTTGCGTTATTCGTTATGCGTTATGCGTTATGCGTTATGCGCTATGCGTTATGCGTTTTGCGTTATACGTTATGCGTTATGCGTTATGCGTTATGCGTAATGCGTTATGCGTTGTGCGTTATGCGTTATGCGTTATACGTAATGCGTTATGCGTTATGAGTAATGCTTGATCCGATATGCGTTATGCGTTATACGTTAAGCGTTACGCGTTATGCGTTATGCTTTGTGCGTTATGCGTTATGCGTTATGAGTAATGCGTGATCCGTCATGCGTTATGCGTTATGCTATATGCGTTATGCCTTATGCCTTATGCGTTATACGTAATGCGTTATGCGTTATGAGTAATGCTTGATCCGATATGCGTTATGCGGTATGCGTTATGCGTTATGCGTTATGCGGTATGCGTTATGCGTTATGCGTTATGCGTTATGCGTTATGCGGTATCCGTTATGCGTTATACATTATGCGTTATGCGATATTCGTTATGTGTTATGCGTTATGCGTTATGCGTTATGCGTTATGCGTTATGAGTAATGCGTGATCCGTTATGCATTATGCGTTATGCGTTATGAGTAATGCGGTATGTGTTATGCGTTATGCGTTATGAGTAATGCATGATCCGTTATGCGTTATGCGTTATGCGTTATGCGCTATGCGTTATGCGTTTTGCGTTATGAGTAATGCGTTATGCGTTATGAGTAATGCGTGATCCCTTATGCGTTATGCGTTATGAGTAATGCGTGATCCGTTATGTGTTATGCGTTATGCGTTATGCGTTTTGCGTTATGCGTTATGCGTTATGTGTTATGGGTTATTCGTTATGCGTTATGCGTTATGCGTTATGCGTTATGCGTTATACGTTATGCGTTATGCGTTATGCGTTATGCGTTATGCGTTATGCGTTATGCGTTATGCGTTATGCGTTATGCGTGATGCGTTATGCGTTATGCGTTATGCGTTATGCGTTATGCGTTATGCGTTATGCGTTATGCGTTATGCGTTATGCGTTATGCGTTATGCGTTATGCGTTATGCGTTATGTGTTATGCGTTATGCGTTATGCGTTATGCGTTATGCGTTATGCGTTATGCGTTATCCGTTATGCGTTAAACGTTATGCGTTATGCGTTATGCGTTATGCTTTGTGCGTTATGCGTTATGCGTTATGAGTAATGCGTGATCCGTCATGCGTTATGCGTTATGCTATATGCGTTATGCCTTATGCCTTATGCCTTATGCCTTATGCGTTATACGTAATGCGTTATGCGTTATGAGTAATGCTTGATCCGATATGCGTTATGCGGTATGCGTTATGCGTTACGAGTAATGATGGATCCGTTATGCGTTATGCGTTATGGATTATGCGTTATGCGTTATGCGTTATGAGTAATGCGTGATCCGTCATGCGTTATGCGTTATGCTATATGCGTTATGCCTTATGCCTTATGCGTTAGGCGTTATGCGTTATGCGTTATGAGTTATGCTATATGCGTTATGCCTTATGCCTTATGCCTTATGCGTTAGGCGTTATGAGTAATGCTGGATACGTTATGCGTTATACGTTTTGCGTTATTCGTTATGCGTTGTGCTTTATGCGTTATGCGTTATGGATATGCGTTATGCGATATTCGTTACGTGTTATGCGTTATGCGTTATGCGTTATGCGTTATGCGTTATGCGTTATGCGTTATGAGTAATGCGTGTTCCGTTATGCGTTATGGGTTATGCGTTATACGTAATGCGTTATGCGTTATGAGTAATGCTTTATCCGATATCCGTTATGCGTTATGCGTTATGCGTTATGCGTTATGCGTTATGCGTTATACGTAATGCGTTATGCGTTATGAGTAATGCTTGATCCGATATGCGTTATGCGTTATACGTTAAGCGTTATGCGTTATGCGTTATGCTTTGTGCGTTATGCGTTATGCGTTATGAGTAATGCGTGATCCGTCATGCGTTATGCGTTATGCTATATGCGTTATGCCTTATGCCTTATGCGTTATACGTAATGCGTTATGCGTTATGAGTAATGCTTGATCCGATATGCGTTATGCGGTATGCGTTATGCGTTATGAGTAATGCTGGATCCGTTATGTGTTATGCGTTATGGATTATGCATTATGCGTTATGAGTAATGCTGGTTCCGTTATGCGTTATGCGTTTTGCGTTATGCGTTATGCGTTATGCGTTATGCGTTATGCGTTATGCGTTATGCGTTATGCGTTATGCGTTATGCGTTATGCTTTGTGCGTTATGCGTTATGCGTTATGAGTAATGCTTGATCCGATATGCGTTATGCGGTATGCGTTATGCGTTATGAGTAATGCTGGACCCGTTATGTGTTATGCGTTATGAGTAATGCTGGATCCGTTATGCGTTATGCGTTTTGCGTTATTCGTTATGCGTTATGCGTTATGCGTTATGCGCTATGCGTTATGCGTTTTGCGTTATACGTTATGCGTTATGCGTTATGCGTTATGCGTAATGCGTTATGCGTTGTGCGTTATGCGTTATGCGTTATACGTAATGCGTTATGCGTTATGAGTAATGCTTGATCCGATATGCGTTATGCGTTATACGTTAAGCGTTATGCGTTATGCGTTATGCTTTGTGCGTTATGCGTTATGCGTTATGAGTAATGCGTGATCCGTCATGCGTTATGCGTTATACGTTATGCGTTATGCGTTATGCGTTATGCGTTATGCGTTATGCGTTATGCGTTATGCGTTATGCGTTATGCGTTATGCGTTATGCGTTATGCGTTATGCGTTATCCGTTATGCGTTAAACGTTATGCGTTATGCGTTATGCGTTATGCTTTGTGCGTTATGCGTTATGCGTTATGAGTAATGCGTGATCCGTCATGCGTTATGCGTTATGCTATATGGGTTATGCCTTATGCCTTATGCCTTATGCCTTATGCCTTATGCGTTATACGTAATGCGTTATGCGTTATGAGTAATGCTTGATCCGATATGCGTTATGCGTTATACGTTAAGCGTTATGCGTTATGCGTTATGCTTTGTGCGTTATGCGTTATGCGTTATGAGTAATGCGTGATCCGTCATGCGTTATGCGTTATACGTTATGCGTTATGCGTTATGCGTTATGCGTTATGCGTTATGCGTTATACGTTATGCGTTATGCGTTATGCGTTATGCGTTATGCGTTATGCGTTATGCGTTATGCGTTATGCGTTATACGTAATGCGTTATGCGTTATGAGTAATGCTTGATCCGATATGCGTTATGCGTTATACGTTAAGCGTTATGCGTTATGCGTTATGCTTTGTGCGTTATGCGTTATGCGTTATGAGTAATGCGTGATCCGTCATGCGTTATGCGTTATACGTTATGCGTTATGCGTTATGCGTTATGCGTTATGCGTTATGCGTTATGCGTTATGCGTTATGCGTTATGCGTTATGCGTTATCCGTTATGCGTTAAACGTTATGCGTTATGCGTTATGCGTTATGCTTTGTGCGTTATGCGTTATGCGTTATGAGTAATGCGTGATCCGTCATGCGTTATGCGTTATGCTATATGCGTTATGCCTTATGCCTTATGCCTTATGCGTTATACGTAATGCGTTATGCGTTATGAGTAATGCTTGATCCGATATGCGTTATGCGGTATGCGTTATGCGTTACGAGTAATGATGGATGCGTTATGCGTTATGCCTTATGGATTATGCGTTATGCGTTATGCGTTATGAGTAATGCGTGATCCGTCATGCGTTATGCTATATGCGTTATGCCTTATGCCTTATGCGTTATGCGTTATGCGTTATGCGTTATGAGTTATGCTATATGCGTTATGCCTTATGCCTTATGCCTTATGCGTTAGGCGTTATGAGTAATGCTGGATCCGTTATGCGTTATGCGTTTTGCGTTATTCGTTATGCGTTGTGCTTTATGCGTTATGCGTTATGGATATGCGTTATGCGATATTCGTTACGTGTTATGCGTTATGCGTTATGCGTTATGCGTTATGCGTTATGCGTCATGCGTTATGCGTTATGAGTAATGCGTTATGCGTTATGCGTTATGCGTTATGCGTTATGGATTATGCGTTATGCGATATTCGTTATGTGTTATGCGTTATGCGTTATGCGTTATGCGTTATGCGTTATGCGTTATGCGTTATGCGTTATGCGTTATGCGTTATGCGTTATGCGTTATGCGTTATGCGTTATGCGTTATGCGTTATGCGTTATACGGAATGCGTTATGCGTTATGAGTAATGCTTGATCCGATATCCGTTATGCGTTATGCGTTATGCGTTATGCGTTATGCGTTATGAGTAATGCGTGATCCGTTATGCGTTATGGGTTATGCGTTATACGTTATGCGTTTTGCGTTCTGCGTTATGCGTTATGCGTTATGCGTTATGCGTTATGCGTTATGCGTTGTGCGTTATGCGTTATGCGTTATGCGTTATGCGTTATGCGTTATGCGTTATGCGTTATGCGTTATGCGTTATGCGTTATGCGTTATGCGTTATGCTTTGTGCGTTATGCGTTATGCGTTATGAGTAATGCGTTATGCGTTATGCGTTATGCGTTATACGTTATGCGTTATGCGTTATGCGTTATGCGTTATGCGTTATGCGTTATGCGTTATGCGTTATGCGTTATGCGTTATGCGTTATGCGTTATGCGTTATGCGTTATGCGTTATGCGTTATGCGTTATGCTTTGTGCGTTATGCGTTATGCGTTATGAGTAATGCGTGATCCGTTATGTGTTATGCGTTATGCGTTATGCGTTATGCGTTTTGCGTTATGCGTTATGCGTTATGTGTTATGGGTTATTCGTTATGCGTTATGCGTTATGCGTTATGCGTTATGCGTTATGCGTTATGCGTTATACGTTATGCGTTATGCGTTATGCGTTATGCGTTATGCGTTATGCGTGATGCGTTATGCATTATGCGTTATGCGTTATGCGTTATGCGTTATGCGTTATGCGGTATGCGTTATGCGTTATGCGTTATGCGTTATGCGTTATGCGTTATGCGTTATGCGTTAGGCGTTATGAGTAATGCTGGATCCGTTATGCGTTATGCGTTTTGCGTTATTCGTTATGCGTTGTGCTTTATGCGTTATGCGTTATGAGTAATGCGTGATCCGTTATGTGTTATGCGTTATGCGTTATGCGTTATGCGTTTTGCGTTATGCGTTATGCGTTATGTGTTATGGGTTATTCGTTATGCGTTATGCGTTATGCGTTATGCGTTATGCGTTATGCGTTATCCGTTATGCGTTAAACGTTATGCGTTATGCGTTATGCGTTATGCTTAGTGCGTTATGCGTTATGCGTTATGAGTAATGCGTGATAGGTCATGCGTTATGCGTTATGCTATATGCGTTATGCCTTATGCCTTATGCCTTATGCCTTATGCCTTATGCCTTATGCGTTATACGTAATGCGTTATGCGTTATGAGTAATGCTTGATCCGATATGCGTTATGCCTTATGCCTTATGCCTTATGCGTTAGGCGTTATGAGTAATGCTGGATCCGTTATGCGTTATGCGTTTTGCGTTATTCGTTATGCGTTGTGCTTTATGCGTTATGCGTTATGCGTTATGCGTGATGCGTTATGCGTTATGCGTTATGCGTTATGCGTTATACGTTATGCGTTATGCGTTATGCGTTATGCGTAATGCGTTATGCGTTGTGCGTTATGCGATTTGCGTTATGAGTAATGCGTTATGCGTTATGAGTAATGCGTGATCCCTTATGCGTTATGCGTTATGAGTAATGCGTGATCCGTTATGTGTTATGCGTTATGCGTTATGCGTTATGCGTTTTGCGTTATGCGTTATGCGTTATGTGTTATGGGTTATGGGTTATTCGTTATGCGTTATGCGTTATGCGTTATGCGTTATGCGTTATGCGTTATGCGTTATGCGTTATGCGTTATACGTTAAGCGTTATGCGTTATGCGTTATGCTTTGTGCGTTATGCGTTATGCGTTATGAGTAATGCGTGATCCGTCATGCGTTATGCGTTATACGTTATGCGTTATGCGTTATGCGTTATGCGTTATGCGTTATGCGTTATGCGTTATGCGTTATGCGTTATGCGTTATGCGTTATGCGTTATCCGTTATGCGTTAAACGTTAAGCGTTATGCGTTATGCGTTATGCTTTGTGCGTTATGCGTTATGCGTTATGAGTAATGCGTGATCCGTCATGCGTTATGCGTTATACGTTATGCGTTATGCGTTATGCGTTATGCGTTATGCGTTATGCGTTATACGTTATGCGTTATGCGTTATGCGTTATGCGTTATGCGTTATGCGTTATGCGTTATGCGTTATGCGTTATACGTAATGCGTTATGCGTTATGAGTAATGCTTGATCCGATATGCGTTATGCGTTATACGTTAAGCGTTATGCGTTATGCGTTATGCTTTGTGCGTTATGCGTTATGCGTTATGAGTAATGCGTGATCCGTCATGCGTTATGCGTTATACGTTATGCGTTATGCGTTATGCGTTATGCGTTATGCGTTATGCGTTATGCGTTATGCGTTATGCGTTATGCGTTATGCGTTATGCGTTATGCGTTATCCGTTATGCGTTAAACGTTATGCGTTATGCGTTATGCGTTATGCGTTATGCGTTATGCGGTATGCGTTATGCGTTATGCGTTATGCGTTATGCGTTATGCGTTATGCGTTATGCGTTAGGCGTTATGAGTAATGCTGGATCCGTTATGCGTTATGCGTTTTGCGTTATTCGTTATGCGTTGTGCTTTATGCGTTATGCGTTATGAGTAATGCGTGATCCGTTATGTGTTATGCGTTATGCGTTATGCGTTATGCGTTATCCGTTATGCGTTAAACGTTATGCGTTATGCGTTATGCGTTATGCTTTGTGCGTTATGCGTTATGCGTTATGAGTAATGCGTGATAGGTCATGCGTTATGCGTTATGCTATATGCGTTATGCCTTATGCCTTATGCCTTATGCCTTATGCCTTATGCCTTATGCGTTATACGTAATGCGTTATGCGTTATGAGTAATGCTTGATCCGATATGCGTTATGCCTTATGCCTTATGCCTTATGCGTTAGGCGTTATGAGTAATGCTGGATCCGTTATGCGTTATGCGTTTTGCGTTATTCGTTATGCGTTGTGCTTTATGCGTTATGCGTTATGCGTTATGCGTGATGCGTTATGCGTTATGCGTTATGCGTTATACGTTATGCGTTATGCGTTATGCGTTATGCGTAATGCGTTATGCGTTGTGCGTTATGCGATTTGCGTTATGAGTAATGCGTTATGCGTTATGAGTAATGCGTGATCCCTTATGCGTTATGCGTTATGAGTAATGCGTGATCCGTTATGTGTTATGCGTTATGCGTTATGCGTTATGCGTTTTGCGTTATGCGTTATGCGTTATGTGTTATGGGTTATGGGTTATTCGTTATGCGTTATGCGTTATGCGTTATGCGTTATGCGTTATGCGTTATGAGTAATGCGTGATCCGTCATGCGTTATGCGTTATGCTATATGCGTTATGCCTTATGCCTTATGCGTTAGGCGTTATGCGTTATGCGTTATGAGTTATGCTATATGCGTTATGCCTTATGCCTTATGCGTTAGGCGTTATGAGTAATGCTGGATCCGTTATGCGTTATGCGTTTTGCGTTATTCGTTATGCGTTGTGCTTTATGCGTTATGCGTTATGGATATGCGTTAAGCGATATTCGTTACGTGTTATGCGTTATGCGTTATGCGTTATGCGTCATGCGTTATGCGTTATGCGTTATGAGTAATGCGTTATGCGTTATGCGTTATGCGTTATGCGTTATGCGTTATGAGTAATGCGTGATCCGTTATGCGTTATGCGTTATGCGTTTTGCGTTATGAGTTATGCGTTATGCGTTATCAGTTATGCGTTATGCGTTATGCGTTATGCGTTATGCGTGATGCGTTATGCGTTATGCGTTATGCGTTATGCGTTATGCGTTATGCGTTATGCGTTATCCGTTATGCGTTATACGTTAAGCGTTATGCGTTATGCGTTATGCGTTATGCGTTATGCGTTATGCGTTATGCGTTATGCGTTTTGCGTTATTCGTTATGCGTTGTGCTTTATGCGTTATGCGTTATGGATTATGCGTTATGCGTTATGCGTTTTGCGTTATTCGTTATGCGTTGTGCTTTATGCGTTATGCGTTATGGATTATGCGTTATGCGATATTCGTTACGTGTTATGCGTTATGCGTTATGCGTTATGCGTTATTTCGTTATGCGTTATGCGTTATGAGTAATGCGTGATCCGTTATGCGTTATGGGTTATGCGTTATACGTAATGCGTTATGCGTTATGAGTAATGCTTTATCCGATATCCGTTATGCGTTATGCGTTATGCGTTATGCGTTATGCGTTATGCGTTATGCGTTATGCGTTATGCGTTATGCGTTATGCGTTATGCGTTATGCGTTATGCGTTATGCGTTATGCGTTATGCGTTATGCGTTATGCGTTATGAGTAATGCGTGATCCGTTATGCGTTATGGGTTATGCGTTATACGTGATGCGTTTTGCGTTATGCGTTATGCGTTATGCGTGATGCGTTATGCGTTATGCGTTATACGTTATGCGTTATGCGTTATGCGTTATGCGTTATGCGTAATGCGTTATGCGTTATGCGTTATGCGTTATGCGTTATACGTAATGCGTTATGCGTTATGAGTAATGCTTGATCCGATATGCGTTATGCGTTATACGTTAAGCGTTATGCGTTATGCTTTGTGCGTTATGCGTTATGCGTTATGCGTTATGCGTTATGCGTTATGCGCCATGCGTTATGCGTTATGCGTTATACGTTATGCGTTATGCGTTATGCGTTATGTGTTATGCGTTATGCGTTATGCGTTATGCGTTATGCGTTATGCGTTATGAGTAATGCGTGATCCGTTATGCGTTATGCGATTTGCGTGATCCGTTATGCGTTATGCGTTTTGCGTTATTCGTTATGCGTTGTGCTTTATGCGTTATGCGTTATGGATTATGCGTTATGCGATATTCGTTACGTGTGATGCGTTATGCGTTATGCGTTATGCGTTATGCGTCATGCGTTATGAGTAATGCGTGATCCGTTATGCGTTATGCGTTTTGAGTAATGCGTGATCCGTTATGCGTTATGCGTTATGCGTTATGCGTTTTGCGTTATGCGTTATGCGTTATGCGTTATGCGTTATGCGTTATGCGTTATGCGTTATGCGTTATGCGTTATGCGTTATGCGTTATGCGTTATGGATTATGCGTTATGCGTTATGCGTTATGACTAATGCTGGATCCGTTATGCGTTATGCGTTTTGCGTTATTCGTTATGCGTTGTGCTTTATGCGTTATGCGTTATGGATATGCGTTATGCGACATTCGTTACGTGTTATGCGTTATGCGTTATGCGTTATGCGTTATGCGTCATGCGTTATGCGTTATGAGTAATGCGTGATCCGTTATGCGTTATGCGATTTGCGTTATGCGTTATGCGTTATGCGTTATGCGTTATGCGTTATGCGTTATGCGTTATGCGTTATGCGTTATGCGTTATGCGTTATGCGTTTTGCGTTATTCGTTATGCGTTGTGCTTTAAGCGTTATGCGTTATGGATTATGCGTTATGCGATATTCGTTATGTGTTATGCGTTATGCGTTATGCGTTATGCGTTATGCGTTATGCGTTATGCGTTATGCGTTATGCGTTGTGCGTTATGCGTTATGCGTTATGCGTTATGCGTTATGCGTTATGCGTTATGCGTTATGCGTTATGCGTTATGCGTTATGCGTTATGCGTTATACGTTATGCGTTATGCGTTATGCGTTATGCGTTATGCGTTATGCGTTATGCGTTATGCGTTATACGTTATGCGTTATGCGTTATGCGTTATGCGCCATGCGTTATGCGTTATGCGTTATACGTTATGCGTTATGCGTTATGCGTTATGTGTTATGCGTTATGCGTTATGCGTTATGCGTTATGCGTTATGCGTTATGAGTAATGCGTGATCCGTTATGCGTTATGCGATTTGCGTGATCCGTTATGCGTTATGCGTTTTGCGTTATTCGTTATGCGTTGTGCTTTATGCGTTATGCGTTATGGATTATGCGTTATGCGATATTCGTTACGTGTGATGCGTTATGCGTTATGCGTTATGCGTTATGCGTCATGCGTTATGAGTAATGCGTGATCCGTTATGCGTTATGCGTTTTGAGTAATGCGTGATCCGTTATGCGTTATGCGTTATGCGTTATGCGTTTTGCGTTATGCGTTATGCGTTATGCGTTATGCGTTATGCGTTATGCGTTATGCGTTATGCGTTATGCGTTATGCGTTATGCGTTATGGATTATGCGTTATGCGTTATGCGTTATGACTAATGCTGGATCCGTTATGCGTTATGCGTTTTGCGTTATTCGTTATGCGTTGTGCTTTATGCGTTATGCGACATTCGTTACGTGTTATGCGTTATGCGTTATGCGTTATGCGTTATGCGTCATGCGTTATGCGTTATGAGTAATGCGTGATCCGTTATGCGTTATGCGATTTGCGTTATGCGTTATGCGTTATGCGTTATGCGTTATGCGTTATGCGTTATGCGTTATGCGTTATGCGTTATGCGTTATGCGTTATGCGTTATGCGTTTTGCGTTATTCGTTATGCGTTGTGCTTTAAGCGTTATGCGTTATGGATTATGCGTTATGCGATATTCGTTATGTGTTATGCGTTATGCGTTATGCGTTATGCGTTATGCGTTATGCGTTATGCGTTATGCGTTATGCGTTGTGCGTTATGCGTTATGCGTTATGCGTTATGCGTTATGCGTTATGCGTTATGCGTTATGCGTTATGCGTTATGCGTTATGCGTTATGCGTTATACGTTATGCGTTATGCGTTATGCGTTATGCGTTATGCGTTATGCGTTATGCGTTATGCGTTATGCGTTATGCGTTATGCGTTGTGCGTTATGCGTTATGCGTCATGCGTTATGCGTAATGCGTTATGCGTTATGCGTTATGCGTTATGCGTTATGCGTTATGCGTTATGCGTTATACGTTATGCGTTATGCTATATGCGTTATGCCTTATGCCTTATGCGTTATACGTAATGCGTTATGCGTTATGAGTAATGCTTGATCCGATATGCGTTATGCGGTATGCGTTATGTGTTATGAGTAATGCTGGATCCGTTATGTGTTATGCGTTATGGATTATGCGTTATGCGTTATGAGTAATGCTGGATCCGTTATGCGTTATGCGTTTTGCGTTATTCGTTATGCGTTGTGCTTTAAGCGTTATGCGTTATGCGTTATGCGTTATGCGTTATGCGTTATGCGTTATGCGTTTTGCGTTATTCGTTATGCGTTGTGCTTTAAGCGTTATGCGTTATGGATTATGCGTTATGCGATATTCGTTATGTGTTATGCGTTATGCGTTATGCCTTATGCGTTATGCGTTATGCGTTATGCGTTGTGCGTTATGCGTTATGCGTTATGCGTTATGCGTTATGCATTATGCGTTCTGCGTTATGCGTTATGCGTTATACGTTATGCGTTATGCGTTATGCGTTATGCGTTATGCGTTATGCGTTATGCGTTATGCGTTATGCGTTATGCGTTATGCGTTGTGCGTTATGCGTTATGCGTCATGCGTTATGCGTTATGCGTTATGCGTTATGCGTTATGCGTTATGCGTTATGCGTTATGCGTTATACGTTATGCGTTATGCTATATGCGTTATGCCTTATGCCTTATGCGTTATACGTAATGCGTTATGCGTTATGAGTAATGCTTGATCCGATATGCGTTATGCGATATTCGTTATGTGTTATGCGTTATGCGTTATGCGTTATGCGTTATGCGTTATGCGTTATGCGTTGTGCGTTATGCGTTATGCGTTATGCGTTATGCGTTATGCGTTATGCGTTATGCGTTATGCGTTATACGTTATGCGTTATGCGTTATGCGTTATGCGTTATGCGCTATGCGTTATGCGTTATGCGTTATGCGTTATGCGTTATGCGTTATGCGTTATGCGTTATGCGTTATGCGTTATGCGTTATGCGTTTTGCGTTATTCGTTATGCGTTGTGCTTTAAGCGTTATGCGTTATGGATTATGCGTTATGCGATATTCGTTATGTGTTATGCGTTATGCGTTATGCGTTGTGCGTTATGCGTTATGCGTCATGCGTTATGCGTTATGCGTTATGCGTTATGCGTTATGCGTTATGCGTTATGCGTTATGCGTTATACGTTATGCGTTATGCTATATGCGTTATGCCTTATGCCTTATGCGTTATACGTAATGCGTTATGCGTTATGAGTAATGCTTGATCCGATATGCGTTATGCGGTATGCGTTATGCGTTATGAGTAATGCTGGATCCGTTATGTGTTATGCGTTATGGATTATGCGTTATGCGTTATGAGTAATGCTGGATCCGTTATGCGTTATGCGTTTTGCGTTATTCGTTATGCGTTGTGCTTTAAGCGTTATGCGTTATGGATTATGCGTTATGCGATATTCGTTATGTGTTATGCGTTATGCGTTATGCGTTATGCGTTATGCGTTATGCGTTATGCGTTATGCGTTATGCGTTGTGCGTTATGCGTTATGCGTTATGCGTTATGCGTTATGCGTTATGCGTTATGCGTTATGCGTTATGCGTTATACGTTATGCGTTATGCGTTATGCGTTATGCGTTATGCGTTATGCGTTATGCGTTATGCGTTATGCGTTATGCGTTATGCGTTATGCGTTATGCGTTATGCGTTATGCGTTATGCGTTATGCTATATGCGTTATGCCTTATGCCTTATGCGTTATGCGTTAT
Source organism: Lasioglossum morio (assembly GCA_916610235.2). NCBI lineage: Eukaryota > Metazoa > Arthropoda > Insecta > Hymenoptera > Halictidae > Lasioglossum > Lasioglossum morio. The sequence goes on along the minus strand of CAKAJA020000513.1, from coordinate 1,493,106 downwards.
GCGTTATGCGTTATGCGTTATGCGTTATGCGTTATGCGTTATGCGTTATGCGTTATGCGTTATGCGTTATGCGTTATGCGTTTTGCGTTATTCGTTATGCGTTGTGCTTTATGCGTTATGCGTTATGGATTATGCGTTATGCGTTATGCGTTATGAGTAATGCTGGATCCGTTATGCGTTATGCGTTTTGCGTTATTCGTTATGCGTTGTGCCTTATGCGTTATGCGTTATGGATTATGCGTTATGCGATATTCGTTACGTGTTATGCGTTATGCGTTATGCGTTATGCGTTATGCGTTATGCGTTATGCGTTATGCTTTATGCGTTATGCGTTATGCGTTATGAGTAATGCGTGATCCGTTATGCGTTATGCGAGTTGCGTGATCCGTTATGCGTTATGGATAATGCTGGATCCGTTATGCGTTATGCGTTTTGCGTTATTCGTTATTCGTTGTGCTTTATGCGTTATGCGTTATGTGTTATGCGTTATGCGTTATGCGTTATGCGTTATGCGTTATGCGTTCTGTGTTGTGCGTTGTGCGTTGTGCGTTATGCTTTATGCGTTATGCGTTATGCGTTATACGGTATGAGTTATGCGTTATGCGTTATGCGTTATGCGTTATGCGTTATGCGTTATGCGTGATGCGTTATGCGTTATGCGTTCTGTGTTGTGCGTTGTGCGTTATGCGTTATGCGTTATGCGTTATGCGTTATGCGTTATGCGTTAACGTTATGCGTTATGCGTTATGCGTTATGCGTTATGCGATATGCGTTATTCGTTATGCGTTATGCGTTATGCGTTATGCGTTATGCCTTATGCGTTAACGTTATGTGTTATGCCTTTTGCGTTATGCGTTATGCATTATGCGTTATGCGTTGCTCGTTATGCGTTATGCGTTGGGCGTAATACGTTTGCGTTATGCGTTATGCGTTATGCCTTTTCGTTATGCGTTATGCGTTATACGGTATGAGTTATGCGTTATGCGTTATGCGTTATGCGTTATGCGTTATGCGTTATGCGTTATGCGTTATGCGTTATGCGTTATGCGTTATGCTTTATGCGTTATGCATTTTGCGTTATGCGTTATGCGTTACGCTTTATGCGTTATGAGTTATGCTTTATGCGTTATGCGTTATGCGTTATGCGTTATGCGTTATGCGTTATGTGTTATGCGTTATGCGTTGTTCGTTATGCGTTATGCGTTGAGCGTTATACGTTTACGTTATGCGTTATGCGTTATGCGTTATGCATTTTGCGTTATGCGTTATGCGTTATGAGTTATAAGTTATGCGTTATGCGTTAAGCGTTATGCGTTATGCGTTATGCGTTATGCGTTATGCGTTATGCGTTATGCGTTATGCGTTATGCGTTATGCGTTATGCGTTATGCGTTATGCGTTATGCGTTATGCGTTTTGCGTTATGCGTTATGCGTTATGTGTTATGTGTTATACGTTTGCGTTATGCGTTAGGCGTTATGCGTTATGCTTTATGCGTTATGCGTTATGCGTTATGCGTTATGCGTTATGCGTTATGCGTTATGCCTTTTGCGTTATCCGTTATGCGTTATACGGTATGAGTTATGCGTTATGCGTTATGCGTTATGCGTTGTTCGTTATGCGTTATGCGTTGGGCGTAATACGTTTGCGTTATGCGTTATGCATTATGCGTTATGCGTTATGCGTTATGCTTTAACGTTATGCGTTATGCCTTTTGCGTTATGCGTTATGCGTTATGCGTTATGCGTTATGCGTTTTGCGTTATGCGTTATGCGTTATGCGATATGCGTTATGCGTTATGTGTTATGCGTTATGCGTTATGCGTTATGCGTTATGCGTTCTGTGTTGTGCGTTGTGCGTTGTGCGTTATGCTTTATGCGTTATGCGTTATGCGTTATACGGTATGAGTTATGCGTTATGCGTTATGCGTTATGCGTTATGCGTTATGCGTTATGCGTTATGCGTTATGCGTTATGCGTTATGCGTTATGCGTTCTGTGTTGTGCGTTGTGCGTTGTGCGTTATGCGTTATGCGTTATGCGTTATGCGTTATGCGTTATGCGTTAACGTTATGCGTTATGCGTTATGCGTTATGCGTTATGCGATATGCGTTATTCGTTATGCGTTATGCGTTATGCGTTATGCGTTATGCCTTATGCGTTAACGTTATGTGTTATGCCTTTTGCGTTATGCGTTATGCATTATGCGTTATGCGTTGCTCGTTATGCGTTATGCGTTGGGCGTAATACGTTTGCGTTATGCGTTATACGTTATGCGTTACGCGTTATGCGTTATGCGTTTTGCGTTATACGTTATGCGGTATTCGTTATGCGTTGTGCATTATGCGTTATGCGTTATGCGTTATGGGTTATGGTTTATGCGTTATGCGATATGCGTTATGCGTTATGCGTTATGCGTTATGCGTTATGCGTTAACGTTATGCGTTATGCGTTATGCGTTATGCGTTATGCGATATGCGTTATTCGTTATGCGTTATGCGTTATGCGTTATGCGTTATGCGTTATGCGTTATGCGTTATGCGTTATGCGTTCTGCATTATGCGTTATGCGTTATGCGTTGTGCGTTATACGTTTGCGTTATGCGTTAGGCGTTATGCGTTATGCTTTATGCGTTATGCGTTATGTGTTATGCGTTATACGGTATGCGTTATGCGTTGTTCGTTATGCCGTATGCGTTATGCGTTATGCGTTTGGCGTTATGCGTTATGCGTTATGCGTTATGCGTTATGCGTTATGCGATATGCGTTATGCGTTATGCGTTATGCTTTATGCGTTATGCAATTTGCGTTATGCGTTATGCGTTACGCTTTATGCGTCATGAGTTATGCTTTATGCGTTAGGCGTTATGCGTTAGGCGTTATGCGTTATGCGTTATGCGTTATGCGTTATCCGTTAACGTTATGCGTTATGCCTTTTGCGTTATGCGTTATGCGTTATGCGTTATGCATTATGCGTTATGCGTTATGCGTTGTGCGTTATACGTTTGCGTTATGCGTTATGCGTTATACGGTATGAGTTATGTGTTATACGTTTGCGTTATGCGTTAGGCGTTATGCGTTATGCTTTATGCGTTATGCGTTATGCGTTATGCGTTATGCGTTATGCGTGATGCATTATGCGTTATGCGTTATGCGTTATGCGTTATGCGTTATGCGTTATGCGTTATGCGTTATGCGTTATGCGTTTTGCGTTATGCGTTATGTGTTATGTGTTATACGTTTGCGTTATGCGTTAGGCGTTATGCGTTATGCTTTATGCGTTATGCGTTATGCGTTATGCGTTATGCGTTATGCGTGATGTATTATGCGTTATGCGTTATGCGTTGTGCGTTATACGTTTGCGTTATGCGTTAGGCGTTATGCGTTATGCTTTATGCGTTATGCGTTATGCGTTATACGGTATGAGTTATGCGTTATGCGTTATGCGTTATGCGTTATGCGATATGCGTTATGCGTTATCCGTTAACGTTATGCGTTATGCCTTTTGCGTTATGCGTTATGCGTTATGCGTTATGCATTATGCGTTATGCGTTATGCGTTGTGCGTTATACGTTTGCGTTATGCGTTATGCGTTATACGGTATGAGTTATGCGTTATTCGTTATGCGTTCTGCGTTATGCGTTATGCGTTATGCGTTATGCGTTATGCATATGCGTCATGCGTTATGCGTTATGCGTTATGCGTAATGCGTTATGCGTTATGCGTTATGCGTTATGCGTTATGCGTTATGCGTTATGCGTTATGCGTTATGCGTTATGCGTTATGCGTTATGCGTTATGCGTTATGCGTTATGCGTTATGTGTTATGCGTTATGCTTTATGCGTTATGCTTTATGCGTTATGCGTTATGCGTTATGCGTTATGCGTTATGCGTTATGCGTTATGCGTTATGCGTTATGCGTTGTTCGTTATGCGTTATGCGTTATGCGTTATGCGTTATGCGTTATGCGTTATGCGTTATGCGTTATGCGTTATGCGTTATGCGTTATGCGTTATGCTTTATGCGTTATGCATTTTGCGTTATGCGTTATGCGTTACGCTTTATGCGTTATGAGTTATGCTTTATGCGTTATGCGTTATGCGTTATGCGTTATACGGTATGAGTTATGCGTTATGCGTTATGCGTTATGCGTTATGCGTTATGCATTTTGCGTTATGCGTTATGCGTTATGAGTTATAAGTTATGCGTTATGCGTTATGCGTTATGCGTTATGCGTTATGCGTTATGCGTTATGCGTTATGCGTTATGCGTTTTGCGTTATGCGTTATGCGTTATGTGTTATGCGTTATGCGTTATGCGTTACGCTTTATGCGTTATGAGTTATGCTTTATGCGTTATGCGTTATGCGTTATGCGTTATGCGTTATGCGTTATGCGTTATGCGTTGTTCGTTATGCGTTATGCGTTGAGCGTTATACGTTTACGTTATGCGTTATGCGTTATGCGTTATGCATTTTGCGTTATGCGTTATGCGTTATGAGTTATGCGTTATGCGTTTTGCGTTATGCGTTATGCGTTATGTGTTATGTGTTATGCGTTATGCTTTATGCGTTATGCATTATGCGTTATGCGTTATGCGTTGTGCGTTATACGTTTGCGTTATGCGTTAGGCGTTATGCGTTATGCTTTATGCGTTATGCGTTATGCGTTATACGGTATGAGTTATGCGTTATGCGTTATGCGTTATGCGTTATGCGATATGCGTTATGCGTTATGAGTTATGCTTTATGCGTTATGCGTTATGCGTTATGCGTTATGCGTTATGCGTTATGCATTATGCGTTATGCGTTATGCGTTGTGCGTTATACGTTTGCGTTATGCGTTATGCGTTATACGGTATGAGTTATGCGTTATTCGTTATGCGTTATGCGTTATGCGTTATGCCTTTTGCGTTATCCGTTATGCGTTATACGGTATGAGTTATGCGTTATGCGTTATGCGTTATGCGTTATGCGTTGTTCGTTATGCGTTATGCGTTGGGCGTAATACGTTTGCGTTATGCGTTATGCATTATGCGTTATGCGTTATGCGTTATGCTTTAACGTTATGCGTTATGCCTTTTGCGTTATGCGTTATGCGTTATGCGTTATGCGTTTTGCGTTATGCGTTATGCGTTATGCGATATGCGTTATGCGTTATGTGTTATGCGTTATGCGTTATGCGTTATGCGTTCTGTGTTGTGCGTTGTGCGTTGTGCGTTATGCTTTATGCGTTATGCGTTATGCGTTATACGGTATGAGTTATGCGTTATGCGATATGCGTTATGCGTTATGCGTTATGCGTTATGCGTTCTGTGTTGTGCGTTGTGCGTTGTGCGTAATGCGTTATGCGTTATGCGTTATGCGTTATGCGTTATGCGTTATGCGTTATGCTTTAACGTTATGCGTTATGCCTTTTGCGTTATGCGTTATCCGTTATGCGTTATACGGTATGAGTTATGCGTTATGCGTTATGCGTTATGCGATATGCGTTATGCGTTATGCGTTATGCGTTGTGGGTTATACGTTTGTGTTATGCGTTAGGCGTTATGCTTTATGGGTTATGCATTATGCGTTATGCGTTATGCCGTATGCGTTATGCGTTATGCGTTATGCGTTATGCGTTATGCGTTATGCGTTGTGCGTTATGCGTTATGCTTTATGCGCTATGCATTTTGCGTTATGCGTTATGCGTTATGCGTTATGAGTTATGCTTTATGCGTTATGTGTTATGTGTTATACGTTTGCGTTTTACGTTATGCGTTATGCGTTATGCGTTATGCGTTTTGCGTTATACGTTATGCGGTATTCGTTATGCGTTGTGCATTATGCGTTATGCGTTATGCGTTATGGATTATGGTTTATGCGTTATGCGCTATGCGTTATGCGTTATGGGTTATGGTTATGCGTTATGCGATATGCGTTATGCGGTATTCGTTATGCGTTGTGCAGTATGCGTTATGCGTTATGCGTTGTGCGTTATACGTTATACGTTATGCGTTATGCGTTATGTTTTATGCGATATGCGTTATGCGTTGTGCGTTATACGTTATGCGTGATGTGTTATGCTTTATGCGTTATGCGTTATGCTTTATGCGTTATGCGTTATGCGTTATGCGTTATGCGTTATGAGTTATAAGTTATGCGTTATGCGTTATGCGTGTCCGTTATGCGTTAGGCGTTATGCGTTATGCGTTATGAGTTATAAGTTATGCGTTATGCGTTATGCGTTATGCGTTATGCGTTATGCGTTATGCGTTATGCGTTATGCGTTATGCGTTATGCGTTATGCCTTATGCGTTATGCGTTATGCGTTATGCGTTTTGCGTTATGCGTTATGCGTTATGCGTTATGGGTTATGTTTTATGCGCTATGCGTTATGCGTTATGCTTTATGCGTTATGCATGATGCGTTGTACGTTATTCGTTATACGTTTGCGTTATGCGTTATGCGTTATGCGTTATGCTTTATGCTTTATGCGTTATGCGTTATGCTTTATGCGTTATGCATGATCCCTTATGCGTTATGCGTTATGCGTTATGCGTTATGCGTTATGCGTTATGCGTTATGCGTTATACGGTTTGAGTTATGCGTTATGCATTATACTTTTTGAGTTATGCGTTATGCGTTATACGTTATTGGTTTATGCGTTATGCGTTATGCGTTATGCGTTATGCGTTATGCGTTATGCGTTATGCGTTATGCGTTATGCGTTATGCGTTATACGGTATGAGTTATGCGTTATGCGTTATGCATTATGCGTTGTGCGTTATGCGTTATGCGTTATGCGTTATGCGTTATGCTTTATGCGTTATGCATTTTGCGTTATGCGTTATGCGTTATGCGTTATGCGTTATGAGTTATAATTTATGCGTTATGCGTTATGCGTTATGAGTTATGCGTTATGCGTTATGCATTTTGCGTTATGCGCCATGCGTTATGCGTTATGAGTTATAAGTTATGCGTTATGCGTTATGCGTTATGCGTTATGCGTTATGCGTTATGCGTTATGCGTTATGCGTTATGCGTTATGCGTTATGCGTTATGCGTTATGCGTTATGCGTTATGCGTTATGCGTTATGCGTTATGCGTTATGCGTTGTGCATTTTGCGTTATGCGCCATGCGTTATGCGTTATGAGTTATGCGTTATGCGTTATGCGTTATGCGTTATGCGTTATGCGTTATGCGTTATGCGTTATGCATTTTGCGTTATGCTTTATGCGTTATGCGTTATGCGTTATGCGTTATGTATTTTGCGTTATGCGCCATGCGTTATGCGTTATGAGTTATGCGTTATGCGTTATGCGTTATGCGTTATGCGTTATGCGTTATGCGTTATGCGTTATGCGTTATGCGTTATGCGTTATGCGTTATGCGTTATGCGTTATGCGTTATGCGTTATGCGTTATGCGTTATGCGTTATGCATTTTGCGTTATGCGCCATGCGTTATGCGTTATGAGTTATGCGTTATGCGTTATGGGTTATGCGTTATGCGTTATGCGTTATGCGTTATGCGTTATGCGTTATGCGTTATGCATTTTGCGTTATGCTTTATGCGTTATGCGTTATGCGTTATGCGTTATGCGTTATGCATTTTGCGTTATGCCTTATGCGTTATGCGTTATAAGTTATGCGTTATGCGTTATGCGTTATGCGTTATGCGTTATGCGTTATGCGTTATGCGTTATGCGTTATGCGTTATGCATTTTGCGTTATGCTTTATGCGTTATGCGTTATGCGTTATGCGTTATGCATTTTGCGTTATGCGCCATGCGTTATGCGTTATGAGTTATGCGTTATGCGTTATGCGTTATGCGTTATGCGTTATGCGTTATGCGTTATGCGTTATGTGTTATGCGTTATGCGTTATGCGTTATGCGTTATGCGTTATGCGTTATGCGTTATACGGTATGAGTTATGCGTTATGCGTTATGCGTTATGCGTTATGCGTTATGCGTTATGCGTTATGCGTTATGCGTTATGCCTTATGCGTTATGCGTTATGCGTTATGCGTTTTGCGTTATGCGTTATGCGTTATGCGTTATGGGTTATGTTTTATGCGTTATGCGTTATGCGTTATGCTTTATGCGTTATGCATGATGCGTTGTACGTTATTCGTTATACGTTTGCGTTATGCGTTATGCGTTATGCGTTATGCTTTATGCTTTATGCGTTATGCGTTATGCTTTATGCGTTATGCATGATCCCTTATGCGTTATGCGTTATGCGTTATGCGTTATGCGTTATGCGTTATACGGTTTGAGTTATGCGTTATGCATTATACGGTTTGAGTTATGCGTTATGCGTTATACGTTATTGGTTTATGCGTTATGCGTTATGCGTTATGCGTTATGCGTTATGCGTTATGCGTTATGCGTTATGCGTTATGCGTTATGCGTTATGCGTTATGCGTTATGCGTTATGCGTTATACGGTATGAGTTATGCGTTATGCGTTATGCGTTATGCGTTATGCGTTGTGCGTTATGCGTTATGCGTTATGCGTTATGCGTTATGCTTTATGCGTTATGCATTTTGCGTTATGCGTTATGCGTTATGCGTTATGAGTTATAATTTATGCGTTATGCGTTATGCGTTATGAGTTATGCGTTATGCGTTATGCATTTTGCGTTATGCGCCATGCGTTATGCGTTATGAGTTATAAGTTATGCGTTATGCGTTATGCGTTATGCGTTATGCGTTATGCGTTATGCGTTATGCGTTATGCGTTATGCGTTATGCGTTATGCGTTATGCGTTATGCGTTATGCGTTATGCGTTATGCGTTATGCGTTATGCGTTATGCGTTATGCATTTTGCGTTATGCGCCATGCGTTATGCGTTATGAGTTATGCGTTATGCGTTATGCGTTATGCGTTATGCGTTATGCGTTATGCGTTATGCATTTTGCGTTATGCGTTATGCGTTATGCGCCATGCGTTATGCGTTATGAGTTATGCGTTATGCGTTATGGGTTATGCGTTATGCGTTATGCGTTATGCGTTATGCGTTATGCGTTATGCGTTATGCATTTTGCGTTATGCTTTATGCGTTATGCGTTATGCGTTATGCGTTATGCGTTATGCATTTTGCGTTATGCCTTATGCGTTATGCGTTATAAGTTATGCGTTATGCGTTATGCGTTATGCGTTATGCGTTATGCGTTATGCGTTATGCGTTATGCGTTATGCGTTATGCATTTTGCGTTATGCTTTATGCGTTATGCGTTATGCGTTATGCGTTATGCATTTTGCGTTATGCGCCATGCGTTATGCGTTATGAGTTATGCGTTATGCGTTATGCGTTATGCGTTATGCGTTATGCGTTATGCGTTATGCGTTATGTGTTATGCGTTATGCGTTATGCGTTATGCGTTATGCGTTATGCGTTATGCGTTATACGGTATGAGTTATGCGTTATGCGTTATGCGTTATGCGTTATGCGTTATGCGTTATGCGTTATGCGTTATGCGTTATGCCTTATGCGTTATGCGTTATGCGTTATGCGTTTTGCGTTATGCGTTATGCGTTATGCGTTATGGGTTATGTTTTATGCGCTATGCGTTATGCGTTATGCTTTATGCGTTATGCATGATGCGTTGTACGTTATTCGTTATACGTTTGCGTTATGCGTTATGCGTTATGCGTTATGCGTTATGCTTTATGCGTTATGCGTTATGCTTTATGCGTTATGCATGATCCCTTATGCGTTATGCGTTATGCGTTATGCGTTATGCGTTATGCGTTATACGGTTTGAGTTATGCGTTATGCATTATACGGTTTGAGTTATGCGTTATGCGTTATACGTTATTGGTTTATGCGTTATGCGTTATGCGTTATGCGTTATGCGTTATGCGTTATGCGTTATGCGTTATGCGTTATGCGTTATGCGTTATGCGTTATGCGTTATGCGTTATACGGTATGAGTTATGCGTTATGCGTTATGCGTTATGCGTTATGCGTTGTGCGTTATGCGTTATGCGTTATGCGTTATGCGTTATGCTTTATGCGTTATGCATTTTGCGTTATGCGTTATGCGTTATGCGTTATGAGTTATAATTTATGCGTTATGCGTTATGCGTTATGCGTTATGAGTTATGCGTTATGCGTTATGCATTTTGCGTTATGCGCCATGCGTTATGCGTTATGAGTTATAAGTTATGCGTTATGCGTTATGCGTTATGCGTTATGCGTTATGCGTTATGCGTTATGCGTTATGCGTTATGCGTTATGCGTTATGCGTTATGCGTTATGCGTTATGCGTTATGCGTTATGCGTTATGCGTTATGCATTTTGCGATATGCGCCATGCGTTATGCGTTATGAGTTATGCGTTATGCGTTATGCGTTATGCGTTATGCGTTATGCGTTATGCGTTATGCGTTATGCGTTATGCATTTTGCGTTATGCTTTATGCGTTATGCGTTATGCGTTATGCGTTATGCGTTATGCATTTTGCGTTATGCGCCATGCGTTATGCGTTATGAGTTATGCGTTATGCGTTATGCGTTATGCGTTATGCGTTATGCGTTATGCGTTATGCGTTATGCATTTTGCGTTATGCTTTATGCGTTATGCGTTATGCGTTATGCGTTATGCATTTTGCGTTATGCGTTATGCGTTATGCGTTATAAGTTATGCGTTATGCGTTATGCGTTATGCGTTATGCGTTATGCGTTATGCGTTATGCGTTATGCGTTATGCGTTATGCGTTATGCGTTATGCGTTATGCGTTATGCGTTATGCATTTTGCGTTATGCTTTATGCGTTATGCGTTATGCGTTATGCGTTATGCATTTTGCGTTATGCGCCATGCGTTATGCGTTATGCCGTATACGTTATGCGTTATGCGTTATGCGTTATGCGTTATGCGTTATGCGTTGTGCGTTATGCGTTATGCTTTATGCGCTATGCATTTTGCGTTATGCGTTATGCGTTATGCGTTATGAGTTATGCTTTATGCGTTATGTGTTATGTGTTATACGTTTGCGTTTTGCGTTATGCGTTATGCGTTATGCGTTATGCGTTTTGCGTTATACGTTATGCGGTATTCGTTATGCGTTGTGCATTATGCGTTATGCGTTATGCGTTATGGATTATGGTTTATGCGTTATGCGCTATGCGTTATGCGTTATGGGTTATGGTTATGCGTTATGCGATATGCGTTATGCGGTATTCGTTATGCGTTGTGCAGTATGCGTTATGCGTTATGCGTTGTGCGTTATACGTTATACGTTATGCGTTATGCGTTATGTTTTATGCGATATGCGTTATGCGTTGTGCGTTATACGTTATGCGTGATGTGTTATGCTTTATGCGTTATGCGTTATGCTTTATGCGTTATGCGTTATGCGTTATGCGTTATGCGTTATGAGTTATAAGTTATGCGTTATGCGTTATGCGTGTCCGTTATGCGTTAGGCGTTATGCGTTATGCGTTATGAGTTATAAGTTATGCGTTATGCGTTATGCGTTATGCGTTATGCGTTATGCGTTATGCGTTATGCGTTATGCGTTATGCGTTATGCGTTATGCCTTATGCGTTATGCGTTATGCGTTATGCGTTTTGCGTTATGCGTTATGCGTTATGCGTTATGGGTTATGTTTTATGCGCTATGCGTTATGCGTTATGCTTTATGCGTTATGCATGATGCGTTGTACGTTATTCGTTATACGTTTGCGTTATGCGTTATGCGTAATGCGTTATGCTTTATGCTTTATGCGTTATGCGTTATGCTTTATGCGTTATGCATGATCCCTTATGCGTTATGCGTTATGCGTTATGCGTTATGCGTTATGCGTTATGCGTTATGCGTTATACGGTTTGAGTTATGCGTTATGCATTATACGGTTTGAGTTATGCGTTATGCGTTATACGTTATTGGTTTATGCGTTATGCGTTATGCGTTATGCGTTATGCGTTATGCGTTATGCGTTATGCGTTATGCGTTATACGGTATGAGTTATGCGTTATGCGTTATGCGTTATGCGTTGTGCGTTATGCGTTATGCGTTATGCGTTATGCGTTATGCTTTATGCGTTATGCATTTTGCGTTATGCGTTATGCGTTATGCGTTATGAGTTATAATTTATGCGTTAGGCGTTATGCGTTATGAGTTATGCGTTATGCGTTATGCATTTTGCGTTATGCGCCATGCGTTATGCGTTATGAGTTATAAGTTATGCGTTATGCGTTATGCGTTATGCGTTATGCGTTATGCGTTATGCGTTATGCGTTATGCGTTATGCGTTATGCGTTATGCGTTATGCGTTATGCGTTATGCGTTATGCGTTATGCGTTATGCGTTATGCATTTTGCGTTATGCGCCATGCGTTATGCGTTATGAGTTATGCGTTATGCGTTATGCGTTATGCGTTATGCGTTATGCGTTATGCGTTATGCGTTATGCGTTATGCATTTTGCGTTATGCTTTATGCGTTATGCGTTATGCGTTATGCGTTATGCATTTTGCGTTATGCGCCATGCGTTATGCGTTATGAGTTATGCGTTATGCGTTATGCGTTATGCGTTATGCGTTATGCGTTATGCGTTATGCGTTATGCGTTATGCGTTATGCGTTATGCGTTATGCGTTATGCGTTATGCGTTATGCGTTATGCGTTATGCGTTATGCATTTTGCGTTATGCGCCATGCGTTATGCGTTATGAGTTATGCGTTATGCGTTATGCGTTATGCGTTATGCGTTATGCGTTATGCGTTATGCGTTATGCATTTTGCGTTATGCTTTATGCGTTATGCGTTATGCGTTATGCGTTATGCATTTTGCGTTATGCGTTATGCGTTATGCGTTATAAGTTATGCGTTATGCGTTATGCGTTATGCGTTATGCGTTATGCGTTATGCGTTATGCGTTATGCGTTATGCATTTTGCGTTATGCTTTATGCGTTATGCGTTATGCGTTATGCGTTATGCATTTTGCGTTATGCGCCATGCGTTATGCGTTATGAGTTATGCGTTATGCGTTATGCGTTATGCGTTATGCGTTATGCGTTATGCGTTATGTGTTATGCGTTATGCGTTATGCGTTATGCGTTATGCGTTATGCGTTATGCGTTATACGGTATGAGTTATGCGTTATGCGTTATGCGTTATGCGTTATGCGTTATGCGTTATGCGTTATGCGTTATGCCTTATGCGTTATGCGTTATGCGTTATGCGTTTTGCGTTATGCGTTATGCGTTATGCGTTATGGGTTATGTTTTATGCGCTATGCGTTATGCGTTATGCTTTATGCGTTATGCATGATGCGTTGTACGTTATTCGTTATACGTTTGCGTTATGCGTTATGCGTTATGCGTTATGCGTTATGCTTTATGCTTTATGCGTTATGCGTTATGCTTTATGCGTTATGCATGATCCCTTATGCGTTATGCGTTATGCGTTATGCGTTATGCGTTATGCGTTATACGGTTTGAGTTATGCGTTATGCATTATACGGTTTGAGTTATGCGTTATGCGTTATACGTTATTGGTTTATGCGTTATGCGTTATGCGTTATGCGTTATGCGTTATACGGTATGAGTTATGCGTTATGCGTTATGCGTTATGCGTTATGCGTTGTGCGTTATGCGTTATGCGTTATGCGTTATGCGTTATGCTTTATGCGTTATGCATTTTGCGTTATGCGTTATGCGTTATGCGTTATGAGTTATAATTTATGCGTTATGCGTTATGCGTTATGAGTTATGCGTTATGCGTTATGCATTTTGCGTTATGCGCCATGCGTTATGCGTTATGAGTTATAAGTTATGCGTTATGCGTTATGCGTTATGCGTTATGCGTTATGCGTTATGCGTTATGCGTTATGCGTTATGCGTTATGCGTTATGCGTTATGCGTTATGCGTTATGCATTTTGCGTTATGCTTTATGCGTTATGCGTTATCGTTATGCGTTATGCATTTTGCGTTATGCGCCATGCGTTATGCGTTATGCGTTATGCGTTATGCGTTATGCGTTATGCGTTATGCGTTATGCGTTATGCGTTATGCGTTATGCATTTTGCGTTATGCTTTATGCGTTATGCGTTATCGTTATGCGTTATACGGTTTGAGTTATGCGTTATGCATTATACGGTTTGAGTTATGCGTTATGCGTTATACGTTATTGGTTTATGCGTTATGCGTTATGCGTTATGCGTTATGCGTTATACGGTATGAGTTATGCGTTATGCGTTATGCGTTATGCGTTATGAGTTATAATTTATGCGTTATGCGTTATGCGTTATGAGTTATGCGTTATGCGTTATGCATGATCCCTTATGCGTTATGCGTTATGCGTTATGCGTTATGCGTTATGCGTTATACGGTTTGAGTTATGCGTTATGCATTATACGGTTTGAGTTATGCGTTATGCGTTATACGTTATTGGTTTATGCGTTATGCGTTATGCGTTATGCGTTATGCGTTATACGGTATGAGTTATGCGTTATGCGTTATGCGTTATGCGTTATGAGTTATAATTTATGCGTTATGCGTTATGCGTTATGAGTTATGCGTTATGCGTTATGCATTTTGCGTTATGCGCCATGCGTTATGCGTTATGAGTTATAAGTTATGCGTTATGCGTTATGCGTTATGCGTTATGCGTTATGCGTTATGCGTTATGCGTTATGCGTTATGCGTTATGCGTTATGCGTTATGCGTTATGCGTTATGCGTTATGCATTTTGCGTTATGCGCCATGCGTTATGCGTTATGAGTTATGCGTTATGCGTTATGCGTTATGCGTTATGCGTTATGCGTTATGCGTTATGCGTTATGCATTTTGCGTTATGCTTTATGCGTTATGCGTTATCGTTATGCGTTATGCATTTTGCGTTATGCGCCATGCGTTATGCGTTATGAGTTATGCGTTATGCGTTATGCGTTATGCGTTATGCGTTATGCGTTATGCGTTATGCGTTATGCGTTATGCGTTATGCGTTATGCGTTATGCGTTATGCGTTATGCGTTATGCGTTATGCGTTATGCATTTTGCGTTATGCGCCATGCGTTATGCGTTATGAGTTATGCGTTATGCGTTATGCGTTATGCGTTATGCTTTATGCGTTATGCGTTATGCGTTATGCGTTATGCATTTTGCGTTATGCTTTATGCGTTATGCGTTATGCGTTATGCGTTATGCATTTTGCGTTATGCGTTATGCGTTATGCGTTATAAGTTATGCGTTATGCGTTATGCGTTATGCGTTATGCGTTATGCGTTATGCGTTATGCGTTATGCGTTATGCGTTATGCGTTATGCATTTTGCGTTATGCTTTATGCGTTATGCGTTATGCGTTATGCGTTATGCATTTTGCGTTATGCGCCATGCGTTATGCGTTATGAGTTATGCGTTATGCGTTATGCGTTATGCGTTATGCGTTATGCGTTATGCGTTATGCGTTATGCGTTATGCGTTATGCGTTATGCGTTATGCGTTATGCGTTATGCGTTATGCGTTGGGCGTAATACGTTTGCGTTATGCGTTATGCGTTATGCGTTATGCGTTATGCGTTATGCTTTATGCGTTATGCGTTATGCGTTATGCGTTATACGGTATGAGTTATGCGTTATGCGTTATGCGTTATGCGTTATGCGTTATGCGTTATGCGTTATGCGTTGTGCGTTATGCGTTATGCGTTATGAGTTATAAGTTATGCGTTATGCGTTATGCGTTATGCGTTATGCGTTATGCGTTATGCGTTATGCGTTATGCGTTATGCGTTATGCGTTATGCGTTATGCGTTATGCGTTATGCGTTATGCGTTATGCGTTATGCATTTTGCGTTATGCGCCATGCGTTATGCGTTATGAGTTATGCGTTATGCGTTATGCGTTATGCGTTATGCGTTATGCGTTATGCGTTATGCGTTATGCGTTATGCATTTTGCGTTATGCTTTATGCGTTATGCGTTATGCGTTATGCGTTATGCATTTTGCGTTATGCGCCATGCGTTATGCGTTATGAGTTATGCGTTATGCGTTATGCGTTATGCGTTATGCGTTATGCGTTATGCGTTATGCGTTATGCGTTATGCGTTATGCGTTATGCGTTATGCGTTATGCGTTATGCGTTATGCGTTATGCGTTATGCGTTATGCATTTTGCGTTATGCGCCATGCGTTATGCGTTATGAGTTATGCGTTATGCGTTATGCGTTATGCGTTATGCGTTATGCGTTATGCGTTATGCATTTTGCGTTATGCTTTATGCGTTATGCGTTATGCGTTATGCGTTATGCATTTTGCGTTATGCGTTATGCGTTATGCGTTATAAGTTATGCGTTATGCGTTATGCGTTATGCGTTATGCGTTATGCGTTATGCGTTATGCGTTATGCGTTATGCATTTTGCGTTATGCTTTATGCGTTATGCGTTATGCGTTATGCGTTATGCATTTTGCGTTATGCGCCATGCGTTATGCGTTATGAGTTATGCGTTATGCGTTATGCGTTATGCGTTATGCGTTATGCGTTATGCGTTATGCGTTATGTGTTATGCGTTATGCGTTATGCGTTATGCGTTATGCGTTATGCGTTATGCGTTATGCGTTATACGGTATGAGTTATGCGTTATGCGTTATGCGTTATGCGTTATGCGTTATGCGTTATGCGTTATGCGTTATGCGTTATGCCTTATGCGTTATGCGTTATGCGTTATGCGTTTTGCGTTATGCGTTATGCGTTATGCGTTATGGGTTATGTTTTATGCGCTATGCGTTATGCGTTATGCTTTATGCGTTATGCATGATGCGTTGTACGTTATTCGTTATACGTTTGCGTTATGCGTTATGCGTTATGCGTTATGCGTTATGCTTTATGCTTTATGCGTTATGCGTTATGCTTTATGCGTTATGCATGATCCCTTATGCGTTATGCGTTATGCGTTATGCGTTATGCGTTATGCGTTATACGGTTTGAGTTATGCGTTATGCATTATACGGTTTGAGTTATGCGTTATGCGTTATACGTTATTGGTTTATGCGTTATGCGTTATGCGTTATGCGTTATGCGTTATGCGTTATACGGTATGAGTTATGCGTTATGCGTTATGCGTTATGCGTTATGCGTTGTGCGTTATGCGTTATGCGTTATGCGTTATGCGTTATGCTTTATGCGTTATGCATTTTGCGTTATGCGTTATGCGTTATGAGTTATAATTTATGCGTTATGCGTTATGCGTTATGAGTTATGCGTTATGCGTTATGCATTTTGCGTTATGCGCCATGCGTTATGCGTTATGAGTTATAAGTTATGCGTTATGCGTTATGCGTTATGCGTTATGCGTTATGCGTTATGCGTTATGCGTTATGCGTTATGCGTTATGCGTTATGCGTTATGCGTTATGCATTTTGCGTTATGCGCCATGCGTTATGCGTTATGAGTTATGCGTTATGCGTTATGCGTTATGCGTTATGCGTTATGCGTTATGCGTTATGCATTTTGCGTTATGCTTTATGCGTTATGCGTTATGCGTTATGCGTTATGCATTTTGCGTTATGCGCCATGCGTTATGCGTTATGAGTTATGCGTTATGCGTTATGCGTTATGCGTTATGCGTTATGCGTTATGCGTTATGCGTTATGCGTTATGCGTTATGCGTTATGCGTTATGCGTTATGCGTTATGCGTTATGCATTTTGCGTTATGCGCCATGCGTTATGCGTTATGAGTTATGCGTTATGCGTTATGCGTTATGCGTTATGCGTTATGCGTTATGCGTTATGCGTTATGCGTTATGCGTTATGCATTTTGCGTTATGCTTTATGCGTTATGCGTTATGCGTTATGCGTTATGCATTTTGCGTTATGCGTTATGCGTTATGCGTTATAAGTTATGCGTTATGCGTTATGCGTTATGCGTTATGCGTTATGCGTTATGCGTTATGCGTTATGCGTTATGCGTTATGCGTTATGCATTTTGCGTTATGCTTTATGCGTTATGCGTTATGCGTTATGCGTTATGCATTTTGCGTTATGCGCCATGCGTTATGCGTTATGAGTTATGCGTTATGCGTTATGCGTTATGCGTTATGCGTTATGCGTTATGCGTTATGCGTTATGCGTTATGCGTTATGCGTTATGCGTTATGCGTTATGCGTTATGCGTTATGCGTTGGGCGTAATACGTTTGCGTTATGCGTTATGCGTTATGCGTTATGCGTTATGCGTTATGCTTTATGCGTTATGCGTTATGCGTTATGCGTTATACGGTATGAGTTATGCGTTATGCGTTATGCGTTATGCGTTATGCGTTATGCGTTATGCGTTGTGCGTTATGCGTTATGCGTTATGCGTTCTGTGTTGTGCGTTGTGCGTTGTGCGTTATGCTTTATGCGTTATGCGTTATGCGTTATGCGTTATGCGTTATGCGTTATGCGTTATGCGTTATGCGTTATGCGTTTTGCGTTATGCGTTATGCGTTATGCGTTATGGGTTATGTTTTATGCGCTATGCGTTATGCGTTATGCTTTATGCGTTATGCATGATGCGTTGTACGTTATTCGTTATACGTTTGCGTTATGCGTTATGCGTTATGCGTTATGCTTTATGCTTTATGCGTTATGCGTTATGCTTTATGCGTTATGCATGATCCCTTATGCGTTAGGCGTTATGCGTTATGCGTGATCCGTTATGCGTTAGGCCATATGCGTTATGCGTTATGCATTTTGCGTTATGCGCCATGCGTTATGAGTTATGCGTTATGCGTTATGCGTTATGCGTTATACGTTTTGCGTTATGCGTTATGCGTTATGCGTTATGCGTTATGCGTTATGCGTTATGCGTTATGCGTTACGCGTTACGCGTTATGCGTTATGCGTTATGCGTTATGCGTTATGCTTTATGCTTTATGCGTTATGCGTTATGCGTTATACGGTATGAGTTATGCGTTATGCGTTATGCGTTATGCGTTATACGTTATGCGGTATTCGTTATTCGTTGTGCATTATGCGCCATGCGTTATGCGTTATGAGTTATAAGTTATGCATTATGCGTTATGCGTTATGCGTTGTTCGTTATGCGTTATGCGTTATGCGTTATGCGTTATGCGTTATATGGTTTGAGTTATGCGTTATGCGTTATACGGTTTGAGTTATGCGTTATGCGTTATACGTTATTGGTTTATGCGTTATGCGTTATGCGTTATGCGTTATGCGTTATGCGTTATGCGTTATGCGTTATGCGTTATGCGTTATGCGTTTTGCGTTATGCGTTATGCGTTATGCGTTATGCGTTATGCGTTATGCGTTATGCGTTATGCGTTGTGCGTTATGCGTTATGCGTTGTGCGTTATGCGTTTGCGTTATGCGTTAGGCGTTATGCGTTATGCTTTATGCGTTATGCGTTATGAGTTATACGGTATGAGTTATGCGTTATGCGTTATGCGTTATGCGTTATGGGTTATGCGTTATGCGTTATGCGTTCTGTGTTGTGCGTTGTGCGTTGTGCGTTATGCGTTATGCCTTATGCGTTATGCGTTATGCGTTATGCGTTATGCGTTATGCGTTTTGCGTTATGCGTTATGCGTTATGCGTTATGGGTTATGTTTTATGCGCTATGCGTTATGCGTTATGCTTTATGCTTTATGCGTTATGCGTTATGCTTTATGCGTTATGCATGATCCCTTATGCGTTAGGCGTTATGCGTTATGCGTGATCCGTTATGCGTTAGGCCATATGCGTTATGCGTTATGCATTTTGCGTTATGCGCCATGCGTTATGAGTTATGCGTTATGCGTTATGCGTTATGCGTTATACGTTTTGCGTTATGCGTTATGCGTTATGCGTTATGCGTTATGCGTTATGCGTTATGCGTTACGCGTTACGCGTTATGCGTTATGCGTTATGCGTTATGCGTTATGCTTTATGCTTTATGCGTTATGCGTTATGCGTTATACGGTATGAGTTATGCGTTATGCGTTATGCGTTATGCGTTATACGTTATGCGGTATTCGTTATTCGTTGTGCATTATGCGCCATGCGTTATGCGTTATGAGTTATAAGTTATGCATTATGCGTTATGCGTTATGCGTTGTTCGTTATGCGTTATGCGTTATGCGTTATGCGTTATGCGTTATATGGTTTGAGTTATGCGTTATGCGTTATACGGTTTGAGTTATGCGTTATGCGTTATACGTTATTGGTTTATGCGTTATGCGTTATGCGTTATGCGTTATGCGTTATGCGTTATGCGTTATGCGTTATGCGTTATGCGTTTTGCGTTATGCGTTATGCGTTATGCGTTATGCGTTATGCGTTATGCGTTATGCGTTATGCGTTGTGCGTTATGCGTTATGCGTTGTGCGTTATGCGTTTGCGTTATGCGTTAGGCGTTATGCGTTATGCTTTATGCGTTATGCGTTATGAGTTATACGGTATGAGTTATGCGTTATGCGTTATGCGTTATGCGTTATGCGTTATGCGTTATGCGTTATGCGTTATGCGTTCTGTGTTGTGCGTTGTGCGTTGTGCGTTATGCGTTATGCCTTATGCGTTATGCGTTATGCGTTATGCGTTATGCGTTATGCATTTTGCGTTATGCTTTATGCGTTATGCGTTATGCGTTATGCATTTTGCGTTATGCGTTATGCGTTATGCGTTATAAGTTATGCGTTATGCGTTATGCGTTATGCGTTATGCGTTATGCGTTATGCGTTATGCGTTATGCGTTATGCGTTATGCGTTATGCATTTTGCGTTATGCTTTATGCGTTATGCGTTATGCGTTATGCATTTTGCGTTATGCGCCATGCGTTATGCGTTATGAGTTATGCGTTATGCGTTATGCGTTATGCGTTATGCGTTATGCGTTATGCGTTATGCGTTATGCGTTATGCGTTATGCGTTATGCGTTATGCGTTATGCGTTATGCGTTGGGCGTAATACGTTTGCGTTATGCGTTATGCGTTATGCGTTATGCGTTATGCGTTATGCGTTATATGGTTTGAGTTATGCGTTATGCGTTATACGGTTTGAGTTATGCGTTATGCGTTATGCGTTATGCGTTATACGTTATGCGGTATTCGTTATTCGTTGTGCATTATGCGCCATGCGTTATGCGTTATGAGTTATAAGTTATGCATTATGCGTTATGCGTTATGCGTTGTTCGTTATGCGTTATGCGTTATGCGTTATGCGTTATGCGTTATATGGTTTGAGTTATGCGTTATGCGTTATACGGTTTGAGTTATGCGTTATGCGTTATACGTTATTGGTTTATGCGTTATGCGTTATGCGTTATGCGTTATGCGTTATGCGTTATGCGTTATGCGTTATGCGTTATGCGTTTTGCGTTATGCGTTATGCGTTATGCGTTATGCGTTATGCGTTATGCGTTATGCGTTATGCGTTGTGCGTTATGCGTTATGCGTTGTGCGTTATGCGTTTGCGTTATGCGTTAGGCGTTATGCGTTATGCTTTATGCGTTATGCGTTATGAGTTATACGGTATGAGTTATGCGTTATGCGTTATGCGTTATGCGTTATGCGTTATGCGTTATGCGTTATGCGTTATGCGTTCTGTGTTGTGCGTTGTGCGTTGTGCGTTATGCGTTATGCCTTATGCGTTATGCGTTATGCGTTATGCGTTATGCGTTATGCGTTATGCATTTTGCGTTATGCTTTATGCGTTATGCGTTATGCGTTATGCATTTTGCGTTATGCGTTATGCGTTATGCGTTATAAGTTATGCGTTATGCGTTATGCGTTATGCGTTATGCGTTATGCGTTATGCGTTATGCGTTATGCGTTATGCGTTATGCGTTATGCGTTATGCATTTTGCGTTATGCTTTATGCGTTATGCGTTATGCGTTATGCATTTTGCGTTATGCGCCATGCGTTATGCGTTATGAGTTATGCGTTATGCGTTATGCGTTATGCGTTATGCGTTATGCGTTATGCGTTATGCGTTATGCGTTATGCGTTATGCGTTATGCGTTATGCGTTGGGCGTAATACGTTTGCGTTATGCGTTATGCGTTATGCGTTATGCGTTATGCGTTATGCTTTATGCGTTATGCGTTATGCGTTATGCGTTATACGGTATGAGTTATGCGTTATGCGTTATGCGTTATGCGTTATGCGTTATGCGTTATGCGTTATGCGTTATGCGTTGTGCGTTATGCGTTATACGTTATGCGTTCTGTGTTGTGCGTTGTGCGTTGTGCGTTATGCTTTATGCGTTATGCGTTATGCGTTATGCGTTATGCGTTATGCGTTATGCGTTATGCGTTATGCGTTATGCGTTTTGCGTTATGCGTTATGCGTTATGCGTTATGGGTTATGTTTTATGCGCTATGCGTTATGCGTTATGCTTTATGCGTTATGCATGATGCGTTGTACGTTATTCGTTATACGTTTGCGTTATGCGTTATGCGTTATGCGTTATGCTTTATGCTTTATGCGTTATGCGTTATGCTTTATGCGTTATGCATGATCCCTTATGCGTTAGGCGTTATGCGTTATGCGTGATCCGTTATGCGTTAGGCCATATGCGTTATGCGTTATGCATTTTGCGTTATGCGCCATGCGTTATGAGTTATGCGTTATGCGTTATGCGTTATACGTTTTGCGTTATGCGTTATGCGTTATGCGTTATGCGTTATGCGTTATGCGTTATGCGTTACGCGTTACGCGTTATGCGTTATGCTTTATGCGTTATGCGTTATGCGTTATGCTTTATGCGTTATGCGTTATGCGTTATACGGTATGAGTTATGCGTTATGCGTTATGCGTTATACGTTATGCGGTATTCGTTATTCGTTGTGCATTATGCGCCATGCGTTATGCGTTATGAGTTATAAGTTATGCATTATGCGTTATGCGTTATGCGTTGTTCGTTATGCGTTATGCGTTATGCGTTATGCGTTATATGGTTTGAGTTATGCGTTATGCGTTATACGGTTTGAGTTATGCGTTATGCGTTATACGTTATTGGTTTATGCGTTATGCGTTATGCGTTATGCGTTATGCGTTATGCGTTAGGCGTTATGCGTTATGCGTTATGCGTTTTGCGTTATGCGTTATGCGTTATGCGTTATGCGTTATGCGTTATGCGTTATGCGTTATGCGTTATGCGTTGTGCGTTATGCGTTATGCGTTGTGCGTTATGCGTTTGCGTTATGCGTTAGGCGTTATGCGTTATG
Organism: Lasioglossum morio; assembly: GCA_916610235.2. Taxonomy (NCBI): domain Eukaryota; kingdom Metazoa; phylum Arthropoda; class Insecta; order Hymenoptera; family Halictidae; genus Lasioglossum; species Lasioglossum morio. The sequence continues at coordinate 1,469,976 of CAKAJA020000513.1, read as the reverse complement.
CCTTATGCGTTATGCGTTATGAGTTATACGGTATGAGTTATGCGTTATGCGTTATGCGTTATGCGTTATGCGTTATGCGTTATGCGTTATGCGTTATGCGTTATGCGTTCTGTGTTGTGCGTTGTGCGTTGTGGGTTATGCGTTATGCCTTATGCGTTAACGTTATGTGTTATGCCTTTTGCGTTATGCGTTATGCATTATGCGTTATGCGTTGCTCGTTATGCGTTATGCGTTGGGCGTAATACGTTTGCGTTATGCGTTATACGTTATGCGTTACGCGTTATGCGTTTTGTGTTATACGTTATGCGGTATTCGTTATTCGTTGTGCATTATGCGTTATGCGTTATGCGTTATGGGTTATGGTTTATGTGTTATGCGATATGCGTTATGCGTTATGCGTTATGCGTTATGCGTTATGCGTTATGCGTTAACGTTATGCGTTATGCGTTATGCGTTTGCGTTATGCGTTAGGCGTTATGCGTTATGCTTTATGCGTTATGCGTTATGTGTTATGCGTTATACGGTATGCGTTATGCGTTGTCCGTTATGCCGTATGCGTTATGCGTTATGCGTTATGCGTTTGGCGTTATGCGTTATGCGTTATGCGTTATGCGTTATGCGTTATGCGTTATGCGTTATGCGTTAGGCGTTATGCGTTATGCTTTATGCGTTATGCATTTTGCGTTATGCGTTATGCGTTACGCTTTATGCGTTTTGAGTTATGCTTTATGCGTTAGGCGTTATGCGTTAGGCGTTATGCGTTATGCGTTATGCGTTATGCGTTATGCGTTATGCGTTTGGCGTTATGCGTTATGCGTTATGCGTTATGCGTTATGCGTTATGCGATATGCGTTATGCGTTATGCGTTATGCGTTATGAGTTATAAGTTATACGTTTGCGTTATGCGTTAGGCGTTATGCGTTATGCTTTATGCGTTATGTGTTATGCGTTATGCCTTTTGCGTTATGCGATATGCGTTATACGGTATGAGTTATGCGTTATGCGTTATGCGTTATGCGTTATGCGTTATGCGTTGTTCGTTATGCGTTATGCGTTGGGCGTAATACGTTTGCATTATGCGTTATGCGTTATGCGTTATGCGTTATGCGTTATGCGTTATGCGTTATGCATTATGCGTTATGCGTTATGCGTTGTGCGTTATACGTTTGCGTTATGCGTTAGGCGTTATGCGTTATGCTTTATGCGTTATGCGTTATGCGTTATACGGTATGAGTTATGCGTTATGCGTTATGCGTTATGCGTTATGCGATATGCGTTATGCGTTATCCGTTAACGTTATGCGTTATGCCTTTTGCGTTATGCGTTATGCATTATGCGTTATGCATTATGCGTTATGCGTTATGCGTTGTGCGTTATACGTTTCCGTTATGCGTTATGCGTTATACGGTATGAGTTATGCGTTATTCGTTATGCGTTATGCGTTATGCGTTATGCGTTCTGCGTTATGCGTTATGCGTTATGCGTTATGCGTTATGCATATGCGTCATGCGTTATGCGTTATGCGTAATGCGTTATGCGTTATGCGTTATGCGTTATGCGTTATGCGTTATGCGTTATGCGTTATGCGTTATGCGTTATGCGTTATGCGTTATGCGTTATGCGTTATGCGTTATGCGTTATGCGTTATGCGTTATGCTTTATGCGTTATGCATTTTGCGTTATGCGTTATGCGTTACGCTTTATGCGTTATGCGTTATGCGTTATGCGTTATGCGTTATGCGTTATGCGTTATGCGTTATGCGTTATGCTTTATGCGTTATGCATTTTGCGTTATGCGTTATGCGTTACGCTTTATGCGTTATGAGTTATGCTTTATGCGTTATGCGTTATGCGTTATGCGTTATGCGTTATGCGTTATGCGTTATGCGTTATGCGTTATGCGTTATGCGTTATGAGTTATGCGTTATGTGTTATGTGTTATACGTTTGCGTTATGCGTTAGGCGTTATGCGTTATGCTTTATGCGTTATGCGTTATGCTTTATGCGTTATGAGTTATGCGTTATGCGTTATGCGTTATACGTTATTGGTTTATGCGTTATGCGTTATGCGTTATGCGTTATGCGTTATGCGTTATGCGTTATGCGTTTTGCGTTATGCGTTATGCGTTATGCGTTATGGGTTATGTTTTATGCGCTATGCGTTATGCGTTATGCGTTATGAGTTATGCGTTATGCGTTATGCATTTTGCGTTATGCGCCATGCGTTATGCGTTATGAGTTATAAGTTATGCGTTATGCGTTATGCGTTATGCGTTATGCGTTATGCGTTATGCGTTATGCGTTATGCGTTATGCGTTATGCGTTATGCGTTATGCGTTATGCGTTATGCGTTATGCGTTATGCGTTATATGGTTTGAGTTATGCGTTATGCGTTATACGGTTTGAGTTATGCGTTATGCGTTTTACGTTATTGGTTTATGCGTTATGCGTTATGCGTTATGCGTTATGCGTTATGCGTTATAAGTTATGCGTTATGCGTTATGCGTTATGCGTTATGCGTTATGCGTTATGCGTTATGCGTTATGCGTTATGCGTTATGCGTTATGCGTTATGCGTTATGCGTTATGCGTTATGCATTTTGCGTTATGCTTTATGCGTTATGCTTTATGCGTTATGTGTTATGCGTTATGCCTTTTGCGTTATGCGATATGCGTTATACGGTATGAGTTATGCGTTATGCGTTATGCGTTATGCGTTATGCGTTATGCGTTGTTCGTTATGCGTTATGCGTTGGGCGTAATACGTTTGCGTTATGCGTTATGCGTTATGCGTTATGCGTTATGCGTTATGCGTTATGCATTATGCGTTATGCGTTATGCGTTGTGCGTTATACGTTTGCGTTATGCGTTAGGCGTTATGCGTTATGCTTTATGCGTTATGCGTTATGCGTTATACGGTATGAGTTATGCGTTATGCGTTATGCGTTATGCGTTATGCGATATGCGTTATGCGTTATCCGTTAACGTTATGCGTTATGCCTTTTGCGTTATGCGTTATGCGTTATGCATTATGCGTTATGCGTTATGCGTTGTGCGTTATACGTTTCCGTTATGCGTTATGCGTTATACGGTATGAGTTATGCGTTATTCGTTATGCGTTATGCGTTATGCGTTATGCGTTCTGCGTTATGCGTAATGCGTTATGCGTTATGCGTTATGCATATGCGTCATGCGTTATGCGTTATGCGTTATGCGTAATGCGTTATGCGTTATGCGTTATGCGTTATGCGTTATGCGTTATGCGTTATGCGTTATGCGTTATGCGTTATGCGTTATGCGTTATGCGTTATGCGTTATGCGTTATGCGTTATGCGTTATGCGTTATGCGTTATGCGTTATGCGTTATGCGTTATACGGTTTGAGTTATGCGTTATGCATTATACGGTTTGAGTTATGCGTTATGCGTTATACGTTATTGGTTTATGCGTTATGCGTTATGCGTTATGCGTTATGCGTTATGCGTTATGCGTTATGCGTTATGCGTTATACGGTTTGAGTTATGCGTTATGCATTATACGGTTTGAGTTATGCGTTATGCGTTATACGTTATTGGTTTATGCGTTATGCGTTATGCGTTATGCGTTATGCGTTGTGCATTATGCGTTATGCGTTGTGCATTATGCGTTATGCGTTATGGCTTATGCTTTATGCGTTATGCGTGATTCGTTATGCGTTTGGCGTTATGCGTTATGCGTTAACGTTATGCGTTATGCCTTTTGCGTTATTGCTTATGCGATATGCATTTTGCGTTATGCGTTATGCGTTATGGCTTATGCTTTATGCGTTATGCGTGATTCGTTATGCGTTTGGCGTTATGCGTTATGCGTTAACGTTATACGTTATGCGTTATGCGTTATGCGTTATACGTTATGCGTTATGCGTTATGCGTTGTGCGTTATACGTTATACGTTATGCGTTATGCGTTATGTTTTATGCGATATGCGTTATGCGTTATGCGTTATGCGTGATGTGTTATGCTTTATGCGTTATGCGATATGCGTTATGCGTTATCCGTTAACGTTATGCGTTATGCCTTTTGCGTTATGCGTTATGCATTATGCGTTATGCGTTGTGCGTTATACGTTATGCGTTATGCATTATGCGTTATGCGTTGTGCGTTATACGTTTGCGTTATGCGTTAGGCGTTATGCGTTATGCTTTATGCGTTATGCGTTATGCGTTATACGGTATGAGTTATGCGTTATGCGTTATGCGTTATGCGTTATGCGATATGCGTTATGCGTTATGCGTTATGCATTTTGCGTTATGCTTTATGCGTTATGCTTTATGCGTTATGTGTTATGCGTTATGCCTTTTGCGTTATGCGATATGCGTTATACGGTATGAGTTATGCGTTATGCGTTATGCGTTATGCGTTATGCGTTATGCGTTGTTCGTTATGCGTTATGCGTTGGGCGTAATACGTTTGCGTTATGCGTTATGCGTTATGCGTTATGCGTTATGCGTTATGCATTATGCGTTATGCGTTATGCGTTGTGCGTTATACGTTTGCGTTATGCGTTAGGCGTTATGCGTTATGCTTTATGCGTTATGCGTTATGCGTTATACGGTATGAGTTATGCGTTATGCGTTATGCGTTATGCGTTATGCGATATGCGTTATGCGTTATCCGTTAACGTTATGCGTTATGCCTTTTGCGTTATGCGTTATGCATTATGCATTATGCGTTATGCATTATGCGTTATGCGTTATGCGTTGTGCGTTATACGTTTCCGTTATGCGTTATGCGTTATACGGTATGAGTTATGCGTTATTCGTTATGCGTTATGCGTTATGCGTTATGCGTTCTGCGTTATGCGTTATGCGTTATGCGTTATGCGTTATGCATATGCGTCATGCGTTATGCGTTATGCGTTATGCGTAATGCGTTATGCGTTATGCGTTATGCGTTATGCGTTATGCGTTATGCGTTATGCGTTATGCGTTATGCGTTATGCGTTATGCGTTATGCGTTATGCGTTATGCGTTATGCGTTATGCGTTATGCGTTATGCGTTATGCGTTATGCGTTATGCGTTATGCGTTATGCGTTATGCGTTATGCGTTATGCGTTATGCGTTATACGGTTTGAGTTATGCGTTATGCATTATACGGTTTGAGTTATGCGTTATGCGTTATACGTTATTGGTTTATGCGTTATGCGTTATGCGTTATGCGTTATGCGTTATGCGTTATGCGTTATGCGTTATGTGTTATGCGTTATGCGTTATGCGATATGCGTTATGCGTTATGCTTTACGCGTTATGCGTTATGCGTTATGCGTTATGCGTTATGCGTTATGGGTTATGCGTTATGCGTTATGCGTTATGTGTTATGTGTTATACGTTTGCGTTTTGCGTTAGGCGTTATGCGTTATGCGTTATGCGTTTTGCGTTATACGTTATGCGGTATTCGTTATGCGTTGTGCACTATGCGTTATGCGTTATGCGTTATGGATTATGGTTTATGCGTTATGCGCTATGCGTTATGCGTTATGGGTTATGGTTTATGCGTTATGCGATATGCGATATGCGGTATTCGTTATGCGTTGTGCATTATGCGTTATGCGTTATGCGTTATGTGTTATGGTTTATGCGTTATGCGATATGCGTTATGCGTTATGCGTTATGCGTTATGCGTTATGCGTTGTGCATTATGCGTTATGCGTTGTGCATTATGCGTTATGCGTTATGGCTTATGCTTTATGCGTTATGCGTGATTCGTTATGCGTTTGGCGTTATGCGTTATGCGTTAACGTTATGCGTTATGCCTTTTGCGTTATTGCTTATGCGATATGCATTTTGCGTTATGCGTTATGCGTTATGGCTTATGCTTTATGCGTTATGCGTGATTCGTTATGCGTTTGGCGTTATGCGTTATGCGTTAACGTTATACGTTATGCGTTATGCGTTATGCGTTATGCGTTATACGTTATGCGTTATGCGTTATGCGTTGTGCGTTATACGTTATACGTTATGCGTTATGCGTTATGTTTTATGCGATATGCGTTATGCGTTATGCGTTATGCGTGATGTGTTATGCTTTATGCGTTATGCGTTATGCTTTATGCGTTATGCGTTATGCGTTATGCGTTATGAGTTATAAGTTATGCGTAATGCGTTATGCGTTATGCGTTATGCGTTATGCGTTATGCGTTATGCGATATGCGTTATGCGTTATGCGTTATGCGTTATGCGTTATGCGTTATGCGTTATGCGTTATGCGTTATGCGTTATGCGTTATGCGTTATGCGTTATGCGTTATGCGTTATGCGTTATACGTTATTGGTTTATGCGTTATGCGTTATGCGTTATGCGTTATGCGTTATGCGTTATGCGTTATGCGTTATGCGTTATGCGTTATGCGTTATGCGTTATGCGTTATGCGTTATGCGTTATGCGTTATGCGTTATGCGTTATGCGTTATGCGTTATGCGTTTTGCGTTATGCGTTATGCGTTATGCGTTATGGGTTATGTTTTATGCGCTATGCGTTATGCGTTATGCGTTATGAGTTATGCGTTATGCGTTATGCATTTTGCGTTATGCGCCATGCGTTATGCGTTATGAGTTATGCGTTATGCGTTATGCGTTATGCGTTATGCGTTATGCGTTATGCGTTATGCGTTATGCGTTATGCGTTATGCGTTATGCGTTATGCGTTATGCGTTATGCGTTATGCGTTATGCGTTATGCGTTATGCATTTTGCGTTATGCGCCATGCGTTATGCGTTATGAGTTATGCGTTATGCGTTATGCGTTATGCGTTATGCGTTATGCGTTATATGGTTTGAGTTATGCGTTATGCGTTATACGGTTTGAGTTATGCGTTATGCGTTATGCGTTATGCGTTATGCGTTATGCGTTGTTCGTTATGCGTTATGCGTTGGGCGTAATACGTTTGCGTTATGCGTTATGCGTTATGCGTTATGCGTTATGCGTTATGCGTTATGCGTTATGCGTTATGCATTATGCGTTATGCGTTATGCGTTGTGCGTTATACGTTTGCGTTACGCGTTAGGCGTTATGCGTTATGCTTTATGCGTTATGCGTTATGCGTTATACGGTATGAGTTATGCGTTATGCGTTATGCGTTATGCGTTATGCGATATGCGTTATGCGTTATCCGTTAACGTTATGCGTTATGCATTTTGCGTTATGCGTTATGCATTATGCGTTATGCATTATGCGTTATGCGTTATGCGTTGTGCGTTATACGTTTCCGTTATGCGTTATGCGTTATACGGTATGAGTTATGCGTTATTCGTTATGCGTTATGCGTTATGCGTTATGCGTTATGCGTTATGCGTTATGCGTTATGCGTTATGCGTTATGCGTTATGCGTTATGCGTTATGCGTTATGCGTTATGCATATGCGTCATGCGTTATGCGTTATGCGTTATGCGTAATGCGTTATGCGTTATGCGTTATGCGTTATGCGTTATGCGTTATGCGTTATGCGTTATGCGTTATGCGTTATGCGTTATGCGTTATGCGTTATGCGTTATGCGTTATGCGTTATGCGTTATGCGTTATGCGTTATGCGTTATGCGTTATGCGTTATGCGTTATGCGTTATGCGTTATGCGTTATGCGTTATGCGTTATGCGTTATGCGTTATGCGTTATGCGTTATACGGTTTGAGTTATGCGTTATGCATTATACGGTTTGAGTTATGCGTTATGCGTTATACGTTATTGGTTTATGCGTTATGCGTTATGCGTTATGCGTTATGCGTTATGCGTTATGTGTTATGCGTTATGCGTTATGCGTTATGCGTTATGCGTTATGCTTTACGCGTTATGCGTTATGCGTTATGCGTTATGCGTTATGGGTTATGCGTTATGCGTTATGCGTTATGTGTTATGTGTTATACGTTTGCGTTTTGCGTTAGGCGTTATGCGTTATGCGTTATGCGTTATGCGATATGCGTTATACGTTATACGTTATGCGTTAAGCGTTATGCGTTATGCGTTATGAGTTATGCGTTATGCGTTATGCGTTGTGCGTTATGCGTTATATGGTTTGAGTTATGCGTTATGCGTTATACGGTTTGAGTTATGCGTTATGCGTTATACGTTATTGGTTTATGCGTTATGCGTTATGCGTTATGCGTTATGCGTTATGCGTTATGCGTTATGCGTTATACGGTTTGAGTTATGCGTTATGCATTATACGGTTTGAGTTATGCGTTATGCGTTATACGTTATTGGTTTATGCGTTATGCGTTATGCGTTATGCGTTATGCGTTATGCGTTATGCGTTATGCGTTATGCGTTATGCGTTATGCGTTATGCGTTATACGGTTTGAGTTATGCGTTATGCATTATACGGTTTGAGTTATGCGTTATGCGTTATACGTTATTGGTTTATGCGTTATGCGTTATGCGTTATGCGTTATGCGTTGTGCATTATGCGTTATGCGTTGTGCATTATGCGTTATGCGTTATGGCTTATGCTTTATGCGTTATGCGTGATTCGTTATGCGTTTGGCGTTATGCGTTATGCGTTAACGTTATGCGTTATGCCTTTTGCGTTATTGCTTATGCGATATGCATTTTGCGTTATGCGTTATGCGTTATGGCTTATGCTTTATGCGTTATGCGTGATTCGTTATGCGTTTGGCGTTATGCGTTATGCGTTAACGTTATACGTTATGCGTTATGCGTTATGCGTTATACGTTATGCGTTATGCGTTATGCGTTGTGCGTTATACGTTATACGTTATGCGTTATGCGTTATGTTTTATGCGATATGCGTTATGCGTTATGCGTTATGCGTGATGTGTTATGCTTTATGCGTTATGCGATATGCGTTATGCGTTATCCGTTAACGTTATGCGTTATGCCTTTTGCGTTATGCGTTATGCATTATGCGTTATGCGTTGTGCGTTATACGTTTGCGTTATGCGTTAGGCGTTATGCGTTATGCTTTATGCGTTATGCGTTATGCGTTATACGGTATGAGTTATGCGTTATGCGTTATGCGTTATGCGTTATGCGATATGCGTTATGCGTTATGCGTTATGCATTTTGCGTTATGCTTTATGCGTTAGGCTTTATGCGTTATGTGTTATGCGTTATGCCTTTTGCGTTATGCGATATGCGTTATACGGTATGAGTTATGCGTTATGCGTTATGCGTTATGCGTTATGCGTTATGCGTTGTTCGTTATGCGTTATGCGTTGGGCGTAATACGTTTGCGTTATGCGTTATGCGTTATGCGTTATGCGTTATGCGTTATGCGTTATGCATTATGCGTTATGCGTTATGCGTTGTGCGTTATACGTTTGCGTTATGCGTTAGGCGTTATGCGTTATGCTTTATGCGTTATGCGTTATGCGTTATACGGTATGAGTTATGCGTTATGCGTTATGCGTTATGCGTTATGCGATATGCGTTATGCGTTATCCGTTAACGTTATGCGTTATGCCTTTTGCGTTATGCGTTATGCATTATGCATTATGCGTTATGCATTATGCGTTATGCGTTATGCGTTGTGCGTTATACGTTTCCGTTATGCGTTATGCGTTATACGGTATGAGTTATGCGTTATTCGTTATGCGTTATGCGTTATGCGTTATGCGTTCTGCGTTATGCGTTATGCGTTATGCGTTATGCGTTATGCATATGCGTCATGCGTTATGCGTTATGCGTTATGCGTAATGCGTTATGCGTTATGCGTTATGCGTTATGCGTTATGCGTTATGCGTTATGCGTTATGCGTTATGCGTTATGCGTTATGCGTTATGCGTTATGCGTTATGCGTTATGCGTTATGCGTTATGCGTTATGCGTTATGCGTTATGCGTTATGCGTTATGCGTTATGCGTTATGCGTTATGCGTTATGCGTTATGCGTTATGCGTTATGCGTTATACGGTTTGAGTTATGCGTTATGCATTATACGGTTTGAGTTATGCGTTATGCGTTATACGTTATTGGTTTATGCGTTATGCGTTATGCGTTATGCGTTATGCGTTATGCGTTATGCGTTATGTGTTATGCGTTATGCGTTATGCGATATGCGTTATGCGTTATGCTTTACGCGTTATGCGTTATGCGTTATGCGTTATGCGTTATGCGTTATGGGTTATGCGTTATGCGTTATGCGTTATGTGTTATGTGTTATACGTTTGCGTTTTGCGTTAGGCGTTATGCGTTATGCGTTATGCGTTATGCGTTATGCGTTTTGCGTTATACGTTATGCGGTATTCGTTATGCGTTGTGCACTATGCGTTATGCGTTATGCGTTATGGATTATGGTTTATGCGTTATGCGCTATGCGTTATGCGTTATGGGTTATGGTTTATGCGTTATGCGATATGCGATATGCGGTATTCGTTATGCGTTGTGCATTATGCGTTATGCGTTATGCGTTATGTGTTATGGTTTATGCGTTATGCGATATGCGTTATGCGTTATGCGTTATGCGTTATGCGTTATGCGTTATGCGTTGTGCATTATGCGTTATGCGTTGTGCATTATGCGTTATGCGTTATGGCTTATGCTTTATGCGTTATGCGTGATTCGTTATGCGTTTGGCGTTATGCGTTATGCGTTAACGTTATGCGTTATGCCTTTTGCGTTATTGCTTATGCGATATGCATTTTGCGTTATGCGTTATGCGTTATGGCTTATGCTTTATGCGTTATGCGTGATTCGTTATGCGTTTGGCGTTATGCGTTATGCGTTAACGTTATACGTTATGCGTTATGCGTTATGCGTTATGCGTTATACGTTATGCGTTATGCGTTATGCGTTGTGCGTTATACGTTATACGTTATGCGTTATGCGTTATGTTTTATGCGATATGCGTTATGCGTTATGCGTTATGCGTGATGTGTTATGCTTTATGCGTTATGCGTTATGCTTTATGCGTTATGCGTTATGCGTTATGCGTTATGAGTTATAAGTTATGCGTAATGCGTTATGCGTTATGCGTTATGCGTTATCCGTTATGCGTTATGCTTTATGCGTTATACGTTATGCGTTATGCGTTATGCGTTATGCGTTATGCGTTATGCGTTATGCGTTATGCGATATGCGTTATGCGTTATGCGTTATGCGTTATGCGTTATGCGTTATGCGTTATGCGTTATGCGTTATGCGTTATGCGTTATGCGTTATGCGTTATGCGTTATGCGTTATGCGTTATGCGTTATGCGTTATACGTTATTGGTTTATGCGTTATGCGTTATGCGTTATGCGTTATGCGTTATGCGTTATGCGTTATGCGTTATGCGTTATGCGTTATGCGTTATGCGTTATGCGTTATGCGTTATGCGTTATGCGTTATGCGTTTTGCGTTATGCGTTATGCGTTATGCGTTATGGGTTATGTTTTATGCGCTATGCGTTATGCGTTATGCGTTATGAGTTATGCGTTATGCGTTATGCATTTTGCGTTATGCGCCATGCGTTATGCGTTATGAGTTATGCGTTATGCGTTATGCGTTATGCGTTATGCGTTATGCGTTATGCGTTATGCGTTATGCGTTATGCGTTATGCGTTATGCGTTATGCGTTATGCGTTATGCGTTATGCGTTATGCGTTATGCGTTATGCGTTATGCGTTATGCGTTATGCGTTATGCGTTATGCGTTATGCATTTTGCGTTATGCGCCATGCGTTATGCGTTATGAGTTATGCGTTATGCGTTATGCGTTATGCGTTATGCGTTATGCGTTATATGGTTTGAGTTATGCGTTATGCGTTATACGGTTTGAGTTATGCGTTATGCGTTTTACGTTATTGGTTTATGCGTTATGCGTTATGCGTTATGCGTTATGCGTTATGCGTTATAAGTTATGCGTTATGCGTTATGCGTTATGCGTTATGCGTTATGCGTTATGCGTTATGCGTTATGCGTTATGCGTTATGCGTTATGCATTTTGCGTTATGCTTTATGCGTTATGCTTTATGCGTTATGTGTTATGCGTTATGCCTTTTGCGTTATGCGATATGCGTTATACGGTATGAGTTATGCGTTATGCGTTATGCGTTATGCGTTATGCGTTGTTCGTTATGCGTTATGCGTTGGGCGTAATACGTTTGCGTTATGCGTTATGCGTTATGCGTTATGCGTTATGCGTTATGCGTTATGCGTTATGCGTTATGCGTTATGCATTATGCGTTATGCGTTATGCGTTGTGCGTTATACGTTTGCGTTACGCGTTAGGCGTTATGCGTTATGCTTTATGCGTTATGCGTTATGCGTTATACGGTATGAGTTATGCGTTATGCGTTATGCGTTATGCGTTATGCGATATGCGTTATGCGTTATCCGTTAACGTTATGCGTTATGCATTTTGCGTTATGCGTTATGCATTATGCGTTATGCATTATGCGTTATGCGTTATGCGTTGTGCGTTATACGTTTCCGTTATGCGTTATGCGTTATACGGTATGAGTTATGCGTTATTCGTTATGCGTTATGCGTTATGCGTTATGCGTTCTGCGTTATGCGTTATGCGTTATGCGTTATGCGTTATGCGTTATGCGTTATGCGTTATGCGTTATGCGTTATGCATATGCGTCATGCGTTATGCGTTATGCGTTATGCGTAATGCGTTATGCGTTATGCGTTATGCGTTATGCGTTATGCGTTATGCGTTATGCGTTATGCGTTATGCGTTATGCGTTATGCGTTATGCGTTATGCGTTATGCGTTATGCGTTATGCGTTATGCGTTATGCGTTATGCGTTATGCGTTATGCGTTATGCGTTATGCGTTATGCGTTATGCGTTATGCGTTATGCGTTATGCGTTATGCGTTATGCGTTATGCGTTATGCGTTATACGGTTTGAGTTCTGCGTTATGCATTATACGGTTTGAGTTATGCGTTATGCGTTATACGTTATTGGTTTATGCGTTATGCGTTATGCGTTATGCGTTATGCGTTATGCGTTATGTGTTATGCGTTATGCGTTATGCGTTATGCGTTATGCGTTATGCTTTACGCGTTATGCGTTATGCGTTATGCGTTATGCGTTATGCGTTATGGGTTATGCGTTATGCGTTATGCGTTATGTGTTATGTGTTATACGTTTGCGTTTTGCGTTAGGCGTTATGCGTTATGCGTTATGCGTTTTGCGTTATACGTTATGCGGTATTCGTTATGCGTTGTGCATTATGCGTTATGCGTTATGCGTTATGGATTATGGTTTATGCGTTATGCGCTATGCGTTATGCGTTATGGGTTATGGTTTATGCGTTATGCGATATGCGTTATGCGGTATTCGTTATGCGTTGTGCATTATGCGTTATGCGTTATGCGTTATGTGTTATGGTTTATGCGTTATGCGATATGCGTTATGCGTTATGCGTTATGCGTTATGCGTTATGCGTTATGCGTTATGCGTTGTGCATTATGCGTTATGCGTTGTGCATTATGCGTTATGCGTTATGCGTTATGCGTTATGGCTTATGCTTTATGCGTTATGCGTGATTCGTCATGCGTTTGGCGTTATGCGTTATGCGTTAACGTTATGCGTTATGCCTTTTGCGTTATTGCTTATGCGATATGCATTTTGCGTTATGCGTTATGCGTTATGGCTAATGCTTTATGCGTTATGCGTGATTCGTTATGCGTTATGCGTTATGCGTTATGCGTTATGCGTTATGCGTTGTGCATTATGCGTTATGCGTTGTGCATTATGCGTTATGCGTTATGCGTTATGCGTTGTGCATTATGCGTTATGCGTTGTGCATTATGCGTTGTGCATTATGCGTTATGCGTTATGCGTTATGTGTTATGGTTTATGCGTTATGCGATATGCGTTATGCGTTATGCGTTATGCGTTATGCGTTATGCGTTATGCGTTATGCGTTATACATTATGCGTTGTGCATTATGCGTTATGCGTTGTGCATTATGCGTTATGCGTTATGCGTTATGCGTTATGGCTTATGCTTTATGCGTTATGCGTGATTCGTTATGCGTTTGGCGTTATGCGTTATGCGTTAACGTTATACGTTATGCGTTATGCGTTATGCGTTATACGTTATGCGTTATGCGTTATGCGTTGTGCGTTATGCGTTATGCGATATGCGTTATGCGTTATGCGTTATGCGTTATGCGTTATGCGTTATGCGTTATGCGTTATGCGTTATGCGTTATGCGTTATGCGTTATGCGTTATGCGATATGCGTTATACGTTATACGTTATGTGTTATGCGTTATGCGTTATGCGTTATGCGTTATGCGTTATGCGATATGCGTTATACGTTATACGTTATGCGTTAAGCGTTATGCGTTATGCGTTATGAGTTATGCGTTATGCGTTATGCGTTATGCGTTATGCGTTATATGGTTTGAGTTATGCGTTATGCGTTATACGGTTTGAGTTATGCGTTATGCGTTATACGTTATTGGTTTATGCGTTATGCGTTATGCGTTATGCGTTATGCGTTATGCGTTATGCGTTATGCGTTATGCGTTATGCGTTATGCGTTATGCGTTATGCGTTATACGGTTTGAGTTATGCGTTATGCATTATACGGTTTGAGTTATGCGTTATGCGTTATACGTTATTGGTTTATGCGTTATGCGTTATGCGTTATGCGTTATGCGTTATGCGTTATGCGTTATGCGTTATGCGTTATGTGTTATGCGTTATGCGTTATGCGTTATGCGTTATGCGTTGGACGTAATACGTTTGCGTTATGCGTTATGCGTTATGCGTTATGCTTTATGCGTTATGCGTTATGCGTTATACGGTATGAGTTATGCGTTATGCGTTATGCGTTATGCGTTGTGCGTTATGCGTTATGCGTTATGCGTTATGCGTTATGCGTTATGCTTTATGCGTTATGCATTTTGCGTTATGCGTTATGCGTTATGCGTTATGCGTTATGAGTTATAATTTATGCGTTATGCGTTATGCGTTATGCGTTATGCGTTATGCTTTATGCGTTACGCGTTATGCGTTATACGGTATGAGTTATGCGTTATGCGTTATGCGTTATGCGTTATACGTTATGCGGTATTCGTTATTCGTTGTGCATTATGCGCCATGCGTTATGCGTTATGAGTTATAAGTTATGCATTATGCGTTATGCGTAATTGCGTTGTTCGTTATGCGTTATGCGTTATGCGTTATGCGTTATATGGTTTGAGTTATGCGTTATGCGTTATACGGTTTGAGTTATGCGTTATGCGTTATACGTTATTGGTTTATGCGTTATGCGTTATGCGTTATGCGTTATGCGTTATGCGTTTTGCGTAATGCGTTATGCGTTATGCGTTATGCGTTATGCATTATGCGTTATGCGTTATGCGTTGTGCGTTATGCGTTATGCGTTGTGCGTTATGCGTTTGCGTTATGCGTTAGGCGTTATGCGTTATGCTTTATGCGTTATGCGTTATGAGTTATACGGTATGAGTTATGCGTTATGCGTTATGCGTTATGCGTTATGCGTTATGCGTTATGCGTTCTGTGTTGTGCGTTGTGCGTTGTGCGTTATGCGTTATGCCTTATGCGTTAACGTTATGTGTTATGCCTTTTGCGTTATGCGTTATGCATTATGCGTTATGCGTTGCTCGTTATGCGTTATGCGTTGGGCGTAATACGTTTGCGTTATGCGTTATACGTTATGCGTTACGCGTTATGCGTTTTGTGTTATACGTTATGCGGTATTCGTTATTCGTTGTGCATTATGCGTTATGCGTTATGCGTTATGCGTTATGCGTTATGCGTTATGCGTTATGCGATATGCGTTATGCGTTATGCGTTATGCGTTATGCGTTATGCGTTATGCGTTATGTGTTATGCGTTATGCGTTATGCGTTATGCGTTATGCGTTATGCGTTATGCGATATGCGTTATACGTTATTGGTTTATGCGTTATGCGTTATGCGTTATGCGTTATGCGTTATGCGTTATGCGTTATGCGTTATGCGTTATGCGTTATGCGTTATGCGTTATGCGTTATGCGTTATGCGTTATGCGTTATGCGTTATGCGTTATGCGTTATGCGTTATGCGTTATGCGTTATGCGTTATGCGTTATGCGTTATGCGTTATGCGTTATGCGTTTTGCGTTATGCGTTATGCGTTATGCGTTATGGGTTATGTTTTATGCGCTATGCGTTATGCGTTATGCGTTATGAGTTATGCGTTATGCGTTATGCATTTTGCGTTATGCGCCATGCGTTATGCGTTATGAGTTATAAGTTATGCGTTATGCGTTATGCGTTATGCGTTATGCGTTATGCGTTATGCGTTATGCGTTATGCGTTATGCGTTATGCGTTATGCGTTATGCGTTATGCGTTATGCGTTATGCGTTATGCGTTATGCGTTATGCGTTATGCGTTATGCGTTATGCGTTATGCGTTATGCGTTATGCATTTTGCGTTATGCGCCATGCGTTATGCGTTATGAGTTATGCGTTATGCGTTATGCGTTATGCGTTATGCGTTATATGGTTTGAGTTATGCGTTATGCGTTATACGGTTTGAGTTATGCGTTATGCGTTTTACGTTATTGGTTTATGCGTTATGCGTTATGCGTTATGCGTTATGCGTTATGCGTTATAAGTTATGCGTTATGCGTTATGCGTTATGCGTTATGCGTTATGCGTTATGCGTTATGCGTTATGCGTTATGCGTTATGCGTTATGCGTTATGCGGTATGCGTTATGCATTTTGCGTTATGCTTTATGCGTTATGCTTTATGCGTTATGTGTTATGCGTTATGCCTTTTGCGTTATGCGATATGCGTTATACGGTATGAGTTATGCGTTATGCGTTATGCGTTATGCGTTTTGCGTTATGCGTTGTTCGTTATGCGTTATGCGTTGGGCGTAATACGTTTGCGTTATGCGTTATGCGTTATGCGTTATGCGTTATGCGTTATGCGTTATGCGTTATGCGTTATGCGTTATGCTTTATGCGTTATGCGTTATGCGTTGTGCGTTATACGTTTGCGTTATGCGTTAGGCGTTATGCGTTATGCTTTATGCGTTATGCGTTATGCGTTATACGGTATGAGTTATGCGCTATGCGTTATGCGTTATGCGTTATGCGATATGCGTTATGCGTTATCCGTTAACGTTATGCGTTATGCCTTTTGCGTTATGCGTTATGCATTATGCGTTATGCATTATGCGTTATGCGTTATGCGTTGTGCGTTATACGTTTCCGTTATGCGTTATGCGTTATACGGTATGAGTTATGCGTTATTCGTTATGCGTTATGCGTTATGCGTTATGCGTTATGCGTTATGCGTTATGCGTTATGCATATGCGTCATGCGTTATGCGTTATGCGTTATGCGTAATGCGTTATGCGTTATGCGTTATGCGTTATGCGTTATGCGTTATGCGTTATGCGTTATGCGTTATGCGTTATGCGTTATGCGTTATGCGTTATGCGTTATGCGTTATGCGTTATGCGTTATGCGTTATGCGTTATGCGTTATGCGTTATGCGTTATGCGTTATGCGTTATGCGTTATGCGTTATGCGTTATGCGTTATGCGTTATGCGTTATGCGTTATGCGTTATGCGTTATGCGTTATGCGTTAGGCGTTATGCGTTATGCGTTACGCGTTATGCGTTATGCGTTATGCGTTATACGGTTTGAGTTATGCGTTATGCATTATACGGTTTGAGTTATGCGTTATGCGTTATACGTTATTGGTTTATGCGTTATGCGTTATGCGTTATGCGTTATGCGTTATGCGTTATGTGTTATGCGTTATGCGTTATGCGTTATGCGTTATGCGTTATGCTTTACGCGTTATGCGTTATGCGTTATGCGTTATGCGTTATGGGTTATGCGTTATGCGTTATGCGTTATGTGTTATGTGTTATACGTTTGCGTTTTGCGTTAGGCGTTATGCGTTATGCGTTATGCGTTTTGCGTTATACGTTATGCTGTATTCGTTATGCGTTGTGCATTATGCGTTATGCGTTATGCGTTATGGATTATGGTTTATGCGTTATGCGCTATGCGTTATGCGTTATGGGTTATGGTTTATGCGTTATGCGATATGTGTTATGCGGTATTCGTTATGCGTTGTGCATTATGCGTTATGCGTTATGCGTTATGTGTTATGGTTTATGCGTTATGCGATATGCGTTATGCGTTATGCGTTATGCGTTATGCGTTATGCGTTATGCGTTATGCGTTATGCGTTGTGCATTATGCGTTATGCGTTGTGCATTATGCGTTATGCGTTATGCGTTATGCGTTATGGCTTATGCTTTATGCGTTATGCGTGATTCGTTATGCTTTTGGCGTTATGCGTTATGCGTTAACGTTATGCGTTATGCCTTTTGCGTTATTGCTTATGCGATATGCATTTTGCGTTATGCGTTATGCGTTATGGCTTATGCTTTATGCGTTATGCGTGATTCGTTATGCGTTTGGCGTTATGCGTTATGCGTTAACGTTATACGTTATGCGTTATGCGTTATGCGTTATACGTTATGCGTTATGCGTTATGCGTTGTGCGTTATACGTTATACGTTATGCGTTATGCGTTATGTTTTATGCGATATGCGTTATGCGTTATGCGTTATGCGTGATGTGTTATGCTTTATGCGTTATGCGTTATGCTTTATGCGTTATGCGTTATGCGTTATGCGTTATGAGTTATAAGTTATGCGTAATGCGTTATGCGTTATGCGTTATGCGTTATCCGTTATGCGTTATGCTTTATGCGTTATACGTTATGCGTTATGCGTTATGCGTTATGCGTTATGCGTTATGCGTTATGCGATATGCGTTATGCGTTATGCGTTATGCGTTATGCGTTATGCGTTATGCGTTATGCGTTATGCGTTATGCGTTATGCGTTATGCGTTATGCGTTATGCGTTATGCGATATGCGTTATACGTTATACGTTATGCGTTAAGCGTTATGCGTTATGCGTTATGAGTTATGCGTTATGCGTTATGCGTTATGCGTTATGCGTTATATGGTTTGAGTTATGCGTTATGCGTTATACGGTTTGAGTTATGCGTTATGCGTTATACGTTATTGGTTTATGCGTTATGCGTTATGCGTTATGCGTTATGCGTTATGCGTTATGCGTTATGCGTTATGCGTTATGCGTTATGCGTTATGCGTTATGCGTTATGCGTTATGCGTTATGCGTTATGCGTTATGCGTTATGCGTTATACGGTTTGAGTTATGCGTTATGCGTTATACGTTATTGGTTTATGCGTTATGCGTTATGCGTTATGCGTTATGCGTTATGCGTTATGCGTTATGCGTTATGTGTTATGCGTTATGCGTTATGCGTTATGCGTTATGCGTTATGCGTTATGCGTTGGACGTAATACGTTTGCGTTATGCGTTATGCGTTATGCGTTATGCGTTATGCTTTATGCGTTATGCGTTATGCGTTATACGGTATGAGTTATGCGTTATGCGTTATGCGTTATGCGTTGTGCGTTATGCGTTATGCGTTATGCGTTATGCGTTATGCGTTATGCTTTATGCGTTATGCATTTTGCGTTATGCGTTATGCGTTATGCGTTATGCGTTATGAGTTATAATTTATGCGTTATGCGTTATGCGTTATGCGTTATGCTTTATGCGTTATGCGTTATGCGTTATACGGTATGAGTTATGCGTTATGCGTTATGCGTTATGCGTTATACGTTATGCGGTATTCGTTATTCGTTGTGCATTATGCGCCATGCGTTATGCGTTATGAGTTATAAGTTATGCATTATGCGTTATGCGTAATGCGTTGTTCGTTATGCGTTATCCGTTATGCGTTATGCGTTATGCGTTATATGGTTTGAGTTATGCGTTATGCGTTATACGGTTTGAGTTATGCGTTATGCGTTATACGTTATTGGTTTATGCGTTATGCGTTATGCGTTATGCGTTATGCGTTATGCGTTATGCGTTTTGCGTAATGCGTTATGCGTTATGCGTTATGCGTTTTGCATTATGCGTTATGCGTTATGCGTTGTGCGTTATGCGTTATGCGTTGTGCGTTATGCGTTTGCGTTATGCGTTAGGCGTTATGCGTTATGCTTTATGCGTTATGCGTTATGAGTTATACGGTATGAGTTATGCGTTATGCGTTATGCGTTATGCGTTATGCGTTATGCGTTATGCGTTATGCGTTATGCGTTATGCGTTATGCGTTCTGTGTTGTGCGTTGTGCGTTGTGCGTTATGCGTTATGCCTTATGCGTTAACGTTATGTGTTATGCCTTTTGCGTTATGCGTTATGCATTATGCGTTATGCGTTGCTCGTTATGCGTTATGCGTTGGGCGTAATACGTTTGCGTTATGCGTTATACGTTATGCGTTACGCGTTATGCGTTTTGTGTTATACGTTATGCGGTATTCGTTATTCGTTGTGCATTATGCGTTATGCGTTATGCGTTATGGGTTATGGTTTATGTGTTATGCGATATGCGTTATGCGTTATGCGTTATGCGTTATGCGTTATGCGTTAACGTTATGCGTTATGCATTATGCGTTATGCGTTTGCGTTATGCGTTAGGCGTTATGCGTTATGCTTTATGCGTTATGCGTTATGTGTTATGCGTTATACGGTATGCGTTATGCGTTGTTCGTTATGCCGTATGCGTTATGCGTTATGCGTTATGCGTTTGGCGTTATGCGTTATGCGATATGCGTTATGCGTTATGCGTTATGCGTTATGCGTTATGCGATATGCGTTATGCGTTATGCGTTATGCTTTATGCGTTATGCATTTTGCGTTATGCGTTATGCGTTACGCTTTATGCGTTTTGAGTTATGCTTTATGCGTTAGGCGTTATGCGTTAGGCGTTATGCGTTATGCGTTATGCGTTATGCGTTATGCGTTATGCGTTTGGCGTTATGCGTTATGCGTTATGCGTTATGCGTTATGCGGTATGCGATATGCGTTATGCGTTATGCGTTATGCGTTATGAGTTATAAGTTATACGTTTGCGTTATGCGTTAGGCGTTATGCGTTATGCTTTATGCGTTATGTGTTATGCGTTATGCCTTTTGCGTTATGCGATATGCGTTATACGGTATGAGTTATGCGTTATGCGTTATGCGTTATGCGTTATGCGTTATGCGTTGTTCGTTATGCGTTATGCGTTGGGCGTAATACGTTTGCGTTATGCGTTATGCGTTATGCGTTATGCGTTATGCGTTATGCGTTATGCGTTATGCATTATGCGTTATGCGTTATGCGTTGTGCGTTATACGTTTGCGTTATGCGTTATGCGTTATACGGTATGAGTTATGCGTTATTCGTTATGCGTTATGCGTTATGCGTTATGCGTTATGCGTTCTGCGTTATGCGTTATGCGTTATGCGTTATGCGTTATGCGTTATGCATATGCGTCATGCGTTATGCGTTATGCGTTATGCGTAATGCGTTATGCGTTATGCGTTATGCGTTATGCGTTATGCGTTATGCGTTATGCGTTATGCGTTATGCGTTATGCGTTATGCGTTATGCGTTATGCGTTATGCGTTATGCGTTATGCGTTATGCGTTATGCGTTATGCGTTATGCGTTATGCGTTATGCGTTATGCGTTATGCGTTATGCGTTATGCGTTATGCGTTATGCGTTATGCGTTATGCGTTATGCTTTATGTGTTATGCATTTTGCGTTATGCGTTATGCGTTACGCTTTATGCGTTATGCGTTACGCTTTATGCGTTATGCGTTATGCGTTATGCGTTATGCGTTATGCGTTATGCGTTATGCTTTATGCGTTATGCGTTATGCTTTATGCGTTATGCGTTACGCTTTATGCGTTATGAGTTATGCGTTATACGTTATTGGTTTATGCGTTATGCGTTATGCGTTATGCGTTATGCGTTATGCGTTATGCGTTATGCGTTTTGCGTAATGCGTTATGCGTTATGCGTTATGCGTTTTGCATTATGCGTTATGCGTTATGCGTTGTGCGTTATGCGTTATGCGTTGTGCGTTATGCGTTTGCGTTATGCGTTAGGCGTTATGCGTTATGCTTTATGCGTTATGCGTTATGAGTTATACGGTATGAGTTATGCGTTATGCGTTATGCGTTATGCGTTATGCGTTATGCGTTATGCGTTATGCGTTATGCGTTCTGTGTTGTGCGTTGTGCGTTGTGCGTTATGCGTTATGCCTTATGCGTTAACGTTATTTGTTATGCCTTTTGCGTTATGCGTTATGCATTATGCGTTATGCGTTGCTCGTTATGCGTTATGCGTTGGGCGTAATACGTTTGCGTTATGCGTTATACGTTATGCGTTACGCGTTATGCGTTTTGTGTTATACGTTATGCGGTATTCGTTATTCGTTGTGCATTATGCGTTATGCGTTATGCGTTATGGGTTATGGTTTATGTGTTATGCGATATGCGTTATGCGTTATGCGTTATGCGTTATGCGTTATGCGTTAACGTTATGCGTTATGCATTATGCGTTATGCGTTTGCGTTATGCGTTAGGCGTTATGCGTTATGCTTTATGCGTTATGCGTTATGTGTTATGCGTTATACGGTATGCGTTATGCGTTGTTCGTTATGCCGTATGCGTTATGCGTTATGCGTTATGCGTTTGGCGTTATGCGTTATGCGATATGCGTTATGCGTTATGCGTTATGCGTTATGCGATATGCGTTATGCGTTATGCGTTATGCTTTATGCGTTATGCATTTTGCGTTATGCGTTATGCGTTACGCTTTATGCGTTTTGAGTTATGCTTTATGCGTTAGGCGTTATGCGTTAGGCGTTATGCGTTATGCGTTATGCGTTATGCGTTATGCGTTATGCGTTATGCGTTTGGCGTTATGCGTTATGCGTTATGCGTTATGCGTTATGCGGTATGCGATATGCGTTATGCGTTATGCGTTATGCGTTATGAGTTATAAGTTATACGTTTGCGTTATGCGTTAGGCGTTATGCGTTATGCTTTATGCGTTATGTGTTATGCGTTATGCCTTTTGCGTTATGCGATATGCGTTATACGGTATGAGTTATGCGTTATGCGTTATGCGTTATGCGTTATGCGTTATGCGTTGTTCGTTATGCGTTATGCGTTGGGCGTAATACGTTTGCGTTATGCGTTATGCGTTATGCGTTATGCGTTATGCGTTATGCGTTATGCATTATGCGTTATGCGTTATGCGTTGTGCGTTATACGTTTGCGTTATGCGTTATGCGTTATACGGTATGAGTTATGCGTTATTCGTTATGCGTTATGCGTTATGCGTTATGCGTTATGCGTTCTGCGTTATGCGTTATGCGTTATGCGTTATGCGTTATGCGTTATGCGTTATGCATATGCGTCATGCGTTATGCGTTATGCGTTATGCGTAATGCGTTATGCGTTATGCGTTATGCGTTATGCGTTATGCGTTATGCGTTATGCGTTATGCGTTATGCGTTATGCGTTATGCGTTATGCGTTATGCGTTATGCGTTATGCGTTATGCGTTATGCGTTATGCGTTATGCGTTATGCGTTATGCGTTATGCGTTATGCGTTATGCGTTATGCGTTATGCGTTATGCTTTATGTGTTATGCATTTTGCGTTATGCGTTATGGGTTACGCTTTATGCGTTATGCGTTACGCTTTATGCGTTATGCGTTATGCGTTATGCGTTATGCGTTATGCGTTATGCGTTATGCTTTATGCGTTATGCGTTATGCTTTATGCGTTATGCGTTACGCTTTATGCGTTATGAGTTATGCTTTATGCGTTATGCGTTATGCGTTATGCGTTATGCGTTATGCGTTATGCGTTATGCGTTATGCGTTATGAGTTATGCGTTATGTGTTATGTGTTATACGTTTGCGTTATGCGTTAGGCGTTATGCGTTATGCTTTAGGCGTTATGCGTTATGCTTTATGCGTTATGCGTTATGCGTTATGCGTTATGAGTTATGCGTTATGCGTTATGCGTTATACGTTATTGGTTTATGCGTTATGCGTTATGCGTTATGCGTTATGCGTTATGCGTTATGCGTTATGCGTTATGCGTTTTGCGTTATGCGTTATGCGTTATGCGTTATGGGTTATGTTTTATGCGCTATGCGTTATGCGTTATGCGTTATGAGTTATGCGTTATGCGTTATGCATTTTGCGTTATGCGCCATGCGTTATGCGTTATGAGTTATAAGTTATGCGTTATGCGTTATGCGTTATGCGTTATGCGTTATGCGTTATGCGTTATGCGTTATGCGTTATGCGTTATGCGTTATGCGTTATGCGTTATGCGTTATGCGTTATGCGTTATGCGTTATGCGTTATGCGTTATGCGTTATGCGTTATGCGTTATGCGTTATGCGTTATGCGTTATGCGTTATGCGTTATGCGTTATGCGTTATGCGTTATGCGTTATGCGTTATGCGTTATGCGTTATGCATTTTGCGTTATGCGCCATGCGTTATGCGTTATGAGTTATGCGTTATGCGTTATGCGTTATGCGTTATGCGTTATATGGTTTGAGTTATGCGTTATGCGTTATACGGTTTGAGTTATGCGTTATGCGTTTTACGTTATTGGTTTATGCGTTATGCGTTATGCGTTATAAGTTATGCGTTATGCGTTATGCGTTATGCGTTATGCGTTATGCGTTATGCGTTATGCGTTATGCGTTATGCGTTATGCGTTATGCGTTATGCGTTATGCATTTTGCGTTATGCTTTATGCGTTATGCGTTATGCGTTATGCGCCATGCGTTATGCGCCATGCGTTATGCGTTATGAGTTATGCGTTATGCGTTATGCGTTATGCGTTATGCGTTATGCGTTATGCGTTATGCGTTATGCGTTATGCGTTATGCGTTATGCGTTCTGCGTTATGCGTTATGCGTTATGCGTTATGCGTTATGCGTTGGGCGTAATACGTTTGCGTTATGCGTTATGCGTTATGCGTTATGCTTTATGCGTTATGCGTTATGCGTTATGCGTTATACGGTATGAGTTATGCGTTATGCGTTATGCGTTATGCGTTATGCGTTATGCGTTGTGCGTTATGCGTTATGCGTTATGCGTTCTGTGTTGTGCGTTGTGCGTTGTGCGTTATGCTTTATGCGTTATGCGTTATGCGTTATGCGTTATGCGTTATGCGTTATGCGTTTTGCGTTATGCGTTATGCGTTATGCGTTATGGGTTATGTTTTATGCGCTATGCGTTATGCGTTATGCTTTATGCGTTATGCATGATGCGTTGTACGTTATTCGTTATACGTTTGCGTTATGCGTTATGCGTTATGCGTTATGCTTTATGCGTTATACGTTATGCTTTATGCGTTATGCATGATCCCTTATGCGTTAGGCGTTATGCGTTATGCGTGATCCGTTATGCGTTAGGCCATATGCGTTATGCGTTATGCATTTTGCGTTATGCGCCATGCGTTATGAGTTTTGCGTTATGCGTTATGCGTTATGCGTTATACGTTTTGCGTTATGCGTTATGCGTTATGCGTTATGCGTTATGCGTTAAGCGTTATGCGTTACGCGTTACGCGTTATGCGTTATGCGTTATGCGTTATGCGTTATGCGTTATGCTTTATGCGTTATGCGTTATGCGTTATACGGTATGAGTTATGCGTTATGCGTTATGCGTTATGCGTTATACGTTATGCGGTATTCGTTATTCGTTGTGCATTATGCGCCATGCGTTATGCGTTATGAGTTATAAGTTATGCATTATGCGTTATGCGTTATGCGTTGTTCGTTATGCGTTATGCGTTATGCGTTATGCGTTATGCGTTATATGGTTTGAGTTATGCGTTATGCGTTATGCGTTATGCGTTATGCGTTATGCGTTATGCGTTATGTGTTCTGTGTTGTGCGTTGTGCGTTGTGCGTTATGCGTTATGCCTTATGCGTTAACGTTATGTGTTATGCCTTTTGCGTTATGCGTTATGCATTATGCGTTATGCGTTGCTCGTTATGCGTTATGCGTTATGCGTTGGGCGTAATACGTTTGCGTTATGCGTTATACGTTATGCGTTACGCGTTATGCGTTTTGTGTTATACGTTATGCGGTATTCGTTATTCGTTGTGCATTATGCGTTATGCGTTATGCGTTATGGGTTATGGTTTATGTGTTATGCGATATGCGTTATGCGTTATGCGTTATGCGTTATGCGTTATGCGTTATGCGTTATGCGTTATGCGTTATGCGTTAACGTTATGCGTTATGCGTTATGCGTTATGCGTTTGCGTTATGCGTTAGGCGTTATGCGTTATGCTTTATGCGTTATGCGTTATGTGTTATGCGTTATACGGTATGCGTTATGCGTTGTTCGTTATGCCGTATGCGTTATGCGTTATGCGTTATGCGTTATGCGTTTGGCGTTATGCGTTATGCGTTATGCGTTATGCGTTATGCGTTATGCGTTATGCGTTATGCGATATACGTTATGCGTTATGCGTTATGCTTTATGCGTTATGCATTTTGCGTTATGCGTTATGCGTTACGCTTTATGCGTTTTGAGTTATGCTTTATGCGTTAGGCGTTATGCGTTAGGCGTTATGCGTTATGCGTTATGCGTTATGCGTTATGCGTTATGCGTTATGCGTTATGCGTTTGGCGTTATGCGTTATGCGTTATGCGTTATGCGTTATGCGTTATGCGATATGCGTTATGCGTTATGCGTTATGCGTTATGAGTTATGCGTTGGGCGTAATACGTTTGCGTTATGCGTTATGCGTTATGAGTTATGCGTTGGGCGTAATACGTTTGCGTTATGCGTTATGCGTTATGCGTTATGCGTTATGCGTTATGCGTTAAGCGTTTTGCGTTATGCGTTATGCGTTATGCGTTATGGGTTATGTTTTATGCGCTATGCGTTATGCGTTATGCGTTATGCGTTATGCGTTATGCGATATGCGTTATGCGTTATGCGTTATGCTTTATGCGTTATGCATTTTGCGTTATGCGTTATGCGTTACGCTTTATGCGTTTTGAGTTATGCTTTATGCGTTAGGCGTTATGCGTTAGGCGTTATGCGTTATGCGTTATGCGTTATGCGTTATGCGTTTGGCGTTATGCGTTATGCGTTATGCGTTATGCGTTATGCGTTATGCGATATGCGTTATGCGTTATGCGTTATGCGTTATGAGTTATAAGTTATACGTTTGCGTTATGCGTTAGGCGTTATGCGTTATGCTTTATGCGTTATGTGTTATGCGTTATGCCTTTTGCGTTATGCGATATGCGTTATACGGTATGAGTTATGCGTTATGCGTTATGCGTTATGCGTTGTTCGTTATGCGTTATGCGTTGGGCGTAATACGTTTGCGTTATGCGTTATGCGTTATGCGTTATGCGTTATGCGTTATGCGTTATGCGTTATGCATTATGCGTTATGCATTATGCGTTGTGCGTTATACGTTTGCGTTATGCGTTAGGCGTTATGCGTTATGCTTTATGCGTTTTGCGTTATGCGTTATACGGTATGAGTTATGCGTTATGCGTTATGCGTTATGCGTTATGCGTTATGCGTTATGCGATATGCGTTATGCGTAATCCGTTAACGTTATGCGTTATGCCTTTTGCGTTATGCGTTATGCTTTATGCGTTATGCATTTTGCGTTATGCGTTATGCGTTACGCTTTATGCGTTATGCGTTATGCGTTATGCGTTATGCGTTATGCGTTATGCGTTATGCGTTATGCGTTATGCGTTATGCGTTATGCTTTATGCGTTATGCATTTTGCGTTATGCGTTATGCGTTACGCTTTATGCGTTATGAGTTATGCTTTATGCGTTATGCGTTATGCGTTATGCGTTATGCGTTATGCGTTATACGTTATGCGTTATGCGTTATGCGTTATGAGTTATGCGTTATGTGTTATGTGTTATACGTTTGCGTTATGCGTTAGGCGTTATGCGTTATGCTTTATGCTTTATGCTTTATGCGTTATGCGTTATGCGTTATGCGTTATGAGTTATGCGTTATGCGTTATACGTTATTGGTTTATGCGTTATGCGTTATGCGTTATGCGTTATGCGTTATGCGTTATGCGTTATGCGTTATGCGTTTTGCGTTATGCGTTATGCGTTATGCGTTATGGGTTATGTTTTATGCGCTATGCGTTATGCGTTATGCGTTATGAGTTATGCGTTATGCGTTATGCATTTTGCGTTATGCGCCATGCGTTATGCGTTATGAGTTATAAGTTATGCGTTATGCGTTATGCGTTATGCGTTATGCATTTTGCGTTATGCGCCATGCGTTATGCATTATGAGTTATGCGTTATGCGTTATGCGTTATGCGTTATGCGTTATGCGTTATGCGTTATGCGTTATGCGTTATACGGTTTGAGTTATGCGTTATGCGTTTTACGTTATTGGTTTATGCGTTATGCGTTATGCGTTATGCGTTATGCGTTATGCGTTATAAGTTATGCGTTATGCGTTATGCGTTATGCGTTATGCGTTATGCGTTATGCGTTATGCGTTATGCGTTATGCATTTTGCGTTATGCTTTATGCGTTATGCGTTATGCGTTATGCGTTATGCGTTATGCGTTATGCATTTTGCGTTATGCGCCATGCGTTATGCATTTTGCGTTATGCGTTATGCGTTACGCTTTATGCGTTATGAGTTATGCGTTATGCGTTATGAGTCATGCGTTGGGCGTAATACGTTTGCGTTATGCGTTATGCGTTATGCGTTATGCGTTATGCGTTATGCGTTATGCGTTATGCGTTATGCATTATGCGTTATGCGTTATGCGTTGTGCGTTATACGTTTGCGTTATGCGTTAGGCGTTATGCGTTATGCTTTATGCGTTATGCGTTATGCGTTATACGGTATGAGTTATGCGTTATGCGTTATGCGTTATGCGTTATGCGATATGCGTTATGCGTTATCCGTTAACGTTATGCGTTATGCCTTTTGCGTTATGCGTTATGCGTTATGCGTTATGCATTATGCGTTATGCGTTATGCGTTGTGCGTTATACGTTTCCGTTATGCGTTATGCGTTATACGGTATGAGTTATGCGTTATTCGTTATGCGTTATGCGTTATGCGTTCTGCGTTATGCGTTATGCGTTATGCGTTATGCGTTATGCGTTATGCATATGCGTCATGCGTTATGCGTTATGCGTTATGCGTAATGCGTTATGCGTTATGCGTTATGCGTTATGCGTTATGCGTTATGCGTTATGCGTTATGCGTTATGCGTTATGCGTTATGCGTTATGCGTTATGCGTTATGCGTTATGCGTTATGCGTTATGCGTTATGCGTTATGCGTTATGCGTTATGCGTTATGCGTTATGCGTTATGCGTTATGCGTTATGCGTTATGCGTTATGCGTTATGCGTTATGCGTTATGCGTTATGCGTTATGCGTTATGCGTTATGCGTTATGCGTTGGGCGTAATACGTTTGCGTTATGCGTTATGCGTTTTGCGTTATGCGTTATGCGTTATGCGTTATGGGTTATGTTTTATGCGCTATGCGTTATGCGTTATGCGTTATGCGTTATGCGTTATGCGTTATGCGTTATGCGTTATGCGTTATGCGTTATGCGTTATGCGTTATGCGTTATGCGTTATGCGTTATGCGTTATGCGTTATGCGTTATGCGTTATGCGTTATGCGTTATGCGTTATGCGTTATGCGTTATGCGTTATGCGTTATGCGTTATGCGTTATGCGTTATGCGTTGGGCGTAATACGTTTGCGTTATGCGTTATGCGTTTTGCGTTATGCGTTATGCGTTATGCGTTATGGGTTATGTTTTATGCGCTATGCGTTATGCGTTATGCTTTATGCGTTATGCATGATGCGTTGTACGTTATTCGTTATACGTTTGCGTTATGCGTTATGCGTTATGCCTTTTGCGTTATGCGTTATGCGTTATGCGTTATGCATTATGCGTTATGCGTTATTCGTTATGCGTTATGCGTTATGCGTTCTGCGTTATGCGTTATGCGTTATGCGTTATGCGTTATGCGTTATGCATATGCGTCATGCGTTATGCGTTATGCGTTATGCGTAATGCGTTATGCGTTATGCGTTATGCGTTATGCGTTATGCGTTATGCGTTATGCGTTATGCGTTATGCGTTATGCGTTATGCGTTATGCGTTATGCGTTATGCGTTATGCGTTATGCGTTATGCGTTATGCGTTATGCGTTATGCGTTATGCGTTATGCGTTATGCGTTATGCGTTATGCGTTATGCGTTATGCGTTATGCGTTATGCGTTAGGCGTTATGCGTTATGCTTTATGCGTTATGCGTTATGCGTTATGCGTTATGCGTTATGCGTTATGCGTTATACGGTATGAGTTATGCGTTATGCGTTATGCGTTATGCGTTCTGTGTTGTGCATTGTGCGTTGTGCGTTATGCTTTATGCGTTATGCGTTATGCGTTATGCGTTATGCGTTATGCGTTATGCGTTATGCGTTTTGCGTTATGCGTTATGCGTTATGCGTTATGGGTTATGTTTTATGCGCTATGCGTTATGCGTTATGCTTTATGCGTTATGCATGATGCGTTGTACGTTATTCGTTATACGTTTGCGTTATGCGTTATGCGTTATGCGTTATGCTTTATGCGTTATGCGTTATGCTTTATGCGTTATGCATGATCCCTTATGCGTTAGGCGTTATGCGTTATGCGTGATCCGTTATGCGTTAGGCCATATGCGTTATGCGTAATGCATTTTGCGTTATGCGCCATGCGTTATGAGTTATGCGTTATGCGTTATGCGTTATGCGTTATACGTTTTGCGTTATGCGTTATGCATTATGCGTTATGCGTTATGCGTTATGCGTTATGCGTTATGCGTTACGCGTTACGCGTTATGCTTTATGCGTTATGCGTTATGCGTTATGCGTTATGCTTTATGCGTTATGCGTTATGCGTTATACGGTATGAGTTATGCGTTATGCGTTATGCGTTATGCGTTATACGTTATGCGGTATTCGTTATTCGTTGTGCACTATGCGCCATGCGTTATGCGTTATGAGTTATAAGTTATGCATTATGCGTTATGCGTTATGCGTTGTTCGTTATGCGTTATGCGTTATGCGTTATGCGTTATGCGTTATATGGTTTGAGTTATGCGTTATGCGTTATACGGTTTGAGTTATGCGTTATGCGTTATACGTTATTGGTTTATGCGTTATGCGTTATGCGTTATGCGTTATGCGTTATGCGTTATGCGTTATGCGTTATGCGTTATGCGTTATGCGTTTTGCGTTATGCGTTATGCGTTATGCGTTATGCGTTATGCGTTATGCGTTATGCGTTATGCGTTGTGCGTTATGCGTTATGCGTTGTGCGTTATGCGTTTGCGTTATGCGTTAGGCGTTATGCGTTATGCTTTATGCGTTATGCGTTATGAGTTATACGGTATGAGTTATGCGTTATGCGTTATGCGTTATGCGTTATGCGTTATGCGTTATGCGTTATGCGTTCTGTGTTGTGCGTTGTGAATTGTGCGTTATGCGTTATGCCTTATGCATTAACGTTATGTGTTATGCCTTTTGCGTTATGCGTTATGCATTATGCGTTATGCGTTGCTCGTTATGCGTTATGCGTTGGGCGTAATACGTTTGCGTTATGCGTTATACGTTATGCGTTACGCGTTATGCGTTTTGTGTTATACGTTATGCGGTATTCGTTATTCGTTGTGCATTATGCGTTATGCGTTATGCGTTATGGGTTATGGTTTATGTGTTATGCGATATGCGTTATGCGTTGTGCGTTATGCGTTATGCGTTATGCGTTATGCGTTATGCGTTATGCGTTAACGTTATGCGTTATGCGTTATGCGTTATGCGTTTGCGTTATGCGTTAGGCGTTATGCGTTATGCTTTATGCGTTATGCGTTATGTGTTATGCGTTATACGGTATGCGTTATGCGTTGTTCGTTATGCCGTATGCGTTATGCGTTATGCGTTTGGCGTTATGCGTTATGCGTTATGCGTTATGCGTTATGCGTTATGCGATATGCGTTATGCGTTATGCGTTATGCTTTATGCGTTATGCATTTTGCGTTATGCGTTATGCGTTACGCTTTATGCGTTTTGAGTTATGCTTTATGCGTTAGGCGTTATGCGTTAGGCGTTATGCGTTATGCGTTATGCGTTATGCGTTATGCGTTATGCGTTATGCGTTATGCGTTTGGCGTTATGCGTTATGCGTTATGCGTTATGCGTTATGCGTTATGCGATATGCGTTATGCGTTATGCGTTATGCGTTATGAGTTATGCGTTGGGCGTAATACGTTTGCGTTATGCGTTATGCGTTATGCGTTATGCGTTATGCGTTATGCTTTATGCGTTATGCATTTTGCGTTATGCGTTATGCGTTACGCTTTATGCGTTATGCGTTATGCATTTTGCGTTATGCGTTATGCGTTACGCTTTATGCGTTATGAGTTATGCTTTATGCGTTATGCGTTATGCGTTATGCGTTATGCGTTATGCGTTATACGTTATGCGTTATGCGTTATGCGTTATGAGTTATGCGTTATGTGTTATGTGTTATACGTTTGCGTTATGCGTTAGGCGTTATGCGTTATGCTTTATGCTTTATGCTTTATGCGTTATGCGTTATGCGTTATGCGTTATGAGTTATGCGTTATGCGTTATACGTTATTGGTTTATGCGTTATGCGTTATGCGTTATGCGTTATGCGTTATGCGTTATGCGTTATGCGTTATGCGTTTTGCGTTATGCGTTATGCGTTATGCGTTATGGGTTATGTTTTATGCGCTATGCGTTATGCGTTATGCGTTATGAGTTATGCGTTATGCGTTATGCATTTTGCGTTATGCGCCATGCGTTATGCGTTATGAGTTATAAGTTATGCGTTATGCGTTATGCGTTATGCGTTATGCATTTTGCGTTATGCGCCATGCGTTATGCATTATGAGTTATGCGTTATGCGTTATGCGTTATGCGTTATGCGTTATGCGTTATGCGTTATGCGTTATGCGTTATACGGTTTGAGTTATGCGTTATGCGTTTTACGTTATTGGTTTATGCGTTATGCGTTATGCGTTATGCGTTATGCGTTATGCGTTATAAGTTATGCGTTATGCGTTATGCGTTATGCGTTATGCGTTATGCGTTATGCGTTATGCGTTATGCGTTATGCGTTATGCATTTTGCGTTATGCTTTATGCGTTATGCGTTATGCGTTATGCGTTATGCGTTATGCGTTATGCATTTTGCGTTATGCGCCATGCGTTATGCATTTTGCGTTATGCGTTATGCGTTACGCTTTATGCGTTATGAGTTATGCGTTATGCGTTATGAGTCATGCGTTGGGCGTAATACGTTTGCGTTATGCGTTATGCGTTATGCGTTATGCGTTATGCGTTATGCGTTATGCGTTATGCGTTATGCATTATGCGTTATGCGTTATGCGTTGTGCGTTATACGTTTGCGTTATGCGTTAGGCGTTATGCGTTATGCTTTATGCGTTATGCGTTATGCGTTATACGGTATGCGTTATGCGTTATGCGTTATGCGTTATGCGTTATGCGATATGCGTTATGCGTTATCCGTTAACGTTATGCGTTATGCCTTTTGCGTTATGCGTTATGCGTTATGCGTTATGCATTATGCGTTATGCGTTATGCGTTGTGCGTTATACGTTTCCGTTATGCGTTATGCGTTATACGGTATGAGTTATGCGTTATTCGTTATGCGTTATGCGTTATGCGTTCTGCGTTATGCGTTATGCGTTATGCGTTATGCGTTATGCGTTATGCATATGCGTCATGCGTTATGCGTTATGCGTTATGCGTAATGCGTTATGCGTTATGCGTTATGCGTTATGCGTTATGCGTTATGCGTTATGCGTTATGCGTTATGCGTTATGCGTTATGCGTTATGCGTTATGCGTTATGCGTTATGCGTTATGCGTTATGCGTTATGCGTTATGCGTTATGCGTTATGCGTTATGCGTTATGCGTTATGCGTTATGCGTTATGCGTTATGCGTTATGCGTTATGCGTTATGCGTTATGCGTTATGCGTTATGCGTTGGGCGTAATACGTTTGCGTTATGCGTTATGCGTTTTGCGTTATGCGTTATGCGTTATGCGTTATGGGTTATGTTTTATGCGCTATGCGTTATGCGTTATGCGTTATGCGTTATGCGTTATGCGTTATGCGTTATGCGTTATGCGTTATGCGTTATGCGTTATGCGTTATGCGTTATGCGTTATGCGTTATGCGTTATGCGTTATGCGTTATGCGTTATGCGTTATGCGTTATGCGTTATGCGTTATGCGTTATGCGTTATGCGTTGGGCGTAATACGTTTGCGTTATGCGTTATGCGTTTTGCGTTATGCGTTATGCGTTATGCGTTATGGGTTATGTTTTATGCGCTATGCGTTATGCGTTATGCTTTATGCGTTATGCATGATGCGTTGTACGTTATTCGTTATACGTTTGCGTTATGCGTTATGCGTTATGCCTTTTGCGTTATGCGTTATGCGTTATGCGTTATGCATTATGCGTTATGCGTTATTCGTTATGCGTTATGCGTTATGCGTTCTGCGTTATGCGTTATGCGTTATGCGTTATGCGTTATGCGTTATGCATATGCGTCATGCGTTATGCGTTATGCGTTATGCGTAATGCGTTATGCGTTATGCGTTATGCGTTATGCGTTATGCGTTATGCGTTATGCGTTATGCGTTATGCGTTATGCGTTATGCGTTATGCGTTATGCGTTATGCGTTATGCGTTATGCGTTATGCGTTATGCGTTATGCGTTATGCGTTATGCGTTATGCGTTATGCGTTATGCGTTATGCGTTATGCGTTATGCGTTATGCGTTATGCGTTATGCGTTAGGCGTTATGCGTTATGCTTTATGCGTTATGCGTTATGCGTTATGCGTTATGCGTTATGCGTTATGCGTTATACGGTATGAGTTATGCGTTATGCGTTATGCGTTATGCGTTCTGTGTTGTGCATTGTGCGTTGTGCGTTATGCTTTATGCGTTATGCGTTATGCGTTATGCGTTATGCGTTATGCGTTATGCGTTATGCGTTTTGCGTTATGCGTTATGCGTTATGCGTTATGGGTTATGTTTTATGCGCTATGCGTTATGCGTTATGCTTTATGCGTTATGCATGATGCGTTGTACGTTATTCGTTATACGTTTGCGTTATGCGTTATGCGTTATGCGTTATGCTTTATGCGTTATGCGTTATGCTTTATGCGTTATGCATGATCCCTTATGCGTTAGGCGTTATGCGTTATGCGTGATCCGTTATGCGTTAGGCCATATGCGTTATGCGTAATGCATTTTGCGTTATGCGCCATGCGTTATGAGTTATGCGTTATGCGTTATGCGTTATGCGTTATACGTTTTGCGTTATGCGTTATGCATTATGCGTTATGCGTTATGCGTTATGCGTTATGCGTTATGCGTTTCGCGTTACGCGTTATGCTTTATGCGTTATGCGTTATGCGTTATGCGTTATGCTTTATGCGTTATGCGTTATGCGTTATACGGTATGAGTTATGCGTTATGCGTTATGCGTTATGCGTTATACGTTATGCGGTATTCGTTATTCGTTGTGCACTATGCGCCATGCGTTATGCGTTATGAGTTATAAGTTATGCATTATGCGTTATGCGTTATGCGTTGTTCGTTATGCGTTATGCGTTATGCGTTATGCGTTATGCGTTATATGGTTTGAGTTATGCGTTATGCGTTATACGGTTTGAGTTATGCGTTATGCGTTATACGTTATTGGTTTATGCGTTATGCGTTATGCGTTATGCGTTATGCGTTATGCGTTATGCGTTATGCGTTATGCGTTATGCGTTATGCGTTTTGCGTTATGCGTTATGCGTTATGCGTTATGCGTTATGCGTTATGCGTTATGCGTTGTGCGTTATGCGTTATGCGTTGTGCGTTATGCGTTTGCGTTATGCGTTAGGCGTTATGCGTTATGCTTTATGCGTTATGCGTTATGAGTTATACGGTATGAGTTATGCGTTATGCGTTATGCGTTATGCGTTATGCGTTATGCGTTATGCGTTATGCGTTATGCGTTATGCGTTATGCGTTCTGTGTTGTGCGTTGTGCGTTGTGCGTTATGCGTTATGCCTTATGCATTAACGTTATGTGTTATGCCTTTTGCGTTATGCGTTATGCATTATGCGTTATGCGTTGCTCGTTATGCGTTATGCGTTGGGCGTAATACGTTTGCGTTATGCGTTATACGTTATGCGTTACGCGTTATGCGTTTTGTGTTATACGTTATGCGGTATTCGTTATTCGTTGTGCATTATGCGTTATGCGTTATGCGTTATGGGTTATGGTTTATGTGTTATGCGATATGCGTTATGCGTTGTGCGTTCTGCGTTATGCGTTATGCGTTATGCGTTATGCGTTATGCGTTAACGTTATGCGTTATGCGTTATGCGTTATGCGTTTGCGTTATGCGTTAGGCGTTATGCGTTATGCTTTATGCGTTATGCGTTATGTGTTATGCGTTATACGGTATGCGTTATGCGTTGTTCGTTATGCCGTATGCGTTATGCGTTATGCGTTTGGCGTTATGCGTTATGCGTTATGCGTTATGCGTTATGCGTTATGCGATATGCGTTATGTGTTATGCGTTATGCTTTATGCGTTATGCATTTTGCGTTATGCGTTATGCGTTACGCTTTATGCGTTTTGAGTTATGCTTTATGCGTTAGGCGTTATGCGTTAGGCGTTATGCGTTATGCGTTATGCGTTATGCGTTATGCGTTATGCGTTATGCGTTATGCGTTTGGCGTTATGCGTTATGCGTTATGCGTTATGCGTTATGCGTTATGCGATATGCGTTATGCGTTATGCGTTATGCGTTATGAGTTATGCGTTGGGCGTAATACGTTTGCGTTATGCGTTATGCGTTATGCGTTATGCGTTATGCGTTATGCGTTATGCATTATGCGTTATGCGTTATGCGTTGTGCGTTATACGTTTGCGTTATGCGTTAGGCGTTATGCGTTATGCTTTATGCGTTATGCGTTATGCGTTATACGGTATAAGTTATGCGTTATGCGTTATGCGTTATGCGTTATGCGATATGCGTTATGCGTTATCCGTTAACGTTATGCGTTATGCCTTTTGCGTTATGCGTTATGCGTTATGCGTTATGCATTATGCGTTATGCGTTATGCGTTGTGCGTTATACGTTTCCGTTATGCGTTATGCGTTATACGGTATGAGTTATGCGTTATTCGTTATGCGTTATGCGTTATGCGTTCTGCGTTATGCGTTATGCGTTATGCGTTATGCATATGCGTCATGCGTTATGCGTTATGCGATATGCGTAATGCGTTATGCGTTATGCGTTATGCGTTATGCGTTATGCGTTATGCGTTATGCGTTATGCGTTATGCGTTATGCGTTATGCGTTATGCGTTATGCGTTATGCGTTATGATTTATGCGTTATGCGTTATGCGTTATGCGTTATGCGTTATGCGTTATGCGTTATGCGTTATGCTTTATGCGTTATGCATTTTGCGTTATGCGTTATGCGTTACGCTTTATGCGTTATGCGTTATGCGTTATGCGTTATGCGTTATGCGTTATGCGTTATGCGTTATGCGTTATGCGTTATGCGTTATGCGTTATGCGTTATGCGTTATGCGTTATGCGTTATGCGTTATGCGTTATGCTTTATGCGTTATGCATTTTGCGTTATGCGTTATGCGTTTCGCTTTATGCGTTATGAGTTATGCTTTATGCGTTATGCGTTATGCGTTATGCGTTATGCGTTATGCGTTATGCGTTATGCGTTATGCGTTATGCGTTATGCGTTATGCGTTATGAGTTATGCGTTATGTGTTATGTGTTATACGTTTGCGTTATGCGTTAGGCGTTATGCGTTATGCTTTATGCGTTATGCGTTATGCGTTATGAGTTATGCGTTATGCGTTATGCGTTATACGTTATTGGTTTATGCGTTATGCGTTATGCGTTATGCGTTATGCGTTATGCGTTATGCGTTATGCGTTATGCGTTATGCGTTATGCGTTATGCGTTTTGCGTTATGCGTTATGCGTTATGCGTTATCGGTTATGTTTTATGCGCTATGCGTTATGCGTTATGCGTTATGCGTTATGCGTTATGCGTTATGCGTTATGCGTTATGCGTTATGCGTTATGCGTTATGCGTTATGCGTTATGCGTTATGCGTTTTGCGTTATGCGTTATGCGTTATGCGTTATCGGTTATGTTTTATGCGCTATGCGTTATGCGTTATGCGTTATGCGTTATGCATTTTGCGTTATGCGCCATGCGTTATGCGTTATGCGATATGCGTTATGCGTTATGCGTTATGCGTTATGCGTTATGCGATATGCGTTATGCGTTATGCGTTATGCGTTATGCATATGCGTCATGCGTTATGCGTTATGCGTTATGCGTAATGCGTTATGCGTTATGCGTTATGCGTTATGCGTTATGCGTTATGCGTTATGCGTTATGCGTTATGCGTTATGCGTTATGCGTTATGC
The DNA here is from genome assembly GCA_916610235.2 of Lasioglossum morio. Taxonomy (NCBI): domain Eukaryota; kingdom Metazoa; phylum Arthropoda; class Insecta; order Hymenoptera; family Halictidae; genus Lasioglossum; species Lasioglossum morio. Next base: position 1,431,537 of record CAKAJA020000513.1, on the reverse strand, counting down.
GTTATGCGTTATGCGTTATGCGTTATGCGTTATGCGTTATGCGTTATGCGTTATGCGTTATGCGTTATGCGTTATGCGTTATGCGTTATGCGTTATGCGTTATGCGTTATGCGTTGGGCGTAATACGTTTGCGTTATGCGTTATGCGTTATGCGTTATGCTTTATGCGTTATGCGTTATGCGTTATGCGTTATACGGTATGAGTTATGCGTTATGCGTTATGCGTTATGCGTTATGCGTTATGCGTTATGCGTTATGCGTTATGCGTTATGCGTTGTGCGTTATGCGTTATGCGTTATGCGTTCTGTGTTGTGCATTGTGCGTTGTGCGTTATGCTTTATGCGTTATGCGTTATGCGTTATGCGTTATGCGTTATGCGTTATGCGTTATGCGTTATGCGTTTTGCGTTATGCGTTATGCGTTATGCGTTATGGGTTATGTTTTATGCGCTATGCGTTATGCGTTATGCTTTATGCGTTATGCATGATGCGTTGTACGTTATTCGTTATACGTTTGCGTTATGCGTTATGCGTTATGCGTTATGCTTTATGCGTTATGCGTTATGCTTTATGCGTTATGCATGATCCCTTATGCGTTAGGCGTTATGCGTTATGCGTGATCCGTTATGCGTTAGGCCATATGCGTTATGCGTAATGCATTTTGCGTTATGCGCCATGCGTTATGAGTTATGCGTTATGCGTTATGCGTTATGCGTTATACGTTTTGCGTTATGCGTTATGCGTTATGCGTTATGCGTTATGCGTTATGCGTTATGCGTTATGCGTTACGCGTTACGCGTTATGCTTTATGCGTTATGCGTTATGCGTTATGCGTTATGCTTTATGCGTTATGCGTTATGCGTTATACGGTATGAGTTATGCGTTATGCGTTATGCGTTATGCGTTATACGTTATGCGGTATTCGTTATTCGTTGTGCACTATGCTCCATGCGTTATGCGTTATGAGTTATAAGTTATGCATTATGCGTTATGCGTTATGCGTTGTTCGTTATGCGTTATGCGTTATGCGTTATGCGTTATGCGTTATATGGTTTGAGTTATGCGTTATGCGTTATACGGTTTGAGTTATGCGTTATGCGTTATACGTTATTGGTTTATGCGTTATGCGTTATGCGTTATGCGTTATGCGTTATGCGTTATGCGTTATGCGTTATGCGTTATGCGTTATGCGTTTTGCGTTATGCGTTATGCGTTATGCGTTATGCGTTATGCGTTATGCGTTATGCGTTATGCGTTGTGCGTTATGCGTTATGCGTTGTGCGTTATGCGTTTGCGTTATGCGTTAGGCGTTATGCGTTATGCTTTATGCGTTATGCGTTATGAGTTATACGGTATGAGTTATGCGTTATGCGTTATGCGTTATGCGTTATGCGTTATGCGTTATGCGTTATGCGTTATGCGTTATGCGTTATGCGTTATGCGTTCTGTGTTGTGCGTTGTGCGTTGTGCGTTATGCGTTATGCCTTATGCATTAACGTTATGTGTTATGCCTTTTGCGTTATGCGTTATGCATTATGCGTTATGCGTTGCTCGTTATGCGTTATGCGTTGGGCGTAATACGTTTGCGTTATGCGTTATACGTTATGCGTTACGCGTTATGCGTTTTGTGTTATACGTTATGCGGTATTCGTTATTCGTTGTGCATTATGCGTTATGCGTTATGCGTTATGGGTTATGGTTTATGTGTTATGCGATATGCGTTATGCGTTGTGCGTTATGCGTTATGCGTTATGCGTTATGCGTTATGCGTTATGCGTTAACGTTATGCGTTATGCGTTATGCGTTATGCGTTTGCGTTATGCGTTAGGCGTTATGCGTTATGCTTTATGCGTTATGCGTTATGTGTTATGCGTTATACGGCATGCGTTATGCGTTGTTCGTTATGCCGTATGCGTTATGCGTTATGCGTTTGGCGTTATGCGTTATGCGTTATGCGTTATGCGTTATGCGTTATGCGTTATGCGTTATGCGTTTGGCGTTATGCGTTATGCGTTATGCGTTATGCGTTATGCGTTATGCGATATGCGTTATGCGTTATGCGTTATGCGTTATGAGTTATGCGTTGGGCGTAATACGTTTGCGTTATGCGTTATGCGTTATGCGTTATGCGTTATGCGTTATGCGTTATGCATTATGCGTTATGCGTTATACGTTGTGCGTTATACGTTTGCGTTATGCGTTAGGCGTTATGCGTTATGCTTTATGCGTTATGCGTTATGCGTTATACGGTATAAGTTATGCGTTATGCGTTATGCGTTATGCGTTATGCGATATGCGTTATGCGTTATCCGTTAACGTTATGCGTTATGCCTTTTGCGTTATGCGTTATGCGTTATGCGTTATGCGTTATGCGTTATGCGTTATGCGTTATGCGTTATGCGTTATGATTTATGCGTTATGCGTTATGCGTTATGCGTTATGCGTTATGCGTTATGCGTTATGCGTTATGCTTTATGCGTTATGCATTTTGCGTTATGCGTTATGCGTTACGCTTTATGCGTTATGCGTTATGCGTTATGCGTTATGCGTTATGCGTTATGCGTTATGCGTTATGCGTTATGCGTTATGCGTTATGCGTTATGCGTTATGCGTTATGCTTTATGCGTTATGCATTTTGCGTTATGCGTTATGCGTTACGCTTTATGCGTTATGAGTTATGCTTTATGCGTTATGCGTTATGCGTTATGCGTTATGCGTTATGCGTTATGCGTTATGCGTTATGCGTTATGCGTTATGAGTTATGCGTTATGTGTTATGTGTTATACGTTCGCGTTATGCGTTAGGCGTTATGCGTTATGCTTTATGCGTTATGCGTTATGCGTTATGAGTTATGCGTTATGCGTTATGCGTTATACGTTATTGGTTTATGCGTTATGCGTTATGCGTTATGCGTTATGCGTTATGCGTTATGCGTTATGCGTTATGCGTTATGCGTTATGCGTTTTGCGTTATGCGTTATGCGTTATGCGTTATGGGTTATGTTTTATGCGCTATGCGTTATGCGTTATGCGTTATGCGTTATGCGTTATGCGTTATGCGTTATGCGTTATGCGTTGTTCGTTATGCGTTATGCTTTATGCGTTATGCATGATGCGTTGTGCGATAGGCGTTATACGTTTGCGTTATGCGTTATGCGTTATGCGTTATGCTTTATGCGTTATGCGTTATGCTTTATGCGTTATGCATGATCCCTTATGCGTTAGGCGTTATGCGTTATGCGTGATCCGTTATGCGTTAGGCGTTATGCGTTATGCGTTATGCATTTTGCGTTATGCGCCATGCGTTATGCGTTATGCGATATGCGTTATGCGTTATGCGTTATGCGTTATGCGTTATGCGATATGCGTTATGCGTTATGCGTTATGCGTTATGAGTTATGCGTTGGGCGTAATACGTTTGCGTTATGCGTTATGCGTTATGCGTTATGCGTTATGCGTTATGCGTTATGCGTTATGCATTATGCGTTATGCGTTATGCGTTGTGCTTTATACGTTTGCGTTATGCGTTAGGCGTTATGCGTTATGCTTTATGCGTTATGCGTTATGCGTTATACGGTATAAGTTATGCGTTATGCGTTATGCGTTATGCGTTATGCGATATGCGTTATGCGTTATCCGTTAACGTTATGCGTTATGCCTTTTGCGTTATGCGTTATGCGTTATGCGTTATGCATTATGCGTTATGCGTTATGCGTTGTGCGTTATACGTTTCCGTTATGCGTTATGCGTTATACGGTATGAGTTATGCGTTATTCGTTATGCGTTATGCGTTATGCGTTCTGCGTTATGCGTTATGCGTTATGCGTTATGCATATGCGTCATGCGTTATGCGTTATGCGATATGCGTAATGCGTTATGCGTTATGCGTTATGCGTTATGCGTTATGCGTTATGCGTTATGCGTTATGCGTTATGCGTTATGCGTTATGCGTTATGCGTTATGCGTTATGCGTTATGATTTATGCGTTATGCGTTATGCGTTATGCGTTATGCGTTATGCGTTATGCTTTATGCGTTATGCATTTTGCGATATGCGTTATGCGTTACGCTTTATGCGTTATGCGTTATGCGTTATGCGTTATGCGTTATGCGTTATGCGTTATGCGTTATGCGTTATGCGTTATGCGTTATGCGTTATGCTTTATGCGTTATGCATTTTGCGTTATGCGTTATGCGTTACGCTTTATGCGTTATGAGTTATGCTTTATGCGTTATGCGTTATGCGTTATGCGTTATGCGTTATGCGTTATGCGTTATGCGTTATGCGTTATGCGTTATGAGTTATGCGTTATGTGTTATGTGTTATACGTTTGCGTTATGCGTTAGGCGTTATGCGTTATGCTTTATGCGTTATGCGTTATGCGTTATGAGTTATGCGTTATGCGTTATGCGTTATACGTTATTGGTTTATGCGTTATGCGTTATGCGTTATGCGTTATGCGTTATGCGTTATGCGTTAAGCGTTATGCGTTATGCGTTATGCGTTTTGCGTTATGCGTTATGCGTTATGCGTTATGGGTTATGTTTTATGCGCTATGCGTTATGCGTTATGCGTTATGCGTTATGCGTTATGCGTTATGCGTTATGCGTTATGCGTTGTTCGTTATGCGTTATGCTTTATGCGTTATGCATGATGCGTTGTGCGATAGGCGTTATACGTTTGCGTTATGCGTTATGCGTTATGCGTTATGCTTTATGCGTTATGCGTTATGCTTTATGCGTTATGCATGATCCCTTATGCGTTAGGCGTTATGCGTTATGCGTGATCCGTTATGCGTTAGGCGTTATGCGTTATGCGTTATGCATTTTGCGTTATGCGCCATGCGTTATGCGTTATGAGTTATGCGTTATGCGTTATGCGTTATGCGTTATACGTTTTGCGTTATGCGTTATGCGTTATGCGTTATGCGTTATGCGTTATGCGTTACGCGTTACGCGTTATGCGTTATGCGTTATGCGTTATGCGTTATGCGTTATCCGTTATGCTTTATGCGTTATGCGTTATGCGTTATACGGTATGAGTTATGCGTTATGCGTTATGCGTTATGCGTTATGCGTTATGCGTTCTGTGTTGTGCGTTGTGCGTTGTGCGTTATGCGTTATGCGTTATGGGCTATGGGTTATGCGTTATGCGTTATGCGTTATGCATTTTGCGTTATGCGTTATGCGTTATGCGTTATATGGTTTGAGTTATGCGTTATGCGTTATACGGTTTGAGTTATGCGTTATGCGTTATACGTTATTGGTTTATGCGTTATGCGTTATGCGTTGTGCGTTATGCGTTATGCGTTATGCGTTATGCGTTATGCGTTATGCGTTATGCGTTATGCGTAATGCGTTATGCGTTATGCGTTATGCGTTTTGCGTTATGCGTTATGCGTTATGCGTTATGCGTTATGCGTTATGCGTTATGCGTTATGCATTATGCGTTATGCGTTATGCGTTGTGCGTTATGCGTTTGCGTTATGCGTTAGGCGTTATGCGTTATGCTTTATGCGTTTTGCGTTATGAGTTATACGGTATGAGTTATGCGTTATGCGTTATGCGTTATGCGTTATGCGTTATGCGTTATGCGTTATGCGTTATGCGTTATGGGTTCTGTGTTGTGCGTTGTGCGTTGTGCGTTATGCGTTATGCCTTATGCGTTAACGTTATGTGTTATGCCTTTTGCGTTATGCGTTATGCATTATGCGTTATGCGTTGCTCGTTATGCGTTATGCGTTGGGCGTAATACGTTTGCGTTATGCGTTATACGTTATGCGTTACGCGTTATGCGTTTTGCGTTATACGTTATGCGGTATTCGTTATGCGTTGCGCATTATGCGTTATGCGTTATGCGTTGTGCGTTATACGTTTGCGTTATGCGTTATGCGTTATACGGTATGAGTTATGCGTTATTCGTTATGCGTTATGCGTTATGCGTTCTGCGTTATGCGTTATGCGTTATGCGTTATGCGTTATGCATATGCGTCATGCGTTATGCGTTATGCGTTATGCGTAATGCGTTATGCGTTATGCGTTATGCGTTATGCGTTATGCGTTCTGCGTTATGCGTTATGCGTTATGCGTTATGCGTTATGCGTTATGCGTTATGCGTTATGTGTTATGCGTTATGCGTTGAGCGTTATACGTTTACGTTATGCGTTATGCTTTATGCGTTATGCATTTTGCGTTATGCGTTATGCGTTATGAGTTATAAGTTATGCGTTATGCGTTATGCGTTATGCGTTATGCGTTGTGCGTTATGCGTTATGCGTTATGCGTTATGCGTTATGCGTTTTGCGTTATGCGTTATGCGTTATGTGTTATGTGTTATACGCTTGCGTTATGCGTTAGGCGTTATGCGTTATGCTTTATGCGTTATGCGTTATGCGTTATGCGTTATGCGTTATGCCTTTTCGTTATGCGTTATGCGTTATACGGTATGAGTTATGCGTTATGCGTTATGCGTTATGCGTTATGCGTTATGCGTTATGCGTTATGCGTTATGCGTTATGCGTTATGCGTTATGCGTTATGCGTTATCCGTTATGCTTTATGCGTTATGCGTTATGCGTTATACGGTATGAGTTATGCGTTATGCGTTATGCGTTATGCGTTATGCGTTATGCGTTCTGTGTTGTGCGTTGTGCGTTGTGCGTTATGCGTTATGCGTTATGGGCTATGGGTTATGCGTTATGCGTTATGCGTTATGCATTTTGCGTTATGCGTTATGCGTTATGCGTTATATGGTTTGAGTTATGCGTTATGCGTTATACGGTTTGAGTTATGCGTTATGCGTTATACGTTATTGGTTTATGCGTTATGCGTTATGCGTTGTGCGTTATGCGTTATGCGTTATGCGTTATGCGTTATGCGTTATGCGTTATGCGTTATGCGTTATGCGCTATGCGTTTTGCGTTATGCGTTATGCGTTATGCGTTATGCGTTATGCGTTATGCGTTATGCGTTATGCATTATGCGTTATGCGTTATGCGTTGTGCGTTATGCGTTTGCGTTATGCGTTAGGCGTTATGCGTTATGCTTTATGCGTTATGCGTTATGAGTTATACGGTATGAGTTGTGCGTTATGCGTTATGCGTTATGCGTTATGCGTTATGCGTTATGCGTTATGCGTTATGCGTTATGGGTTCTGTGTTGTGCGTTGTGCGTTGTGCGTTATGCGTTATGCCTTATGCGTTAACGTTATGTGTTATGCCTTTTGCGTTATGCGTTATGCATTATGCGTTATGCGTTGCTCGTTATGCGTTATGCGTTGGGCGTAATACGTTTGCGTTATGCGTTATACGTTATGCGTTACGCGTTATGCGTTTTGCGTTATACGTTATGCGGTATTCGTTATGCGTTGCGCATTATGCGTTATGCGTTATGCGTTGTGCGTTATACGTTTGCGTTATGCGTTATGCGTTATACGGTATGAGTTATGCGTTATTCGTTATGCGTTATGCGTTATGCGTTCTGCGTTATGCGTTATGCGTTATGCGTTATGCATATGCGTCATGCGTTATGCGTTATGCGTTATGCGTAATGCGTTATGCGTTATGCGTTATGCGTTATGCGTTATGCGTTATGCGTTATGCGTTATGCTTTATGCGTTATGCATTTTGCGTTATGCGTTATGCGTTACGCTTTATGCGATATGAGTTATGCTTTATGCGTTATGCGTTATGCGTTATGCGTTATGCGTTGTTCGTTATGCGTTATGCGTTGAGCGTTATACGTTTACGTTATGCGTTATGCGTTATGCGTTATGCATTTTGCGTTATGCGTTATGCGTTATGAGTTATAAGTTATGCGTTATGCGTTATGCGTTATGCGTTATGCGTTATGCGTTATGCGTTATGCGTTATGCGTTATGCGTTATGCGTTATGCGTTATGCGTTATGCGTTTTGCGTTATGCGTTATGCGTTATGTGTTATGTGTTATACGTTTGCGTTATGCGTTAGGCGTTATGCGTTATGCTTTATGCGTTATGCGTTATGCGTTATGCGTTATGCGTTATGCCTTTTCGTTATGCGTTATGCGTTATACGGTATGAGTTATGCGTTATGCGTTATGCGTTATGCGTTATGCGTTATGCGTTATGCGTTATGCGTTATGCGTTATGCGTTATGCTTTATGCGTTATGCATTTTGCGTTATGCGTTATGCGTTACGCTTTATGCGTTATGCGTTATGCGTTATGTGTTATGTGTTATACGTTTGCGTTATGCGTTAGGCGTTATGCGTTATGCTTTATGCGTTATGCGTTATGCGTTATGAGTTATGCGTTATGCGTTATGCGTTATACGTTATTGGTTTATGCGTTATGCGTTATGCGTTATGCGTTATGCGTTATGCGTTATGCGTTATGCGTTATGCGTTATGCGTTTTGCGTTATGCGTTATGCGTTATGCGTTATGGGTTATGTTTTATGCGCTATGCGTTATGCGTTATGCGTTATGCGTTATGCGTTATGCGTTATGCGTTATGCGTTATGCGTTATGCGTTGTTCGTTATGCGTTATGCTTTATGCGTTATGCATGATGCGTTGTGCGATAGGCGTTATACGTTTGCGTTATGCGTTATGCGTTATGCGTTATGCTTTATGCGTTATGCGTTATGCTTTATGCGTTATGCATGATCCCTTATGCGTTAGGCGTTATGCGTTATGCGTGATCCGTTATGCGTTAGGCGTTATGCGTTATGCGTTATGCGTTATGCGTTATGCGTTATGCGTTATGCGTTATGAGTTATGCGTTATGCGTTATGCGTTATGCGTTATACGTTTTGCGTTATGCGTTATGCGTTATGCGTTATGCGTTATGCGTTACGCGTTACGCGTTATGCGTTATGCGTTATGCGTTATGCGTTATGCGTTATCCGTTATGCTTTATGCGTTATGCGTTATGCGTTATACGGTATGAGTTATGCGTTATGCGTTATGCGTTATGCGTTATGCGTTATGCGTTCTGTGTTGTGCGTTGTGCGTTGTGCGTTATGCGTTATGCGTTATGGGCTATGGGTTATGCGTTATGCGTTATGCGTTATGCATTTTGCGTTATGCGTTATGCGTTATGCGTTATATGGTTTGAGTTATGCGTTATGCGTTATACGGTTTGAGTTATGCGTTATGCGTTATACGTTATTGGTTTATGCGTTATGCGTTATGCGTTGTGCGTTATGCGTTATGCGTTATGCGTTATGCGTTATGCGTTATGCGTTATGCGTTATGCGTTATGCGTTATGCGTTATGCGTTATGCGTTATGCGTTTTGCGTTATGCGTTATGCGTTATGCGTTATGCGTTATGCGTTATGCGTTATGCGTTATGCGTTGTGCGTTATGCGTTTGCGTTATGCGTTAGGCGTTATGCGTTATGCTTTATGCGTTATGCGTTATGAGTTATACGGTATGAGTTATGCGTTATGCGTTATGCGTTATGCGTTATGCGTTATGCGTTTTGCGTTATGCGTTATGCGTTATGTGTTATGTGTTATACGTTTGCGTTATGCGTTAGGCGTTATGCGTTATGCTTTATGCGTTATGCGTTATGCGTTATGCGTTATGCGTTATGCCTTTTCGTTATGCGTTATGCGTTATACGGTATGAGTTATGCGTTATGCGTTATGCGTTATGCGTTATGCGTTATGCGTTATGCGTTATGCGTTATGCGTTATGCGTTATGCGTTATGCGTTATGCGTTATGCGTTATGCGTTATGCTTTATGCGTTATGCATTTTGCGTTATGCGTTATGCGTTACGCTTTATGCGTTATGCGTTATGCGTTATGTGTTATGTGTTATACGTTTGCGTTATGCGTTAGGCGTTATGCGTTATGCTTTATGCGTTATGCGTTATGCGTTATGAGTTATGCGTTATGCGTTATGCGTTATACGTTATTGGTTTATGCGTTATGCGTTATGCGTTATGCGTTATGCGTTATGCGTTATGCGTTATGCGTTATGCGTTATGCGTTTTGCGTTATGCGTTATGCGTTATGCGTTATGCGTTATGGGTTATGTTTTATGCGCTATGCGTTATGCGTTATGCGTTATGCGTTATGCGTTATGCGTTATGCGTTATGCGTTATGCGTTGTTCGTTATGCGTTATGCTTTATGCGTTATGCATGATGCGTTGTGCGATAGGCGTTATACGTTTGCGTTATGCGTTATGCGTTATGCGTTATGCTTTATGCGTTATGCGTTATGCTTTATGCGTTATGCATGATCCCTTATGCGTTAGGCGTTATGCGTTATGCGTGATCCGTTATGCGTTAGGCGTTATGCGTTATGCGTTATGCGTTATGCGTTGTGCGTTATGCGTTATGCGTTATGAGTTATGCGTTATGCGTTATGCGTTATGCGTTATACGTTTTGCGTTATGCGTTATGCGTTATGCGTTATGCGTTATGCGTTACGCGTTACGCGTTATGCGTTATGCGTTATGCGTTATGCGTTATGCGTTATCCGTTATGCTTTATGCGTTATGCGTTATGCGTTATACGGTATGAGTTATGCGTTATGCGTTATGCGTTATGCGTTATGCGTTATGCGTTCTGTGTTGTGCGTTGTGCGTTGTGCGTTATGCGTTATGCGTTATGGGCTATGGGTTATGCGTTATGCGTTATGCTTTATGCATTTTGCGTTATGCGTTATGCGTTATGCGTTATATGGTTTGAGTTATGCGTTATGCGTTATACGGTTTGAGTTATGCGTTATGCGTTATACGTTATTGGTTTATGCGTTATGCGTTATGCGTTGTGCGTTATGCGTTATGCGTTATGCGTTATGCGTTATGCGTTATGCGTTATGCGTTATGCGTTATGCGTTATGCGTTATGCGTTATGCGTTTTGCGTTATGCGTTATGCGTTATGCGTTATGCGTTATGCGTTATGCGTTATGCGTTATGCATTATGCGTTATGCGTTATGCGTTGTGCGTTATGCGTTTGCGTTATGCGTTAGGCGTTATGCGTTATGCTTTATGCGTTATGCGTTATGAGTTATACGGTATGAGTTATGCGTTATGCGTTATGCGTTATGCGTTATGCGTTATGCGTTATGCGTTATGCGTTATGCGTTATGGGTTCTGTGTTGTGCGTTGTGCGTTGTGCGTTATGCGTTATGCCTTATGCGTTAACGTTATGTGTTATGCCTTTTGCGTTATGCGTTATGCATTATGCGTTATGCGTTGCTCGTTATGCGTTATGCGTTGGGCGTAATACGTTTGCGTTATGCGTTATACGTTATGCGTTACGCGTTATGCGTTTTGCGTTATACGTTATGCGGTATTCGTTATGCGTTGCGCATTATGCGTTATGCGTTATGCGTTGTGCGTTATACGTTTGCGTCATGCGTTATGCGTTATGCGTTATGCGTTATGCGTTACGCTTTATGCGTTATGAGTTATGCTTTATGCGTTATGCGTTATGCGTTATGCGTTATGCGTTATGCGTTGTTCGTTATGCGTTATGCGTTGAGCGTTATACGTTTACGTTATGCGTTATGCGTTATGCGTTATGCATTTAGCGTTATTCGTTATGCGTTATGAGTTATAAGTTATGCGTTATGCGTTATGCGTTATGCGTTATGCGTTATGCGTTATGCGTTATGCGTTATGCGTTATGCGTTATGCGTTATGCGTTTTGCGTTATGCGTTATGCGTTATGTGTTATGTGTTATACGTTTGCGTTATGCGTTAGGCGTTATGCGTTATGCTTTATGCGTTATGCGTTATGCGTTATGCGTTATGCGTTATGCCTTTTCGTTATGCGTTATGCGTTATACGGTATGAGTTATGCGTTATGCGTTATGCGTTATGCGTTATGCGTTATGCGTTATGCGTTATGCGTTATGCGTTATGCGTTATGCGTTATGCGTTATGCTTTATGCGTTATGCATTTTGCGTTATGCGTTATGCGTTACGCTTTATGCGTTATGAGTTATGCTTTATGCGTTATGCGTTATGCGTTATGCGTTATGCGTTATGCGTTATGCGTTATGCGTTATGCGTTGTTCGTTATGCGTTATGCGTTGAGCGTTATACGTTTACGTTATGCGTTATGCGTTATGCGTTATGCATTTTGCGTTATGCGTTATGCGTTATGAGTTATAAGTTATGCGTTTTGCGTTATGCGTTATGCGTTATGTGTTATGTGTTATACGTTTGCGTTATGCGTTAGGCGTTATGCGTTATGCTTTATGCGTTATGCGTTATGCGTTATGCGTTATGCGTTATGCCTTTTGCGTTATCCGTTATGCGTTATACGGTATGAGTTATGCGTTATGCGTTATGCGTTATGCGTTATGCGTTACGCGTTGTTCGTTATGCGTTATGCGTTGGGCGTAATACGTTTGCGTTATGCGTTATGCATTATGCGTTATGCGTTATGCGTTATGCGTTATGCTTTAACGTTATGCGTTATGCCTTTTGCGTTATGCGTTATGCTTTATGCGTTATGCATTTTGCGTTATGCGTTATGCGTTACGCTTTATGCGTTATGAGTTATGCTTTATGCGTTATGTTTTATGCGCTATGCGTTATGCGTTATGCGTTATGCGTTATGCGTTATGCGTTATGCGTTATGCGTTATGCGTTATGCGTTATGCGTTGTTCGTTATGCGTTATGCTTTATGCGTTATGCATGATGCGTTGTGCGTTAGGCGTTATACGTTTGCGTTATGCGTTATGCGTTATGCGTTATGCTTTATGCGTTATGCGTTATGCTTTATGCGTTATGCATGATCCCTTATGCGTTAGGCGTTATGCGTTATGCGTGATCCGTTATGCGTTAGGCGTTATGCGTTATGCGTTATGCATTTTGCGTTATGCGCCATGCGTTATGCGTTATGAGTTATGCGTTATGCGTTATGCGTTATGCGTTATACGTTTTGCGTTATGCGTTATGCGTTATGCGTTATGCGTTATGCGTTATGCGTTACGCGTTACGCGTTATGCGTTATGCGTTATGCGTTATGCGTTATGCGTTATCCGTTATGCTTTATGCGTTATGCGTTATGCGTTATACGGTATGAGTTATGCGTTATGCGTTATGCGTTATGCGTTATGCGTTATGCGTTCTGTGTTGTGCGTTGTGCGTTGTGCGTTATGCGTTATGCGTTATGGGCTATGGGTTATGCGTTATGCGTTATGCGTTATGCATTTTGCGTTATGCGTTATGCGTTATGCGTTATATGCTTTGAGTTATGCGTTATGCGTTATACGGTTTGAGTTATGCGTTATGCGTTATACGTTATTGGTTTATGCGTTATGCGTTATGCGTTGTGCGTTATGCGTTATGCGTTATGCGTTATGCGTTATGCGTTATGCGTTATGCGTTATGCGTTATGCGTTATGCGTTTTGCGTTATGCGTTATGCGTTATGCGTTATGCGTTATGCGTTATGCGTTATGCGTTATGCGTTATGCATTATGCGTTATGCGTTATGCGTTATGCGTTGTGCGTTATGCGTTTGCGTTATGCGTTAGGCGTTATGCGTTATGCTTTATGCGTTATGCGTTATGAGTTATACGGTATGAGTTATGCGTTATGCGTTATGCGTTATGCGTTATGCGTTATGCGTTATGCGTTATGCGTTATGGGTTCTGTGTTGTGCGTTGTGCGTTGTGCGTTATGCGTTATGCGTTGTGCGTTATACGTTTGCGTTATGCGTTATGCGTTATACGGTATGAGTTATGCGTTATTCGTTATGCGTTATGCGTTATGCGTTATGCGTTATGCGTTATGCGTTATGCGTTATGCGTTATGCATTATGCGTTATGCGTTATGCGTTGTGCGTTATGCGTTTGCGTTATGCGTTAGGCGTTATGCGTTATGCTTTATGCGTTATGCGTTATGAGTTATACGGTATGAGTTATGCTTTATGCGTTATGCGTTATGAGTTATACGGTATGAGTTATGCGTTATGCGTTATGCGTTATGCGTTATGCGTTATGCGTTATGCGTTATGCGTTATGCGTTATGGGTTCTGTGTTGTGCGTTGTGCGTTGTGCGTTATGCGTTATGCCTTATGCGTTAACGTTATGTGTTATGCCTTTTGCGTTATGCGTTATGCATTATGCGTTATGCGTTGCTCGTTATGCGTTATGCGTTGGGCGTAATACGTTTGCGTTATGCGTTATACGTTATGCGTTACGCGTTATGCGTTTTGCGTTATACGTTATGCGGTATTCGTTATGCGTTGCGCATTATGCGTTATGCGTTATGCGTTGTGCGTTATACGTTTGCGTTATGCGTTATGCGTTATACGGTATGAGTTATGCGTTATTCGTTATGCGTTATGCGTTATGCGTTCTGCGTTATGCGTTATGCGTTATGCGTTATGCGTTATGCGTTATGCGTTATGCGTTATGCATATGCGTCATGCGTTATGCGTTATGCGTTATGCGTTATGCGTTATGCGTTATGCGTTATGCGTTATGCGTTATGCGTTATGCGTTATGCGTTATGCGTTATGCGTTATGCGTTATGCGTTATGCGTTATGCGTTATGCTTTATGCGTTATGCATTTTGCGTTATGCGTTATGCGTTACGCTTTATGCGTTATGAGTTATGCTTTATGCGTTATGCGTTATGCGTTATGCGTTATGCGTTATGCGTTATGCGTTATGCGTTGTTCGTTATGCGTTATGCGTTGAGCGTTATACGTTTACGTTATGCGTTATGCGTTATGCGTTATGCATTTAGCGTTATGCGTTATGCGTTATGAGTTATAAGTTATGCGTTATGCGTTATGCGTTATGCGTTATGCGTTATGCGTTATGCGTTATGCGTTATGCGTTATGCGTTTTGCGTTATGCGTTATGCGTTATGTGTTATGTGTTATACGTTTGCGTTATGCGTTAGGCGTTATGCGTTATGCTTTATGCGTTATGCGTTATGCGTTATGCGTTATGCGTTATGCCTTTTCGTTATGCGTTATGCGTTATACGGTATGAGTTATGCGTTATGCGTTATGCGTTATGCGTTATGCGTTATGCGTTATGCATTATGCGTTATGCGTTATGCGTTATGCGTTATGCGTTATGCTTTATGCGTTATGCATTTTGCGTTATGCGTTATGCGTTACGCTTTATGCGTTATGAGTTATGCTTTATGCGTTATGCGTTATGCGTTATGCGTTATGCGTTATGCGTTATGCGTTATGCGTTATGCGTTGTTCGTTATGCGTTATGCGTTGAGCGTTATACGTTTACGTTATGCGTTATGCGTTATGCGTTATGCATTTTGCGTTATGCGTTATGCGTTATGAGTTATAAGTTATGCGTTATGCGTTAAGCGTTATGCGTTATGCGTTATGCGTTATGCGTTATGCGTTATGCGTTATGCGTTATGCGTTATGCGTTATGCGTTATGCGTTATGCGTTATGCGTTTTGCGTTATGCGTTATGCGTTATGTGTTATGTGTTATACGTTTGCGTTATGCGTTAGGCGTTATGCGTTATGCTTTATGCGTTATGCGATATGCGTTATGCGTTATGCGTTATGCCTTTTGCGTTATCCGTTATGCGTTATACGGTATGAGTTATGCGTTATGCGTTATGCGTTATGCGTTATGCGTTATGCGTTGTTCGTTATGCGTTATGCGTTGGGCGTAATACGTTTGCGTTATGCGTTATGCATTATGCGTTATGCGTTATGCGTTATGCGTTATGCTTTAACGTTATGCGTTATGCCTTTTGCGTTATGCGTTATGCTTTATGCGTTATGCATTTTGCGTTATGCGTTATGCGTTACGCTTTATGCGTTATGAGTTATGCTTTATGCGTTATGTTTTATGCGCTATGCGTTATGCGTTATGCGTTATGCGTTATGCGTTATGCGTTATGCGTTATGCGTTATGCGTTGTTCGTTATGCGTTATGCTTTATGCGTTATGCATGATGCGTTGTGCGTTAGGCGTTATACGTTTGCGTTATGCGTTATGCGTTATGCGTTATGCTTTATGCGTTATGCGTTATGCTTTATGCGTTATGCATGATCCCTTATGCGTTAGGCGTTATGCGTTATGCGTGATCCGTTATGCGTTAGGCGTTATGCGTTATGCGTTATGCATTTTGCGTTATGCGCCATGCGTTATGCGTTATGAGTTATGCGTTATGCGTTATACGGTTTGAGTTATGCGTTATGCGTTATACGTTATTGGTTTATGCGTTATGCGTTATGCGTTGTGCGTTATGCGTTATGCGTTATGCGTTATGCGTTATGCGTTATGCGTTATGCGTTATGCGTTATGCGTTATGCGTTTTGCGTTATGCGTTATGCGTTATGCGTTATGCGTTATGCGTTATGCGTTATGCGTTATGCGTTATGCATTATGCGTTATGCGTTATGCGTTGTGCGTTATGCGTTTGCGTTATGCGTTAGGCGTTATGCGTTATGCTTTATGCGTTATGCGTTATGAGTTATACGGTATGAGTTATGCGTTATGCGTTATGCGTTATGCGTTATGCGTTATGCGTTATGCGTTATGCGTTATGGGTTCTGTGTTGTGCGTTGTGCGTTGTGCGTTATGCGTTATGCGTTGTGCGTTATACGTTTGCGTTATGCGTTATGCGTTATACGGTATGAGTTATGCGTTATTCGTTATGCGTTATGCGTTATGCGTTCTGCGTTATGCGTTATGCGTTATGCGTTATGCGTTATGCATTATGCGTTATGCGTTATGCGTTGTGCGTTATGCGTTTGCGTTATGCGTTAGGCGTTATGCGTTATGCTTTATGCGTTATGCGTTATGAGTTATACGGTATGAGTTATGCGTTATGCGTTATGCGTTATGCGTTATGCGTTATGCGTTATGCGTTATGGGTTCTGTGTTGTGCGTTGTGCGTTGTGCGTTATGCGTTATGCGTTGTGCGTTATACGTTTGCGTTATGCGTTATGCGTTATACGGTATGAGTTATGCGTTATTCGTTATGCGTTATGCGTTATGCGTTCTGCGTTATGCGTTATGCGTTATGCGTTATGCGTTATGCATATGCGTCATGCGTTATGCGTTATGCGTTATGCGTAATGCGTTATGCGTTATGCGTTATGCGTTATGCGTTATGCGTTATGCGTTATGCGTTATGCGTTATGCGTTATGCGTTATGCGTTATGCGTTATGCGTTATGCGTTATGCGTTATGCGTTATGCGTTATGCGTTATGCGTTATGCGTTATGCTTTATGCGTTATGCATTTTGCGTTATGCGTTATGCGTTACGCTTTATGCGTTATGAGTTATGCTTTATGCGTTATGCGTTATGCGTTATGCGTTATGCGTTATGCGTTGTTCGTTATGCGTTATGCCTTGAGCGTTATACGTTTACGTTATGCATTATGCGTTATGCATTTTGCGTTATGCGTTATGCGTTATGAGTTATAAGTTATGCGTTATGCGTTATGCGTTATGCGTTATGCGTTATGCGTTATGCGTTATGCGTTATGCGTTATGCGTTTTGCGTTATGCGTTATGCGTTATGTGTTATGTGTTATACGTTTGCGTTATGCGTTAGGCGTTATGCGTTATGCTTTATGCGTTATGCGTTATGCGTTATGCGTTATGCGTTATGCGTTATGCCTTTTCGTTATGCGTTATGCGTTATACGGTATGAGTTATGCGTTATGCGTTATGCGTTATGCGTTATGCGTTATGCGTTATGCGTTATGCGTTATGCGTTATGCGTTATGCGTTATGCGTTATGCGTTATGCGTTATGCCTTTTGCGTTATCCGTTATGCGTTATACGGTATGAGTTATGCGTTATGCGTTATGCGTTATGCGTTATGCGTTATGCGTTGTTCGTTATGCGTTATGCGTTGGGCGTAATACGTTTGCGTTATGCGTTATGCATTATGCGTTATGAGTTATGCGTTATGCGTTATGCGTTATGCTTTAACGTTATGCGTTATGCCTTTTGCGTTATGCGTTATGCTTTATGCGGTATGCGTTATGCGTTATGCGTTATGCGTTATGCGTTATGCGTTATGCGTTATGCGTTATGCATTTTGCGTTATGCGTTATGCGTTATGAGTTATAAGTTATGCGTTATGCGTTAAGCGTTATGCGTTATGCGTTATGCGTTATGCGTTATGCGTTATGCGTTATGCGTTATGCGTTATGCGTTATGCGTTATGCGTTATGCGTTGTTCGTTATGCGTTATGCGTTGAGCGTTATACGTTTACGTTATGCGTTATGCGTTATGCGTTATGCATTTTGCGTTATGCGTTATGCGTTATGAGTTATAAGTTATGCGTTATGCGTTAAGCGTTATGCGTTATGCGTTATGCGTTATGCGTTATGCGTTATGCGTTATGCGTTATGCGTTATGCGTTATGCGTTATGCGTTATGCGTTATGCGTTATGCGTTTTGCGTTATGCGTTATGCGTTATGTGTTATGTGTTATACGTTTGCGTTATGCGTTAGGCGTTATGCGTTATGCTTTATGCGTTATGCGTTATGCGTTATGCGTTATGCGTTATGCCTTTTGCGTTATCCGTTATGCGTTATACGGTATGAGTTATGCGTTATGCGTTATGCGTTATGCGTTATGCGTTATGCGTTGTTCGTTATGCGTTATGCGTTGGGCGTAATACGTTTGCGTTATGCGTTATGCATTATGCGTTATGCGTTATGCGTTATGCGTTATGCGTTATGCTTTAACGTTATGCGTTATGCCTTTTGCGTTATGCGTTATGCTTTATGCGGTATGCGTTATGCGTTATGCGTTATGCGTTATGCGTTATGCGTTATGCGTTATGCGTTATGCGTTATGCGTTATGCGTTATGCGATATGCGTTATACGTTATACGTTATGCGTTAAGCGTTATGCGTTATGCGTTATGAGTTATGCGTTATGCGTTATGCGTTATGCGTTATGCGTTATATGGTTTGAGTTATGCGTTATGCGTTATACGGTTTGAGTTATGCGTTATGCATTATACGTTATTGGTTTATGCGTTATGCGTTATGCGTTATGCGTTATGCGTTATGCGTTATGCGTTATGCGTTATGCGTTATGCGTTATACGGTTTGAGTTATGCGTTATGCATTATACGGTTTGAGTTATGCGTTATGCGTTATACGTTATTGGTTTATGCGTTATGCGTTATGCGTTATGCGTTATGCGTTATGCGTTATGCGTTATGCGTTATGCGTTATGTGTTATGCGTTATGCGTTATGCGTTATGCGTTATGCGTTATGCGTTGGGCGTAATACGTTTGCGTTATGCGTTATGCGTTATGCGTTATGCGTTATGCTTTATGCGTTATGCGTTATGCGTTATACGGTATGAGTTATGCGTTATGCGTTATGCGTTATGCTTTATGCGTTATGCATTTTGCGTTATGCGTTATGCGTTATGCGTTATGCGTTATGAGTTATAATTTATGCGTTATGCGTTATGCGTTATGCGTTATGAGTTATGCGTTATGCGTTATGCATTTTGCGTTATGCGCCATGCGTTATGCGTTATGAGTTATAAGTTATGCGTTATGCGTTATGCGTTATGCGTTATGCGTTATGCGTTATGCGTTATGCGTTATACGGTATGAGTTATGCGTTATGCGTTATGCGTTATGCGTTATGCGTTATGCGTTATGCGTTATGCGTTATGCGTTATGCGTTATGCGTTATGCGTTATGCGTTTTGCGTTATGCGTTATGCGTTATGTGTTATGTGTTATACGTTTGCGTTATGCGTTAGGCGTTATGCGTTATGCTTTATGCGTTATGCGTTATGCGTTATGCGTTATGCGTTATGCGTTATGCCTTTTCGTTATGCGTTATGCGTTATACGGTATGAGTTATGCGTTATGCGTTATGCGTTATGCGTTATGCGTTATGCGTTATGCGTTATGCGTTATGCGTTATGCGTTATGCGTTATGCGTTATGCCTTTTGCGTTATCCGTTATGCGTTATACGGTATGAGTTATGCGTTATGCGTTATGCGTTATGCGTTATGCGTTATGCGTTGTTCGTTATGCGTTATGCGTTGGGCGTAATACGTTTGCGTTATGCGTTATGCATTATGCGTTATGAGTTATGCGTTATGCGTTATGCGTTATGCTTTAACGTTATGCGTTATGCCTTTTGCGTTATGCGTTATGCTTTATGCGGTATGCGTTATGCGTTATGCGTTATGCGTTATGCGTTATGCGTTATGCGTTATGCGTTATGCGTTATGCATTTTGCGTTATGCGTTATGCGTTATGAGTTATAAGTTATGCGTTATGCGTTAAGCGTTATGCGTTATGCGTTATGCGTTATGCGTTATGCGTTATGCGTTATGCGTTATGCGTTATGCGTTATGCGTTATGCGTTATGCGTTGTTCGTTATGCGTTATGCGTTGAGCGTTATACGTTTACGTTATGCGTTATGCGTTATGCGTTATGCATTTTGCGTTATGCGTTATGCGTTATGAGTTATAAGTTATGCGTTATGCGTTAAGCGTTATGCGTTATGCGTTATGCGTTATGCGTTATGCGTTATGCGTTATGCGTTATGCGTTATGCGTTATGCGTTATGCGTTATGCGTTATGCGTTATGCGTTTTGCGTTATGCGTTATGCGTTATGTGTTATGTGTTATACGTTTGCGTTATGCGTTAGGCGTTATGCGTTATGCTTTATGCGTTATGCGTTATGCGTTATGCGTTATGCGTTATGCCTTTTGCGTTATCCGTTATGCGTTATACGGTATGAGTTATGCGTTATGCGTTATGCGTTATGCGTTATGCGTTATGCGTTGTTCGTTATGCGTTATGCGTTGGGCGTAATACGTTTGCGTTATGCGTTATGCATTATGCGTTATGAGTTATGCGTTATGCGTTATGCGTTATGCTTTAACGTTATGCGTTATGCCTTTTGCGTTATGCGTTATGCTTTATGCGGTATGCGTTATGCGTTATGCGTTATGCGTTATGCGTTATGCGTTATGCGTTATGCGTTATGCGTTATGCGTTATGCGTTATGCGTTATGCGATATGCGTTATACGTTATACGTTATGCGTTAAGCGTTATGCGTTATGCGTTATGAGTTATGCGTTATGCGTTATGCGTTATGCGTTATGCGTTATATGGTTTGAGTTATGCGTTATGCGTTATACGGTTTGAGTTATGCGTTATGCATTATACGTTATTGGTTTATGCGTTATGCGTTATGCGTTATGCGTTATGCGTTATGCGTTATGCGTTATGCGTTATGCGTTATGCGTTATACGGTTTGAGTTATGCGTTATGCATTATACGGTTTGAGTTATGCGTTATGCGTTATACGTTATTGGTTTATGCGTTATGCGTTATGCGTTATGCGTTATGCGTTATGCGTTATGCGTTATGCGTTATGCGTTATGTGTTATGCGTTATGCGTTATGCGTTATGCGTTATGCGTTATGCGTTGGGCGTAATACGTTTGCGTTATGCGTTATGCGTTATGCGTTATGCGTTATGCTTTATGCGTTATGCGTTATGCGTTATACGGTATGAGTTATGCGTTATGCGTTATGCGTTATGCTTTATGCGTTATGCATTTTGCGTTATGCGTTATGCGTTATGCGTTATGCGTTATGAGTTATAATTTATGCGTTATGCGTTATGCGTTATGCGTTATGAGTTATGCGTTATGCGTTATGCATTTTGCGTTATGCGCCATGCGTTATGCGTTATGAGTTATAAGTTATGCGTTATGCGTTATGCGTTATGCGTTATGCGTTATGCGTTATGCGTTATGCGTTATGCGTTATACGGTATGAGTTATGCGTTATGCGTTATGCGTTATGCGTTATGCGTTATGCGTTATGCGTTATGCGTTATGCGTTATGCGTTATGCGTTATGCGTTATGCGTTATGCGTTATGCGTTATGCGTTATGCGTTATGCGTTATGCGTTATGCGTTTTGCGTTATGCGTTATACGTTATGTGTTATGTGTTATACGTTTGCGTTATGCGTTAGGCGTTATGCGTTATGCGTTATGCGTTATGCGTTATGCGTTATGCCTTTTGCGTTATCCGTTATGCGTTATACGGTATGAGTTATGCGTTATGCGTTATGCGTTATGCGTTATGCGTTGTTCGTTATGCGTTATGCGTTGGGCGTAATACGTTTCCGTTATGCGTTATGCATTATGCGTTATGCGTTATGCGTTATGCGTTATGCTTTAACGTTATGCGTTATGCCTTTTGCGTTATGCGTTATGCGTTATGCGTTTTGCGTTATGCGTTATGCGTTATGCGATATGCGTTATGCGTTATGCGTTATGCGTTATGCGTTATGCGTTATGCGTTCTGCGTTATGCGTTATACGGTTTGAGTTATGCGTTATGCATTATACGGTTTGAGTTATGCGTTATGCGTTATACGTTATTGGTTTATGCGTTATGCGTTATGCGTTATGCGTTATGCGTTATGCGTTATGCGTTATGCGTTATGAGTTATAATTTATGCGTTATGCGTTATGCGTTATGCGTTATGAGTTATGCGTTATGCGTTATGCATTTTGCGTTATGCGCCATGCGTTATGCGTTATGAGTTATAAGTTATGCGTTATGCGTTATGCGTTATGCGTTATGCGTTATGCGTTATACGGTATGAGTTATGCGTTATGCGTTATGCGTTATGCGTTATGCGATATGCGTTATGCGTTATGCGTTATGCGTTATGCGTTATGCGTTATGCGTTATGCGTTATGCGTTATGCGTTATGCGTTATGCGTTATGCTTTATGCGTTATGCATTTTGCGTTATGCGTTATGCGTTACGCTTTATGCGTTATGAGTTATGCTTTATGCGTTATGCGTTATGGGTTATGCGTTATGCGTTATGCGTTGTTCGTTATGCGTTATGCGTAGAGCGTTATACGTTTACGTTATGCGTTATGCGTTATGCGTTATGCATTTTGCGTTATGCGTTATGCGTTATGAGTTATAAGTTATGCGTTATGCGTTAAGCGTTATGCGTTATGCGTTATGCGTTGTGCGTTATGCGTTATGCGTTATGCGTTATGCGTTATGCGTTATGCGTTATGCGTTTTGCGTTATGCGTTATACGTTATGTGTTATGTGTTATACGTTTGCGTTATGCGTTAGGCGTTATGCGTTATGCTTTATGCGTTATGCGTTATGCGTTATGCGTTATGCCTTTTGCGTTATCCGTTATGCGTTATACGGTATGAGTTATGCGTTATGCGTTATGCGTTATGCGTTATGCGTTATGCGTTGTTCGTTATGCGTTATGCGTTGGGCGTAATACGTTTCCGTTATGCGTTATGCATTATGCGTTATGCGTTATGCGTTATGCGTTATGCTTTAACGTTATGCGTTATGCCTTTTGCGTTATGCGTTATGCGTTATGCGTTTTGCGTTATGCGTTATGCGTTATGCGATATGCGTTATGCGTTATGTGTTATGCGTTATGCGTTATGCGTTATGCGTTCTGTGTTGTGCGTTGTGCGTTGTGCGTTATGCTTTATGCGTTATGCGTTATGCGTTATACGGTATGAGTTATGCGTTATGCGTTATGCGTTATGCGTTATGCGTTATGCGTTATGCGTTATGCGTTCTCTGTTGTGCGTTGTGCGTTGTGCGTTATGCGTTATGCGTTATGCGTTATGCGTTATGCGTTATGCGTTATGCGTTATGCGTTATGCGTTATGCGTTATGCGTTATGCTTTATGCGTTATGCATTTTGCGTTATGCGTTATGCGTTACGCTTTATGCGTTATGAGTTATGCTTTATGCGTTATGCGTTATGCGTTATGCGTTATGCGTTATGCGTTGTTCGTTATGCGTTATGCGTTGAGCGTTATACGTTTACGTTATGCGTTATGCGTTATGCGTTATGCATTTTGCGTTATGCGTTATGCGTTATGAGTTATAAGTTATGCGTTATGCGTTAAGCGTTATGCGTTATGCGTTATGCGTTATGCGTTATGCGTTATGCGTTATGCGTTATGCGTTATGCGTTATGCGTTTTGCGTTATGCGTTATGCGTTATGTGTTATGTGTTATACGTTTGCGTTATGCGTTATGCGTTATGCGTTATGCGTTATGCGTTATGCGTTATGCGTTCTCTGTTGTGCGTTGTGCGTTGTGCGTTATGCGTTATGCGTTATGCGTTATGCGTTATGCGTTATGCGTTATGCGTTATGCGTTATGCGTTATGCGTTATGCGTTATGCGTTATGCGTTATGCGTTATGCTTTATGCGTTATGCATTTTGCGTTATGCGTTATGCGTTACGCTTTATGCGTTATGAGTTATGCTTTATGCGTTATGCGTTATGCGTTATGCGTTATGCGTTATGCGTTGTTCGTTATGCGTTATGCGTTGAGCGTTATACGTTTACGTTATGCGTTATGCGTTATGCGTTATGCATTTTGCGTTATGCGTTATGCGTTATGAGTTATAAGTTATGCGTTATGCGTTAAGCGTTATGCGTTATGCGTTATGCGTTATGCGTTATGCGTTATGCGTTATGCGTTATGCGTTATGCGTTTTGCGTTATGCGTTATGCGTTATGTGTTATGTGTTATACGATTGCATCATGCGTTAGGCGTTATGCGTTATGCTTTATGCGTTATGCGTTATGCGTTATGCGTTATGCGGTATGCCTTTTGCGTTATCCGTTATGCGTTATACGGTATGAGTTATGCGTTATGCGTTATGCGTTATGCGTTATGCGTTGTTCGTTATGCGTTATGCGTTGGGCGTAATACGTTTGCGTTATGCGTTATGCTTTATGCGTTATGCGTTATGCGTTATGCGTTATGCTTTAACGTTATGCGTTATGCCTTTTGCGTTATGCGTTATGCGTTATGCGTTTTGCGTTATGCGTTATGCGTTATGCGATATGCGTTATGCGTTATGTGTTATGCGTTATGCGTTATGCGTTATGCGTTATGCGTTCTGTGTTGTGCGTTGTGCGTTGTGCGTTATGCTTTATGCGTTATGCGTTATGCGTTATACGGTATGAGTTATGCGTTATGCGTTATGCGTTATGCGTTATGCGTTATGCGTTATGCGTTATGCCTTTTGCGTTATGCGTTATCCGTTATGCGTTATACGGTATGAGTTATGCGTTATGCGTTATGCGTTATGCGTTATGCGTTGTTCGTTATGCGTTATGCGTTGGGCGTAATACGTTTGCGTTATGCGTTATGCATTATGCGTTATGCGTTATGCGTTATGCGTTATGTGTTATGCGTTATGCGTTATGCGTTATGCGTTCTGTGTTGTGCGTTGTGCGTTGTGCGTTATGCTTTATGCGTTATGCGTTATGCGTTATGCGTTTTGCGTTATACGTTATGCGATATGCGTTAGGCGTTATGCGTTATGCGTTATGCTTTATGCGCTATGCATTTTGCGTTATGCGTTATGCGTTATGAGTTATGCTTTATGCGTTATGTGTTATGTGTTATGCCGTATGCGTTATGCGTTATGCGTTATGCGGTATGCGTTATGCGTTATGCGTTATGCGTTATGCGTTATGCTTTATGCGCTGTGCATTTTGCGTTATGCGTTATGCGTTATGAGTTATGCTTTATGCGTTATGTGTTATGTGTTATACGTTTGCGTTTTGCGTTAGGCGTTATGCGATATGCGTTATGCGTTATGCGTTATGCGTTATGCGTTATGCGTTATGCGTTATGCGTTATGCGTTATGCGTTATGCGTTATGCGTTATGCTTTATGCGTTATGCGTGATTCGTTATGCGTTTGGCGTTATGCGTTATGCGTTAACGTTATGCGTTATGCATTTTGCGTTATTGCTTATGCGATATGCATTTTGCGTTATACGTTATGCGATATACTTTATGCGTTATGCGTTATGCGTTATGCGTTATACGTTATGCGTTATGCGTTATGCGTTATGCGTTGTGCGTTATACGTTATACGTTATGCGTTATGCGTTATGTTTTATGCGTTATGCGTTATGCTTTAACGTTATGCGTTATGCCTTTTGCGTTATGCGTTATGCGTTATGCGTTATGCGTTATGCGTTATGCGTTTTGCGTTATGCGTTATGCGTTATGCGATATGCGTTATGCGTTATGTGTTATGCGTTATGCGTTATGCGTTATGCGTTCTGTGTTGTGCGTTGTGCGTTGTGCGTTATGCTTTATGCGTTATGCGTTATGCGTTATACGGTATGAGTTATGCGTTATGCGTTATGCGTTATGCGTTATGCGTTATGCGTTATGCGTTATGCGTTCTGTGTTGTGCGTTGTGCGTTGTGCGTTATGCGTTATGCGTTATGCGTTATGCGTTATGCGTTATGCGTTATGCGTTATGCGTTATGCGTTATGCGTTATGCGTTCTGTGTTGTGCGTTGTGCGTTGTGCGTTATGCCTTATGCGTTATGCGTTATGGGTTATGCGTTATGCGTTTTGCGTTATACGTTATGCGATATGCGTTATGCGTTATGCGTTATGCGTTGTGGGTTATACGTTTGTGTTATGCGTTAGGCGTTATGCTTTATGGGTTATGCATTATGCGTTATGCGTTATGCGTTATGCGTTATGCTTTAACGTTATGCGTTATGCCTTTTGCGTTATGCGTTATGCATTATGCGTTTTGCGTTATGCGTTATGCGTTATGCGATATGCGTTATGCGTTATGTGTTATGCGTTATGCGTTATGCGTTATGCGTTCTGTGTTGTGCGTTGTGCGTTGTGCGTTATGCTTTATGCGTTATGCGTTATGCGTTATACGGTATGAGTTATGCGTTATGCGTTATGCGTTATGCGTTATGCGTTATGCGTTATGCGTTATGCGTTCTCTGTTGTGCGTTGTGCGTTGTGCGTTATGCGTTATGCGATATGCGTTATGCGTTATGCGTTATGCGTTATGCGTTATGCGTTATGCGTTATGCGTTATGCGTTATGCGTTATGCGTTATGCGTTATGCTTTATGCGTTATGCATTTTGCGTTATGCGTTATGCGTTACGCTTTATGCGTTATGAGTTATGCTTTATGCGTTATGCGTTATGCGTTATGCGTTATGCGTTATGCGTTGTTCGTTATGCGTTATGCGTTGAGCGTTATACGTTTACGTTATGCGTTATGCGTTATGCATTTTGCGTTATGCGTTATGCGTTATGAGTTATAAGTTATGCGTTATGCGTTAAGCGTTATGCGTTATGCGTTATGCGTTATGCGTTATGCGTTATGCGTTATGCGTTATGCGTTATGCGTTATGCGTTATGCGTTATGCGTTTTGCGTTATGCGTTATGCGTTATGTGTTATGTGTTATACGTTTGCGTTATGCGTTAGGCGTTATGCGTTATGCTTTATGCGTTATGCGTTATGCGTTATGCGTTATGCGTTATGCCTTTTGCGTTATCCGTTATGCGTTATACGGTATGAGTTATGCGTTATGCGTTATGCGTTATGCGTTGTTCGTTATGCGTTATGCGTTGGGCGTAATACGTTTGCGTTATGCGTTATGCTTTATGCGTTATGCGTTATGCGTTATGCGTTATGCTTTAACGTTATGCGTTATGCCTTTTGCGTTATGCGTTATGCGTTATGCGTTTTGCGTTATGCGTTATGCGTTATGCGATATGCGTTATGCGTTATGTGTTATGCGTTATGCGTTATGCGTTATGCGTTCTGTGTTGTGCGTTGTGCGTTGTGCGTTATGCTTTATGCGTTATGCGTTATGCGTTATACGGTATGAGTTATGCGTTATGCGTTATGCGTTATGCGTTATGCGTTATGCGTTGTGCGTTATGCGTTCTGTGTTGTGCGTTGTGCGTTGTGCGTTATGCGTTATGCGTTATGCGTTATGCGTTATGAGTTATAAGTTATGCGTTATGCGTTAAGCGTTATGCGTTATGCGTTATGCGTTATGCGTTATGCGTTATGCGTTATGCGTTATGCGTTATGCGTTATGCGTTTTGCGTTATGCGTTATGCGTTATGTGTTATGTGTTATACGTTTGCGTTATGCGTTAGGCGTTATGCGTTATGCGTTATGCGTTATGCGTTATGCGTTATGCGTTATGCGTTTTGCGTTATGCGTTATGCGTTATGTGTTATGTGTTATACGTTTGCGTTATGCGTTAGGCGTTATGCGTTATGCTTTATGCGTTATGCGTTATGCGTTATGCGTTATGCGTTATGCCTTTTGCGTTATCCGTTATGCGTTATACGATATGAGTTATGCGTTATGCGTTATGCGTTATGCGTTATGCGTTGTTCGTTATGCGTTATGCGTTGGGCGTAATACGTTTGCGTTATGCGTTATGCATTATGCGTTATGCGTTATGCGTTATGCGTTATGTGTTATGCGTTATGCGTTATGCGTTATGCGTTCTGTGTTGTGCGTTGTGCGTTGTGCGTTATGCTTTATGCGTTATGCGTTATGCGTTATACAGTATGAGTTATGCGTTATGCGTTATGCGTTATGCGTTATGCGTTATGCGTTATGCGTTATGCGTTATGCGTTATGCGTTATGCGTTATGCGTTATGCGTTCTGTGTTGTGCGTTGTGCGTTGTGCGTTATGCGTTATGCGTTATGCGTTATGCGTTATGCGTTATGCGTTATGCGTTATGCGTTATGCGTTCTGTGTTGTGCGTTGTGCGTTGTGCGTTATGCCTTATGCGTTATGCGTTATGCGTTATGCGTTTTGCGTTATACGTTATGCGATATGCGTTAGGCGTTATGCGATATGCGTTATGCTTTATGCGCTATGCATTTTGCGTTATGCGTTATGCGTTATGAGTTATGCTTTATGCGTTATGTGTTATGTGTTATGCCGTATGCGTTATGCGTTATGCGTTATGCGGTATGCGTTATGCGTTATGCGTTATGCGTTATGCGTTATGCTTTATGCGCTATGCATTTTGCGTTATGCGTTATGCGTTATGTTTTATGCGTTATGCGTTATGCTTTAACGTTATGCGTTATGCCTTTTGCGTTATGCGTTATGCGTTATGCGTTTTGCGTTATGCGTTATGCGTTATGCGATATGCGTTATGCGTTATGCGTTATGCGTTATGCGTTATACGTTATGCGTTATGCGTTATGCGTTATGCGTTGTGCGTTATACGTTATACGTTATGCGTTATGCGTTATGTTTTATGCGTTATGCGTTATGCTTTAACGTTATGCGTTATGCCTTTTGCGTTATGCGTTATGCGTTATGCGTTATGCGTTTTGCGTTATGCGTTATGCGTTATGCGATATGCGTTATGCGTTATGTGTTATGCGTTATGCGTTATGCGTTATGCGTTCTGTGTTGTGCGTTGTGCGTTGTGCGTTATGCTTTATGCGTTATGCGTTATGCGTTATACGGTATGAGTTATGCGTTATGCGTTATGCGTTATGCGTTATGCGTTATGCGTTATGCGTTATGCGTTATGCGTTCTGTGTTGTGCGTTGTGCGTTGTGCGTTATGCGTTATGCGTTATGCGTTATGCGTTATGCGTTATGCGTTATGCGTTATGCGTTATGCGTTCTGTGTTGTGCGTTGTGCGTTGTGCGTTATGCCTTATGCGTTATGCGTTATGCGTTATGCGTTATGCGTTTTGCGTTATACGTTATGCGATATGCGTTATGCGTTATGCGTTATGCGTTGTGGGTTATACGTTTGTGTTATGCGTTAGGCGTTATGCTTTATGGGTTATGCATTATGCGTTATGCGTTATGCCGTATGCGTTATGCGTTATGCGTTATGCGTTATGCGTTATGCGTTATGCGTTATGCGTTATGGATTATGGTTTATGCGTTATGCGCTATGCGCTATGCGTTATGGGTTATGGTTTATGCGTTATGCGGTATGCGTTATGCGGTATTCGTTATGCGTTGTGCATTATGCGTTATGCGTTATGCGTTATGTGTTATGGTTTATGCGTTATGCGATATGCGTTATGCGTTATGCGTTATGCGTTATGCGTTATGCGTTATGCGTTATGCGTTATGCGTTATGCTTTATGCGTTATGCGTGATTCGTTATGCGTTAGGCGTTATGTGTTATGTGTTATACGTTTGCATTATGCGTTAGGCGTTATGCGTTATGCTTTATGCGTTATGCGTTATGCGTTATGCGTTATGCGTTATGCCTTTTGCGTTATCCGTTATGCGTTATACGGTATGAGTTATGCGTTATGCGTTATGCGTTATGCGTTATGCGTTGTTCGTTATGCGTTATGCGTTGGGCGTAATACGTTTGCGTTATGCGTTATGCATTATGCGTTATGCGTTATGCGTTATGCTTTAACGTTATGCGTTATGCCTTTTGCGTTATGCGTTATGCGTTATGCGTTATGCGTTTTGCGTTATGCGTTATGCGTTATGCGATATGCGTTATGCGTTACGTGTTATGCGTTATGCGTTATGCGTTATGCGTTCTGTGTTGTGCGTTGTGCGTTGTGCGTTATGCTTTATGCGTTATGCGTTATGCGTTATACGGTAAGAGTTATGTGTTATGCTTTATGCGTTATGCGTTATGCTTTATGCGTTATGCGTTATGCGTTATGCGTTATGCGTTATGAGTTATAAGTTATGCGTTATGCGTGTCCGTTATGCGTTAGGCGTTATGCGTTATGCGTTATGAGTTATGAGTTATAAGTTATGCGTAATGCGTTATGCGTTATGCGTTATGCGTTATCCGTTATGCGTTATGCTTTATGCGTTATACGTTATGCGTTATGCGTTATGCATTATGCCTTATGCGTTATGCGTTATGCGTTATACGTTATGCGTTATGCGTTATGCGTTATGCGTTATGCGTTATGCGTTATGCGTTATGCGTTATGCGTTATGCGTTATGCGTTATGCCTTATGCGTTGTTCGTTATGCGTTGTGCCATGGGCGTTATACGTTTGCGTTATGCGTTATGCGTTATGCGTTATGCGTTATGAGTTATGAGTTATAAGTTATGCGTAATGCGTTATGCGTTATGCGTTATGCGTTATGCGTTATGCGATATGCGTTATGCCTTTTGCGTTATTCGTTATGCGTTATGCGTTTTGCGTTATGGGTTATGCGTTATGCGTTATGCGATATGCGTTATGCGTTAAGCGTTATGCGTTATGCTTTACGCGTTATGCGTTATGCGTTCTGTGTTGTGCGTTGTGCGTTGTGCGTTATGCGTTATGCGTTATGCGTTATGCGTTGTTCGTTATGCGTTATGCGTTGAGCGTTATACGTTTACGTTATGCGTTATGCGTTATGCGTTATGCATTTTGCGTTATGCGTTATGCGTTATGAGTTATAAGTTATGCGTTATGCGTTAAGCGTTATGCGTTATGCGTTATGCGTTATGCGTTATGCGTTATGCGTTATGCGTTATGCGTTTTGCGTTATGCGTTATGCGTTATGTGTTATGTGTTATACGTTTGCGTTATGCGTTAGGCGTTATGCGTTATGCTTTATGCGTTATGCGTTATGCGTTATGCGTTATGCGTTATGCCTTTTGCGTTATCCGTTATGCGTTATACGGTATGAGTTATGCGTTATGCGTTATGCGTTATGCGTTATGCGTTATGCGTTATGCGTTATGCGTTATGCGTTATGCGTTATGCGTTATGCGTTATGCGTTCTGTGTTGTGCGTTGTGCGTTGTGCGTTATGCGTTATGCGTTATGCGTTATGCGTTATGCGTTATGCGTTATGCGTTATGCGTTATGCGTTATGCGTTATGCGTTCTGTGTTGTGCGTTGTGCGTTGTGCGTTATGCCTTATGCGTTATGCGTTATGCGTTATGCGTTTTGCGTTATACGTTATGCGATATGCGTTAGGCGTTATGCGATATGCGTTATGCTTTATGCGCTATGCATTTTGCGTTATGCGTTATGCGTTATGAGTTATGCTTTATGCGTTATGTGTTATGTGTTATGCCGTATGCGTTATGCGTTATGCGTTATGCGTTATGCGTTATGCGTTATGCGTTATGCGTTATGCGTTATGCTTTATGCGCTATGCATTTTGCGTTATGCGTTATGCGTTATGTTTTATGCGTTATGCGTTATGCTTTAACGTTATGCGTTATGCCTTTTGCGTTATGCGTTATGCGTTATGCGTTATGCGTTTTGCGTTATGCGTTATGCGTTATGCGATATGCGTTATGCGTTATGCGTTATGCGTTATGCGTTATACGTTATGCGTTATGCGTTATGCGTTATGCGTTGTGCGTTATACGTTATACGTTATGCGTTATGCGTTATGTTTTATGCGTTATGCGTTATGCTTTAACGTTATGCGTTATGCCTTTTGCGTTATGCGTTATGCGTTATGCGTTATGCGTTTTGCGTTATGCGTTATGCGTTATGCGATATGCGTTATGCGTTATGTGTTATGCGTTATGCGTTATGCGTTATGCGTTCTGTGTTGTGCGTTGTGCGTTATGCTTTATGCGTTATGCGTTATGCGTTATACGGTATGAGTTATGCGTTATGCGTTATGCGTTATGCGTTATGCGTTATGCGTTATGCGTTATGCGTTATGCGTTATGCGTTATGCGTTATGCGTTCTGTGTTGTGCGTTGTGCATTGTGCGTTATGCGTTATGCGTTATGCGTTATGCGTTATGCGTTATGCGTTATGCGTTATGCGTTATGCGTTATGCGTTCTGTGTTGTGCGTTGTGCGTTGTGCGTTATGCCTTATGCGTTATGCGTTATGCGTTATGCGTTATGCGTTTTGCGTTATACGTTATGCGATATGCGTTATGCGTTATGCGTAATGCGTTATGCGTTATGCGTTATGCGTTATGCGTTATGCGATATGCGTTATGCCTTTTGCGTTATTCGTTATGCGTTATGCGTTTTGCGTTATGGGTTATGCGTTATGCGTTATGCGATATGCGTTATGCGTTAAGCGTTATGCGTTATGCTTTACGCGTTATGCGTTATGCGTTCTGTGTTGTGCGTTGTGCGTTGTGCGTTATGCGTTATGCGTTATGCGTTATGCGTTGTTCGTTATGCGTTATGCGTTGAGCGTTATACGTTTACGTTATGCGTTATGCGTTATGCGTTATGCATTTTGCGTTATGCGTTATGCGTTATGAGTTATAAGTTATGCGTTATGCGTTAAGCGTTATGCGTTATGCGTTATGCGTTATGCGTTATGCGTTATGCGTTATGCGTTATGCGTTATGCGTTATGCGTTTTGCGTTATGCGTTATGCGTTATGTGTTATGTGTTATACGTTTGCGTTATGCGTTAGGCGTTATGCGTTATGCTTTATGCGTTATGCGTTATGCGTTATGCGTTATGCGTTATGCCTTTTGCGTTATCCGTTATGCGTTATACGGTATGAGTTATGCGTTATGCGTTATGCGTTATGCGTTATGCGTTATGCGTTATGCGTTATGCGTTATGCGTTATGCGTTATGCGTTATGCGTTATGCGTTCTGTGTTGTGCGTTGTGCGTTGTGAGTTATGCGTTATGCGTTATGCGTTATGCGTTATGCGTTATGCGTTATGCGTTATGCGTTATGCGTTATGCGTTATGCGTTATGCGTTCTGTGTTGTGCGTTGTGCGTTGTGCGTTATGCCTTATGCGTTATGCGTTATGCGTTATGCGTTTTGCGTTATACGTTATGCGATATGCGTTAGGCGTTATGCGATATGCGTTATGCTTTATGCGCTATGCATTTTGCGTTATGCGTTATGCGTTATGAGTTATGCTTTATGCGTTATGTGTTATGTGTTATGCCGTATGCGTTATGCGTTATGCGTTATGCGGTATGCGTTATGCGTTATGCGTTATGCGTTATGCGTTATGCTTTATGCGCTATGCATTTTGCGTTATGCGTTATGCGTTATGTTTTATGCGTTATGCGTTATGCTTTAACGTTATGCGTTATGCCTTTTGCGTTATGCGTTATGCGTTATGCGTTATGCGTTTTGCGTTATGCGTTATGCGTTATGCGATATGCGTTATGCGTTATGCGTTATGCGTTATGCGTTATGCGTTATGCGTTATGCGTTATGCGTTATGCGTTGTGCGTTATACGTTATACGTTATGCGTTATGCGTTATGTTTTATGCGTTATGCGTTATGCTTTAACGTTATGCGTTATGCCTTTTGCGTTATGCGTTATGCGTTATGCGTTATGCGTTTTGCGTTATGCGTTATGCGTTATGCGATATGCGTTATGCGTTATGTGTTATGCGTTATGCGTTATGCGTTATGCGTTCTGTGTTGTGCGTTGTGCGTTATGCTTTATGCGTTATGCGTTATGCGTTATACGGTATGAGTTATGCGTTATGCGTTATGCGTTATGCGTTATGCGTTATGCGTTATGCGTTATGCTTTATGCGTTATGCGTTATGCGTTCTGTGTTGTGCGTTGTGCATTGTGCGTTATGCGTTATGCGTTATGCGTTATGCGTTATGCGTTATGCGTTATGCGTTATGCGTTATGCGTTATGCGTTCTGTGTTGTGCGTTGTGCGTTGTGCGTTATGCCTTATGCGTTATGCGTTATGCGTTATGCGTTATGCGTTTTGCGTTATACGTTATGCGATATGCGTTATGCGTTATGCGTTATGCGTTGTGGGTTATACGTTTGTGTTATGCGTTAGGCGTTATGCTTTATGGGTTATGCATTATGCGTTATGCGTTATGCCGTATGCGTTATGCGTTATGCGTTATGCGTTATGCGTTATGCGTTATGCGTTATGCGTTATGCGTTATGCGTTATGCGTTATGCTTTATGCGCTATGCATTTTGCGTTATGCGTTATGCGTTATGAGTTATGCTTTATGCGTTATGTGTTATGTGTTATACGTTTGCGTTTTGCGTTAGGCGTTATGCGTTATGCGTTATGCGTTTTGCGTTATACGTTATGCGGTATTCGTTATGCGTTGTGCATTATGCGTTATGCGTTATGCGTTATGGATTATGGTTTATGCGTTATGCGCTATGCGCTATGCGTTATGGGTTATGGTTTATGCGTTATGCGGTATGCGTTATGCGGTATTCGTTATGCGTTGTGCATTATGCGTTATGCGTTATGCGTTATGTGTTATGGTTTATGCGTTATGCGATATGCGTTATGCGTTATGCGTTATGCGTTATGCGTTATGCGTTATGCGTTATGCGTTATGCTTTATGCGTTATGCGTGATTCGTTATGCGTTAGGCGTTATGTGTTATGTGTTATACGTTTGCGTTATGCGTTAGGCGTTATGCGTTATGCTTTATGCGTTATGCGTTATGCGTTATGCGTTATGCCTTTTGCGTTATCCGTTATGCGTTATACGGTATGAGTTATGCGTTATGCGTTATGCGTTATGCGTTATGCGTTGTTCGTTATGCGTTATGCGTTGGGCGTAATACGTTTGCGTTATGCGTTATGCATTATGCGTTATGCGTTATGCGTTATGCTTTAACGTTATGCGTTATGCCTTTTGCGTTATGCGTTATGCGTTATGCGTTATGCGTTATGCGTTATGCGTTATGCGTTATGCGATATGCGTTATGCGTTACGTGTTATGCGTTATGCGTTATGCGTTATGCGTTCTGTGTTGTGCGTTGTGCGTTGTGCGTTATGCTTTATGCGTTATGCGTTATGCGTTATACGGTATGAGTTATGTGTTATGCTTTATGCGTTATGCGTTATGCTTTATGCGTTATGCGTTATGCGTTATGCGTTATGCGTTATGAGTTATAAGTTATGCGTTATGCGTGTCCGTTATGCGTTAGGCGTTATGCGTTATGCGTTATGAGTTATGAGTTATAAGTTATGCGTAATGCGTTATGCGTTATGCGTTATGCGTTATGCGTTATGCGTTATGCTTTATGCGTTATACGTTATGCGTTATGCGTTATGCATTATTCCTTATGCGTTATGCGTTATGCGTTATGCGTTATGCGTTATGCGTTATGCGTTATGCGTTATGCGTTATGCGTTATGCGTTATGCGTTATGCGTTATGCGTTATGCGATATGCGTTATACGTTATACGTAATGCGTTAAGCGTTATGCGTTATGCGTTATGCGTTATGCGTTATGCGTTATGCGTTATGCGTTATGCGTTATGCGTTATGCGTTATGCGTTGTGCATTATGCGTTATTAGTTGTGCGTTATGCGTTATGGGTTATCCGTTATGAGTTATGAGTTATAAGTTATGCGTAATGCGTTATGCGTTATGCGTTATGCGTTATGCGTTATGCGCTGTGCAATATGCGTTATGCGTTGTGCGTTATGCGTTATGCGTTATGAGTTATGCGTTATGCGTTATGCGTTATGTTTTACGCGATATGCGTTATGCGTTATGCGTTATGCGATATACGTTATACGTTATGCGTTAAGCGTTATGCGTTATGCGTTATGCGTTGTGCATTATGCGTTATGCGTTGTGCGTTATGCGTTATGCGTTTTGCGTTATACGTTATGCGATATGCGTTATGCGTTATGCGTTATGCGTTATGCGTTATGCGTTATGCGTTATGCGATATGCGTTATGCGTAATGCGTTATGCCTTATGCGTTATGCGTTATGCGTTATGCGTTATGCGCTGTGCAATATGCGTTATGCGTTGTGCGTTATGCGTTATGCGTTATGAGTTATGCGTTATGCGTTATGCGTTATCTTTTACGCGATATGCGTTATGCGTTATGCGTTATGCGTTATACGTTATACGTTATACGTTATGCGTTAAGCGTTATGCGTTATGCGTTATGCGTTATGCGTTGTGCATTATGCGTTATGCGTTATGCGTTATGCGTTATGCGTTATGCGTTATGCGTTATGCGTTTTGCGTTATGCGTTATGCGTTATGCGTTATGGGTTATGTATTATGCGTTATGCGTTATGCGTTATGCGTTGTGCGTTATGCGTTGTTCGTTATGCGTTATGCGTTGGGCGTTATACGTTTGCGTTATGCGTTATGCGTTATGCGTTATGCGTTATGCTTTATGCGTTATGCGTTATGCGTTATGCGTTATGCATTTTGCGTTATGCGCCATGCGTTATGCGTTATGCGTTATGCGTTATGCGTTATGCTTTAACGTTATGCGTTATGCCTTTTGCGTTATGCGTTATGCGTTATGCGTTATGCGTTTTGCGTTATGCGTTATGCGTTATGCGATATGCGTTATGCGTTACGTGTTATGCGTTATGCGTTATGCGTTATGCGTTCTGTGTTGTGCGTTGTGCGTTGTGCGTTATGCTTTATGCGTTATGCGTTATGCGTTATACGGTATGAGTTATGTGTTATGCTTTATGCGTTATGCGTTATGCTTTATGCGTTATGCGTTATGCGTTATGCGTTATCCGTTATGCGTTATGCTTTATGCGTTATACGTTATGCGTTATGCGTTATGCATTATGCCTTATGCGTTATGCGTTATGCGTTATACGTTATGCGTTATGCGTTATGCGTTATGCGTTATGCGTTATGCGTTATGCGTTATGCGTTATGCCTTATGCGTTGTTCGTTATGCGTTGTGCCATGGGCGTTATACGTTTGCGTTATGCGTTATGCGTTCTGTGTTGTGCGTTGTGCGTTGTGCGTTATGCTTTATGCGTTATGCGTTATGCGTTATACGGTATGAGTTATGCGTTATGCGTTATGCGTTATGCGTTATGCGTTGTGCGTTATGCGTTCTGTGTTGTGCGTTGTGCGTTGTGCGTTATGCGTTATGCGTTATGCGTTATGCGTTGTTCGTTATGCGTTATGCGTTGAGCGTTATACGTTTACGTTATGCGTTATGCGTTATGCGTTATGCATTTTGCGTTATGCGTTATGCGTTATGAGTTATAAGTTATGCGTTATGCGTTAAGCGTTATGCGTTATGCGTTATGCGTTATGCGTTATGCGTTATGCGTTATGCGTTATGCGTTATGCGTTTTGCGTTATGCGTTATGCGTTATGTGTTATGTGTTATACGTTTGCGTTATGCGTTAGGCGTTATGCGTTATGCTTTATGCGTTATGCGTTATGCGTTATGCGTTATGCGTTATGCCTTTTGCGTTATCCGTTATGCGTTATACGGTATGAGTTATGCGTTATGCGTTATGCGTTATGCGTTATGCGTTATGCGTTATGCGTTATGCGTTATGCGTTATGCGTTATGCGTTATGCGTTCTGTGTTGTGCGTTGTGCGTTGTGCGTTATGCGTTATGCGTTATGCGTTATGCGTTATGCGTTATGCGTTATGCGTTATGCGTTATGCGTTATGCGTTATGCGTTATGCGTTCTGTGTTGTGCGTTGTGCGTTGTGCGTTATGCCTTATGCGTTATGCGTTATGCGTTATGCGTTTTGCGTTATACGTTATGCGATATGCGTTAGGCGTTATGCGATATGCGTTATGCTTTATGCGCTATGCATTTTGCGTTATGCGTTATGCGTTATGAGTTATGCTTTATGCGTTATGTGTTATGTGTTATGCCGTATGCGTTATGCGTTATGCGTTATGCGGTATGCGTTATGCGTTATGCGTTATGCGTTATGCGTTATGCTTTATGCGCTATGCATTTTGCGTTATGCGTTATGCGTTATGTTTTATGCGTTATGCGTTATGCTTTAACGTTATGCGTTATGCCTTTTGCGTTATGCGTTATGCGTTATGCGTTATGCGTTTTGCGTTATGCGTTATGCGTTATGCGATATGCGTTATGCGTTATGCGTTATGCGTTATGCGTTATACGTTATGCGTTATGCGTTATGCGTTATGCGTTGTGCGTTATACGTTATACGTTATGCGTTATGCGTTATGTTTTATGCGTTATGCGTTATGCTTTAACGTTATGCGTTATGCCTTTTGCGTTATGCGTTATGCGTTATGCGTTATGCGTTTTGCGTTATGCGTTATGCGTTATGCGATATGCGTTATGCGTTATGTGTTATGCGTTATGCGTTATGCGTTATGCGTTCTGTGTTGTGCGTTGTGCGTTATGCTTTATGCGTTATGCGTTATGCGTTATACGGTATGAGTTATGCGTTATGCGTTATGCGTTATGCGTTATGCGTTATGCGTTATGCGTTATGCGTTATGCGTTATGCGTTATGCGTTATGCGTTATGCGTTCTGTGTTGTGCGTTTTGCATTGTGCGTTATGCGTTATGCGTTATGCGTTATGCGTTATGCGTTATGCGTTATGCGTTATGCGTTATGCGTTATGCGTTATGCGTTCTGTGTTGTGCGTTGTGCGTTGTGCGTTATGCCTTATGCGTTATGCGTTATGCGTTATGCGTTATGCGTTTTGCGTTATACGTTATGCGATATGCGTTATGCGTTATGCGTTATGCGTTGTGGGTTATACGTTTGTGTTATGCGTTAGGCGTTATGCTTTATGGGTTATGCATTATGCGTTATGCGTTATGCCGTATGCGTTATGCGTTATGCGTTATGCGTTATGCGTTATGCGTTATGCGTTATGCGTTATGCGTTATGCGTTATGCGTTATGCTTTATGCGCTATGCATTTTGCGTTATGCGTTATGCGTTATGAGTTATGCTTTATGCGTTATGTGTTATGTGTTATACGTTTGCGTTTTGCGTTAGGCGTTATGCGTTATGCGTTATGCGTTATGCGTTTTGCGTTATACGTTATGCGGTATTCGTTATG
This sequence comes from Lasioglossum morio, assembly GCA_916610235.2. NCBI lineage: Eukaryota > Metazoa > Arthropoda > Insecta > Hymenoptera > Halictidae > Lasioglossum > Lasioglossum morio. The sequence goes on along the minus strand of CAKAJA020000513.1, from coordinate 1,392,024 downwards.
CGTTGTGCATTATGCGTTATGCGTTATGCGTTATGGATTATGGTTTATGCGTTATGCGCTATGCGCTATGCGTTATGCGTTATGCGTTATGCGTTATGAGTTATGAGTTATAAGTTATGCGTAATGCGTTATGCGTTATGCGTTATGCGTTATCCGTTATGCGTTATGCTTTATGCGTTATGCGATATGCGTTATGCGTTATGCGTTATGCGTTATGCGTTATGCGTTATGCGTTATGCGTTATGCTTTATGCGTTATGCGTGATTCGTTATGCGTTAGGCGTTATGTGTTATGTGTTATACGTTTGCGTTATGCGTTAGGCGTTATGCGTTATGCTTTATGCGTTATGCGTTATGCGTTATGCGTTATGCGTTATGCCTTTTGCGTTATCCGTTATGCGTTATACGGTATGAGTTATGCGTTATGCGTTATGCGTTATGCGTTATGCGTTGTTCGTTATGCGTTATGCGTTGGGCGTAATACGTTTGCGTTATGCGTTATGCATTATGCGTTATGCGTTATGCGTTATGCTTTAACGTTATGCGTTATGCCTTTTGCGTTATGCGTTATGCGTTATGCGTTATGCGTTATGCGTTATGCGTTATGCGTTATGCGATATGCGTTATGCGTTACGTGTTATGCGTTATGCGTTATGCGTTATGCGTTCTGTGTTGTGCGTTGTGCGTTGTGCGTTATGCTTTATGCGTTATGCGTTATGCGTTATACGGTATGAGTTATGTGTTATGCTTTATGCGTTATGCGTTATGCTTTATGCGTTATGCGTTATGCGTTATGCGTTATGCGTTATGAGTTATAAGTTATGCGTTATGCGTGTCCGTTATGCGTTAGGCGTTATGCGTTATGCGTTATGAGTTATGAGTTATAAGTTATGCGTAATGCGTTATGCGTTATGCGTTATGCGTTATCCGTTATGCGTTATGCTTTATGCGTTATACGTTATGCGTTATGCGTTATGCATTATTCCTTATGCGTTATGCGTTATGCGTTATACGTTATGCGTTATGCGTTATGCGTTATGCGTTATGCGTTATGCGTTATGCGTTATGCGTTATGCGTTATGCGTTATGCGTTATGCGTTATGCGATATGCGTTATACGTTATACGTAATGCGTTAAGCGTTATGCGTTATGCGTTATGCGTTATGCGTTATGCGTTATGCGTTATGCGATATGCGTTATGCGTTATGCGTTATGCGTTGTGCATTATGCGTTATTAGTTGTGCGTTATGCGTTATGGGTTATCCGTTATGAGTTATGAGTTATAAGTTATGCGTAATGCGTTATGCCTTATGCGTTATGCGTTATGCGTTATGCGCTGTGCAATATGCGTTATGCGTTGTGCGTTATGCGTTATGCGTTATGAGTTATGCGTTATGCGTTATGCGTTATGTTTTACGCGATATGCGTTATGCGTTATGCGTTATGCGATATACGTTATACGTTATGCGTTAAGCGTTATGCGTTATGCGTTATGCGTTGTGCATTATGCGTTATGCGTTGTGCGTTATGCGTTATGCGTTTTGCGTTATACGTTATGCGATATGCGTTATGCGTTATGCGTTATGCGTTATGCGTTATGCGTTATGCGTTATGCGATATGCGTTATGCGTTATGCGTTATGCGTTATGCGTTATGCGTTATGCGTTATGCGTTATGCGCTGTGCAATATGCGTTATGCGTTGTGCGTTATGCGTTATGCGTTATGAGTTATGCGTTATGCGTTATGCGTTATCTTTTACGCGATATGCGTTATGCGTTATGCGTTATGCGTTATACGTTATACGTTATACGTTATGCGTTAAGCGTTATGCGTTATGCGTTATGCGTTGTGCGTTGTGCATTATGCGTTATGCATTTTGCGTTATGCGTTATGCGTTATGCGTTATGCGTTATGCGTTTTGCGTTATGCGTTATGCGTTATGCGTTATGGGTTATGTATTATGCGTTATGCGTTATGCGTTATGCGTTGTGCGTTATGCGTTGTTCGTTATGCGTTATGCGTTGGGCGTTATACGTTTGCGTTATGCGTTATGCGTTATGCGTTATGCGTTATGCTTTATGCGTTATGCGTTATGCGTTATGCGTTATGCATTTTGCGTTATGCGCCATGCGTTATGCGTTATGCGTTATGCGTTATGCGTTATGCGTTATGCGTTATGCGTTATGCGTTATGCGTTATGCGTTATGCGTTATGCGTTATGCGTTATGCGTTATGCGTTATGCGTTCGGCGTAATACGTTTGCGTTATGCGTTATGCGGTATTCGTTATGCGTTGTGCATTATGCGTTATGCGTTATGCGTTATGGATTATGGTTTATGCGTTATGCGCTATGCGCTATGCGTTATGGGTTATGGTTTATGCGTTATGCGTTATGCGTTATGCGTTATGCGTTATGCGTTTTGCGTTATGCGTTATGCGTTATGTGTTATGTGTTATACGTTTGCGTTATGCGTTAGGCGTTATGCGTTATGCTTTATGCGTTATGCGTTATGCGTTATGCGTTATGCGTTATGCCTTTTGCGTTATCCGTTATGCGTTATACGGTATGAGTTATGCGTTATGCGTTATGCGTTATGCGTTATGCGTTATGCGTTATGCGTTATGCGTTATGCGTTATGCGTTATGCGTTATGCGTTATGCGTTATGCGTTATGCGTTATGCGTTCTGTGTTGTGCGTTGTGCGTTGTGCGTTATGCGTTATGCGTTATGCGTTATGCGTTATGCGTTATGCGTTATGCGTTATGCGTTATGCGTTATGCGTTATGCGTTATGCGTTCTGTGTTGTGCGTTGTGCGTTGTGCGTTATGCCTTATGCGTTATGCGTTATGCGTTATGCGTTTTGCGTTATACGTTATGCGATATGCGTTAGGCGTTATGCGATATGCGTTATGCTTTATGCGCTATGCATTTTGCGTTATGCGATATGCGTTATGAGTTATGCTTTATGCGTTATGTGTTATGTGTTATGCCGTATGCGTTATGCGTTATGCGTTATGCGGTATGCGTTATGCGTTATGCGTTATGCGTTATGCGTTATGCTTTATGCGCTATGCATTTTGCGTTATGCGTTATGCGTTATGTTTTATGCGTTATGCGTTATGCTTTAACGTTATGCGTTATGCCTTTTGCGTTATGCGTTATACGTTATGCGTTATGCGTTTTGCGTTATGCGTTATGCGTTATGCGATATGCGTTATGCGTTATGCGTTATGCGTTATGCGTTATACGTTATGCGTTATGCGTTATGCGTTATGCGTTGTGCGTTATACGTTATACGTTATGCGTTATGCGTTATGTTTTATGCGTTATGCGTTATGCTTTAACGTTATGCGTTATGCCTTTTGCGTTATGCGTTATGCGTTATGCGTTATGCGTTTTGCGTTATGCGTTATGCGTTATGCGATATGCGTTATGCGTTATGTGTTATGCGTTATGCGTTATGCGTTATGCGTTCTGTGTTGTGCGTTGTGCGTTATGCTTTATGCGTTATGCGTTATGCGTTATACGGTATGAGTTATGCGTTATGCGTTATGCGTTATGCGTTATGCGTTATGCGTTATGCGTTATGCGTTATGCGTTATGCGTTATGCGTTATGCGTTCTGTGTTGTGCGTTGTGCATTGTGCGTTATGCGTTATGCGTTATGCGTTATGCGTTATGCGTTATGCGTTATGCGTTATGCGTTATGCGTTATGCGTTCTGTGTTGTGCGTTGTGCGTTGTGCGTTATGCCTTATGCGTTATGCGTTATGCGTTATGCGTTTTGCGTTATACGTTATGCGATATGCGTTATGCGTTATGCGTTATGCGTTGTGGGTTATACGTTTGTGTTATGCGTTAGGCGTTATGCTTTATGGGTTATGCATTATGCGTTATGCGTTATGCCGTATGCGTTATGCGTTATGCGTTATGCGTTATGCGTTATGCGTTATGCGTTATGCGTTATGCGTTATGCGTTATGCGTTATGCGTTATGCGTTATGCTTTATGCGCTATGCATTTTGCGTTATGCGTTATGCGTTATGAGTTATGCTTTATGCGTTATGTGTTATGTGTTATACGTTTGCGTTTTGCGTTAGGCGTTATGCGTTATGCGTTATGCGTTATGCGTTTTGCGTTATACGTTATGCGGTATTCGTTATGCGTTGTGCATTATGCGTTATGCGTTATGCGTTATGGATTATGGTTTATGCGTTATGCGCTATGCGCTATGCGTTATGGGTTATGGTTTATGCGTTATGCGGTATGCGTTATGCGGTATTCGTTATGCGTTGTGCATTATGCGTTATGCGTTATGCGTTATGCTTTAACGTTATGCGTTATGCCTTTTGCGTTATGCGTTATGCGTTATGCGTTATGCGTTTTGCGTTATGCGTTATGCGTTATGCGATATGCGTTATGCGTTACGTGTTATGCGTTATGCGTTATGCGTTATGCGTTCTGTGTTGTGCGTTGTGCGTTGTGCGTTATGCTTTATGCGTTATGCGTTATGCGTTATACGGTATGAGTTATGTGTTATGCTTTATGCGTTATGCGTTATGCTTTATGCGTTATGCGTTATGCGTTATGCGTTATGCGTTATGAGTTATAAGTTATGCGTTATGCGTGTCCGTTATGCGTTAGGCGTTATGCGTTATGCGTTATGAGTTATGAGTTATAAGTTATGCGTAATGCGTTATGCGTTATGCGTTATGCGTTATCCGTTATGCGTTATGCTTTATGCGTTATACGTTATGCGTTATGCGTTATGCATTATTCCTTATGCGTTATGCGTTATGCGTTATACGTTATGCGTTATGCGTTATGCGTTATGCGTTATGCGTTATGCGTTATGCGTTATGCGTTATGCGTTATGCGTTATGCGATATGCGTTATACGTTATACGTAATGCGTTAAGCGTTATGCGTTATGCGTTATGCGCTATGCGTTATGCGTTATGCGTTATGCGATATGCGTTATGCGTTATGCGTTATGCGTTGTGCATTATGCGTTATTAGTTGTGCGTTATGCGTTATGGGTTATCCGTTATGAGTTATGAGTTATAAGTTATGCGTAATGCGTTATGCCTTATGCGTTATGCGTTATGCGTTATGCGCTGTGCAATATGCGTTATGCGTTGTGCGTTATGCGTTATGCGTTATGAGTTATGCGTTATGCGTTATGCGTTATGTTTTACGCGATATGCGTTATGCGTTATGCGTTATGCGTTATGCGATATACGTTATACGTTATGCGTTAAGCGTTATGCGTTATGCGTTATGCGTTGTGCATTATGCGTTATGCGTTGTGCGTTATGCGTTATGCGTTTTGCGTTATACGTTATGCGATATGCGTTATGCGTTATGCGTTATGCGTTATGCGTTATGCGTTATGCGTTATGCGATATGCGTTATGCGTAATGCGTTATGCCTTATGCGTTATGCGTTATGCGTTATGCGTTATGCGCTGTGCAATATGCGTTATGCGTTGTGCGTTATGCGTTATGCGTTATGAGTTATGCGTTATGCGTTATGCGTTATCTTTTACGCGATATGCGTTATGCGTTATGCGTTATGCGTTATACGTTATACGTTATACGTTATGCGTTAAGCGTTATGCGTTATGCGTTATGCGTTATGCGTTGTGCATTATGCGTTATGCGTTATGCGTTATGCGTTATGCGTTATGCGTTATGCGTTATGCGTTTTGCGTTATGCGTTATGCGTTATGCGTTATGGGTTATGTATTATGCGTTATGCGTTATGCGTTATGCGTTGTGCGTTATGCGTTGTTCGTTATGCGTTATGCGTTGGGCGTTATACGTTTGCGTTATGCGTTATGCGTTATGCGTTATGCGTTATGCTTTATGCGTTATGCGTTATGCGTTATGCGTTATGCATTTTGCGTTATGCGCCATGCGTTATGCGTTATGCGTTATGCGTTATGCGTTATGCTTTAACGTTATGCGTTATGCCTTTTGCGTTATGCGTTATGCGTTATGCGTTATGCGTTTTGCGTTATGCGTTAAGCGTTATGCGTTATGCGTTATGCGTTGTGCATTATGCGTTATGCGTTGTGCGTTATGCGTTATGCGTTTTGCGTTATACGTTATGCGATATGCGTTATGCGTTATGCGTTATGCGTTATGCGTTATGCGTTATGCGTTATGCGATATGCGTTATGCGTAATGCGTTATGCCTTATGCGTTATGCGTTATGCGTTATGCGTTATGCGCTGTGCAATATGCGTTATGCGTTGTGCGTTATGCGTTATGCGTTATGAGTTATGCGTTATGCGTTATGCGTTATCTTTTACGCGATATGCGTTATGCGTTATGCGTTATGCGTTATACGTTATACGTTATACGTTATGCGTTAAGCGTTATGCGTTATGCGTTATGCGTTATGCGTTGTGCATTATGCGTTATGCGTTATGCGTTATGCGTTATGCGTTATGCGTTATGCGTTTTGCGTTATGCGTTATGCGTTATGCGTTATGGGTTATGTATTATGCGTTATGCGTTATGCGTTATGCGTTGTGCGTTATGCGTTGTTCGTTATGCGTTATGCGTTGGGCGTTATACGTTTGCGTTATGCGTTATGCGTTATGCGTTATGCGTTATGCTTTATGCGTTATGCGTTATGCGTTCTGTGTTGTGCGTTGTGCGTTGTGCGTTATGCTTTATGCGTTATGCGTTATGCGTTATACGGTATGAGTTATGTGTTATGCTTTATGCGTTATGCGTTATGCTTTATGCGTTATGCGTTATGCGTTATGCGTTATGCGTTATGAGTTATAAGTTATGCGTTATGCGTGTCCGTTATGCGTTAGGCGTTATGCGTTATGCGTTATGAGTTATGAGTTATAAGTTATGCGTAATGCGTTATGCGTTATGCGTTATGCGTTATCCGTTATGCGTTATGCTTTATGCGTTATACGTTATGCGTTATGCGTTATGCATTATTCCTTATGCGTTATGCGTTATGCGTTATACGTTATGCGTTATGCGTTATGCGTTATGCGTTATGCGTTATGCGTTATGCGTTATGCGTTATGCGTTATGCGTTATGCGATATGCGTTATACGTTATACGTAATGCGTTAAGCGTTATGCGTTATGCGTTATGCGTTATGCGTTATGCGTTATGCGTTATGCGATATGCGTTATGCGTTATGCGTTATGCGTTGTGCATTATGCGTTATTAGTTGTGCGTTATGCGTTATGGGTTATCCGTTATGAGTTATGAGTTATAAGTTATGCGTAATGCGTTATGCCTTATGCGTTATGCGTTATGCGTTATGCGCTGTGCAATATGCGTTATGCGTTTTGCGTTATGCGTTATGCGTTATGAGTTATGCGTTATGCGTTATGCGTTATGTTTTACGCGATATGCGTTATGCGTTATGCGTTATGCGATATACGTTATACGTTATGCGTTAAGCGTTATGCGTTATGCGTTATGCGTTGTGCATTATGCGTTATGCGTTGTGCGTTATGCGTTATGCGTTTTGCGTTATACGTTATGCGATATGCGTTATGCGTTATGCGTTATGCGTTATGCGTTATGCGTTATGCGTTATGCGTTATGCGTTATGCGTAATGCGTTATGCCTTATGCGTTATGCGTTATGCGTTATGCGTTATGCGCTGTGCAATATGCGTTATGCGTTGTGCGTTATGCGTTATGCGTTATGAGTTATGCGTTATGCGTTATGCGTTATCTTTTACGCGATATGCGTTATGCGTTATGCGTTATGCGTTATACGTTATACGTTATACGTTATGCGTTAAGCGTTATGCGTTATGCGTTATGCGTTGTGCGTTGTGCATTATGCGTTATGCATTTTGCGTTATGCGTTATGCGTTATGCGTTATGCGTTATGCGTTTTGCGTTATGCGTTATGCGTTATGCGTTATGGGTTATGTATTATGCGTTATGCGTTATGCGTTATGCGTTGTGCGTTATGCGTTGTTCGTTATGCGTTATGCGTTGGGCGTTATACGTTTGCGTTATGCGTTATGCGTTATGCGTTATGCGTTATGCTTTATGCGTTATGCGTTATGCGTTATGCGTTATGCATTTTGCGTTATGCGCCATGCGTTATGCGTTATGCGTTATGCGTTATGCGTTATGCGTTATGCGTTATGCGTTATGCGTTATGCGTTATGCGTTATGCGTTATGCGTTATGCGTTATGCGTTATGCGTTATGCGTTATGCGTTATGCGTTATGCGTTCGGCGTAATACGTTTGCGTTATGCGTTATGCGGTATTCGTTATGCGTTGTGCATAATGCGTTATGCGTTATGCGTTATGGATTATGGTTTATGCGTTATGCGCTATGCGCTATGCGTTATGGGTTATGGTTTATGCGTTATGCGTTATGCGTTATGCGTTATGCGTTATGCGTTATGCGTTATGCGTTATGCGTTATGTGTTATGTGTTATACGTTTGCGTTATGCGTTAGGCGTTATGCGTTATGCTTTATGCGTTATGCGTTATGCGTTATGCGTTATGCGTTATGCCTTTTGCGTTATCCGTTATGCGTTATACGGTATGAGTTATGCGTTATGCGTTATGCGTTATGCGTTATGCGTTATGCGTTATGCGTTATGCGTTATGCGTTATGCGTTATGCGTTATGCGTTATGCGTTATGCGTTCTGTGTTGTGCGTTGTGCGTTGTGCGTTATGCGTTATGCGTTATGCGTTATGCGTTATGCGTTATGCGTTATGCGTTATGCGTTATGCGTTATGCGTTATGCGTTATGCGTTCTGTGTTGTGCGTTATGCGTTGTGCGTTATGCCTTATGCGTTATGCGTTATGCGTTATGCGTTTTGCGTTATACGTTATGCGATATGCGTTAGGCGTTATGCGATATGCGTTATGCTTTATGCGCTATGCATTTTGCGTTATGCGTTATGCGTTATGAGTTATGCTTTATGCGTTATGTGTTATGTGTTATGCCGTATGCGTTATGCGTTATGCGTTATGCGTTATGCGTTATGCGTTATGCGTTATGCGTTATGCGTTATGCTTTATGCGCTATGCATTTTGCGTTATGCGTTATGCGTTATGTTTTATGCGTTATGCGTTATGCTTTAACGTTATGCGTTATGCCTTTTGCGTTATGCGTTATGCGTTATGCGTTATGCGTTTTGCGTTATGCGTTATGCGTTATGCGATATGCGTTATGCGTTATGCGTTATGCGTTATGCGTTATGCGTTATACGTTATGCGATATGCGTTAGGCGTTATGCGATATGCGTTATGCTTTATGCGCTATGCATTTTGCGTTATGCGTTATGCGTTATGAGTTATGCTTTATGCGTTATGTGTTATGTGTTATGCCGTATGCGTTATGCGTTATGCGTTATGCGGTATGCGTTATGCGTTATGCGTTATGCGTTATGCGTTATGCTTTATGCGCTATGCATTTTGCGTTATGCGTTATGCGATATGCGTTATGCGTTATGTGTTATGCGTTATGCGTTATGCGTTATGCGTTCTGTGTTGTGCGTTGTGCGTTATGCTTTATGCGTTATGCGTTATGCGTTATACGGTATGAGTTATGCGTTATGCGTTATGCGTTATGCGTTATGCGTTATGCGTTATGCGTTATGCGTTATGCGTTATGCGTTATGCGTTATGCGTTCTGTGTTGTGCGTTGTGCATTGTGCGTTATGCGTTATGCGTTATGCGTTATGCGTTATGCGTTATGCGTTATGCGTTATGCGTTATGCGTTCTGTGTTGTGCGTTGTGCGTTGTGCGTTATGCCTTATGCGTTATGCGTTATGCGTTATGCGTTTTGCGTTATACGTTATGCGATATGCGTTATGCGTTATGCGTTATGCGTTGTGGGTTATACGTTTGTGTTATGCGTTAGGCGTTATGCTTTATGGGTTATGCATTATGCGTTATGCGTTATGCCGTATGCGTTATGCGTTATGCGTTATGCGTTATGCGTTATGCGTTATGCGTTATGCGTTATGCGTTATGCGTTATGCGTTATGCGTTATGCTTTATGCGCTATGCATTTTGCGTTATGCGTTATGCGTTATGAGTTATGCTTTATGCGTTATGTGTTATGTGTTATACGTTTGCGTTTTGCGTTAGGCGTTATGCGTTATGCGTTATGCGTTATGCGTTTTGCGTTATACGTTATGCGGTATTCGTTATGCGTTGTGCATTATGCGTTATGCGTTATGCGTTATGGATTATGGTTTATGCGTTATGCGCTATGCGCTATGCGTTATGGGTTATGGTTTATGCGTTATGCGGTATGCGTTATGCGGTATTCGTTATGCGTTGTGCATTATGCGTTATGCGTTATGCGTTATGTGTTATGGTTTATGCGTTATGCGATATGCGTTATGCGTTATGCGTTATGCGTTATGCGTTATGCGTTATGCGTTATGCGTTCGGCGTAATACGTTTGCGTTATGCGTTATGCGGTATTCGTTATGCGTTGTGCATAATGCGTTATGCGTTATGCGTTATGGATTATGGTTTATGCGTTATGCGCTATGCGCTATGCGTTATGGGTTATGGTTTATGCGTTATGCGTTATGCGTTATGCGTTATGCGTTATGCGTTTTGCGTTATGCGTTATGCGTTATGTGTTATGTGTTATACGTTTGCGTTATGCGTTAGGCGTTATGCGTTATGCTTTATGCGTTATGCGTTATGCGTTATGCGTTATGCGTTATGCCTTTTGCGTTATCCGTTATGCGTTATACGGTATGAGTTATGCGTTATGCGTTATGCGTTATGCGTTATGCGTTATGCGTTATGCGTTATGCGTTATGCGTTATGCGTTATGCGTTATGCGTTATGCGTTATGCGTTCTGTGTTGTGCGTTGTGCGTTGTGCGTTATGCGTTATGCGTTATGCGTTATGCGTTATGCGTTATGCGTTATGCGTTATGCGTTATGCGTTATGCGTTATGCGTTATGCGTTCTGTGTTGTGCGTTGTGCGTTGTGCGTTATGCCTTATGCGTTATGCGTTATGCGTTATGCGTTATGCGTTATACGTTATGCGATATGCGTTATGCGTTATGCGATATGCGTTATGCTTTATGCGCTATGCATTTTGCGTTATGCGTTATGCGTTATGAGTTATGCTTTATGCGTTATGTGTTATGTGTTATGCCGTATGCGTTATGCGTTATGCGTTATGCGGTATGCGTTATGCGTTATGCGTTATGCGTTATGCGTTATGCTTTATGCGCTATGCATTTTGCGTTATGCGTTATGCGTTATGTGTTATGCGTTATGCGTTATGCTTTAACGTTATGCGTTATGCCTTTTGCGTTATGCGTTATGCGTTATGCGTTATGCGTTTTGCGTTATGCGTTATGCGTTATGCGATATGCGTTATGCGTTATGCGTTATGCGTTATGCGTTATGCGTTATACGTTATGCGATATGCGTTAGGCGTTATGCGATATGCGTTATGCTTTATGCGCTATGCATTTTGCGTTATGCGTTATGCGTTATGAGTTATGCTTTATGCGTTATGTGTTATGTGTTATGCCGTATGCGTTATGCGTTATGCGTTATGCGGTATGCGTTATGCGTTATGCGTTATGCGTTATGCGTTATGCTTTATGCGCTATGCATTTTGCGTTATGCGTTATGCGATATGCGTTATGCGTTATGTGTTATGCGTTATGCGTTATGCGTTATGCGTTCTGTGTTGTGCGTTGTGCGTTATGCTTTATGCGTTATGCGTTATGCGTTATACGGTATGAGTTATGCGTTATGCGTTATGCGTTATGCGTTATGCGTTATGCGTTATGCGTTATGCGTTATGCGTTATGCGTTATGCGTTATGCGTTCTGTGTTGTGCGTTGTGCATTGTGCGTTATGCGTTATGCGTTATGCGTTATGCGTTATGCGTTATGCGTTATGCGTTATGCGTTATGCGTTCTGTGTTGTGCGTTGTGCGTTGTGCGTTATGCCTTATGCGTTATGCGTTATGCGTTATGCGTTTTGCGTTATACGTTATGCGATATGCGTTATGCGTTATGCGTTATGCGTTGTGGGTTATACGTTTGTGTTATGCGTTAGGCGTTATGCTTTATGGGTTATGCATTATGCGTTATGCGTTATGCCGTATGCGTTATGCGTTATGCGTTATGCGTTATGCGTTATGCGTTATGCGTTATGCGTTATGCGTTATGCGTTATGCGTTATGCTTTATGCGCTATGCATTTTGCGTTATGCGTTATGCGTTATGAGTTATGCTTTATGCGTTATGTGTTATGTGTTATACGTTTGCGTTTTGCGTTAGGCGTTATGCGTTATGCGTTATGCGTTATGCGTTTTGCGTTATACGTTATGCGGTATTCGTTATGCGTTGTGCATTATGCGTTATGCGTTATGCGTTATGGATTATGGTTTATGCGTTATGCGCTATGCGCTATGCGTTATGGGTTATGGTTTATGCGTTATGCGGTATGCGTTATGCGGTATTCGTTATGCGTTGTGCATTATGCGTTATGCGTTATGCGTTATGTGTTATGGTTTATGCGTTATGCGATATGCGTTATGCGTTATGCGTTATGCGTTATGCGTTATGCGTTATGCGTTATGCGTTATGCTTTATGCGTTATGCGTGATTCGTTATGCGTTAGGCGTTATGTGTTATGTGTTATACGTTTGCGTTATGCGTTAGGCGTTATGCGTTATGCTTTATGCGTTATGCGTTATGCGTTATGCGTTATGCCTTTTGCGTTATCCGTTATGCGTTATACGGTATGAGTTATGCGTTATGCGTTATGCGTTATGCGTTATGCGTTGTTCGTTATGCGTTATGCGTTGGGCGTAATACGTTTGCGTTATGCGTTATGCATTATGCGTTATGCGTTATGCGTTATGCTTTAACGTTATGCGTTATGCCTTTTGCGTTATGCGTTATGCGTTATGCGTTATGCGTTATGCGTTATGCGTTATGCGTTATGCGATATGCGTTATGCGTTACGTGTTATGCGTTATGCGTTATGCGTTATGCGTTCTGTGTTGTGCGTTGTGCGTTGTGCGTTATGCTTTATGCGTTATGCGTTATGCGTTATACGGTATGAGTTATGTGTTATGCTTTATGCGTTATGCGTTATGCTTTATGCGTTATGCGTTATGCGTTATACGTTATGCGTTATGAGTTATAAGTTATGCGTTATGCGTGTCCGTTATGCGTTAGGCGTTATGCGTTATGCGTTATGAGTTATGAGTTATAAGTTATGCGTAATGCGTTATGCGTTATGCGTTATGCGTTATCCGTTATGCGTTATGCTTTATGCGTTATACGTTATGCGTTATGCGTTATGCATTATTCCTTATGCGTTATGCGTTATGCGTTATACGTTATGCGTTATGCGTTATGCGTTATGCGTTATGCGTTATGCGTTATGCGTTATGCGTTATGCGTTATGCGTTATGCGATATGCGTTATACGTTATACGTAATGCGTTAAGCGTTATGCGTTATGCGTTATGCGTTATGCGTTATGCGTTATGCGTTATGCGTTATGCGATATGCGTTATGCGTTATGCGTTATGCGTTGTGCATTATGCGTTATTAGTTGTGCGTTATGCGTTATGGGTTATCCGTTATGAGTTATGAGTTATAAGTTATGCGTAATGCGTTATGCCTTATGCGTTATGCGTTATGCGTTATGCGCTGTGCAATATGCGTTATGCGTTGTGCGTTATGCGTTATGCGTTATGCGTTGTGCATTATGCGTTATTAGTTGTGCGTTATGCGTTATGGGTTATCCGTTATGAGTTATGAGTTATAAGTTATGCGTAATGCGTTATGCGTTATGCGTTATGCGGTATGCGTTATGCGTTATGCGTTATGCGTTATGCGTTATGCTTTATGCGCTATGCATTTTGCGTTATGCGTTATGCGTTATGTTTTATGCGTTATGCGTTATGCTTTAACGTTATGCGTTATGCCTTTTGCGTTATGCGTTATGCGTTATGCGTTATGCGTTATGCGTTATGCGTTATGCTTTATGCGCTATGCATTTTGCGTTATGCGTTATGCGTTATGTTTTATGCGTTATGCGTTATGCTTTAACGTTATGCGTTATGCCTTTTGCGTTATGCGTTATGCGTTATGCGTTATGCGTTTTGCGTTATGCGTTATGCGTTATGCGATATGCGTTATGCGTTATGCGTTATGCGTTATGCGTTATGCGTTCTGTGTTGTGCGTTGTGCGTTGTGCGTTATGCCTTATGCGTTATGCGTTATGCGTTATGCGTTTTGCGTTATACGTTATGCGATATGCGTTAGGCGTTATGCGATATGCGTTATGCTTTATGCGCTATGCATTTTGCGTTATGCGTTATGCGTTATGAGTTATGCTTTATGCGTTATGTGTTATGTGTTATGCCGTATGCGTTATGCGTTATGCGTTATGCGGTATGCGTTATGCGTTATGCGTTATGCGTTATGCGTTATGCTTTATGCGCTATGCATTTTGCGTTATGCGTTATGCGTTATGTTTTATGCGTTATGCGTTATGCTTTAACGTTATGCGTTATGCCTTTTGCGTTATGCGTTATGCGTTATGCGTTATGCGTTTTGCGTTATGCGTTATGCGTTATGCGTTATGCGTTATGCGTTATGCGTTATGCGTTATGCGTTATGCGTTATACGTTATGCGATATGCGTTAGGCGTTATGCGATATGCGTTATGCTTTATGCGCTATGCATTTTGCGTTATGCGTTATGCGTTATGAGTTATGCTTTATGCGTTATGTGTTATGTGTTATGCCGTATGCGTTATGCGTTATGCGTTATGCGGTATGCGTTATGCGTTATGCGTTATGCGTTATGCGTTATGCTTTATGCGCTATGCATTTTGCGTTATGCGTTATGCGATATGCGTTATGCGTTATGTGTTATGCGTTATGCGTTATGCGTTATGCGTTCTGTGTTGTGCGTTGTGCGTTATGCTTTATGCGTTATGCGTTATGCGTTATACGGTATGAGTTATGCGTTTTGCGTTAGGCGTTATGCGTTATGCGTTATGCGTTATGCGTTTTGCGTTATACGTTATGCGGTATTCGTTATGCGTTGTGCATTATGCGTTATGCGTTATGCGTTATGGATTATGGTTTATGCGTTATGCGCTATGCGCTATGCGTTATGGGTTATGGTTTATGCGTTATGCGGTATGCGTTATGCGGTATTCGTTATGCGTTGTGCATTATGCGTTATGCGTTATGCGTTATGTGTTATGGTTTATGCGTTATGCGATATGCGTTATGCGTTATGCGTTATGCGTTATGCGTTATGCGTTATGCGTTATGCGTTCGGCGTAATACGTTTGCGTTATGCGTTATGCGGTATTCGTTATGCGTTGTGCATAATGCGTTATGCGTTATGCGTTATGGATTATGGTTTATGCGTTATGCGCTATGCGCTATGCGTTATGGGTTATGGTTTATGCGTTATGCGTTATGCGTTATGCGTTATGCGTTATGCGTTTTGCGTTATGCGTTATGCGTTATGTGTTATGTGTTATACGTTTGCGTTATGCGTTAGGCGTTATGCGTTATGCTTTATGCGTTATGCGTTATGCGTTATGCGTTATGCGTTATGCCTTTTGCGTTATCCGTTATGCGTTATACGGTATGAGTTATGCGTTATGCGTTATGCGTTATGCGTTATGCGTTATGCGTTATGCGTTATGCGTTATGCGTTATGCGTTATGCGTTATGCGTTATGCGTTATGCGTTCTGTGTTGTGCGTTGTGCGTTGTGCGTTATGCGTTATGCGTTATGCGTTATGCGTTATGCGTTATGCGTTATGCGTTATGCGTTATGCGTTATGCGTTATGCGTTATGCGTTCTGTGTTGTGCGTTGTGCGTTGTGCGTTATGCCTTATGCGTTATGCGTTATGCGTTATGCGTTTTGCGTTATGCGTTATGCGTTATGCGTTAGGCGTTATGCGATATGCGTTATGCTTTATGCGCTATGCATTTTGCGTTATGCGTTATGCGTTATGAGTTATGCTTTATGCGTTATGTGTTATGTGTTATGCCGTATGCGTTATGCGTTATGCGTTATGCGGTATGCGTTATGCGTTATGCGTTATGCGTTATGCGTTATGCTTTATGCGTTATGCATTTTGCGTTATGCGTTATGCGTTATGTTTTATGCGTTATGCGTTATGCTTTAACGTTATGCGTTATGCCTTTTGCGTTATGCGTTATGCGTTATGCGTTATGCGTTTTGCGTTATGCGTTATGCGTTATGCGATATGCGTTATGCGTTATGCGTTATGCGTTATGCGTTATGCGTTATACGTTATGCGATATGCGTTAGGCGTTATGCGATATGCGTTATGCTTTATGCGCTATGCATTTTGCGTTATGCGTTATGCGTTATGAGTTATGCTTTATGCGTTATGTGTTATGTGTTATGCCGTATGCGTTATGCGTTATGCGTTATGCGGTATGCGTTATGCGTTATGCGTTATGCGTTATGCGTTATGCTTTATGCGCTATGCATTTTGCGTTATGCGTTATGCGTTATGCGTTATGCGTTATGCGTTATGCGTTATGCGTTATGCGTTATGCGTTCTGTGTTGTGCGTTGTGCGTTATGCTTTATGCGTTATGCGTTATGCGTTATACGGTATGAGTTATGCGTTATGCGTTATGCGTTATGCGTTATGCGTTATGCGTTATGCGTTATGCGTTATGCGTTATGCGTTATGCGTTATGCGTTCTGTGTTGTGCGTTGTGCATTGTGCGTTATGCGTTATGCGTTATGCGTTATGCGTTATGCGTTATGCGTTATGCGTTATGCGTTATGCGTTCTGTGTTGTGCGTTGTGCGTTGTGCGTTATGCCTTATGCGTTATGCGTTATGCGTTATGCGTTTTGCGTTATACGTTATGCGATATGCGTTATGCGTTATGCGTTATGCGTTGTGGGTTAT
Source organism: Lasioglossum morio (assembly GCA_916610235.2). Taxonomy (NCBI): domain Eukaryota; kingdom Metazoa; phylum Arthropoda; class Insecta; order Hymenoptera; family Halictidae; genus Lasioglossum; species Lasioglossum morio. The sequence goes on along the minus strand of CAKAJA020000513.1, from coordinate 1,375,074 downwards.
ACGTTTGTGTTATGCGTTAGGCGTTATGCTTTATGGGTTATGCATTATGCGTTATGCGTTATGCCGTATGCGTTATGCGTTATGCGTTATGCGTTATGCGTTATGCGTTATGCGTTATGCGTTATGCGTTATGCGTTATGCGTTATGCTTTATGCGCTATGCATTTTGCGTTATGCGTTATGCGTTATGAGTTATGCTTTATGCGTTATGTGTTATGTGTTATACGTTTGCGTTTTGCGTTAGGCGTTATGCGTTATGCGTTATGCGTTATGCGTTTTGCGTTATGCGTTATGCGGTATTCGTTATGCGTTGTGCATTATGCGTTATGCGTTATGCGTTATGGATTATGGTTTATGCGTTATGCGCTATGCGCTATGCGTTATGGGTTATGGTTTATGCGTTATGCGGTATGCGTTATGCGGTATTCGTTATGCGTTGTGCATTATGCGTTATGCGTTATGCGTTATGTGTTATGGTTTATGCGTTATGCGATATGCGTTATGCGTTATGCGTTATGCGTTATGCGTTATGCGTTATGCGTTATGCGTTATGCTTTATGCGTTATGCGTGATTCGTTATGCGTTAGGCGTTATGTGTTATGTGTTATACGTTTGCGTTATGCGTTAGGCGTTATGCGTTATGCTTTATGCGTTATGCGTTATGCGTTATGCGTTATGCCTTTTGCGTTATCCGTTATGCGTTATACGGTATGAGTTATGCGTTATGCGTTATGCGTTATGCGTTATGCGTTGTTCGTTATGCGTTATGCGTTGGGCGTAATACGTTTGCGTTATGCGTTATGCATTATGCGTTATGCGTTATGCGTTATGCTTTAACGTTATGCGTTATGCCTTTTGCGTTATGCGTTATGCGTTATGCGTTATGCGTTTTGCGTTATGCGTTATGCGTTATGCGATATGCGTTATGCGTTACGTGTTATGCGTTATGCGTTATGCGTTATGCGTTCTGTGTTGTGCGTTGTGCGTTGTGCGTTATGCTTTATGCGTTATGCGTTATGCGTTATACGGTATGAGTTATGTGTTATGCTTTATGCGTTATGCGTTATGCTTTATGCGTTATGCGTTATGCGTTATACGTTATGCGTTATGAGTTATAAGTTATGCGTTATGCGTGTCCGTTATGCGTTAGGCGTTATGCGTTATGCGTTATGAGTTATGAGTTATAAGTTATGCGTAATGCGTTATGCGTTATGCGTTATGCGTTATCCGTTATGCGTTATGCTTTATGCGTTATACGTTATGCGTTATGCGTTATGCATTATTCCTTATGCGTTATGCGTTATGCGTTATACGTTATGCGTTATGCGTTATGCGTTATGCGTTATGCGTTATGCGTTATGCGTTATGCGTTATGCGTTATGCGTTATGCGATATGCGTTATACGTTATACGTAATGCGTTAAGCGTTATGCGTTATGCGTTATGCGTTATGCGTTATGCGTTATGCGTTATGCGTTATGCGATATGCGTTATGCGTTATGCGTTATGCGTTGTGCATTATGCGTTATTAGTTGTGCGTTATGCGTTATGGGTTATCCGTTATGAGTTATGAGTTATAAGTTATGCGTAATGCGTTATGCCTTATGCGTTATGCGTTATGCGTTATGCGCTGTGCAATATGCGTTATGCGTTGTGCGTTATGCGTTATGCGTTATGAGTTATGCGTTATGCGTTATGCGTTATGTTTTACGCGATATGCGTTATGCGTTATGCGTTATGCGATATACGTTATACGTTATGCGTTAAGCGTTATGCGTTATGCGTTATGCGTTGTGCATTATGCGTTATGCGTTGTGCGTTATGCGTTATGCGTTTTGCGTTATACGTTATGCGATATGCGTTATGCGTTATGCGTTATGCGTTATGCGTTATGCGTTATGCGTTATGCGATATGCGTTATGCGTAATGCGTTATGCCTTATGCGTTATGCGTTATGCGTTATGCGTTATGCGCTGTGCAATATGCGTTATGCGTTGTGCGTTATGCGTTATGCGTTATGAGTTATGCGTTATGCGTTATGCGTTATCTTTTACGCGATATGCGTTATGCGTTATGCGTTATGCGTTATACGTTATACGTTATACGTTATGCGTTAAGCGTTATGCGTTATGCGTTATGCGTTATGCGTTGTGCATTATGCGTTATGCGTTATGCGTTATGCGTTATGCGTTATGCGTTATGCGTTATGCGTTTTGCGTTATGCGTTATGCGTTATGCGTTATGGGTTATGTATTATGCGTTATGCGTTATGCGTTATGCGTTGTGCGTTATGCGTTGTTCGTTATGCGTTATGCGTTGGGCGTTATACGTTTGCGTTATGCGTTATGCGTTATGCGTTATGCGTTATGCTTTATGCGTTATGCGTTATGCGTTATGCGTTATGCATTTTGCGTTATGCGCCATGCGTTATGCGTTATGCGTTATGCGTTATGCGTTATGCTTTAACGTTATGCGTTATGCCTTTTGCGTTATGCGTTATGCGTTATGCGTTATGCGTTTTGCGTTATGCGTTATGCGTTATGCGTTATGCGTTATGCGTTGTGCATTATGCGTTATGCGTTGTGCGTTATGCGTTATGCGTTTTGCGTTATACGTTATGCGATATGCGTTATGCGTTATGCGTTATGCGTTATGCGTTATGCGTTATGCGTTATGCGATATGCGTTATGCGTAATGCGTTATGCCTTATGCGTTATGCGTTATGCGTTATGCGTTATGCGCTGTGCAATATGCGTTATGCGTTGTGCGTTATGCGTTATGCGTTATGAGTTATGCGTTATGCGTTATGCGTTATCTTTTACGCGATATGCGTTATGCGTTATGCGTTATGCGTTATACGTTATACGTTATACGTTATGCGTTAAGCGTTATGCGTTATGCGTTATGCGTTATGCGTTGTGCATTATGCGTTATGCGTTATGCGTTATGCGTTATGCGTTATGCGTTATGCGTTTTGCGTTATGCGTTATGCGTTATGCGTTATGGGTTATGTATTATGCGTTATGCGTTATGCGTTATGCGTTGTGCGTTATGCGTTGTTCGTTATGCGTTATGCGTTGGGCGTTATACGTTTGCGTTATGCGTTATGCGTTATGTGTTATGCGTTATGCTTTATGCGTTATGCGTTATGCGTTATGCGTTATGCATTTTGCGTTATGCGCCATGCGTTATGCGTTATGCGTTATGCGTTATGCGTTATGCGTTATGCGTTATGCGTTATGCGTTATGCGTTATGCGTTATGCGTTATGCGTTATGCGTTATGCGTTATGCGTTATGCGTTATGCGTTATGCGTTATGCGTTATGCGTTATGCGTTCGGCGTAATACGTTTGCGTTATGCGTTATGCGGTATTCGTTATGCGTTGTGCATTATGCGTTATGCGTTATGCGTTATGGATTATGGTTTATGCGTTATGCGCTATGCGCTATGCGTTATGGGTTATGGTTTATGCGTTATGCGGTATGCGTTATGCGGTATTCGTTATGCGTTGTGCATTATGCGTTATGCGTTATGCGTTATGTGTTATGGTTTATGCGTTATGCGATATGCGTTATGCGTTATGCGTTATGCGTTATGCGTTATGCGTTATGCGTTATGCGTTATGCGTTATGCTTTATGCGTTATGCGTGATTCGTTATGCGTTAGGCGTTATGTGTTATGTGTTATACGTTTGCGTTATGCGTTAGGCGTTATGCGTTATGCTTTATGCGTTATGCGTTATGCGTTATGCGTTATGCGTTATGCCTTTTGCGTTATCCGTTATGCGTTATACGGTATGAGTTATGCGTTATGCGTTATGCGTTATGCGTTATGCGTTGTTCGTTATGCGTTATGCGTTGGGCGTAATACGTTTGCGTTATGCGTTATGCGTTATGCATTATGCGTTATGCGTTATGCGTTATGCTTTAACGTTATGCGTTATGCCTTTTGCGTTATGCGTTATGCGTTATGCGTTATGCGTTATGCGTTTTGCGTTATGCGTTATGCGTTATGCGATATGCGTTATGCGTTACGTGTTATGCGTTATGCGTTATGCGTTATGCGTTCTGTGTTGTGCGTTGTGCGTTATGCGTTATGCGTTATGCGTTTTGCGTTATGCGTTATGCGTTATGCGTTATGGGTTATGTATTATGCGTTATGCGTTATGCGTTATGCGTTGTGCGTTATGCGTTGTTCGTTATGCGTTATGCGTTGGGCGTTATACGTTTGCGTTATGCGTTATGCGTTATGCGTTATGCGTTATGCTTTATGCGTTATGCGTTATGCGTTATGCGTTGTGCATTATGCGTTATGCGTTATGCGTTATGTGTTATGGTTTATGCGTTATGCGATATGGGTTATGCGTTATGCGTTATGCGTTATGCGTTATGCGTTATGCGTTATGCGTTGTGCATTATGCGTTATGCGTTGTGGATTATGCGTTATGCGTTATGCGTTATGCGTTATGGCTTATGCTTTATGCGTTATGCGTGATTCGTTATGCGTTTGGCGTTATGCGTTATGCGTTAACGTTATGCGTTATGCCTTTTGCGTTATTGCTTATGCGATATGCATTTTGCGTTATGCGTTATGCGTTATGGCTTATGCTTTATGCGTTATGCGTGATTCGTTATGCGTTTGGCGTTATGCGTTATGCGTTAACGTTATACGTTATGCGTTATGCGTTATGCGTTATACGTTATGCGTTATGCGTTATGCGTTGTGCGTTATACGTTATACGTTATGCGTTATGCGTTATGTTTTATGCGATATACGTTATGCGTTATGCGTTATGCGTGATGTGTTATGCTTTATGCGTTATGCGTTATGCTTTATGCGTTATGCGTTATGCGTTATGCGTTATGCGTTATGAGTTATAAGTTATGCGTAATGCGTTATGCGTTATGCGTTATGCGTTATCCGTTATGCGTTATGCTTTATGCGTTATACGTTATGCGTTATGCGTTATGCGTTATGCGTTATGCGTTATGCGTTATGCGTTATGCGATATGCGTTATGCGTTATGCGTTATGCGTTATGCGTTATGCGTTATGCGTTATGCGTTATGCGTTATGCGATATGCGTTATACGTTATACGTAATGCGTTAAGCGTTATGCGTTATGCGTTATGCGTTATGCGTTATGCGTTATGCGTTATGCGATATGCGTTATGCGTTATGCGTTATGCGTTGTGCATTATGCGTTATTAGTTGTGCGTTATGCGTTATGGGTTATCCGTTATGAGTTATGAGTTATAAGTTATGCGTAATGCGTTATGCCTTATGCGTTATGCGTTATGCGTTATGCGCTGTGCAATATGCGTTATGCGTTGTGCGTTATGCGTTATGCGTTATGAGTTATGCGTTATGCGTTATGCGTTATGTTTTACGCGATATGCGTTATGCGTTATGCGTTATGCGATATACGTTATACGTTATGCGTTAAGCGTTATGCGTTATGCGTTATGCGTTGTGCATTATGCGTTATGCGTTGTGCGTTATGCGTTATGCGTTTTGCGTTATACGTTATGCGATATGCGTTATGCGTTATGCGTTATGCGTTATGCGTTATGCGTTATGCGTTATGCGATATGCGTTATGCGTAATGCGTTATGCCTTATGCGTTATGCGTTATGCGTTATGCGCTGTGCAATATGCGTTATGCGTTGTGCGTTATGCGTTATGCGTTATGAGTTATGCGTTATGCGTTATGCGTTATCTTTTACGCGATATGCGTTATGCGTTATGCGTTATGCGTTATACGTTATACGTTATACGTTATACGTTATGCGTTAAGCGTTATGCGTTATGCGTTATGCGTTATGCGTTGTGCATTATGCGTTATGCGTTATGCGTTATGCGTTATGCGTTATGCGTTATGCGTTATGCGTTTTGCGTTATGCGTTATGCGTTATGCGTTATGGGTTATGTATTATGCGTTATGCGTTATGCGTTATGCGTTGTGCGTTATGCGTTGTTCGTTATGCGTTATGCGTTGGGCGTTATACGTTTGCGTTATGCGTTATGCGTTATGCGTTATGCGTTATGCTTTATGCGTTATGCGTTATGCGTTATGCGTTATGCATTTTGCGTTATGCGCCATGCGTTATGCGTTATGCGTTATGCGTTATGCGTTATGCGTTATGCGTTATGCGTTATGCGTTATGCGTTATGCGTTATGCGTTATGCGTTATGCGTTATGCGTTATGCGTTATGCGTTATGCGTTATGCGTTATGCGTTATGCGTTATGCGTTATGCGTTATGCGTTCGGCGTAATACGTTTGCGTTATGCGTTATGCGGTATTCGTTATGCGTTGTGCATTATGCGTTATGCGTTATGCGTTATGGATTATGGTTTATGCGTTATGCGCTATGCGCTATGCGTTATGGGTTATGGTTTATGCGTTATGCGGTATGCGTTATGCGGTATTCGTTATGCGTTGTGCATTATGCGTTATGCGTTATGCGTTATGTGTTATGGTTTACGCGTTATGCGATATGCGTTATGCGTTATGCGTTATGCGTTATGCGTTATGCGTTATGCGTTATGCTTTATGCGTTATGCGTGATTCGTTATGCGTTAGGCGTTATGTGTTATGTGTTATACGTTTGCGTTATGCGTTAGGCGTTATGCGTTATGCTTTATGCGTTATGCGTTATGCGTTATGCGTTATGCGTTATGCCTTTTGCGTTATCCGTTATGCGTTATACGGTATGAGTTATGCGTTATGCGTTATGCGTTATGCGTTATGCGTTGTTCGTTATGCGTTATGCGTTGGGCGTAATACGTTTGCGTTATGCGTTATGCGTTATGCATTATGCGTTATGCGTTATGCGTTATGCTTTAACGTTATGCGTTATGCCTTTTGCGTTATGCGTTATGCGTTATGCGTTATGCGTTTTGCGTTATGCGTTATGCGTTATGCGATATGCGTTATGCGTTACGTGTTATGCGTTATGCGTTATGCGTTATGCGTTCTGTGTTGTGCGTTGTGCGTTGTGCGTTATGCTTTATGCGTTATGCGTTATGCGTTATACGGTATGAGTTATGTGTTATGCTTTATGCGTTATGCGTTATGCTTTATGCGTTATGCGTTATGCGTCATGCGTTATGCGTTATGAGTTATAAGTTATGCGTTATGCGTTATGCGTTATGCATTATGCCTTATGCGTTATGCGTTATGCGTTATACGTTATGCGTTATGCGTTATGCGTTATGCGTTATGCGTTATGCGTTATGCGTTATGCGTTATGCATTATGCGTTGTTCGTTATGCGTTGTGCCATGGGCGTTATACGTTTGCGTTATGCGTTATGCGTTATGCGTTATGAGTTATGAGTTATAAGTTATGCGTAATGCGTTATGCGTTATGCGTTATGCGTTATGCGTTATGCGATATGCGTTATGCCTTTTGCGTTATTCGTTATGCGTTATGCGTTTTGCGTTATGGGTTATGCGTTATGCGTTATGCGATATGCGTTATGCGTTAAGCGTTATGCGTTATGCTTTACGCGTTATGCGTTATGCGTTATGCGTTATGCGTTATGGGTTATGCGTTATGCGTTATGCGTTATGTGTTATACGTTTGCGTTTTGCGTTATGGATTATGGTTTATGCGTTATGCGCTATGCGTTATGGGTTATGGGTTATGGGTTATGGTTTATGCGTTATGCGATATGCGTTATGCGGTATTCGTTATGCGTTGTGCATTATGCGTTATGCGTTATGCGTTATGTGTTATGGTTTATGCGTTATGCGATATGGGTTATGCGTTATGCGTTATGCGTTATGCGTTATGCGTTATGCGTTATGCGTTGTGCATTATGCGTTATGCGTTGTGCATTATGCGTTATGCGTTATGCGTTATGCGTTATGGCTTATGCTTTATGCGTTATGCGTGATTCGTTATGCGTTTGGCGTTATGCGTTATGCGTTAACGTTATGCGTTATGCCTTTTGCGTTATTGCTTATGCGATATGCATTTTGCGTTATGCGTTATGCGTTATGGCTTATGCTTTATGCGTTATGCGTGATTCGTTATGCGTTTGGCGTTATGCGTTATGCGTTAACGTTATACGTTATGCGTTATGCGTTATGCGTTATACGTTATGCGTTATGCGTTATGCGTTGTGCGTTATACGTTATACGTTATGCGTTATGCGTTATGTTTTATGCGATATACGTTATGCGTTATGCGTTATGCGTGATGTGTTATGCTTTATGCGTTATGCGTTATGCTTTATGCGTTATGCGTTATGCGTTATGCGTTATGCGTTATGAGTTATAAGTTATGCGTAATGCGTTATGCGTTATGCGTTATGCGTTATCCGTTATGCGTTATGCTTTATGCGTTATACGTTATGCGTTATGCGTTATGCGTTATGCGTTATGAGTTATGAGTTATAAGTTATGCGTAATGCGTTATGCGTTATGCGTTATGCGTTATGCGTTATGCGATATGCGTTATGCCTTTTGCGTTATTCGTTATGCGTTATGCGTTTTGCGTTATGGGTTATGCGTTATGCGTTATGCGATATGCGTTATGCGTTAAGCGTTATGCGTTATGCTTTACGCGTTATGCGTTATGCGTTTTGCGTTATGCGTTATGGGTTATGCGTTATGCGTTATGCGTTATGTGTTATACGTTTGCGTTTTGCGTTATGGATTATGGTTTATGCGTTATGCGCTATGCGTTATGGGTTATGGGTTATGGGTTATGGTTTATGCGTTATGCGATATGCGTTATGCGGTATTCGTTATGCGTTGTGCATTATGCGTTATGCGTTATGCGTTATGTGTTATGGTTTATGCGTTATGCGATATGGGTTATGCGTTATGCGTTATGCGTTATGCGTTATGCGTTATGCGTTGTGCATTATGCGTTATGCGTTGTGCATTATGCGTTATGCGTTATGCGTTATGCGTTATGGCTTATGCTTTATGCGTTATGCGTGATTCGTTATGCGTTTGGCGTTATGCGTTATGCGTTAACGTTATGCGTTATGCCTTTTGCGTTATTGCTTATGCGATATGCATTTTGCGTTATGCGTTATGCGTTATGGCTTATGCTTTATGCGTTATGCGTGATTCGTTATGCGTTTGGCGTTATGCGTTATGCGTTAACGTTATACGTTATGCGTTATGCGTTATGCGTTATACGTTATGCGTTATGCGTTATGCGTTGTGCGTTATACGTTATACGTTATGCGTTATGCGTTATGTTTTATGCGATATACGTTATGCGTTATGCGTTATGCGTGATGTGTTATGCTTTATGCGTTATGCGTTATGCTTTATGCGTTATGCGTTATGCGTAATGCGTTATGCGTTATGAGTTATAAGTTATGCGTAATGCGTTATGCGTTATGCGTTATGCGTTATCCGTTATGCGTTATGCTTTATGCGTTATACGTTATGCGTTATGCGTTATGCGTTATGCGTTATGCGTTATGCGTTATGCGTTATGCGATATGCGTTATGCGTTATGCGTTATGCGTTATGCGTTATGCGTTATGCGTTATGCGTTATGCGTTATGCGTTATGCGTTATGCGTTATGCGTTATGCGTTGTGCATTATGCGTTATTAGTTGTGCGTTATGCGTTATGGGTTATCCGTTATGAGTTATGAGTTATAAGTTATGCGTAATGCGTTATGCCTTATGCGTTATGCGTTATGCGTTATGCGCTGTGCAATATGCGTTATGCGTTGTGCGTTATGCGTTATGCGTTATGAGTTATGCGTTATGCGTTATGCGTTATGTTTTACGCGATATGCGTTATGCGTTATGCGTTATGCGATATACGTTATACGTTATGCGTTAAGCGTTATGCGTTATGCGTTATGCGTTATGCGTTATGCGTTATGAGTTATAAGTTATGCGTAATGCGTTATGCGTTATGCGTTATGCGTTATCCGTTATGCGTTATGCTTTATGCGTTATACGTTATGCGTTATGCGTTATGCGTTATGCGTTATGAGTTATGAGTTATAAGTTATGCGTAATGCGTTATGCGTTATGCGTTATGCGTTATGCGTTATGCGTTATGCGTTATGCGATATGCGTTATACGTTATACGTAATGCGTTAAGCGTTATGCGTTATGCGTTATGCGTTATGCGTTATGCGTTATGCGTTATGCGATATGCGTTATGCGTTATGCGTTATGCGTTGTGCATTATGCGTTATTAGTTGTGCGTTATGCGTTATGGGTTATCCGTTATGAGTTATGAGTTATAAGTTATGCGTAATGCGTTATGCCTTATGCGTTATGCGTTATGCGTTATGCGCTGTGCAATATGCGTTATGCGTTGTGCGTTATGCGTTATGCGTTATGAGTTATGCGTTATGCGTTATGCGTTATGTTTTACGCGATATGCGTTATGCGTTATGCGTTATGCGATATACGTTATACGTTATGCGTTAAGCGTTATGCGTTATGCGTTATGCGTTGTGCATTATGCGTTATGCGTTGTGCGTTATGCGTTATGCGTTTTGCGTTATACGTTATGCGATATGCGTTATGCGTTATGCGTTATGCGTTATGCGTTATGCGTTATGCGTTATGCGATATGCGTTATGCGTAATGCGTTATGCCTTATGCGTTATGCGTTATGCGCTGTGCAATATGCGTTATGCGTTGTGCGTTATGCGTTATGCGTTATGAGTTATGCGTTATGCGTTATGCGTTATCTTTTACGCGATATGCGTTATGCGTTATGCGTTATGCGTTATACGTTATACGTTATACGTTATGCGTTAAGCGTTATGCGTTATGCGTTATGCGTTATGCGTTGTGCATTATGCGTTATGCGTTATGCGTTATGCGTTATGCGTTATGCGTTATGCGTTATGCGTTTTGCGTTATGCGTTATGCGTTATGCGTTATGGGTTATGTATTATGCGTTATGCGTTATGCGTTATGCGTTGTGCGTTATGCGTTGTTCGTTATGCGTTATGCGTTGGGCGTTATACGTTTGCGTTATGCGTTATGCGTTATGCGTTATGCGTTATGCTTTATGCGTTATGCGTTATGCGTTATGCGTTATGCATTTTGCGTTATGCGCCATGCGTTATGCGTTATGCGTTATGCGTTATGCGTTATGCGTTATGCGTTATGCGTTATGCGTTATGCGTTATGCGTTATACGTTATGCGTTATGCGTTATGCGTTATGCGTTATGCGTTATGCGTTATGCGTTATGCCTTATGCGTTGTTCGTTATGCGTTGTGCCATGGGCGTTATACGTTTGCGTTATGCGTTATGCGTTCTGTGTTGTGCGTTGTGCGTTATGCTTTATGCGTTATGCGTTATGCGTTATACGGTATGAGTTATGCGTTATGCGTTATGCGTTATGCGTTATGCGTTATGCGTTGTGCGTTATGCGTTCTGTGTTGTGCGTTGTGCGTTGTGCGTTATGCGTTATGCGTTATGCGTTATGCGTTGTTCGTTATGCGTTATGCGTTGAGCGTTATACGTTTACGTTATGCGTTATGCGTTATGCGTTATGCATTTTGCGTTATGCGTTATGCGTTATGAGTTATAAGTTATGCGTTATGCGTTAAGCGTTATGCGTTATGCGTTATGCGTTATGCGTTATGCGTTATGCGTTATGCGTTATGCGTTATGCGTTTTGCGTTATGCGTTATGCGTTATGTGTTATGTGTTATACGTTTGCGTTATGCGTTAGGCGTTATGCGTTATGCTTTATGCGTTATGCGTTATGCGTTATGCGTTATGCGTTATGCCTTTTGCGTTATCCGTTATGCGTTATACGGTATGAGTTATGCGTTATGCGTTATGCGTTATGCGTTATGCGTTGTTCGTTATGCGTTATGCGTTGGGCGTAATACGTTTGCGTTATGCGTTATGCATTATGCGTTATGCGTTATGCGTTATGCGTTATGTGTTATGCGTTATGCGTTATGCGTTATGCGTTCTGTGTTGTGCGTTGTGCGTTGTGCGTTATGCTTTATGCGTTATGCGTTATGCGTTATACAGTATGAGTTATGCGTTATGCGTTATGCGTTATGCGTTATGCGTTATGCGTTATGCGTTATGCGTTATGCGTTATGCGTTCTGTGTTGTGCGTTGTGCGTTGTGCGTTATGCGTTATGCGTTATGCGTTATGCGTTATGCGTTATGCGTTATGCGTTATGCGTTATGCGTTATGCGTTATGCGTTATGCGTTCTGTGTTGTGCGTTGTGCGTTGTGCGTTATGCCTTATGCGTTATGCGTTATGCGTTATGCGTTTTGCGTTATACGTTATGCGATATGCGTTAGGCGTTATGCGATATGCGTTATGCTTTATGCGCTATGCATTTTGCGTTATGCGTTATGCGTTATGAGTTATGCTTTATGCGTTATGTGTATGTGTTATGCCGTATGCGTTATGCGTTATGCGTTATGCGGTATGCGTTATGCGTTATGCGTTATGCGTTATGCGTTATGCGTTATGCTTTATGCGCTATGCATTTTGCGTTATGCGTTATGCGTTATGTTTTATGCGTTATGCGTTATGCTTTAACGTTATGCGTTATGCCTTTTGCGTTATGCGTTATGCGTTATGCGTTATGCGTTTTGCGTTATGCGTTATGCGTTATGCGATATGCGTTATGCGTTATGCGTTATGCGTTATGCGTTATACGTTATGCGTTATGCGTTATGCGTTATGCGTTGTGCGTTATACGTTATACGTTATGCGTTATGCGTTATGTTTTATGCGTTATGCGTTATGCTTTAACGTTATGCGTTATGCCTTTTGCGTTATGCGTTATGCGTTATGCGTTATGCGTTTTGCGTTATGCGTTATGCGTTATGCGATATGCGTTATGCGTTATGTGTTATGCGTTATGCGTTATGCGTTATGCGTTCTGTGTTGTGCGTTGTGCGTTGTGCGTTATGCTTTATGCGTTATGCGTTATGCGTTATACGGTATGAGTTATGCGTTATGCGTTATGCGTTATGCGTTATGCGTTATGCGTTATGCGTTATGCGTTATGCGTTATGCGTTATGCGTTCTGTGTTGTGCGTTGTGCATTGTGCGTTATGCGTTATGCGTTATGCGTTATGCGTTATGCGTTATGCGTTATGCGTTATGCGTTATGCGTTATGCGTTATGCGTTATGCGTTCTGTGTTGTGCGTTGTGCGTTGTGCGTTATGCCTTATGCGTTATGCGTTATGCGTTATGCGTTATGCGTTTTGCGTTATACGTTATGCGATATGCGTTATGCGTTATGCGTTATGCGTTGTGGGTTATACGTTTGTGTTATGCGTTAGGCGTTATGCTTTATGGGTTATGCATTATGCGTTATGCGTTATGCCGTATGCGTTATGCGTTATGCGTTATGCGTTATGCGTTATGCGTTATGCGTTATGCGTTATGCGTTATGCGTTATGCGTTATGCTTTATGCGCTATGCATTTTGCGTTATGCGTTATGCGTTATGAGTTATGCTTTATGCGTTATGTGTTATGTGTTATACGTTTGCGTTTTGCGTTAGGCGTTATGCGTTATGCGTTATGCGTTATGCGTTTTGCGTTATACGTTATGCGGTATTCGTTATGCGTTGTGCATTATGCGTTATGCGTTATGCGTTATGGATTATGGTTTATGCGTTATGCGCTATGCGCTATGCGTTATGGGTTATGGTTTATGCGTTATGCGGTATGCGTTATGCGGTATTCGTTATGCGTTGTGCATTATGCGTTATGCGTTATGCGTTATGTGTTATGGTTTATGCGTTATGCGATATGCGTTATGCGTTATGCGTTATGCGTTATGCGTTATGCGTTATGCGTTATGCGTTATGCGTTATGCTTTATGCGTTATGCGTGATTCGTTATGCGTTAGGCGTTATGTGTTATGTGTTATACGTTTGCGTTATGCGTTAGGCGTTATGCGTTATGCTTTATGCGTTATGCGTTATGCGTTATGCGTTATGCCTTTTGCGTTATCCGTTATGCGTTATACGGTATGAGTTATGCGTTATGCGTTATGCGTTATGCGTTATGCGTTGTTCGTTATGCGTTATGCGTTGGGCGTAATACGTTTGCGTTATGCGTTATGCATTATGCGTTATGCGTTATGCGTTATGCTTTAACGTTATGCGTTATGCCTTTTGCGTTATGCGTTATGCGTTATGCGTTATGCGTTATGCGTTATGCGTTATGCGTTATGCGATATGCGTTATGCGTTACGTGTTATGCGTTATGCGTTATGCGTTATGCGTTCTGTGTTGTGCGTTGTGCGTTGTGCGTTATGCTTTATGCGTTATGCGTTATGCGTTATACGGTATGAGTTATGTGTTATGCTTTATGCGTTATGCGTTATGCTTTATGCGTTATGCGTTATGCGTTATGCGTTATGCGTTATGAGTTATAAGTTATGCGTTATGCGTGTCCGTTATGCGTTAGGCGTTATGCGTTATGCGTTATGAGTTATGAGTTATAAGTTATGCGTAATGCGTTATGCGTTATGCGTTATGCGTTATCCGTTATGCGTTATGCTTTATGCGTTATACGTTATGCGTTATGCGTTATGCATTATGCCTTATGCGTTATGCGTTATGCGTTATACGTTATGCGTTATGCGTTATGCGTTATGCGTTATGCGTTATGCGTTATGCGTTATGCGTTATGCCTTATGCGTTGTTCGTTATGCGTTGTGCCATGGGCGTTATACGTTTGCGTTATGCGTTATGCGTTATGCGTTATGAGTTAAGAGTTATAAGTTATGCGTAATGCGTTATGCGTTATGCGTTATGCGTTATGCGTTATGCGTTATGCGATATGCGTTATGCCTTTTGCGTTATTCGTTATGCGTTATGCGTTTTGCGTTATGGGTTATGCGTTATGCGTTATGCGATATGCGTTATGCGTTAAGCGTTATGCGTTATGCTTTACGCGTTATGCGTTATGCGTTATGCGTTATGCGTTATGGGTTATGCGTTATGCGTTATGCGTTATGTGTTATACGTTTGCGTTTTGCGTTATGGATTATGGTTTATGCGTTATGCGCTATGCGTTATGGGTTATGGGTTATGGGTTATGGTTTATGCGTTATGCGATATGCGTTATGCGGTATTCGTTATGCGTTGTGCATTATGCGTTATGCGTTATGCGTTATGTGTTATGGTTTATGCGTTATGCGATATGGGTTATGCGTTATGCGTTATGCGTTATGCGTTATGCGTTATGCGTTGTGCATTATGCGTTATGCGTTGTGCATTATGCGTTATGCGTTATGCGTTATGCGTTATGGCTTATGCTTTATGCGTTATGCGTGATTCGTTATGCGTTTGGCGTTATGCGTTATGCGTTAACGTTATGCGTTATGCCTTTTGCGTTATTGCTTATGCGATATGCATTTTGCGTTATGCGTTATGCGTTATGGCTTATGCTTTATGCGTTATGCGTGATTCGTTATGCGTTTGGCGTTATGCGTTATGCGTTAACGTTATACGTTATGCGTTATGCGTTATGCGTTATGCGTTATGAGTTATAAGTTATGCGTAATGCGTTATGCGTTATGCGTTATGCGTTATCCGTTATGCGTTATGCTTTATGCGTTATACGTTATGCGTTATGCGTTATGCGTTATGCGTTATGCGTTATGCGTTATGCGTTATGCGACATGCGTTATGCGTTATGCGTTATGCGTTATGCGTTATGCGTTATGCGTTATGCGATATGCGTTATACGTTATACGTAATGCGTTAAGCGTTATGCGTTATGCGTTATGCGTTATGCGTTATGCGTTATGCGTTATGCGATATGCGTTATGCGTTATGCGTTATGCGTTGTGCATTATGCGTTATTAGTTGTGCGTTATGCGTTATGGGTTATCCGTTATGAGTTATAAGTTATGCGTAATGCGTTATGCCTTATGCGTTATGCGTTATGCGTTATGCGCTGTGCAATATGCGTTATGCGTTGTGCGTTATGCGTTATGCGTTATGAGTTATGCGTTATGCGTTATGCGTTATGTTTTACGCGATATGCGTTATGCGTTATGCGTTATGCGATATACGTTATACGTTATGCGTTAAGCGTTATGCGTTATGCGTTATGCGTTGTGCATTTGCGTTATGCGTTGTGCGTTATGCGTTATGCGTTTTGCGTTATACGTTATGCGATATGCGTTATGCGTTATGCGTTATGCGTTATGCGTTATGCGTTATGCGTTATGCAATATGCGTTATGCGTAATGCGTTATGCCTTATGCGTTATGCGTTATGCGTTATGCGCTGTGCAATATGCGTTATGCGTTGTGCGTTATGCGTTATGCGTTATGAGTTATGCGTTATGCGTTATGCGTTATCTTTTACGCGATATGCGTTATGCGTTATGCGTTATGCGTTATACGTTATACGTTATACGTTATGCGTTAAGCGTTATGCGTTATGCGTTATGCGTTATGCGTTATGCGTTGTGCATTATGCGTTATGCGTTATGCGTTATGCGTTATGCGTTATGCGTTATGCGTTATGCGTTTTGCGTTATGCGTTATGCGTTATGCGTTATGGGTTATGTATTATGCGTTATGCGTTATGCGTTATGCGTTGTGCGTTATGCGTTGTTCGTTATGCGTTATGCGTTGGGCGTTATACGTTTGCGTTATGCGTTATGCGTTATGCGTTATGCGTTATGCTTTATGCGTTATGCGTTATGCGTTATGCATTTTACGTTATGCGCCATGCGTTATGCGTTATGCGTTATGCGTTATGCGTTATGCGTTATGCGTTATGCGTTATGCGTTATGCGTTATGCGTTATGCGTTATGCGTTATGCGTTATGCGTTATGCGTTATGCGTTCGGCGTAATACGTTTGCGTTATGCGTTATGCGGTATTCGTTATGCGTTGTGCATTATGCGTTATGCGTTATGCGTTATGGATTATGGTTTATGCGTTATGCGCTATGCGCTATGCGTTATGGGTTATGGTTTATGCGTTATGCGGTATGCGTTATGCGGTATTCGTTATGCGTTGTGCATTATGCGTTATGCGTTATGCGTTATGTGTTATGGTTTATGCGTTATGCGATATGCGTTATGCGTTATGCGTTATGCGTTATGCGTTATGCGTTATGCGTTATGCGTTATGCTTTATGCGTTATGCGTGATTCGTTATGCGTTAGGCGTTATGTGTTATGTGTTATACGTTTGCGTTATGCGTTAGGCGTTATGCGTTATGATTTATGCGTTATGCGTTATGCGTTATGCGTTATGCGTTATGCCTTTTGCGTTATCCGTTATGCGTTATACGGTATGAGTTATGCGTTATGCGTTATGCGTTATGCGTTATGCGTTGTTCGTTATGCGTTATGCGTTGGGCGTAATACGTTTGCGTTATGCGTTATGCGTTATGCATTATGCGTTATGCGTTATGCGTTATGCTTTAACGTTATGCGTTATGCCTTTTGCGTTATGCGTTATGCGTTATGCGTTTTGCGTTATGCGTTATGCGTTATGCGATATGCGTTATGCGTTACGTGTTATGCGTTATGCGTTATGCGTTATGCGTTCTGTGTTGTGCGTTGTGCGTTGTGCGTTATGCTTTATGCGTTATGCGTTATGCGTTATACGGTATGAGTTATGTGTTATGCTTTATGCGTTATGCGTTATGCTTTATGCGTTATGCGTTATGCGTTATGCGTTATGCGTTATGCGTTATGAGTTATAAGTTATGCGTTATGCGTGTCCGTTATGCGTTAGGCGTTATGCGTTATGCGTTATGAGTTATGAGTTATAAGTTATGCGTAATGCGTTATGCGTTATGCGTTATGCGTTATCCGTTATGCGTTATGCTTTATGCGTTATACGTTATGCGTTATGCGTTATGCATTATGCCTTATGCGTTATGCGTTATGCGTTATACGTTATGCGTTATGCGTTATGCGTTATGCGTTATGCGTTATGCGTTATGCGTTATGCGTTATGCATTATGCGTTGTTCGTTATGCGTTGTGCCATGGGCGTTATACGTTTGCGTTATGCGTTATGCGTTATGCGTTATGAGTTATGAGTTATAAGTTATGCGTAATGCGTTATGCGTTATGCGTTATGCGTTATGCGATATGCGTTATGCCTTTTGCGTTATTCGTTATGCGTTATGCGTTTTGCGTTATGGGTTATGCGTTATGCGTTATGCGATATGCGTTATGCGTTAAGCGTTATGCGTTATGCTTTACGCGTTATGCGTTATGCGTTATGCGTTATGCGTTATGGGTTATGCGTTATGCGTTATGCGTTATGTGTTATACGTTTGCGTTTTGCGTTATGGATTATGGTTTATGCGTTATGCGCTATGCGTTATGGGTTATGGGTTATGGGTTATGGTTTATGCGTTATGCGATATGCGTTATGCGGTATTCGTTATGCGTTGTGCATTATGCGTTATGCGTTATGCGTTATGTGTTATGGTTTATGCGTTATGCGATATGGGTTATGCGTTATGCGTTATGCGTTATGCGTTATGCGTTATGCGTTATGCGTTGTGCATTATGCGTTATGCGTTGTGCATTATGCGTTATGCGTTATGCGTTATGCGTTATGGCTTATGCTTTATGCGTTATGCGTGATTCGTTATGCGTTTGGCGTTATGCGTTATGCGTTAACGTTATGCGTTATGCCTTTTGCGTTATTGCTTATGCGATATGCATTTTGCGTTATGCGTTATGCGTTATGGCTTATGCTTTATGCGTTATGCGTGATTCGTTATGCGTTTGGCGTTATGCGTTATGCGTTAACGTTATACGTTATGCGTTATGCGTTATGCGTTATGCGTTATGCGTTATGCGTTATGCGTTATGCGTTATACGTTATACGTTATGCGTTATGCGTTATGTTTTATGCGATATACGTTATGCGTTATGCGTTATGCGTGATGTGTTATGCTTTATGCGTTATGCGTTATGCTTTATGCGTTATGCGTTATGCGTTATGCGTTATGCGTTATGAGTTATAAGTTATGCGTAATGCGTTATGCGTTATGCGTTATGCGTTATCCGTTATGCGTTATGCTTTATGCGTTATACGTTATGCGTTATGCGTTATGCGTTATGCGTTATGCGTTATGCGTTATGCGTTATGCGATATGCGTTATGCGTTATGCGTTATGCGTTATGCGTTATGCGTTATGCGTTATGCGTTATGCGTTATGCGTTATGCGTTATGCGTTATGCGATATGCGTTATACGTTATACGTAATGCGTTAAGCGTTATGCGTTATGCGTTATGCGTTATGCGTTATGCGTTATGCGTTATGCGATATGCGTTATGCGTTATGCGTTATGCGTTGTGCATTATGCGTTATTAGTTGTGCGTTATGCGTTATGGGTTATCCGTTATGAGTTATGAGTTATAAGTTATGCGTAATGCGTTATGCCTTATGCGTTATGCGTTATGCGTTATGCGCTGTGCAATATGCGTTATGCGTTGTGCGTTATGCGTTATGCGTTATGAGTTATGCGTTATGCGTTATGCGTTATGTTTTAAGCGATATGCGTTATGCGTTATGCGTTATGCGATATACGTTATGCGTTATGCGTTAAGCGTTATGCGTTATGCGTTATGCGTTGTGCATTATGCGTTATGCGTTGTGCGTTATGCGTTATGCGTTTTGCGTTATACGTTATGCGATATGCGTTATGCGTTATGCGTTATGCGTTATGCGTTATGCGTTATGCGTTATGCGTTATGCGTTATGCGTTATGCGTTATGCCTTATGCGTTATGCGTTATGCGTTATGCGCTGTGCAATATGCGTTATGCGTTGTGCGTTATGCGTTATGCGTTATGAGTTATGCGTTATGCGTTATGCGTTATCTTTTACGCGATATGCGTTATGCGTTATGCGTTATGCGTTATACGTTATACGTTATACGTTATGCGTTAAGCGTTATGCGTTATGCGTTATGCGTTATGCGTTGTGCATTATGCGTTATGCGTTATGCGTTATGCGTTATGCGTTATGCGTTATGCGTTATGCGTTATGCGTTTTGCGTTATGCGTTATGCGTTATGCGTTATGGGTTATGTATTATGCGTTATGCGTTAAGCGTTATGCGTTGTGCGTTATGCGTTGTTCGTTATGCGTTATGCGTTGGGCGTTATACGTTTGCGTTATGCGTTATGCGTTATGCGTTATGCGTTATGCTTTATGCGTTATGCGTTATGCGTTATGCGTTATGCATTTTGCGTTATGCGCCATGCGTTATGCGTTATGCGTTATGCGTTATGCGTTATGCGTTATGCGTTATGCGTTATGCGTTATGCGTTATGCGTTATGCGTTATGCGTTATGCGTTATGCGTTATGCGTTATGCGTTATGCGTTATGCGTTATGCGTTATGCGTTATGCGTTATGCGTTATGCGTTATGCGTTCGGCGTAATACGTTTGCGTTATGCGTTATGCGTTATGCGTTATGCGTTATGCATTTTGCGTTATGCGCCATGCGTTATGCGTTATGAGTTATGCGTTATGCGTTATGCGTTATGCGTTATGCGTTATATGGTTTGAGTTATGCGTTATGCGTTATACGGTTTGAGTTATGCGTTATGCGTTATACGTTATTGGTTTATGCGTTATGCGTTATGCGTTATGCGTTATGCGTTATGCGTTATGCGTTGTGCGTTATGCGTTATGCGTTATGCGTTATGCGTTATGCGTTATGCGTTATGCGTTATGCGTTATGCGTTATGCGTTATGCGTTATGCGTTATGCGTTATGGGTTATGTTTTATGCGTTATGCGTTATGCGTTATGCGTTATGCGTTATGCGTTATGCGTTATGCGTTATGCGTTATGCGTTATGCTTTATGCGTTATGCATTATGCGTTATGCATTTTGCGTTATGCGCCATGCGTTATGCGTTATGAGTTATGCGTTATGCGTTATGCGTTATGCGTTATGCGTTATGCGTTGTGCGTTTTGCGTTGTTCGTTATGCGTTATGCGTTGGGCGTTATACGTTTGCGTTATGCGTTATGCGTTATGCGTTATGCTTTATGCGTTATGCGTTATGCGTTATGCGTTATGCGTTATACGTTATGCATTTTGCGTTATGCGCCATGCGTTATGCGTTATGAGTTATGCGTTATGCGTTATGCGTTATGCGTTATGCGTTATACGGTTTGAGTTATGCGTTATGCGTTATGCGTTATGCGTTATGGGTTATGCGTTATGCGTTATGCGTTATGCGTTTTGCGTTATGCGTTATGCGTCATGCGTTATGGGTTATGTATTATGCGTTATGCGTTATGCGTTGTGCGTTATGCGTTGTTCGTTATGCGTTATGCGTTGGGCGTTATACGTTTGCGTTATGCGTTATGCGTTATGCGTTATGCTTTATGCGTTATGCGTTATGCGTTATGCGTTATGCATTTTGCGTTATGCGCCATGCGTTATGAGTTATGCGTTATGCGTTATGCGTTATGCGTTATGCGTTATGCGTTATGCGTTATACGGTTTGAGTTATGCGTTATGCGTTATGCGTTATGCGTTGTTCGTTATGCGTTGTGCCATGGGCGTTATACGTTTGCGTTATGCGTTATGCGTTATGCGTTATGAGTTATGAGTTATAAGTTATGCGTAATGCGTTATGCGTTATGCGTTATGCGTTATGCGTTATGCGATATGCGTTATGCCTTTTGCGTTATTCGTTATGCGTTATGCGTTTTGCGTTATGGGTTATGCGTTATGCGTTATGCGATATGCGTTATGCGTTAAGCGTTATGCGTTATGCTTTACGCGTTATGCGTTATGCGTTATGCGTTATGGGTTATGGGTTATGCGTTATGCGTTATGTTTTATGCGATATACGTTATGCGTTATGCGTTATGCGTGATGTGTTATGCTTTATGCGTTATGCGTTATGGTTTATGCGTTATGCGTTATGCGTTATGCGTTATGCGTTATGAGTTATAAGTTATGCGTTATGCGTTATGCGTTATGCTTTATGCGTTATGCGTTATGCGTTATGCGTTATGCGTTATACGTTATGCATTTTGCGTTATGCGCCATGCGTTATGCGTTATGAGTTATGCGTTATGCGTTATGCGTTATGCGTTATGCGTTATACGGTTTGAGTTATGCGTTATGCGTTATGCGTTATGCGTTATGGGTTATGCGTTATGCGTTATGCGTTATGCGTTTTGCGTTATGCGTTATGCGTCATGCGTTATGGGTTATGTATTATGCGTTATGCGTTATGCGTTGTGCGTTATGCGTTGTTCGTTATGCGTTATGCGTTGGGCGTTATACGTTTGCGTTATGCGTTATGCGTTATGCGTTATGCTTTATGCGTTATGCGTTATGCGTTATGCGTTATGCATTTTGCGTTATGCGCCATGCGTTATGAGTTATGCGTTATGCGTTATGCGTTATGCGTTATGCGTTATGCGTTATGCGTTATACGGTTTGAGTTATGCGTTATGCGTTATGCGTTATGCGTTATACGTTATGCGTTAAGCGTTATGCGTTATGCGTTATGCGTTGTGCATTATGCGTTATGCGTTGTGCGTTATGCGTTATGCGTTTTGCGTTATACGTTATGCGATATGCGTTATGCGTTATGCGTTATGCGTTATGCGTTATGCGTTATGCGTTATGCGATATGCGTTATGCGTAATGCGTTATGCCTTATGCGTTATGCGTTATGCGTTATGCGCTGTGCAATATGCGTTATGCGTTGTGCGTTATGCGTTATGCGTTATGAGTTATGCGTTATGCGTTATGCGTTATCTTTTACGCGATATGCGTTATGCGTTATGCGTTATGCGTTATACGTTATACGTTATACGTTATGCGTTAAGCGTTATGCGTTATGCGTTATGCGTTATGCGTTGTGCATTATGCGTTATGCGTTATGCGTTATGCGTTATGCGTTATGCGTTATGCGTTATGCGTTTTGCGTTATGCGTTATGCGTTATGCGTTATGGGTTATGTATTATGCGTTATGCGTTATGCGTTATGCGTTATGCGTTGTGCGTTATGCGTTGTTCGTTATGCGTTATGCGTTGGGCGTTATACGTTTGCGTTATGCGTTATGCGTTATGCGTTATGCGTTATGCTTTATGCGTTATGCGTTATGCGTTATGCGTTATGCATTTTGCGTTATGCGCCATGCGTTATGCGTTATGCGTTATGCGTTATGCGTTATGCGTTATGCGTTATGCGTTATGCGTTATGCGTTATGCGTTATGCGTTATGCGTTATGCGTTATGCGTTATGCGTTATGCGTTATGCGTTATGCGTTATGCGTTATGCGTTATGCGTTATGCGTTATGCGTTCGGCGTAATACGTTTGCGTTATGCGTTATGCGTTATGCGTTATGCGTTATGCGCCATGCGTTATGCGTTATGAGTTATGCGTTATGCGTTATGCGTTATGCGTTATGCGTTATATGGTTTGAGTTATGCGTTATGCGTTATACGGTTTGAGTTATGCGTTATGCGTTATATGTTATTGGTTTATGCGTTATGCGTTATGCGTTATGCGTTATGCGTTATGCGTTATGCGTTATGCGTTGTGCGTTATGCGTTATGCGTTATGCGTTATGCGTTATGCGTTATGCGTTATGCGTTATGCGTTATGCGTTATGCGTTATGCGTTATGCGTTATGCGTTATGCGTTATGCGTTATGGGTTATGTTTTATGCGTTATGCGTTATGCGTTATGCGTTATGCGTTATGCGTTATGCGTTATGCGTTATGCGTTATGCGTTATGCGTTATGCGTTATGCGTTATGCTTTATGCGTTATGCATTATGCGTTATGCATTTTGCGTTATGCGCCATGCGTTATGCGTTATGAGTTATGCGTTATGCGTTATGCGTTATGCGTTATGCGTTATGCGTTGTGCGTTTTGCGTTGTTCGTTATGCGTTATGCGTTGGGCGTTATACGTTTGCGTTATGCGTTATGCGTTATGCGTTATGCTTTATGCGTTATGCGTTATGCGTTATGCGTTATGCGTTATACGTTATGCATTTTGCGTTATGCGCCATGCGTTATGCGTTATGAGTTATGCGTTATGCGTTATGCGTTATGCGTTATGCGTTATGCGTTATACGGTTTGAGTTATGCGTTATGCGTTATGCGTTATGCGTTATGGGTTATGCGTTATGCGTTATGCGTTATGCGTTTTGCGTTATGCGTTATGCGTTATGCGTTATGGGTTATGTATTATGCGTTATGCGTTATGCGTTGTGCGTTATGCGTTGTTCGTTATGCGTTATGCGTTGGGCGTTATACGTTTGCGTTATGCGTTATGCGTTATGCGTTATGCTTTATGCGTTATGCGTTATGCGTTATGCATTTTGCGTTATGCGCCATGCGTTATGCGTTATGAGTTATGCGTTATGCGTTATGCGTTATGCGTTATGCGTTATGCGTTATGCGTTATACGGTTTGAGTTATGCGTTATGCGTTATGCGTTATGCGTTATGCGTTATGCGTTATGCGTTATGCGTTATGCGTTATGCGTTATGCGTTATGCGTTATGCGTTATGCGTTATGCGTTATGCGTTATGCGTTATGCGTTATGCCGTATGCGTTATGCGTTATGCGTTATGCGTTATGCGTTATGCGTTATGCGTTATGCGTTATGCGTTATGCGTTATGCGTTATGCGTTATGCGTTATGCTTTATGCGCTATGCATTTTGCGTTATGCGTTATGCGTTATGAGTTATGCTTTATGCGTTATGTGTTATGTGTTATACGTTTGCGTTTTGCGTTAGGCGTTATGCGTTATGCGTTATGCGTTATGCGTTTTGCGTTATACGTTATGCGGTATTCGTTATGCGTTGTGCATTATGCGTTATGCGTTATGCGTTATGGATTATGGTTTATGCGTTATGCGCTATGCGTTATGCGTTATGGGTTATGGTTTATGCGTTATGCGGTATGCGTTATGCGGTATTCGTTATGCGTTGTGCATTATGCGTTATGCGTTATGCGTTATGTGTTATGGTTTATGCGTTATGCGATATGCGTTATGCGTTATGCGTTATGCGTTATGCGTTATGCGTTATGCGTTATGCTTTATGCGTTACGCGTGATTCGTTATGCGTTAGGCGTTATGTGTTATGTGTTATACGTTTGCGTTATGCGTTAGGCGTTATGCGTTATGCTTTATGCGTTATGCGTTATGCGTTATGCGTTATGCGTTATGCCTTTTGCGTTATCCGTTATGCGTTATACGGTATGAGTTATGCGTTATGCGTTATGCGTTATGCGTTATGCGTTGTTCGTTATGCGTTATGCGTTGGGCGTAATACGTTTGCGTTATGCGTTATGCATTATGCGTTATGCGTTATGCGTTATGCTTTAACGTTATGCGTTATGCCTTTTGCGTTATGCGTTATGCGTTATGCGTTATGCGTTTTGCGTTATGCGTTATGCGTTATGCGATATGCGTTATGCGTTATGTGTTATGCGTTATGCGTTATGCGTTATGCGTTCTGTGTTGTGCGTTGTGCGTTGTGCGTTATGCTTTATGCGTTATGCGTTATGCGTTATACGGTATGAGTTATGTGTTATGCTTTATGCGTTATGCGTTATGCATTATGCCTTATGCGTTATGCGTTATGCGTTATACGTTATGCGTTATGCGTTATGCGTTATGCGTTATGCGTTATGCGTTATGCGTTATGCCTTATGCGTTGTTCGTTATGCGTTGTGCCATGGGCGTTATACGTTTGCGTTATGCGTTATGCGTTATGCGTTATGAGTTATGAGTTATAAGTTATGCGTAATGCGTTATGCGTTATGCGTTATGCGTTATGCGTTATGCGATATGCGTTATGCCTTTTGCGTTATTCGTTATGCGTTATGCGTTTTGCGTTATGGGTTATGCGTTATGCGTTATGCGATATGCGTTATGCGTTAAGCGTTATGCGTTATGCTTTACGCGTTATGCGTTATGCGTTATGCGTTATGGGTTATGGGTTATGCGTTATGCGTTATGCGTTATGTTTTATGCGATATACGTTATGCGTTATGCGTTATGCGTGATGTGTTATGCTTTATGCGTTATGCGTTATGGTTTATGCGTTATGCGTTATGCGTTATGCGTTATGCGTTATGAGTTATAAGTTATGCGTAATGCGTTATGCGTTATGCGTTATGCGTTATCCGTTATGCGTTATGCTTTATGCGTTATACGTTATGCGTTATGCGTTATGCGTTATGCGTTATGCGTTATGCGTTATGCGTTATGCGATATGCGTTATGCGTTATGCGTTATGCGTTATGCGTTATGCGTTATGCGTTATGCGTTATGCGTTATGCGTTATGCGTTATGCGATATGCGTTATACGTTATACGTAATGCGTTAAGCGTTATGCGTTATGCGTTATGCGTTATGCGTTATGCGTTATGCGTTATGCGATATGCGTTATGCGTTATGCGTTGTGCATTATGCGTTATTAGTTGTGCGTTATGCGTTATGGGTTATCCGTTATGAGTTATGAGTTATAAGTTATGCGTAATGCGTTATGCCTTATGCGTTATGCGTTATGCGTTATGCGCTGTGCAATATGCGTTATGCGTTGTGCGTTATGCGTTATGCGTTATGAGTTATGCGTTATGCGTTATGCGTTATGTTTTACGCGATATGCGTTATGCGTTATGCGTTATGCGATATACGTTATACGTTATGCGTTATGCGTTATGCGTTATGCGTTATGCGTTGTGCATTATGCGTTATGCGTTGTGCGTTATGCGTTATGCGTTTTGCGTTATACGTTATGCGTTATGCGTTATGCGTTATGCGTTATGCGTTATGCGTTATGCGTTATGCGTTATGCGTTATGCGTTATGCGTAATGCGTTATGCCTTATGCGTTATGCGTTATGCGTTATGCGCTGTGCAATATGCGTTATGCGTTGTGCGTTATGCGTTATGCGTTATGAGTTATGCGTTATGCGTTATGCGTTATCTTTTACGCGATATGCGTTATGCGTTATGCGTTATGCGTTATACGTTATACGTTATACGTTATGCGTTAAGCGTTATGCGTTATGCGTTATGCGTTATGCGTTGTGCATTATGCGTTATGCGTTATGCGTTATGCGTTATGCGTTATGCGTTATGCGTTTTGCGTTATGCGTTATGCGTTATGCGTTATGGGTTATGTATTATGCGTTATGCGTTATGCGTTATGCGTTGTGCGTTATGCGTTGTTCGTTATGCGTTATGCGTTGGGCGTTATACGTTTGCGTTATGCGTTATGCGTTATGCGTTATGCTTTATGCGTTATGCGTTATGCGTTATGCGTTATGCATTTTGCGTTATGCGCCATGCGTTATGCGTTATGCGTTATGCGTTATGCGTTATGCGTTATGCGTTATGCGTTATGCGTTATGCGTTATGCGTTATGCGTTATGCGTTATGCGTTATGCGTTATGCGTTATGCGTTATGCGTTATGCGTTATGCGTTATGCGTTATGCGTTCGGCGTAATACGTTTGCGTTATGCGTTATGCGTTATGCGTTATGCGTTATGCGTTATGCATTTTGCGTTATGCGCCATGCGTTATGCGTTATGAGTTATGCGTTATGCGTTATGCGTTATGCGTTATGCGTTATGCGTTATGGGTTATGTATTATGCGTTATGCGTTATGCGTTATGCGTTGTGCGTTATGCGTTGTTCGTTATGCGTTATGCGTTGGGCGTTATACGTTTGCGTTATGCGTTATGCGTTATGCGTTATGCGTTATGCTTTATGCGTTATGCGTTATGCGTTATGCGTTATGCATTTTGCGTTATGCGCCATGCGTTATGCGTTATGCGTTATGCGTTATGCGTTATGCGTTATGCGTTATGCGTTATGCGTTATGCGTTATGCGTTATGCGTTATGCGTTATGCGTTATGCGTTATGCGTTATGCGTTATGCGTTATGCGTTATGCGTTCGGCGTAATACGTTTGCGTTATGCGTTATGCGTTATGCGTTATGCGTTATGCGTTATGCATTTTGCGTTATGCGCCATGCGTTATGCGTTATGAGTTATGCGTTATGCGTTATGCGTTATGCGTTATGCGTTATATGGTTTGAGTTATGCGTTATGCGTTATACGGTTAGAGTTATGCGTTATGCGTTATACGTTATTGGTTTATGCGTTATGCGTTATGCGTTATGCGTTATGCGTTATGCGTTATGCGTTATGCGTTATGCGTTGTGCGTTATGCGTTATGCGTTATGCGTTATGCGTTATGCGTTATGCGTTATGCGTTATGCGTTATGCGTTATGCGTTATGCGTTATGCGTTATGGGTTATGTTTTATGCGTTATGCGTTATGCGTTATGCGTTATGCGTTATGAGTTATAAGTTATGCGTTATGCGTGTCCGTTATGCGTTAGGCGTTATGCGTTATGCGTTATGAGTTATGAGTTATAAGTTATGCGTAATGCGTTATGCGTTATGCGTTATGCGTTATCCGTTATGCGTTATGCTTTATGCGTTATACGTTATGCGTTATGCGTTATGCATTATGCCTTATGCGTTATGCGTTATGCGTTATACGTTATGCGTTATGCGTTATGCGTTATGCGTTATGCGTTATGCGTTATGCGTTATGCCTTATGCGTTGTTCGTTATGCGTTGTGCCATGGGCGTTATACGTTTGCGTTATGCGTTATGCGTTATGCGTTATGAGTTATGAGTTATAAGTTATGCGTAATGCGTTATGCGTTATGCGTTATGCGTTATGCGTTATGCGATATGCGTTATGCCTTTTGCGTTATTCGTTATGCGTTATGCGTTTTGCGTTATGGGTTATGCGTTATGCGTTATGCGATATGCGTTATGCGTTAAGCGTTATGCGTTATGCTTTACGCGTTATGCGTTATGCGTTATGCGTTATGGGTTATGCGTTATGCGTTATGCGTTATGTGTTATACGTTTGCGTTTTGCGTTAGGCGTTATGCGTTATGCGTTATGCGTTTTGCGTTATACGTTATGCGGTATTCGTTATGCGTTGTGCATTATGCGTTATGCGTTATGCGTTATGGATTATGGTTTATGCGTTATGCGCTATGCGTTATGGGTTATGGGTTATGGTTTATGCGTTATGCGATATGCGTTATGCGGTATTCGTTATGCGTTGTGCATTATGCGTTATGCGTTATGCGTTATGTGTTATGGTTTATGCGTTATGCGATATGGGTTATGCGTTATGCGTTATGCGTTATGCGTTATGCGTTATGCGTTATGCGTTATGCGTTGTGCATTATGCGTTATGCGTTATGCGTTATGCGTTATGGCTTATGCTTTATGCGTTATGCGTGATTCGTTATGCGTTTGGCGTTATGCGTTATGCGTTAACGTTATGCGTTATGCCTTTTGCGTTATTGCTTATGCGATATGCATTTTGCGTTATGCGTTATGCGTTATGGCTTATGCTTTATGCGTTATGCGTGATTCGTTATGCGTTTGGCGTTATGCGTTATGCGTTAACGTTATACGTTATGCGTTATGCGTTATGCGTTATACGTTATGCGTTATGCGTTATGCGTTGTGCGTTATACGTTATACGTTATGCGTTATGCGTTATGTTTTATGCGATATACGTTATGCGTTATGCGTTATGCGTGATGTGTTATGCTTTATGCGTTATGCGTTATGCTTTATGCGTTATGCGTTATGCGTTATGCGTTATGAGTTATAAGTTATGCGTAATGCGTTATGCGTTATGCGTTATGCGTTATCCGTTATGCGTTATGCTTTATGCGTTATACGTTATGCGTTATGCGTTATGCGTTATGCGTTATGCGTTATGCGTTATGCGTTATGCGATATGCGTTATGCGTTATGCGTTATGCGTTATGCGTTATGCGTTATGCGTTATGCGTTATGCGTTATGCGTTATGCGTTATGCGTTATGCGATATGCGTTATACGTTATACGTAATGCGTTAAGCGTTATGCGTTATGCGTTATGCGTTATGCGTTATGCGTTATGCGTTATGCGATATGCGTTATGCGTTATGCGTTGTGCATTATGCGTTATTAGTTGTGCGTTATGCGTTATGGGTTATCCGTTATGAGTTATGAGTTATAAGTTATGCGTAATGCGTTATGCCTTATGCGTTATGCGGTATGCGTTATGCGCTGTGCAATATGCGTTATGCGTTGTGCGTTATGCGTTATGCGTTATGAGTTATGCGTTATGCGTTATGCGTTATGTTTTACGCGATATGCGTTATGCGTTATGCGTTATGCGATATACGTTATACGTTATGCGTTAAGCGTTATGCGTTATGCGTTATGCGTTGTGCATTATGCGTTATGCGTTGTGCGTTATGCGTTATGCGTTTTGCGTTATACGTTATGCGATATGCGTTATGCGTTATGCGTTATGCGTTATGCGTTATGCGTTATGCGTTATGCGATATGCGTTATGCGTTATGCGTTATGCGTTATGCGTTATGCGTTATGCGTTATGCGTTATGCGTTATGCGTTATGCGTTATGCGATATGCGTTATACGTTATACGTAATGCGTTAAGCGTTATGCGTTATGCGTTATGCGTTATGCGTTATGCGTTATGCGTTATGCGATATGCGTTATGCGTTATGCGTTGTGCATTATGCGTTATTAGTTGTGCGTTATGCGTTATGGGTTATCCGTTATGAGTTATGAGTTATAAGTTATGCGTAATGCGTTATGCCTTATGCGTTATGCGTTATGCGTTATGCGCTGTGCAATATGCGTTATGCGTTGTGCGTTATGCGTTATGCGTTATGAGTTATGCGTTATGCGTTATGCGTTATGTTTTACGCGATATGCGTTATGCATTATGCGTTATGCGATATACGTTATACGTTATGCGTTAAGCGTTATGCGTTATGCGTTATGCGTTATGCGTTATGCGTTATGCGTTATGCGTTATGCGTTATGCGTTATGCGTTATGCGTTATGCGATATGCGTTATACGTTATACGTAATGCGTTAAGCGTTATGCGTTATGCGTTATGCGTTATGCGTTATGCGTTATGCGTTATGCGTTATGCGATATGCGTTATGCGTTATGCGTTGTGCATTATGCGTTATTAGTTGTGCGTTATGCGTTATGGGTTATCCGTTATGAGTTATGAGTTATAAGTTATGCGTAATGCGTTATGCCTTATGCGTTATGCGTTATGCGTTATGCGCTGTGCAATATGCGTTATGCGTTGTGCGTTATGCGTTATGCGTTATGAGTTATGCGTTATGCGTTATGCGTTATGTTTTACGCGATATGCGTTATGCGTTATGCGTTATGCGATATACGTTATACGTTATGCGTTAAGCGTTATGCGTTATGCGTTATGCGTTGTGCATTATGCGTTATGCGTTGTGCGTTATGCGTTATGCGTTTTGCGTTATACGTTATGCGATATGCGTTATGCGTTATGCGTTATGCGTTATGCGATATGCGTTATGCGTTATGCGTTATGCGTTATGCGTTATGCGTTATGCGTTATGCGATATGCGTTATGCGTTATGCGTTATGCGTTATGCGTTATGCGTTATGCGTTATGCGTTATGCGTTATGCGTTATGCGTTATGCGATATGCGTTATACGTTATACGTAATGCGTTAAGCGTTATGCGTTATGCGTTATGCGTTATGCGTTATGCGTTATGCGTTATGCGATATGCGTTATGCGTTATGCGTTGTGCATTATGCGTTATTAGTTGTGCGTTATGCGTTATGGGTTATCCGTTATGAGTTATGAGTTATAAGTTATGCGTAATGCGTTATGCCTTATGCGTTATGCGTTATGCGTTATGCGCTGTGCAATATGCGTTATGCGTTGTGCGTTATGCGTTATGCGTTATGAGTTATGCGTTATGCGTTATGCGTTATGTTTTACGCGATATGCGTTATGCATTATGCGTTATGCGATATACGTTATACGTTATGCGTTAAGCGTTATGCGTTATGCGTTATGCGTTATGCGTTATGCGTTATGCGTTATGCGTTATGCGTTATGCGTTATGCGTTATGCGTTATGCGATATGCGTTATACGTTATACGTAATGCGTTAAGCGTTATGCGTTATGCGTTATGCGTTATGCGTTATGCGTTATGCGTTATGCGTTATGCGATATGCGTTATGCGTTATGCGTTGTGCATTATGCGTTATTAGTTGTGCGTTATGCGTTATGGGTTATCCGTTATGAGTTATGAGTTATAAGTTATGCGTAATGCGTTATGCCTTATGCGTTATGCGTTATGCGTTATGCGCTGTGCAATATGCGTTATGCGTTGTGCGTTATGCGTTATGCGTTATGAGTTATGCGTTATGCGTTATGCGTTATGTTTTACGCGATATGCGTTATGCGTTATGCGTTATGCGATATACGTTATACGTTATGCGTTAAGCGTTATGCGTTATGCGTTATGCGTTGTGCATTATGCGTTATGCGTTGTGCGTTATGCGTTATGCGTTTTGCGTTATACGTTATGCGATATGCGTTATGCGTTATGCGTTATGCGTTATGCGTTATGCGTTATGCGATATGCGTTATGCGTAATGCGTTATGCGTTATGCCTTATGCGTTATGCGTTATGCGTTATGCGCTGTGCAATATGCGTTATGCGTTGTGCGTTATGCGTTATGCGTTATGAGTTATGCGTTATGCGTTATGCGTTATCTTTTACGCGATATGCGTTATGCGTTATGCGTTATGCGTTACACGTTATACGTTATACGTTATGCGTTAAGCGTTATGCGTTATGCGTTATGCGTTATGCGTTGTGCATTATGCGTTATGCGTTATGCGTTATGCGTTATGCGTTATGCGTTATGCGTTATGCGTTTTGCGTTATGCGTTATGCGTTATGCGTTATGGGTTATGTATTATGCGTTATGCGTTATGCGTTATGCGTTGTGCGTTATGCGTTGTTCGTTATGCGTTATGCGTTGGGCGTTATACGTTTGCGTTATGCGTTATGCGTTATGCGTTATGCGTTATGCTTTATGCGTTATGCGTTATGCGTTATGCGTTATGCATTTTGCGTTATGCGCCATGCGTTATGCGTTATGCGTTATGCGTTATGCGTTATGCGTTATGCGTTATGCGTTATGCGTTATGCGTTATGCGTTATGCGTTATGCGTTATGCGTTATGCGTTATGCGTTATGCGTTATGCGTTATGCGTTCGGCGTAATACGTTTGCGTTATGCGTTATGCGTTATGCGTTATGCGTTATGCGTTATGCATTTTGCGTTATGCGCCATGCGTTATGCGTTATGAGTTATGCGTTATGCGTTATGCGTTATGCGTTATGCGTTATATGGTTTGAGTTATGCGTTATGCGTTATACGGTTTGAGTTATGCGTTATGCATTATGCGTTATGCGTTATGCGTTATGCGTTATGCGTTATGCGTTGTGCGTTATGCGTTATGCGTTATGCGTTATGCGTTATGCGTTATGCGTTATGCGTTATGCGTTATGCGTTATGCGTTATGCGTTATGCGTTATGCGTTATGGGTTATGTTTTATGCGTTATGCGTTATGCGTTATGCGTTATGCGTTATGCGTTATGCGTTATGCGTTATGCGTTATGCGTTATGCTTTATGCGTTATGCATTATGCGTTATGCATTTTGCGTTATGCGCCATGCGTTA
Organism: Lasioglossum morio; assembly: GCA_916610235.2. Classification (NCBI taxonomy): domain Eukaryota; kingdom Metazoa; phylum Arthropoda; class Insecta; order Hymenoptera; family Halictidae; genus Lasioglossum; species Lasioglossum morio. The sequence goes on along the minus strand of CAKAJA020000513.1, from coordinate 1,341,457 downwards.
TGCGTTATGAGTTATGCGTTATGCGTTATGCGTTATGCGTTATGCGTTATGCGTTGTGCGTTTTGCGTTGTTCGTTATGCGTTATGCGTTGGGCGTTATACGTTTGCGTTATGCGTTATGCGTTATGCGTTATGCTTTATGCGTTATGCGTTATGCGTTATGCGTTTTGCGTTATGCGTTATGCGTTATGCGTTATGGGTTATGTATTATGCGTTATGCGTTATGCGTTGTGCGTTATGCGTTGTTCGTTATGCGTTATGCGTTGGGCGTTATACGTTTGCGTTATGCGTTATGCGTTATGCGTTATGCTTTATGCGTTATGCGTTATGCGTTATGCGTTATGCATTTTGCGTTATGCGCCATGCGTTATGCGTTATGAGTAATGCGTTATGCGTTATGCGTTATGCGTTATGCGTTATGCGTTATGCGTTATACGGTTTGAGTTATGCGTTATGCGTTATGCGTTATGCGTTATGCGTTATGCGTTATGCGTTATGCGTTATGCGTTATGCGTTATGCGTTATGCGTTATGCGTTATGCGTTATGCGTTATGCGTTATGCGTTATGCGTTATGCGTTATGCGTTATGCGTTATGCGTTATGCGTTATGCGTTATGCGATATGCGTTATACGTTATACGTTATGCGGTAAGCGTTATGCGTTATGCGTTATGCGTTATGCGTTATGCGTTATGCGTTATGTTTTATGCGTTATGCGTTATGCGTTATGCGTTATGCGTTATGCGTTATGCGTTATGCGTTATGCGTTATGCGTTATGCGTTATGCGTTATGCGTTATGCGTTATGCTTTATGCGTTATGCGTTATGCGTTATGCATTTTGCGTTATGCGCCATGCGTCATGCGTTATGAGTTATGCGTTATGCGTTATGCGTTATGCGTTATACGGTTTGAGTTATGCGTTATGCGTTATACGTTATTGGTTTATGCGTTATGCGTTATGCGTTATGCGTTATGCGTTTTGCGTTATGCGTTATGGGTTATGTTTTATGCGTTATGCGTTATGCGTTATGCGTTATGCGTTATGCGTTATGCGTTATGCGTTATGCGTTATGCGTTGTGCGTTATGCGTTGTTCGTTATGTGTTATGCGTTGGGCGTTATACGTTTGCGTTATGCGTTATGCGTTATGCGTTATGCTTTATGCGTTATGCGTTATGCGTTATGCGTTATGCATTTTGCGTTATGCGCCATGCGTTATGCGTTATGAGTTATGCGTTATGCGTTATGCGTTATGCGTTATGCGTTATGCGTTATACGGTTTGAGTTATGCGTTATGCGTTATGCGTTGTTCGTTATGCGTTATGCGTTGGGCGTTATACGTTTGCGTTATGCGTTATGCGTTATGCGTTATGCTTTATGCGTTATGCGTTATGCGTTATGCGTTATGCATTTTGCGTTATGCGCCATGCGTTATGCGTTATGAGTTATGCGTTATGCGTTATGCGTTATGCGTTATGCGTTATGCGTTATGCGTTATGCGTTATGCGTTATGCGTTATGCGTTATGCGTTATACGTTGGGCGTATTACGTTTGCGTTATGCGTTATGCATTATGCGTTATGCTTTATGCGTTATGCGTTATGCGTTATACGGTATGAGTTATGCGTTATGCGTTATGCGTTATGCGTTATGCGTTGTGCGTTATGCGTTATGCGTTCTGTGTTGTGCGTTGTGCGTTGTGCGTTATGCTTTATGCGTTATGCGTTATGCGTTATGCGTTCTGCGTTATGCGTTATGCGTTATGCGTTATACGGTATGAGTTATGCGTTATGCGTTATGCGTTATGCGTATGCGTTATGCGTTATGCGTTATGCGTTTTGCGTTATGCGTTATGCGTTATGCGTTATGCGTTATGCGTTATGCGTTATGCGTTATGCGTTATGCGTTATGGGTTATGTATTATGCGTTATGCGTTATGCGTTATGCGTTGTGCGTAATGCGTTGTTCGTTATGCGTTATGCGTTGGGCGTTATACGTTTGCGTTATGCGTTATGCGTTATGCGTTATGCTTTATGCGTTATGCGTTATGCGTTATGCGTTATGCGTTAACCATTTTGCGTTATGCGCCATGCGTTATGAGTTATGCGTTATGCGTTATGCGTTATGCGTTATGCGTTATGCGTTATGCGTTATGCGTTATGCGTTATGCGTTGGGCGTATTACGTTTGCGTTATGCGTTATGCGTTATGCGTTATGCTTTATGCGTTATGCGTTATGCGTTATACGGTATGAGTTATGCGTTATGCGTTATGCGTTATGCGTTATGCGTTATGCGTTGTGCGTTATGCGTTATGCGTTCTGTGTTGTGCGTTGTGCGTTGTGCGTTATGCTTTATGCGTTATGCGTTATGCGTTATGCGTTATGCGTTATGCGTTATGCGTTATGCGTTATGCGTTATGCGTTGTTCGTTATGCGTTATGCGTTAGGCGTTATACGTTTGCGTTATGCGTTATGCGTTATGCGTTATGCGTTTTGCGTTATGCGTTATGCGTTATGCGTTATGCGTTATGTGTTATGCGTTATGCGTTACGCGTTACGCGTTATGCGTTATGCGTTATGCGTTATGCGTTATGCGGTATGCGTTATGCGTTATGCTTTATGCGTTATGCGTTATGCGTTATACGGTATGAGTTATGCGTTATGCGTTATGCGTTATGCGTTATGCGTTATGCGTTATGCGTTATGCGTTCTGTGTTGTGCGTTGTGCGTTGTGCGTTATGCGTTATGCGTTATGGGTTATGGGTTATGCGTTATGCGTTATGCGTTATGCATTTTGCGTTATGCGTTATGCGTTATGCGTTATGCGTTATGAGTTATAATTTATGCGTTATGCGTTATGCGTTATGAGTTATGCGTTATGCGTTATGCATTTTGCGTTATGCGCCATGCGTTATGCGTTATGAGTTATAAGTAATGCGTTATGCGTTATGCGTTATGCGTTATGCGTTATGCGTTATGCGTTATGCGTTATGCGTTATGCGTTATGCATATTGCGTTATGCGCCATGCGTTATGCGTTATGAGTTATGCGTTATGCGTTATGCGTTATGCGTTATATGGTTTGAGTTATGCGTTATGCGTTATACGGTTTGAGTTATGCGTTATACGTTATTGGTTTATGCGTTATGCGTTATGCGTTATGCGTTATAAGTTATGCGTTATGCGTTATGCGTTATGCGTTATGCGTTATGCGTTATGCGTTATGCGTTATGCGTTATGCGTTATGCGTTATGCGTTATGCGTTATGCGTTATGCGTTATGCGTTATGCGCCATGCGTTATGCGTTTTGCGTTATGCGTTATGCGTTATGCGTTATGGGTTATGTATTATGCGTTATGCGTTATGCGTTATGCGTTATGCGTTGTGCGTTATGCGTTGTTCGTTATGCGTTATGCGTTGGGCGTTATACGTTTGCGTTATGCGTTATGCGTTATGCGTTATGCGTTATGCTTTATGCGTTATGCGTTATGCGTTAGGCGTTATGCGTTAGGCGTTATGCGTTATGCGTTATGCGTTATGCGTTATGCGTTATGCGTTATGAGTTGTTCGTTATGCGTTATGCGTTGGGCGTTATACGTTTACGTTATGCGTTATGCGTTATGCATTTTGCGTTATGCGTTATGCGTTATGCGTTATGCGTTATGCGTTATGCGTTATGCGTTATGCGTTATGCGTTATGGGTTATGTATTATGCGTTATGCGTTATGCGTTATGCGTTATGCGTTGTGCGTTATGCGTTGTGCGTTATGCGTTGTTCGTTATGCGTTATGCGTTGGGCGTTATACGTTTGCGTTATGCGTTATGCGTTATGCGTTATGCTTTATGCGTTATGCGTTATGCGTTATGCGTTATGCATTTTGCGTTATGCGCCATGCGTTATGCGTTATGAGTTATGCGTTATGCGTTATGCGTTATGCGTTATGCGTTATGCGTTATGCGTTATGCGTTATGCGTTATGCGTTATGCGGTGGGCGTAATACGTTTGCGTTATGCGTTATGCGTTATGCGTTATGCTTTATGCGTTATGCGTTATGCGTTATACGGTATGAGTTATGCGTTATGCGTTATGCGTTATGCGTTATGCGTTATGCGTTATGCGTTATGCGTTATGCGTTATGCGTTATGCGTTATGAGTTGTGCGTTATGCGTTATGCGTTCTGTGTTGTGCGTTGTGCGTTGTGCGTTATGCTTTATTCGTTATGCGTTATGCGTTATGCGTTATGCGTTATGCGTTATGCGTTATGCGTTATGCGTTATGCGTTATGCGTTATGCGTTATGCGTTATGCGTTATGCGTTATATGTTATGCGTTATGCGTTATGCGTTATGAGTTATGCGTTATGCATTATGCGTTATGCGTTATGCGTTATGCGTTATGCGTTATGCTTTATGCGTTATGCGTGATCCGTTATGCGTTATGCGTTATGCGTTATGCATTTTGCGTTATGCGTTATGCGTTATGCGTTATGCATTTTGCGTTATGCGCCATGCGTTATGCGTTATGCGTTATGCGTTATGAGTTGTTCGTTATGCGTTATGCGTTGGGCGTTATACGTTTACGTTATGCGTTATGCGTTATGCATTTTGCGTTATGCGTTATGCGTTATGCGTTATGCGTTATGCGTTATGCGTTATGCGTTATGCGTTATGGGTTATGTATTATGCGTTATGCGTTATGCGTTATGCGTTATGCGTTATGCGTTGTGCGTTATGCGTTGTGCGTTATGCGTTGTTCGTTATGCGTTATGCGTTGGGCGTTATACGTTTGCGTTATGCGTTATGCGTTATGCGTTATGCTTTATGCGTTATGCGTTATGCGTTATGCGTTATGCATTTTGCGTTATGCGCCATGCGTTATGCGTTATGAGTTATGCGTTATGCGTTATGCGTTATGCGTTATGCGTTATGCGTTATGCGTTATGCGTTATGCGTTATGCGTTATGCGGTGGGCGTAATACGTTTGCGTTATGCGTTATGCGTTATGCGTTATGCTTTATGCGTTATGCGTTATGCGTTATACGGTATGAGTTATGCGTTATGCGTTATGCGTTATGCGTTATGCGTTATGCGTTATGCGTTATGCGTTATGCGTTATGCGTTATGAGTTGTGCGTTATGCGTTATGCGTTCTGTGTTGTGCGTTGTGCGTTGTGCGTTATGCTTTATTCGTTATGCGTTATGCGTTATGCGTTATGCGTTATGCGTTATGCGTTGGGCGTTATACGTTTGCGTTATGCGTTATGCGTTATGCTTTATGCGTTATGCGTTATGCGTTATGCGTTATGCATTTTGCGTTATGCGCCATGCGTTATGCGTTATGAGTTATGCGTTATGCGTTATGCGTTATGCGTTATGCGTTATGCGTTATGCGTTATGCGTTATGCGTTATGCGTTATATGTTATGCGTTATGCGTTATGCGTTATGAGTTATGCGTTATGCGTTATGCGTTATGCGTTATGCGTTATGCGTTATGCGTTATGCTTTATGCGTTATGCGTGATCCGTTATGCGTTATGCGTTATGCGTTATGCATTTTGCGTTATGCGCCATGCGTTAGGCGTTATGCATTATGCGTTATGCTCTATGCGTTATGCGTTATGCGTTATGCGTTATGCGTTATGCGTTATGCGTTATGCGTTATGCGTTATGCGTTATGCGTTATGCGTTATGCGTTATGCGTTATGCGTTATGCATTTTGCGTTATGCGTTATGCGTTATGCGTTATGCGTTATGCGTAATACGTTTGCGTTATGCGTTATGCGTTATGCGTTATGCTTTATGCGTTATGCGTTATGCGTTATACGGTATAAATTATGCGTTATTCGTTATGCGTTATGCGTTATGCGTTATGCGTTATGCGTTATGCGTTATGCGTTGTTCGTTATGCGTTATGCGTTATGCGTTATGCGTGATGCGTTATGCTTTTTGCGTTGTGCGTTATGAGTTATACGTTATGCGTTAAGCGTTATGCGTTATGCTTTATGCGTTACGCGTGATCCATTATGCGTTATGCGTTATGCGTTATGCCTTATGCATTTTGCGTTATGCGCCATGCGTTATGCGTTATGAGTTATGCGTTATGCGTTATGCGTTATGCGTTATGCGTTATGCGTTATACGTTATGCGTTATGCGTTATACGTTATGCGTTATGCGTTATGCGTTATGCGTTATGCGTTATGCGTTATGCGTTATGCGTTATGCGTTATGCGTTATGCGTTATGCGTTATGCGTTATGCGTTCTGTGTTGTGCGTTGTGCGTTGTGCGATATGCGTTATGCGTTATGGGTTATGGGTTATGCGTTATGCTATATGCGTTATGCATTTTGCGTTATGCGTTATGCGTTATGCGTTATGCGTTATGCGTTATGCGTTATGCGTTATGCGTTATGCGTTATGCGTTATACGTTATGCGTTATGCGTTATACGTTATGCGTTATGCGTTATGCGTTATGCGTCATGCGTTATGCGTTATGCGTTATGCGTTATGCGTTATGCGTTATGCGTTATGCGTTATACGTTATGCGTTATGCGTTATACGTTATGCGTTATGCGTTATGCGTTATGCGTTATGCGTTATGCGTTATGCGTGATGCGTTATGCGTTATGCGTTATGCGTTATGCGTTATGCGTTATGCGTTATGCGTAATACGTTATGCGTTATGCGTTATGCGTTATGCGGTATGCGTTGTTCGTTATGCGTTATGCGTTGGGCGTAATACGTTTGCGTTATGCGTTATGCGTTATGCGTTATGCGTTATGCGTTATGCGTTATGCGTTATGCGTTATGCGTTATGCGTTATGCGTTATGCGTTATGCGTTATGCGTTATGCGTTATGCGTTATGCGTTCTGTGTTGTGCGTTGTGCGTTATGCGTTGGGCGTAATACGTTTGCGTTATGCGTTATGCGTTATTCGTTATGCGTTATGCGTTATGCGTTATGCGTTATGCGTTATGCGTTATGCGTTATGCGTTATGAGTTATGCGTTATGCGTTATGCGTTATGCGTTATGCGTTATGCGTCATGCGTTATGCGTTATGCATTATGCGTTATGCGTTATGCGTTATGCTTTATGCGTTATGAGTTATGAGTTATACGGTATGAGTTATGCGTTATGCGTTATGCGTTATGCGTTATGCGTTATGCGTTATGCGTTATGCGTTATGCGTTATGCGTTATGCGTTATGCGTTATGCGTTATGCGTTATGCGTTATGCGTTATGCGTTATGCGTTATGCGTTATGCGTTATGCGTTCTGTGTTGTGCGTTGTGCGTTGTGCGATATGCGTTATGCGTTATGGGTTATGGGTTATGCGTTATGCTATATGCGTTATGCATTTTGCGTTATGCGTTATGCGTTATGCGTTATGCGTTATGCGTTATGCGTTATGCGTTATGCGTTATGCGTTATGCGTTATGCGTTATGCGTTATGCGTTATGCGTTATGCGTTATGCGTTATGCGTTATGCGTTATGCGTTATGCGTTATGCGTTATGCTTTATGCGTTATGCGTGATCCGTTATGCGTTATGCGTTATGCGTTATGCGTTATGCGTTATGCGTTATGCGTTATGCGTTATGCGTTATGCGTTATGCGTGATGCGTTATGCTTTTTGCGTTATGCGTTATACGTTATGCGTTAAGCGTTATGCGTTATTCTTTATGCGTTATGCGTGATCCGTTATGCGTTAGGCGTTATGCGTTATGCGTTATGCATTTTGCGTTATGCGCCATGCGTTATGCGTTATGAGTTATGCGTTATGCGTTATGCGTTATGCGTTATGCGTTATACGTTATGCGTTATGCGTTATGCGTTATGCGTTATGCGTTATGCGTTATGCGTTATGCGTTATGCGTTATGCGTTATGCGTTATGCGTTATGCGTTATGCGTTATGCGTTATGCGTTATGCGTTATGCGTTATGCGTTATGAGTTATGCGTTATGCGTTGTGCGTTATGCGCCATGCGTTATGCGTTATGAGTTATGCGTTATGCGTTATGCGTTATTGCGTTATGCGTTATACGTTATGCGTTATGCGTTATGCGTTATGCGTTATGCGTTATGCGTTATGCGTTATGCGTTATGCGTTATGCGTTTTGCGTTATGCGTTATGCGTTATGCGTTATGCGTTATGCGTTATGCGTTATGCGTTATGCGTGATGCGTTATGCTTTATGCGTTATGCGTTATGAGTTATACGTTATGCGTTATGCGTTATGCGTTATGCGTTATGCGTAATGCGTTATGCGTTATGCGTTATGCGTTATGCGTTATGCGTTATGCGTTATGCGTTGTTCGTTATGCGTTATGCGTTATGCGTTATGCGTTATGCGTAATGCGTTATACGTTATGCGTTATGCGTTATGCGTTATGCGTTATGCGTTATGCGTTATGCGTTATGCGTTATGCGTTATGCGTTATGCGTTATGCGTTATGAGTTATGCGTTATGCGTTGTGCGTTATGCGCCATGCGTTATGCGTTATGAGTTATGCGTTATGCGTTATGCGTTATTGCGTTATGCGTTATACGTTATGCGTTATGCGTTATGCGTTATGCGTTATGCGTTATGCGTTATGCGTTATGCGTTATGCGTTTTGCGTTATGCGTTATGCGTTATGCGTTATGCGTTAAGCGTTATGCGTTATGCTTTATGCGTTATGCGTGATCCGTTATGCGTTACGCGTTATGCGTTATGCGTTATGCATTTTGCGTTATGCGCCATGCGTTATGCGTTATGAGTTATGCGTTATGCGTTATGCGTTATGCGTTATGCGTTATACGTTATGCGTTATGCGTTATGCGTTATGCGTTATGCGTTATGCGTTATGCGTTATGCGTTATGCGTTGTGCGTTATACGTTTGCGTTAGGCGTTATGCTTTATGGGTTATGCGTTATGCATTATGCGTTATGCGTTATGCGTTATGCATATGCGTTATGCGTTATGCGTTAATCGTTATGCGTTATGCGTTATGCGTTATGCGTTATGCGTTATGCGTTATGCGTTATGCGTTATGAGTTATACGTTATGCGTTAAGCGTTATGCGTTATGCTTTATACGTTATGCGTGATCCATTATGCGTTATGCGTTATGCGTTATGCGTTATGCATTTTGCGTTATGCGCCATGCGTTATGCGTTATGAGTTATGCGTTATGCGTTATGCGTTATGCGTTATACGTTATGCGTTATGCGTTATGCGTTATGCGTTATGCGTTATGCGTTATGCGTTATGCGTTGTGCGTTATACGTTTGCGTTAGGCGTTATGCTTTATGGGTTATGCGTTATGCATTATGCGTTATGCGTTATGCGTTATGCATATGCGTTATGCGTTATGCGTTAATCGTTATGCGTTATGCGTTATGCGTTATGCGTTATGCGTTATGCGTTATGCGTTATGCGTAATGCGTTATGCGTTATGCGTTATGCGTTATGCGTTATGCGTTATGCTTTATGTGTTATGCGTTTTGAGTTATACGTTATGCGTTATGCGTTATGCGTTATGCGTTATGCGTAATGCGTTATGTGTTATGCGTTATGCGTTATGCGTTATGCGTTATGCGTTATGCGTTGTTCGTTATGCGTTATGCGTTATGCGTTATGCGTTATGCGTTATGCGTGATGCGTTATGCTTTTTGCGTTATGCGTTATGCGTTATGAGTTATACGTTATGCGTTAAGCGTTATGCGTTATGCTTTATACGTTATGCGTGATCCATTATGCGTTATGCGTTATGCGTTATGCATTTTGCGTTATGCGCCATGCGTTATGCGTTATGAGTTATACGTTATGCGTTAAGCGTTATGCGTTATGCTTTATACGTTATGCGTGATCCATTATGCGTTATGCGTTATGCGTTATGCATTTTGCGTTATGCGCCATGCGTTATGCGTTATGAGTTATGCGTTATGCGTTATGCGTTATGCGTTATGCGTTATACGTTATGCGTTATGCGTTATGCGTTATGCGTTATGCGTTATGCGTTATGCGTTATGCGTTATGCGTTGTGCGTTATACGTTTGCGTTAGGCGTTATGCTTTATGGGTTATGCGTTATGCATTATGCGTTATGCGTTATGCGTTATGCATATGCGTTATGCGTTATGCGTTAATCGTTATGCGTTATGCGTTATGCGTTATGCGTTATGCGTTATGCGTTATGCGTTATGCGTTATGAGTTATACGTTATGCGTTAAGCGTTATGCGTTATGCTTTATACGTTATGCGTGATCCATTATGCGTTATGCGTTATGCGTTATGCATTTTGCGTTATGCGCCATGCGTTATGCGTTATGAGTTATGCGTTATGCGTTATGCGTTATGCGTTATACGTTATGCGTTATGCGTTATGCGTTATGCGTTATGCGTTATGCGTTATGCGTTATGCGTTGTGCGTTATACGTTTGCGTTAGGCGTTATGCTTTATGGGTTATGCGTTATGCATTATGCGTTATGCGTTATGCGTTATGCATATGCGTTATGCGTTATGCGTTAATCGTTATGCGTTATGCGTTATGCGTTATGCGTTATGCGTTATGCGTTATGCGTAATGCGTTATGCGTTATGCGTTATGCGTTATGCGTTATGCGTTATGCGTTATGCGTTATGCGTTATGCGTTATGCGTGATGTGTTATGCTTTTTGCGTTATGTGTTATGAGTTATACGTTATGCGTTAAGCATTATGCGTTATGCTTTATGCGTTATGCGTTATCCGTTATGCGTTATGCGTTATGCGATATGCTATATGCGTTATGCGTTATGCGTTATGCGTTGTGGGTTATACGTTTGCGTTATGAGTTATGCGTTATCCGTTATGCGTTATGCTTTATGCGTTATGCGTTATGCGTTATGCGTTATGCGTTATGCGTTATGCGTTATGCGTTAGGCAAAATGCGTTATGCGTTATGCGTTATGCGTTATGCGTTATGCGTTATGCGTGATGCGTTATGCTTTTTGCGTTATGCGTTATGAGTTATACGTTATGCGTTAAGCGTTATGCGTTATGCCTTATACGTTATGCGTGATCCATTATACGTTATGCGTTATGCGTTATGCGTTCTGTGTTGTGCGTTGTGCGTTGTGCGATATGCGTTATGCGTTATGGGTTATGGGTTATGCGTTATGCTATATGCGTTATGCATTTTGCGTTATGCGTTATGCGTTATGCGTTTTGCGTTATGCGTTGTGCGTTATGCGTTATGCATTATGCATTATGCGTTATGCGTTATGCGATATGCATATGCGTTATGCGTTATGCGTTAATCGTTATGCGTTATGCGTTATGCGTTATGCGTTATGCGTTATGCGTTATGCGTTATGCGTTATGCGTTATGCGTTATGCGTTATGCGTTATGCGTTATGCGTTATGCGTTATGCGTTATGCGTTATGCGTTATGCGTTATGCGTTATGCGTTCTGTGTTGTGCGTTGTGCGTTGTGCGATATGCGTTATGCGTTATGGGTTATGGGTTATGCGTTATGCTATATGCGTTATGCATTTTGCGTTATGCGTTATGCGTTATGCGTTATGCGTTATGCGTTATGCGTTATGCGTTATGCGTTATGCGTTATGCGTTATGCGTTATGCGTTATGCGTTATGCGTTATGCGTTATGCGATATGCGTTATGCGTTATGCGTTATGCGTTATGCTTTATGCGTTATGCGTGATCCGTTATGCGTTATGCGTTATGCGTTATGCGTTATGCGTTATGCGTTATGCGTTATGCGTTATGCGTTATGCGTTATGCGTGATGCGTTATGCTTTTTGCGTTATGCGTTATACGTTATGCGTTAAGCGTTATGCGTTATTCTTTATGCGTTATGCGTGATCCGTTATGCGTTAGGCGTTATGCGTTATGCGTTATGCATTTTGCGTTATGCGCCATGCGTTATGCGTTATGAGTTATGCGTTATGCGTTATGCGTTATGCGTTATGCGTTATACGTTATGCGTTATGCGTTATGCGTTATGCGTTATGCGTTATGCGTTATGCGTTATGCGTTATGCGTTATGCGTTATGCGTTATGCGTTATGCGTTATGCGTTATGCGTTATGCGTTATGCGTTATGAGTTATGCGTTATGCGTTGTGCGTTATGCGCCATGCGTTATGCGTTATGAGTTATGCGTTATGCGTTATGCGTTATTGCGTTATGCGTTATACGTTATGCGTTATGCGTTATGCGTTATGCGTTATGCGTTATGCGTTATGCGTTATGCGTTATGCGTTATGCGTTATGCGTTATGCGTTTTGCGTTATGCGTTATGCGTTATGCGTTATGCGTTATGCGTTATGCGTTATGCGTTATGCGTGATGCGTTATGCTTTATGCGTTATGCGTTATGAGTTATACGTTATGCGTTATGCGTTATGCGTTATGCGTTATGCGTAATGCGTTATGCGTTATGCGTTATGCGTTATGCGTTATGCGTTATGCGTTATGCGTTGTTCGTTATGCGTTATGCGTTATGCGTTATGCGTAATGCGTTATACGTTATGCGTTATGCGTTATGCGTTATGCGTTATGCGTTATGCGTTATGCGTTATGCGTTATGCGTTATGCGTTATGCGTTATGCGTTATGCGTTATGAGTTATGCGTTATGCGTTGTGCGTTATGCGCCATGCGTTATGCGTTATGAGTTATGCGTTATGCGTTATGCGTTATTGCGTTATGCGTTATACGTTATGCGTTATGCGTTATGCGTTATGCGTTATGCGTTATGCGTTATGCGTTATGCGTTATGCGTTTTGCGTTATGCGTTATGCGTTATGCGTTATGCGTTAAGCGTTATGCGTTATGCTTTATGCGTTATGCGTGATCCGTTATGCGTTACGCGTTATGCGTTATGCGTTATGCATTTTGCGTTATGCGCCATGCGTTATGCGTTATGAGTTATGCGTTATGCGTTATGCGTTATGCGTTATACGTTATGCGTTATGCGTTATGCGTTATGCGTTATGCGTTATGCGTTATGCGTTACGCGTTACGCGTTACGCGTTACGCGTTACGCGTTATGCGTTATGCGTTATGCGTTATGCGTTATGCGTGACCGTTATGCGTTACGCGTTATGCGTTATGCGTTATGCATTTTGCGTTATGCGCCATGCATTATGCGTTATGAGTTATGCGTGATCCGTTATGCGTTACGCGTTATGCGTTATGCGTTATGCGTTATGCGTGATGCGTTATGCTTTTTGCGTTATGCGTTATGCGTTATGCGTTATGCGTTATGCTTTATGTGTTATGCGTTTTGAGTTATACGTTATGCGTTATGCGTTATGCGTTATGCGTTATGCGTAATGCGTTATGTGTTATGCGTTATGCGTTATGCGTTATGCGTTATGCGTTATGCGTTGTTCGTTATGCGTTATGCGTTATGCGTTATGCGTTATGCGTTATGCGTGATGCGTTATGCTTTTTGCGTTATGCGTTATGCGTTATGAGTTATACGTTATGCGTTAAGCGTTATGCGTTATGCTTTATACGTTATGCGTGATCCATTATGCGTTATGCGTTATGCGTTATGCATTTTGCGTTATGCGCCATGCGTTATGCGTTATGAGTTATGCGTTATGCGTTATGCGTTATGCGTTATGCGTTATGCGTTATGCGTTATGCGTTATGCGTTATGCGTTATGCGTTATGCGTTATGCGTTATGCGTTATGCGTTGTGCGTTATACGTTTGCGTTAGGCGTTATGCTTTATGGGTTATGCGTTATGCATTATGCGTTATGCGTTATGCGTTATGCATATGCGTTATGCGTTATGCGTTAATCGTTATGCGTTATGCGTTATGCGTTATGCGTTATGCGTTATGCGTTATGCGTTATGCGTTATGAGTTATACGTTATGCGTTAAGCGTTATGCTTTATGCTTTATACGTTATGCGTGATCCATTATGCGTTATGCGTTATGCGTTATGCATTTTGCGTTATGCGCCATGCGTTATGCGTTATGAGTTATGCGTTATGCGTTATGCGTTATGCGTTATACGTTATGCGTTATGCGTTATGCGTTATGCGTTATGCGTTATGCGTTATGCGTTATGCGTTGTGCGTTATACGTTTGCGTTAGGCGTTATGCTTTATGGGTTATGCGTTATGCATTATGCGTTATGCGTTATGCGTTATGCATATGCGTTATGCGTTATGCGTTAATCGTTATGCGTTATGCGTTATGCGTTATGCGTTATGCGTTATGCGTTATGCGTTATGCGTTATGCGTTATGCGTTATGCGTTATGCGTTATGCGTTATGCGTTATGCGTTATGCGTTATGCGTTATGCGTTATGCGTTATGCGTTATGCGTTATGCGTTATGCGTGATGTGTTATGCTTTTTGCGTTATGTGTTATGAGTTATACGTTATGCGTTAAGCATTATGCGTTATGCTTTATGCGTTATGCGTTATCCGTTATGCGTTATGCGTTATGCGATATGCTATATGCGTTATGCGTTATGCGTTATGCGTTGTGGGTTATACGTTTGCGTTATGAGTTATGCGTTATCCGTTATGCGTTATGCTTTATGCGTTATGCGTTATGCGTTATGCGTTATGCGTTATGCGTTATGCGTTATGCGTTAGGCAAAATGCGTTATGCGTTATGCGTTATGCGTTATGCGTTATGCGTTATGCGTGATGCGTTATGCTTTTTGCGTTATGCGTTATGAGTTATACGTTATGCGTTAAGCGTTATGCGTTATGCCTTATACGTTATGCGTGATCCATTATACGTTATGCGTTATGCGTTATGCGTTCTGTGTTGTGCGTTGTGCGTTGTGCGATATGCGTTATGCGTTATGGGTTATGGGTTATGCGTTATGCTATATGCGTTATGCATTTTGCGTTATGCGTTATGCGTTATGCGTTATGCGTTATGCGTTATGCGTTATGCGTTATGCATTATGCATTATGCGTTATGCGTTATGCGATATGCATATGCGTTATGCGTTATGCGTTAATCGTTATGCGTTATGCGTTATGCGTTATGCGTTATGCGTTATGCGTTATGCGTTATGCGTTATGCGTGATGTGTTATGCTTTTTGCGTTATGTGTTATGAGTTATACGTTATGCGTTAAGCGTTATGCGTTATGCGTTATGCGTTATGCGTTATGCGTTATGCGTTTTGCGTTATGCGTTATGCGTTATGCGTTATGCGTTATGCGTTATGCGTTATGCGTTATGCGTTATGCGTTATGCGTTATGCGTTATGCGTTACGCGTTATGCGTTATGCGTTACGCGTTATGCGTTATGCGTTATGCGTTATACGTTATGCGTTATGCGTTATGCGTTATGCGTTATGCGTTATGCGTTATGCGTTATGCGTTATGCGTTATGCGTTATGCGTTATGCGTTATGCGTTATGCGTTATGCGTTATGAGTTATACGTTATGCATTAAGCGTTATGCGTTATGCTTTATGCGTTATGCGTTATGCGTTATGCTTTATGCGTTATGCGTGATCCGTTATGCGTTACGCGTTATGCGTTATGCGTTATGCATTTTGCGTTATGCGCCATGCGTTATGCGTTATGAGTTATGCGTTATGCGTTATGCGTTATGCGTTATGCGTTATACGTTATGCGTTATGCGTTATGCGTTATGCGTTATGCGTTATGCGTTATGCGTTATGCGTTATGCGTTATGCGTTATGCGTTATGCGTTATGCGTTATGCGTGATGTGTTATGCTTTTTGCGTTATGTGTTATGAGTTATACGTTATGCGTTAAGCGTTATGCGTTATGCGTTATGCGTTATGCGTTATGCGTTATGCGTTATGCGTTATGCGTTATGCGTTATGCGTTATGCGTTATGCGTTATGCGTTATGCGTTATGCGTTATGCGTTATGCGTTATGCGTTATGCGTTACGCGTTATGCGTTATGCGTTACGCGTTATGCGTTATGCGTTATGCGTTATACGTTATGCGTTATGCGTTATGCGTTATGCGTTATGCGTTATGAGTTATGCGTTATGCGTTATGCGTTATGCGTTATGCGTTATGCGTTATGCGTTATGAGTTATACGTTATGCATTAAGCGTTATGCGTTATGCTTTATGCGTTATGCGTTATACGTTATGCGTTATGCGTTATGCGTTATGCGTTATGCGTTATGCGTTATGCGTTATGCGTTATGCGTGATGCGTTATGCTTTATGTGTTATGCGTTTTGAGTTATACGTTATGCGTTATGCGTTATGCGTTATGCGTTATGCGTTATGCGTAATGCGTTATGCGTTATGCGTTATGCGTTATGCGTTATGCGTTATGCGTTATGCGTTATGCGTTGTTCGTTATGCGTTATGCGTTATGCGTTATGCGTTATGCGTTATGCGTTATGCGTTATGCGTTATGCGTTATGCGTGATGCGTTATGCTTTTTGCGTTATGCGTTATGAGTTATACGTTATGCGTTAAGCGTTATGCGTTATGCTTTATACGTTATGCGTGATCCATTATGCGTTATGCGTTATGCGTTATGCGTTATGCATTTTGCGTTATGCGCCATGCGTTATGCGTTATGAGTTATGCGTTATGCGTTATGCGTTATGCGTTATGCGTTATACGTTATGCGTTATGCGTTATGCGTTATGCGTTATGCGTTATGCGTTATGCGTTATGCGTTATGCGTTATGCGTTATGCGTTATGCGTTATGCGTTATGCGTTATGAGTTATACGTTATGCATTAAGCGTTATGCGTTATGCTTTATGCGTTATGCGTTATACGTTATGCGTTATGCGTTATGCGTTATGCGTTATGCGTTATGCGTTATGCGTTATGCGTTATGCGTGATGCGTTATGCTTTATGTGTTATGCGTTATGCGTTATGCGTTATGCGTTATGCGTTATGCGTTATGCGTTATGCGTTATGCGTTATGAGTTATGCGTTATGCGTTGTGCGTTATGCGCCATGCGTTATGCGTTATGAGTTATGCGTTATGCGTTATGCGTTATTGCGTTATGCGTTATACGTTATGCGTTATGCGTTATGCGTTATGCGTTATGCGTTATGCGTTATGCGTTATGCGTTATGCGTTTTGCGTTATGCGTTATGCGTTATGCGTTATGCGTTAAGCGTTATGCGTTATGCTTTATGCGTTATGCGTGATCCGTTATGCGTTACGCGTTATGCGTTATGCGTTATGCATTTTGCGTTATGCGCCATGCGTTATGCGTTATGAGTTATGCGTTATGCGTTATGCGTTATGCGTTATACGTTATGCGTTATGCGTTATGCGTTATGCGTTATGCGTTATGCGTTATGCGTTACGCGTTACGCGTTACGCGTTACGCGTTACGCGTTACGCGTTACGCGTTATGCGTTATGCGTTATGCGTTATGCGTTATGCGTGACCGTTATGCGTTACGCGTTATGCGTTATGCGTTATGCATTTTGCGTTATGCGCCATGCGTTATGCGTTATGAGTTATGCGTGATCCGTTATGCGTTACGCGTTATGCGTTATGCGTTATGCGTTATGCGTGATGCGTTATGCTTTTTGCGTTATGCGTTATGCGTTATGCGTTATGCGTTATGCTTTATGTGTTATGCGTTTTGAGTTATACGTTATGCGTTATGCGTTATGCGTTATGCGTTATGCGTAATGCGTTATGTGTTATGCGTTATGCGTTATGCGTTATGCGTTATGCGTTATGCGTTGTTCGTTATGCGTTATGCGTTATGCGTTATGCGTTATGCGTTATGCGTGATGCGTTATGCTTTTTGCGTTATGCGTTATGCGTTATGAGTTATACGTTATGCGTTAAGCGTTATGCGTTATGCTTTATACGTTATGCGTGATCCATTATGCGTTATGCGGTATGCGTTATGCATTTTGCGTTATGCGCCATGCGTTATGCGTTATGAGTTATGCGTTATGCGTTATGCGTTATGCGTTATGCGTTATACGTTATGCGTTATGCGTTATGCGTTATGCGTTATGCGTTATGCGTTATGCGTTATGCGTTATGCGTTGTGCGTTATACGTTTGCGTTAGGCGTTATGCTTTATGGGTTATGCGTTATGCATTATGCGTTATGCGTTATGCGTTATGCATATGCGTTATGCGTTATGCGTTAATCGTTATGCGTTATGCGTTATGCGTTATGCGTTATGCGTTATGCGTTATGCGTTATGCGTTATGAGTTATACGTTATGCGTTAAGCGTTATGCGTTATGCTTTATACGTTATGCGTGATCCATTATGCGTTATGCGTTATGCGTTATGCATTTTGCGTTATGCGCCATGCGTTATGCGTTATGAGTTATGCGTTATGCGTTATGCGTTATGCGTTATACGTTATGCGTTATGCGTTATGCGTTATGCGTTATGCGTTATGCGTTATGCGTTATGCGTTGTGCGTTATACGTTTGCGTTAGGCGTTATGCTTTATGGGTTATGCGTTATGCATTATGCGTTATGCGTTATGCGTTATGCATATGCGTTATGCGTTATGCGTTAATCGTTATGCGTTATGCGTTATGCGTTATGCGTTATGCGTTATGCGTTATGCGTTATGCGTTATGCGTTATGCGTTATGCGTTATGCGTTATGCGTTATGCGTTATGCGTTATGCGTTATGCGTTATGCGTTATGCGTTATGCGTTATGCGTGATGTGTTATGCTTTTTGCGTTATGTGTTATGAGTTATACGTTATGCGTTAAGCATTATGCGTTATGCTTTATGCGTTATGCGTTATCCGTTATGCGTTATGCGTTATGCGATATGCTATATGCGTTATGCGTTATGCGTTATGCGTTGTGGGTTATACGTTTGCGTTATGAGTTATGCGTTATCCGTTATGCGTTATGCTTTATGCGTTATGCGTTATGCGTTATGCGTTATGCGTTATGCGTTATGCGTTATGCGTTAGGCAAAATGCGTTATGCGTTATGCGTTATGCGTAATGCGTTATGCGTTATGCGTGATGCGTTATGCTTTTTGCGTTATGCGTTATGAGTTATACGTTATGCGTTAAGCGTTATGCGTTATGCCTTATACGTTATGCGTGATCCATTATACGTTATGCGTTATGCGTTATGCGTTCTGTGTTGTGCGTTGTGCGTTGTGCGTTGTGCGATATGCGTTATGCGTTATGGGTTATGGGTTATGCGTTATGCTATATGCGTTATGCATTTTGCGTTATGCGTTATGCGTTATGCGTTATGCGTTATGCGTTATGCGTTATGCGTTATGCATTATGCATTATGCGTTATGCGTTATGCGATATGCATATGCGTTATGCGTTATGCGTTAATCGTTATGCGTTATGCGTTATGCGTTATGCGTTATGCGTTATGCGTTATGCGTTATGCGTTATGCGTGATGTGTTATGCTTTTTGCGTTATGTGTTATGAGTTATACGTTATGCGTTATGCGTTATGCGTTATGCGTTATGCGTTATGCGTTATGCGTTATGCGTTATGCGTTATGCGTTATGCGTTATGCGTTATGCGTTATGCGTTATGCGTTATGCGTTATGCGTTATGCGTTATGCGTTATGCGTTATGCGTTACGCGTTATGCGTTATGCGTTACGCGTTATGCGTTATGCGTTATGCGTTATACGTTATGCGTTATGCGTTATGCGTTATGCGTTATGCGTTATGCGTTATGCGTTATGCGTTATGCGTTATGCGTTATGCGTTATGCGTTATGCGTTATGCGTTATGCGTTATGCGTTATGAGTTATACGTTATGCATTAAGCGTTATGCGTTATGCTTTATGCGTTATGCGTTATGCGTTATGCTTTATGCGTTATGCGTGATCCGTTATGCGTTACGCGTTATGCGTTATGCGTTATGCATTTTGCGTTATGCGCCATGCGTTATGCGTTATGAGTTATGCGTTATGCGTTATGCGTTATGCGTTATACGTTATGCGTTATGCGTTATGCGTTATGCGTTATGCGTTATGCGTTACGCGTTACGCGTTACGCGTTACGCGTTACGCGTTACGCGTTACGCGTTATGCGTTATGCGTTATGCGTTATGCGTTATGCGATATGCATATGCGTTATGCGTTATGCGTTAATCGTTATGCGTTATGCGTTATGCGTTATGCGTTATGCGTTATGCGTTATGCGTTATGCGTTATGCGTTATGCGTTATGCGTTATGCGTTATGCGTTATGCGTTATGCGCTATGCGTGATGTGTTATGCTTTTTGCGTTATGTGTTATGAGTTATACGTTATGCGTTAAGCGTTATGCGTTATGCGTTATGCGTTATGCGTTATGCGTTATGCGTTATGCGTTATGCGTTATGCGTTATGCGTTATGCGTTATGCGTTATGCGTTATGCGTTATGCGTTATGCGTTACGCGTTATGCGTTATGCGTTACGCGTTATGCGTTATGCGTTATGCGTTATACGTTATGCGTTATGCGTTATGCGTTATGCGTTATGCGTTATGCGTTATGCGTTATGCGTTATGCGTTATGCGTTATGCGTTATGCGTTATGCGTTATGAGTTATACGTTATGCATTAAGCGTTATGCGTTATGCTTTATGCGTTATGCGTTATACGTTATGCGTTATGCGTTATGCGTTATGCGTTATGCGTTATGCGTTATGCGTTATGCGTGATGCGTTATGCTTTATGTGTTATGCGTTTTGAGTTATACGTTATGCGTTATGCGTTATGCGTTATGCGTTATGCGTTATGCGTAATGCGTTATGCGTTATGCGTTATGCGTTATGCGTTATGCGTTATGCGTTATGCGTTGTTCGTTATGCGTTATGCGTTATGCGTTATGCGTTATGCGTTATGCGTTATGCGTTATGCGTTATGCGTTATGCGTTATGCGTGATGCGTTATGCTTTTTGCGTTATGCGTTATGAGTTATACGTTATGCGTTAAGCGTTATGCGTTATGCTTTATACGTTATGCGTGATCCATTATGCGTTATGCGTTATGCGTTATGCGTTATGCATTTTGCGTTATGCGCCATGCGTTATGCGTTATGAGTTATGCGTTATGCGTTATGCGTTATGCGTTATGCGTTATACGTTATGCGTTATGCGTTATGCGTTATGCGTTATGCGTTATGCGTTATGCGTTATGCGTTATGCGTTATGCGTTATGCGTTATGCGTTATGCGTTATGCGTTATGAGTTATACGTTATGCATTAAGCGTTATGCGTTATGCTTTATGCGTTATGCGTTATACGTTATGCGTTATGCGTTATGCGTTATGCGTTATGCGTTATGCGTTATGCGTTATGCGTTATGCGTGATGCGTTATGCTTTATGTGTTATGCGTTATGCGTTATGCGTTATGCGTTATGCGTTGTGCGTTATACGTTTGCGTTAGGCGTTATGCTTTATGGGTTATGCGTTATGCGTTATGCGTTATGCGTTATGCGTTATGCGTGATGCGTTATGCTTTATGCGTTATGCGTTATGCGTTATGCGTTATGCGTTATGCGTTATGCGTTAGGCGTTATGCTTTATGGGTTATGCGTTATGCATTATGCGTTATGCGTTATGCGTTATGCATATGCGTTATGCGTTATGCGTTAATCGTTATGCGTTATGCGTTATGCGTTATGCGTTATGCGTTATGCGTTATGCGTTATGCGTTATGCGTTATGCGTTATGCGTTATGCGTTATGCGTTATGCGTTATGCGTTATGCGTGATGTGTTATGCTTTTTGCGTTATGTGTTATGAGTTATACGTTATGCGTTAAGCATTATGCGTTATGCTTTATGCGTTATGCGTTATCCGCTATGCGTTATGCGTTATGCGATATGCTATATGCGTTATGCGTTATGCGTTATGCGTTGTGGGTTATACGTTTGCGTTATGCGTTATGCGTTATCCGTTATGCGTTATGCTTTATGCGTTATGCGTTATGCGTTATGCGTTATGCGTTATGCGTTAGGCAAAATGCGTTATGCGTTATGCGTTATGCGTTATGCGTTATGCGTTATGCGTGATGCGTTATGCTTTTTGCGTTATGCGTTATGAGTTATACGTTATGCGTTAAGCGTTATGCGTTATGCCTTATACGTTATGCGTGATCCATTATGCGTTATGCGTTATGCGTTATGCGTTCTGTGTTGTGCGTTGTGCGTTGTGCGATATGCGTTATGCGTTATGGGTTATGGGTTATGCGTTATGCTATATGCGTTATGCATTTTGCGTTATGCGTTATGCGTTATGCGTTATGCGTTATGCGTTATGCGTTATGCGTTATGCATTATGCATTATGCGTTATGCGTTATGCGATATGCATATGCGTTATGCGTTATGCGTTAATCGTTATGCGTTATGCGTTATGCGTTATGCGTTATGCGTTATGCGTTATGCGTTATGCGTTATGCGTTATGCGTTATGCGTTATGCGTTATGCGTTATGCGTGATGTGTTATGCTTTTTGCGTTATGTGTTATGAGTTATACGTTATGCGTTAAGCGTTATGCGTTATGCGTTATGCGTTATGCGTTATGTGTTATGCGTTTTGAGTTATACGTTATGCGTTATGCGTTATGCGTTATGCGTTATGCGTTATGCGTTATGCGTTATGCGTTATGCGTTATGCGTTATGCGTTATGCGTTATGCGTTATGCGTTGTTCGTTATGCGTTATGCGTTATGCGTTATGCGTTATGCGTTATGCGTTATGCGTGATGCGTTATGCTTTTTGCGTTATGCGTTATGAGTTATACGTTATGCGTTAAGCGTTATGCGTTATGCTTTATACGTTATGCGTGATCCATTATGCGTTATGCGTTATGCGTTATGCGTTATGCATTTTGCGTTATGCGCCATGCGTTATGCGTTATGAGTTATGCGTTATGCGTTATGCGTTACGCGTTATGCGTTATGCGTTATGCGTTATGCGTGATGCGTTATGCGTTATGAGTTATACGTTATGCGTTAAGCGTTATGCGTTATGCTTTATACGTTATGCGTGATCCATTATGCGTTATGCGTTATGCGTTATGCGTTATGCATTTTGCGTTATGCGCCATGCGTTATGCGTTATGAGTTATGCGTTATGCGTTATGCGTTATGCGTTATGCGTTATACGTTATGCGTTATGCGTTATGCGTTATGCGTTATGCGTTATGCGTTATGCGTTATGCGTTATGCGTTATGCGTTATGCGTTATGCGTTATGCGTTATGCGTTATGCGTTATGAGTTATACGTTATGCATTAAGCGTTATGCGTTATGCTTTATGCGTTATGCGTTATACGTTATGCGTTATGCGTTATGCGTTATGCGTTATGCGTTATGCGTTATGCGTTATGCGTTATGCGTGATGCGTTATGCTTTATGTGTTATGCGTTATGCGTTATGCGTTATGCGTTATGCGTTGTGCGTTATACGTTTGCGTTAGGCGTTATGCTTTATGGGTTATGCGTTATGCGTTATGCGTTATGCGTTATGCGTTATGCGTGATGCGTTATGCTTTATGCGTTATGCGTTATGCGTTATGCGTTATGCGTTATGCGTTATGCGTTAGGCGTTATGCTTTATGGGTTATGCGTTATGCATTATGCGTTATGCGTTATGCGTTATGCATATGCGTTATGCGTTATGCGTTAATCGTTATGCGTTATGCGTTATGCGTTATGCGTTATGCGTTATGCGTTATGCGTTATGCGTTATGCGTTATGCGTTATGCGTTATGCGTTATGCGTTATGCGTTATGCGTTATGCGTTATGCGTGATGTGTTATGCTTTTTGCGTTATGTGTTATGAGTTATACGTTATGCGTTAAGCATTATGCGTTATGCTTTATGCGTTATGCGTTATCCGCTATGCGTTATGCGTTATGCGATATGCTATATGCGTTATGCGTTATGCGTTATGCGTTGTGGGTTATACGTTTGCGTTATGCGTTATGCGTTATCCGTTATGCGTTATGCTTTATGCGTTATGCGTTATGCGTTATGCGTTATGCGTTATGCGTTAGGCAAAATGCGTTATGCGTTATGCGTTATGCGTTATGCGTTATGCGTTATGCGTGATGCGTTATGCTTTTTGCGTTATGCGTTATGAGTTATACGTTATGCGTTAAGCGTTATGCGTTATGCGTTATGCGTTATGCGTGATGTGTTATGCTTTTTGCGTTATGTGTTATGAGTTATACGTTATGCGTTAAGCGTTATGCGTTATGCGTTATGCGTTATGCGTTATGTGTTATGCGTTTTGAGTTATACGTTATGCGTTATGCGTTATGCGTTATGCGTTATGCGTTATGCGTTATGCGTTATGCGTTATGCGTTATGCGTTATGCGTTATGCGTTATGCGTTATGCGTTGTTCGTTATGCGTTATGCGTTATGCGTTATGCGTTATGCGTTATGCGTTATGCGTGATGCGTTATGCTTTTTGCGTTATGCGTTATGAGTTATACGTTATGCGTTAAGCGTTATGCGTTATGCTTTATACGTTATGCGTGATCCATTATGCGTTATGCGTTATGCGTTATGCGTTATGCATTTTGCGTTATGCGCCATGCGTTATGCGTTATGAGTTATGCGTTATGCGTTATGCGTTACGCGTTATGCGTTATGCGTTATGCGTTATGCGTGATGCGTTATGCTTTTTGCGTTATGCGTTATGCGTTATGCGTTATGCGTTATGCTTTATGTGTTATGCGTTTTGAGTTATACGTTATGCGTTATGCGTTATGCGTTATGCGTTATGCGTAATGCGTTATGTGTTATGCGTTATGCGTTATGCGTTATGCGTTATGCGTTGTTCGTTATGCGTTATGCGTTATGCGTTATGCGTTATGCGTTATGCGTGATGCGTTATGCTTTTTGCGTTATGCGTTATGCGTTATGAGTTATACGTTATGCGTTAAGCGTTATGCGTTATGCTTTATACGTTATGCGTGATCCATTATGCGTTATGCGTTATGCGTTATGCATTTTGCGTTATGCGCCATGCGTTATGCGTTATGAGTTATGCGTTATGCGTTATGCGTTATGCGTTATGCGTTATACGTTATGCGTTATGCGTTATGCGTTATGCGTTATGCGTTATGCGTTATGCGTTATGCGTTATGCGTTGTGCGTTATACGTTTGCGTTAGGCGTTATGCTTTATGGGTTATGCGTTATGCATTATGCGTTATGCGTTATGCGTTATGCATATGCGTTATGCGTTATGCGTTAATCGTTATGCGTTATGCGTTATGCGTTATGCGTTATGCGTTATGCGTTATGCGTTATGAGTTATACGTTATGCGTTAAGCGTTATGCTTTATGCTTTATACGTTATGCGTGATCCATTATGCGTTATGCGTTATGCGTTATGCATTTTGCGTTATGCGCCATGCGTTATGCGTTATGAGTTATGCGTTATGCGTTATGCGTTATGCGTTATACGTTATGCGTTATGCGTTATGCGTTATGCGTTATGCGTTATGCGTTATGCGTTATGCGTTGTGCGTTATACGTTTGCGTTAGGCGTTATGCTTTATGGGTTATGCGTTATGCATTATGCGTTATGCGTTATGCGTTATGCATATGCGTTATGCGTTATGCGTTAATCGTTATGCGTTATGCGTTATGCGTTATGCGTTATGCGTTATGCGTTATGCGTTATGCGTTATGCGTTATGCGTTATGCGTTATGCGTTATGCGTTATGCGTTATGCGTTATGCGTTATGCGTGATGTGTTATGCTTTTTGCGTTATGTGTTATGAGTTATACGTTATGCGTTAAGCATTATGCGTTATGCTTTATGCGTTATGCGTTATCCGTTATGCGTTATGCGTTATGCGATATGCTATATGCGTTATGCGTTATGCGTTATGCGTTGTGGGTTATACGTTTGCGTTATGAGTTATGCGTTATCCGTTATGCGTTATGCTTTATGCGTTATGCGTTATGCGTTATGCGTTATGCGTTATGCGTTATGCGTTATGCGTTAGGCAAAATGCGTTATGCGTTATGCGTTATGCGTTATGCGTTATGCGTTATGCGTGATGCGTTATGCTTTTTGCGTTATGCGTTATGAGTTATACGTTATGCGTTAAGCGTTATGCGTTATGCCTTATACGTTATGCGTGATCCATTATACGTTATGCGTTATGCGTTATGCGTGATCCATTATGCGTTATGCGTTATGCGTTATGCATTTTGCGTTATGCGCCATGCGTTATGCGTTATGAGTTATGCGTTATGCGTTATGCGTTATTCGTTATGCGTTATACGTTATGCGTTATGCCTTATGCGTTATGCGTTATGCGTTATGCGTTATGCGTTATGCGTTATGCGTTGTGCGTTATACGTTTGCGTTAGGCGTTATGCTTTATGGGTTATGCGTTATGCATTATGCGTTATGCGTTATGCGTTATGCATATGCGTTATGCGTTATGCGTTAATCGTTATGCGTTATGCGTTATGCGTTATGCGTTATGCGTTATGCGTTATGCGTTATGCGTTATGCGTTATGAGTTATACGTTATGCGTTAAGCGTTATGCTTTATGCTTTATACGTTATGCGTGATCCATTATGCGTTATGCGTTATGCGTTATGCATTTTGCGTTATGCGCCATGCGTTATGCGTTATGAGTTATGCGTTATGCGTTATGCGTTATGCGTTATACGTTATGCGTTATGCGTTATGCGTTATGCGTTATGCGTTATGCGTTATGCGTTATGCGTTGTGCGTTATACGTTTGCGTTAGGCGTTATGCTTTATGGGTTATGCGTTATGCATTATGCGTTATGCGTTATGCGTTATGCATATGCGTTATGCGTTATGCGTTAATCGTTATGCGTTATGCGTTATGCGTTATGCGTTATGCGTTATGCGTTATGCGTTATGCGTTATGCGTTATGCGTTATGCGTTATGCGTTATGAGTTATGCGTTATGCGTTATGCGTTATGCGTTATGCGTGATGTGTTATGCTTTTTGCGTTATGTGTTATGAGTTATACGTTATGCGTTAAGCATTATGCGTTATGCTTTATGCGTTATGCGTTATCCGTTATGCGTTATGCGTTATGCGATATGCTATATGCGTTATGCGTTATGCGTTATGCGTTGTGGGTTATACGTTTGCGTTATGAGTTATGCGTTATCCGTTATGCGTTATGCTTTATGCGTTATGCGTTATGCGTTATGCGTTATGCGTTATGCGTTATGCGTTATGCGTTAGGCAAAATGCGTTATGCGTTATGCGTTATGCGTTATGCGTTATGCGTTATGCGTGATGCGTTATGCTTTTTGCGTTATGCGTTATGAGTTATACGTTATGCGTTAAGCGTTATGCGTTATGCCTTATACGTTATGCGTGATCCATTATACGTTATGCGTTATGCGTTATGCGTTCTGTGTTGTGCGTTGTGCGTTGTGCGATATGCGTTATGCGTTATGGGTTATGGGTTATGCGTTATGCTATATGCGTTATGCATTTTGCGTTATGCGTTATGCGTTATGCGTTATGCGTTATGCGTTATGCGTTATGCATTATGCATTATGCGTTATGCGTTATGCGATATGCATATGCGTTATGCGTTATGCGTTAATCGTTATGCGTTATGCGTTATGCGTTATGCGTTATGCGTTATGCGTTATGCGTTATGCGTTATGCGTTATGCGTTATGCGTGATGTGTTATGCTTTTTGCGTTATGTGTTATGAGTTATACGTTATGCGTTAAGCGTTATGCGTTATGCGTTATGCGTTATGCGTTATGCGTTATGCGTTTTGCGTTATGCGTTATGCGTTATGCGTTATGCGTTATGCGTTATGCGTTATGCGTTATGCGTTATGCGTTATGCGTTATGCGTTATGCGTTACGCGTTATGCGTTATGCGTTACGCGTTATGCGTTATGCGTTATGCGTTATACGTTATGCGTTATGCGTTATGCGTTATGCGTTATGCGTTATGCGTTATGCGTTATGCGTTATGCGTTATGCGTTATGCGTTATGCGTTATGCGTTATGCGTTATGCGTTATGAGTTATACGTTATGCATTAAGCGTTATGCGTTATGCTTTATGCGTTATGCGTTATGCGTTATGCTTTATGCGTTATGCGTGATCCGTTATGCGTTACGCGTTATGCGTTATGCGTTATGCATTTTGCGTTATGCGCCATGCGTTATGCGTTATGAGTTATGCGTTATGCGTTATGCGTTATGCGTTATACGTTATGCGTTATGCGTTATGCGTTATGCGTTATGCGTTATGCGTTATGCGTTATGCGTTATGCGTTATGCGTTATGCGTTATGCGTTATGCGTGATGTGTTATGCTTTTTGCGTTATGTGTTATGAGTTATACGTTATGCGTTAAGCGTTATGCGTTATGCGTTATGCGTTATGCGTTATGCGTTATGCGTTATGCGTTATGCGTTATGCGTTATGCGTTATGCGTTATGCGTTATGCGTTATGCGTTATGCGTTATGCGTTATGCGTTATGCGTTATGCGTTACGCGTTATGCGTTATGCGTTACGCGTTATGCGTTATGCGTTATGCGTTATACGTTATGCGTTATGCGTTATGCGTTATGCGTTATGCGTTATGCGTTATGCGTTATGCGTTATGCGTTATGCGTTATGCGTTATGCGTTATGCGTTATGCGTTATGCGTTATGCGTTATGCGTGATGCGTTATGCTTTATGTGTTATGCGTTTTGAGTTATACGTTATGCGTTATGCGTTATGCGTTATGCGTTATGCGTTATGCGTAATGCGTTATGAGTTATACGTTATGCGTTAAGCGTTATGCGTTATGCTTTATACGTTATGCGTGATCCATTATGCGTTATGCGTTATGCGTTATGCGTTATGCATTTTGCGTTATGCGCCATGCGTTATGCGTTATGAGTTATGCGTTATGCGTTATGCGTTATGCGTTATGCGTTATACGTTATGCGTTATGCGTTATGCGTTATGGGTTATGCGTTATGCGTTATGCGTTATGCGTTATGCGTTATGCGTTATGCGTTATGCGTTATGCGTTATGCGTTATGCGTTATGAGTTATACGTTATGCATTAAGCGTTATGCGTTATGCTTTATGCGTTATGCGTTATACGTTATGCGTTATGCGTTATGCGTTATGCGTTATGCGTTATGCGTTATGCGTGACCGTTATGCGTTACGCGTTATGCGTTATGCGTTATGCATTTTGCGTTATGCGCCATGCGTTATGCGTTATGAGTTATGCGTGATCCGTTATGCGTTACGCGTTATGCGTTATGCGTTATGCGTTATGCGTGATGCGTTATGCTTTTTGCGTTATGCGTTATGCGTTATGCGTTATGCGTTATGCTTTATGTGTTATGCGTTTTGAGTTATACGTTATGCGTTATGCGTTATGCGTTATGCGTTATGCGTAATGCGTTATGTGTTATGCGTTATGCGTTATGCGTTATGCGTTATGCGTTATGCGTTGTTCGTTATGCGTTATGCGTTATGCGTTATGCGTTATGCGTTATGCGTGATGCGTTATGCTTTTTGCGTTATGCGTTATGCGTTATGAGTTATACGTTATGCGTTAAGCGTTATGCGTTATGCTTTATACGTTATGCGTGATCCATTATGCGTTATGCGTTATGCGTTATGCATTTTGCGTTATGCGCCATGCGTTATGCGTTATGAGTTATGCGTTATGCGTTATGCGTTATGCGTTATGCGTTATACGTTATGCGTTATGCGTTATGCGTTATGCGTTATGCGTTATGCGTTATGCGTTATGCGTTATGCGTTGTGCGTTATACGTTTGCGTTAGGCGTTATGCTTTATGGGTTATGCGTTATGCATTATGCGTTATGCGTTATGCGTTATGCATATGCGTTATGCGTTATGCGTTAATCGTTATGCGTTATGCGTTATGCGTTATGCGTTATGCGTTATGCGTTATGCGTTATGCGTTATGCGTTATGAGTTATACGTTATGCGTTAAGCGTTATGCGTTATGCTTTATACGTTATGCGTGATCCATTATGCGTTATGCGTTATGCGTTATGCATTTTGCGTTATGCGCCATGCGTTATGCGTTATGAGTTATGCGTTATGCGTTATGCGTTATGCGTTATACGTTATGCGTTATGCGTTATGCGTTATGCGTTATGCGTTATGCGTTATGCGTTATGCGTTATGCGTTGTGCGTTATACGTTTGCGTTA
The DNA here is from genome assembly GCA_916610235.2 of Lasioglossum morio. Lineage (NCBI taxonomy): Eukaryota > Metazoa > Arthropoda > Insecta > Hymenoptera > Halictidae > Lasioglossum > Lasioglossum morio. The sequence goes on along the minus strand of CAKAJA020000513.1, from coordinate 1,311,340 downwards.
GGCGTTATGCTTTATGGGTTATGCGTTATGCATTATGCGTTATGCGTTATGCGTTATGCATATGCGTTATGCGTTATGCGTTAATCGTTATGCGTTATGCGTTATGCGTTATGCGTTATGCGTTATGCGTTATGCGTTATGCGTTATGCGTTATGCGTTATGCGTTATGCGTTATGCGTTATGCGTTATGCGTTATGCGTTATGCGTTATGCGTGATGTGTTATGCTTTTTGCGTTATGTGTTATGAGTTATACGTTATGCGTTAAGCATTATGCGTTATGCTTTATGCGTTATGCGTTATCCGTTATGCGTTATGCGTTATGCGATATGCTATATGCGTTATGCGTTATGCGTTATGCGTTGTGGGTTATACGTTTGCGTTATGAGTTATGCGTTATCCGTTATGCGTTATGCTTTATGCGTTATGCCTTATGCGTTATGCGTTATGCGTTATGCGTTATGCGTTATGCGTTAGGCAAAATGCGTTATGCGTTATGCGTTATGCGTAATGCGTTATGCGTTATGCGTGATGCGTTATGCTTTTTGCGTTATGCGTTATGAGTTATACGTTATGCGTTAAGCGTTATGCGTTATGCCTTATACGTTATGCGTGATCCATTATACGTTATGCGTTATGCGTTCTGTGTTGTGCGTTGTGCGTTGTGCGATATGCGTTATGCGTTATGGGTTATGGGTTATGCGTTATGCTATATGCGTTATGCATTTTGCGTTATGCGTTATGCGTTATGCGTTATGCGTTATGCGTTATGCGTTATGCGTTATGCATTATGCATTATGCGTTATGCGTTATGCGATATGCATATGCGTTATGCGTTATGCGTTAATCGTTATGCGTTATGCGTTATGCGTTATGCGTTATGCGTTATGCGTTATGCGTTATGCGTTATGCGTTATGCGTTATGCGTGATGTGTTATGCTTTTTGCGTTATGTGTTATGAGTTATACGTTATGCGTTAAGCGTTATGCGTTATGCGTTATGCGTTATGCGTTATGCGTTATGCGTTATGCGTTATGCGTTATGCGTTATGCGTTATGCGTTATGCGTTATGCGTTATGCGTTATGCGTTATGCGTTATGCGTTATGCGTTATGCGTTACGCGTTATGCGTTATGCGTTACGCGTTATGCGTTATGCGTTATGCGTTATACGTTATGCGTTATGCGTTATGCGTTATGCGTTATGCGTTATGCGTTATGCGTTATGCGTTATGCGTTATGCGTTATGCGTTATGCGTTATGCGTTATGCGTTATGCGTTATGAGTTATACGTTATGCATTAAGCGTTATGCGTTATGCTTTATGCGTTATGCGTTATGCGTTATGCTTTATGCGTTATGCGTGATCCGTTATGCGTTACGCGTTATGCGTTATGCGTTATGCATTTTGCGTTATGCGCCATGCGTTATGCGTTATGAGTTATGCGTTATGCGTTATGCGTTATGCGTTATACGTTATGCGTTATGCGTTATGCGTTATGCGTTATGCGTTATGCGTTACGCGTTACGCGTTACGCGTTACGCGTTACGCGTTACGCGTTACGCGTTATGCGTTATGCGTTATGCGTTATGCGTTATGCGATATGCATATGCGTTATGCGTTATGCGTTAATCGTTATGCGTTATGCGTTATGCGTTATGCGTTATGCGTTATGCGTTATGCGTTATGCGTTATGCGTTATGCGTTATGCGTTATGCGTTATGCGCTATGCGTGATGTGTTATGCTTTTTGCGTTATGTGTTATGAGTTATACGTTATGCGTTAAGCGTTATGCGTTATGCGTTATGCGTTATGCGTTATGCGTTATGCGTTATGCGTTATGCGTTATGCGTTATGCGTTATGCGTTATGCGTTATGCGTTATGCGTTATGCGTTATGCGTTATGCGTTATGCGTTATGCGTTACGCGTTATGCGTTATGCGTTACGCGTTATGCGTTATGCGTTATGCGTTATACGTTATGCGTTATGCGTTATGCGTTATGCGTTATGCGTTATGCGTTATGCGTTATGCGTTATGCGTTATGCGTTATGCGTTATGCGTTATGCGTTATGAGTTATACGTTATGCATTAAGCGTTATGCGTTATGCGTTATACGTTATGCGTTATGCGTTATGCGTTATGCGTTATGCGTTATGCGTTATGCGTTATGCGTGATGCGTTATGCTTTATGTGTTATGCGTTTTGAGTTATACGTTATGCGTTATGCGTTATGCGTTATGCGTTATGCGTTATGCGTAATGCGTTATGCGTTACGCGTTATGCGTTATGCGTTACGCGTTATGCGTTATGCGTTATGCGTTATACGTTATGCGTTATGCGTTATGCGTTATGCGTTATGCGTTATGCGTTATGCGTTATGCGTTATGCGTTATGCGTTATGCGTTATGCGTTATGCGTTATGAGTTATACGTTATGCATTAAGCGTTATGCGTTATGCGTTATACGTTATGCGTTATGCGTTATGCGTTATGCGTTATGCGTTATGCGTTATGCGTTATGCGTTATGCGTTGTTCGTTATGCGTTATGCGTTATGCGTTATGCGTTATGCGTTATGCGTTATGCGTTATGCGTTATGCGTTATGCGTTATGCGTGATGCGTTATGCTTTTTGCGTTATGCGTTATGAGTTATACGTTATGCGTTAAGCGTTATGCGTTATGCTTTATACGTTATGCGTGATCCATTATGCGTTATGCGTTATGCGTTATGCGTTATGCATTTTGCGTTATGCGCCATGCGTTATGCGTTATGAGTTATGCGTTATGCGTTATGCGTTATGCGTTATGCGTTATACGTTATGCGTTATGCGTTATGCGTTATGCGTTATGCGTTATGCGTTATGCGTTATGCGTTATGCGTTATGCGTTATGCGTTATGCGTTATGCGTTATGCGTTATGCGTTATGCGTTATGAGTTATACGTTATGCATTAAGCGTTATGCGTTATGCTTTATGCGTTATGCGTTATACGTTATGCGTTATGCGTTATGCGTTATGCGTTATGCGTTATGCGTTATGCGTTATGCGTTATGCGTGATGCGTTATGCTTTATGTGTTATGCGTTATGCGTTATGCGTTATGCGTTATGCGTTGTGCGTTATACGTTTGCGTTAGGCGTTATGCTTTATGGGTTATGCGTTATGCATTATGCGTTATGCGTTATGCGTTATGCATATGCGTTATGCGTTATGCGTTAATCGTTATGCGTTATGCGTTATGCGTTATGCGTTATGCGTTATGCGTTATGCGTTATGCGTTATGAGTTATACGTTATGCGTTAAGCGTTATGCGTTATGCTTTATACGTTATGCGTGATCCATTATGCGTTATGCGTTATGCGTTATGCATTTTGCGTTATGCGCCATGCGTTATGCGTTATGAGTTATGCGTTATGCGTTATGCGTTAGGCGTTATGCTTTATGGGTTATGCGTTATGCATTATGCGTTATGCGTTATGCGTTATGCATATGCGTTATGCGTTATGCGTTAATCGTTATGCGTTATGCGTTATGCGTTATGCGTTATGCGTTATGCGTTATGCGTTATGCGTTATGCGTTATGCGTTATGCGTTATGCGTTATGCGTTATGCGTTATGCGTTATGCGTTATGCGTGATGTGTTATGCTTTTTGCGTTATGTGTTATGAGTTATACGTTATGCGTTAAGCATTATGCGTTATGCTTTATGCGTTATGCGTTATCCGCTATGCGTTATGCGTTATGCGTTATGCGTTATACGTTATGCGTTATGCGTTATGCGTTATGCGTTATGCGTTATGCGTTATTCGTTATGCGTTATGCGTTATGCGTTATGCGTTATGCGTTATGCGTTATGCGTTATGCGTTATGAGTTATACGTTATGCATTAAGCGTTATGCGTTATGCTTTATGCGTTATGCGTTATACGTTATGCGTTATGCGTTATGCGTTATGCGTTATGCGTTATGCGTTATGCGTTATGCGTTATGCGTGATGCGTTATGCTTTATGTGTTATGCGTTATGCGTTATGCGTTATGCGTTATGCGTTGTGCGTTATACGTTTGCGTTAGGCGTTATGCTTTATGGGTTATGCGTTATGCATTATGCGTTATGCGTTATGCGTTATGCATATGCGTTATGCGTTATGCGTTAATCGTTATGCGTTATGCGTTATGCGTTATGCGTTATGCATTATGCGTTATGCGTTATGCGTTATGCGTTATGCGTTGTGGGTTATACGTTTGCGTTATGCGTTATGCGTTATCCGTTATGCGTTATGCTTTATGCGTTATGCGTTATGCGTTATGCGTTATGCGTTATGCGTTAGGCAAAATGCGTTATGCGTTATGCGTTATGCGTTATGCGTTATGCGTTATGCGTGATGCGTTATGCTTTTTGCGTTATGCGTTATGAGTTATACGTTATGCGTTAAGCGTTATGCGTTATGCCTTATACGTTATGCGTGATCCATTATGCGTTATGCGTTATGCGTTATGCGTTCTGTGTTGTGCGTTGTGCGTTGTGCGATATGCGTTATGCGTTATGGGTTATGGGTTATGCGTTATGCTATATGCGTTATGCATTTTGCGTTATGCGTTATGCGTTATGCGTTATGCGTTATGCGTTATGCGTTATGCGTTATGCGTTATGCATTATGCATTATGCGTTATGCGTTATGCGATATGCATATGCGTTATGCGTTATGCGTTAATCGTTATGCGTTATGCGTTATGCGTTATGCGTTATGCGTTATGCGTTATGCGTTATGCGTTATGCGTTATGCGTTATGCGTTATGCGTTATGCGTTATGCGTTATGCGTTATGCGTGATGTGTTATGCTTTTTGCGTTATGTGTTATGAGTTATACGTTATGCGTTAAGCGTTATGCGTTATGCGTTATGCGTTATGCGTTATGTGTTATGCGTTTTGAGTTATACGTTATGCGTTATGCGTTATGCGTTATGCGTTATGCGTTATGCGTAATGCGTTATGCGTTATGCGTTATGCGTTATGCGTTATACGTTATGCGTTATGCGTTGTTCGTTATGCGTTATGCGTTATGCGTTATGCGTTATGCGTTATGCGTTATGCGTGATGCGTTATGCTTTTTGCGTTATGCGTTATGCGTTATGCGTAATGCGTTATGCGTTATGCGTTATGCGTTATGCGTTATGCGTTATGCGTTATGCGTTGTTCGTTATGCGTTATGCGTTATGCGTTATGCGTTATGCGTTATGCGTTATGCGTGATGCGTTATGCTTTTTGCGTTATGCGTTATGAGTTATACGTTATGCGTTAAGCGTTATGCGTTATGCTTTATACGTTATGCGTGATCCATTATGCGTTATGCGTTATGCGTTATGCGTTATGCATTTTGCGTTATGCGCCATGCGTTATGCGTTATGAGTTATGCGTTATGCGTTATGCGTTATGCGTTATGCGTTATACGTTATGCGTTATGCGTTATGCGTTATGCGTTATGCGTTATGCGTTATGCGTTATGCGTTATGCGTTATGCGTTATGCGTTGTGCGTTATACGTTTGCGTTAGGCGTTATGCTTTATGGGTTATGCGTTATGCATTATGCGTTATGCGTTATGCGTTATGCATATGCGTTATGCGTTATGCGTTAATCGTTATGCGTTATGCGTTATGCGTTATGCGTTATGCGTTATGCGTTATGCGTTATGCGTTATGCGTTATGCGTTATGCGTTATGCGTTATGCGTTATGCGTTATGCGTGATGTGTTATGCTTTTTGCGTTATGTGTTATGAGTTATACGTTATGCGTTAAGCGTTATGCGTTATGCTTTATGCGTTATGCGTTATCCGTTATGCGTTATGCGTTATGCGTTATGCGTTATGCATTTTGCGTTATGCGCCAAGCGTTATGCGTTATGCGTTATGCGTTATGCGATATGCTATATGCGTTATGCGTTATGCGTTGTGGGTTATACGTTTGCGTTATGCGTTATGCGTTATCCGTTATGCGTTATGCTTTATGCGTTATGCGTTATGCGTTATGCGTTATGCGTTATGCGTTATGCGTTATGCGTTATGCGTTATGCATTTTGCGTTATGCGTTATGCGTTATGCGTTATGCGTAATACGTTTGCGTTATGCGTTATGCGTTATGCGTTATGCGTTATGCTTTATGAGTTATGCGTTATGCGTTATGCGTTATACGTTTGCGTTATGCGTTATGCGTTGTGCGTTATACGTTTGCGTTATGCGTTATGCGTTATGCGTTGTTCGTTATGCGTTATGCGTTAGGCGTAATACGTTTGCGTTATGCGTTATGCGTTATGCTTTATGCGTTATGCGTTATGCGTTATACGGTATGAGTTATGCGTTATTTGTTATGTGTTATGCGTTATGCGTTATGCGTTATGCGTTATGCGTTATGCGTTATGCGTTAGGCGTTATGCGTTATGCTTTATGCGTTATGAGTTATGAGTTATACGGTATGAGTTATGCGTTATGCGTTATGCGTTATGCGTTGTGGGTTATACGTTTGCGTTATGCGTTATGCGTTATGCGTTATGCGTTATGCATTTTGCGTTATGCGTTATGCGTTATGCGTAATACGTTTGCGTTATGCGTTATGCGTTATGCGTTATGCGTTATGCTTTATGAGTTATGCGTTATGCGTTATGCGTTATACGTTTGCGTTATGCGTTATGCGTTGTGCGTTATACGTTTGCGTTATGCGTTATGCGTTATGCGTTGTTCGTTATGCGTTATGCGTTAGGCGTAATACGTTTGCGTTATGCGTTATGCGTTATGCTTTATGCGTTATGCGTTATGCGTTATACGGTATGAGTTATGCGTTATTCGTTATGTGTTATGCGTTATGCGTTATGCGTTATGCGTTATGCGTTATGCGTTATGCGTTATGCGTTATGCGTTAGGCGTTATGCGTTATGCTTTATGCGTTATGAGTTATGAGTTATACGGTATGAGTTATGCGTTATGCGTTATGCGTTATGCGTTGTGGGTTATACGTTTGCGTTATGCGTTATGCGTTATGCGTTATGCGTTATGCATTTTGCGTTATGCGTTATGCGTTATGCGTTATGCGTAATACGTTTGCGTTATGCGTTATGCGTTATGCGTTATGCGTTATGCTTTATGAGTTATGCGTTATGCGTTATGCGTTATACGTTTGCGTTATGCGTTATGCGTTGTGCGTTATACGTTTGTGTTATGCGTTATGCGTTATGCGTTGTTCGTTATGCGTTATGCGTTAGGCGTAATACGTTTGCGTTATGCGTTATGCGTTATGCTTTATGCGTTATGCGTTATGCGTTATACGGTATGAGTAATGCGTTATTCGTTATGTGTTATGCGTTAGCGTTATGCGTTATGCGTTATGCGTTATGCGTTATGCGTTATGCGTTATGCGTTAGGCGTTATGCGTTATGCTTTATGCGTTATGAGTTATGAGATATACGGTATGAGTTATGCGTTATGCGTTATGCGTTATGCGTTATGCGTTATGCGTTATGCGTTATGCGTTATGCGTTATGCGTTATGCGTTATGCGTTATGCGTTATGCGTTATGCGTTATGCGTTATGCGTTATGCGTTATGCGTTATGCGTTATGCGTTATGCGTTATGCGTTATGCGTTATGCGTTATGCGTTATGAGTTATACGTTATGCATTAAGCGTTATGCGTTATGCTTTATGCGTTATGCGTTATACGTTATGCGTTATGCGTTATGCGTTATGCGTTATGCGTTATGCGTTATGCGTTATGCGTTATGCGTTATGCGTGATGCGTTATGCTTTATGTGTTATGCGTTTTGAGTTATACGTTATGCGTTATGCGTTATGCGTTATGCGTTATGCGTAATGCGTTATGCGTTATGCGTTATGCGTTATGCGTTATGCGTTATGCGTTGTTCGTTATGCGTTATGCGTTATGCGTTATGCGTTATGCGTTATGCGTTATGCGTGATGCGTTATGCTTTTTGCGTTATGCGTTATGAGTTATACGTTATGCGTTAAGCGTTATGCGTTATGCTTTATACGTTATGCGTGATCCATTATGCGTTATGCGTTATGCGTTATGCATTTTGCGTTATGCGCCATGCGTTATGCGTTATGAGTTATGCGTTATGCGTTATGCGTTATGCGTTATGCGTTATACGTTATGCGTTATGCGTTATGCGTTATGCGTTATGCGTTATGCGTTATGCGTTATGCGTTATGCGTTATGCGTTATGCGTTATGCGTTGTGCGTTATACGTTTGCGTTAGGCGTTATGCTTTATGGGTTATGCGTTATGCATTATGCGTTATGCGTTATGCGTTATGCATATGCGTTATGCGTTATGCGTTAATCGTTATGCGTTATGCGTTATGCGTTATGCGTTATGCGTTATGCGTTATGCGTTATGCGTTATGCGTTATGCGTTATGCGTTATGCGTTATGCGTTATGCGTGATGTGTTATGCTTTTTGCGTTATGTGTTATGAGTTATACGTTATGCGTTAAGCGTTATGCGTTCTGCTTTATGCGTTATGCGTTATCCGTTATGCGTTATGCGTTATGCGTTATGCGTTATGCGTTATGCATTTTGCGTTATGCGCCAAGCGTTATGCGTTATGCGTTATGCGTTATGCGATATGCTATATGCGTTATGCGTTATGCGTTATGCGTTGTGGGTTATACGTTTGCGTTATGCGTTATGCGTTATCCGTTATGCGTTATGCTTTATGCGTTATGCGTTATGCGTTATGCGTTATGCGTTATGCGTTATGCGTTATGCGTTATGCGTTATGCATTTTGCGTTATGCGTTATGCGTTATGCGTTATGCGTAATACGTTTGCGTTATGCGTTATGCGTTATGCGTTATGCGTTATGCTTTATGAGTTATGCGTTATGCGTTATGCGTTATACGTTTGCGTTATGCGTTATGCGTTGTGCGTTATACGTTTGCGTTATGCGTTATGCGTTATGCGTTGTTCGTTATGCGTTATGCGTTAGGCGTAATACGTTTGCGTTATGCGTTATGCGTTATGCTTTATGCGTTATGCGTTATGCGTTATACGGTATGAGTTATGCGTTATTCGTTATGTGTTATGCGTTATGCGTTATGCGTTATGCGTTATGCGTTATGCGTTATGCGTTATGCGTTATGCGTTATGCTTTATGCGTTATGAGTTATGAGTTATACGGTATGAGTTATGCGTTATGCGTTGTGGGTTATACGTTTGCGTTATGCGTTATGCGTTATGCGTTATGCGTTATGCATTTTGCGTTATGCGTTATGCGTTATGCGTTATGCGTAATACGTTTGCGTTATGCGTTATGCGTTATGCGTTATGCGTTATGCTTTATGAGTTATGCGTTATGCGTTATGCGTTATACGTTTGCGTTATGCGTTATGCGTTGTGCGTTATACGTTTGCGTTATGCGTTATGCGTTATGCGTTGTTCGTTATGCGTTATGCGTTAGGCGTAATACGTTTGCGTTATGCGTTATGCGTTATGCTTTATGCGTTATGCGTTATGCGTTATACGGTATGAGTTATGCGTTATTCGTTATGTGTTATGCGTTATGCGTTATGCGTTATGCGTTATGCGTTATGCGTTATGCGTTATGCGTTATGCGTTATGCTTTATGCGTTATGAGTTATGAGTTATACGGTATGAGTTATGCGTTATGCGTTATGCGTTATGCGTTGTGGGTTATACGTTTGCGTTATGCGTTATGCGTTATGCGTTATGCGTTATGCATTTTGCGTTATGCGTTATGCGTTATGCGTTATGCGTAATACGTTTGCGTAATGCGTTATGCGTTATGCGTTATGCGTTATGCTTTATGAGTTATGCGTTATGCGTTATGCGTTATACGTTTGCGTTATGCGTTATGCGTTGTGCGTTATACGTTTGCGTTATGCGTTATGCGTTATGCGTTGTTCGTTATGCGTTATGCGTTAGGCGTAATACGTTTGCGTTATGCGTTATGCGTTATGCTTTATGCGTTATGCGTTATGCGTTATACGGTATGAGTTATGCGTTATTCGTTATGTGTTATGCGTTATGCGTTATGCGTTATGCGTTATGCGTTATGCGTTATGCGTTATGCGTTATGCGTTATGCGTTATGCGTTATGCTTTATGCGTTATGAGTTATGAGTTATACGGTATGAGTTATGCGTTATGCGTTATGCGTTATGCGTTATGCGTTATGCGTTATGCGTTATGCGTTATGCGTTATGCGTTATGCGTTATGCGTTATGCGTTATGCGTTATGCGTTATGCGTTATGCGTTATGCGTTATGCGTTATGCGTTATGCGTTATGCGTTATGCGTTATGCGTTATGCGTTATGAGTTATACGTTATGCATTAAGCGTTATGCGTTATGCTTTATGCGTTATGCGTTATACGTTATGCGTTATGCGTTATGCGTTATGCGTTATGCGTTATGCGTTATGCGTTATGCATTATGCGTTATGCGTGATGCGTTATGCTTTATGTGTTATGCGTTTTGAGTTATACGTTATGCGTTATGCGTTATGCGTTATGCGTTATGCGTAATGCGTTATGCGTTATGCGTTATGCGTTATGCGTTATGCGTTATGCGTTGTTCGTTATGCGTTATGCGTTATGCGTTATGCGTTATGCGTTATGCGTGATGCGTTATGCTTTTTGCGTTATGCGTTATGAGTTATACGTTATGCGTTAAGCGTTATGCGTTATGCTGTATACGTTATGCGTGATCCATTATGCGTTATGCGTTATGCGTTATGCATTTTGCGTTATGCGCCATGCGTTATGCGTTATGAGTTATGCGTTATGCGTTATGCGTTATGCGTTATGCGTTATACGTTATGCGTTATGCGTTATGCGTTATGCGTTATGCGTTATGCGTTATGCGTTATGCGTTATGCGTTATGCGTTATGCGTTATGCGTTGTGCGTTATACGTTTGCGTTAGGCGTTATGCTTTATGGGTTATGCGTTATGCATTATGCGTTATGCGTTATGCGTTATGCATATGCGTTATGCGATATGCGTTAATCGTTATGCGTTATGCGTTATGCGTTATGCGTTATGCGTTATGCGTTATGCGTTATGCGTTATGCGTTATGCGTTATGCGTTATGCGTTATGCGTTATGCGTTATGCGTGATGTGTTATGCTTTTTGCGTTATGTGTTATGAGTTATACGTTATGCGTTAAGCGTTATGCGTTATGCTTTATGCGTTATGCGTTATCCGTTATGCGTTATGCGTTATGCGTTATGCGTTATGCGTTATGCATTTTGCGTTATGCGCCAAGCGTTATGCGTTATGCGTTATGCGTTATGCGTTATGCGATATGCTATATGCGTTATGCGTTATGCGTTATGCGTTATGCGTTGTGGGTTATACGTTTGCGTTATGCGTTATGTGTTATCCGTTATGCGTTATGCTTTATGCGTTATGCGTTATGCGTTATGCGTTATGCGTTATGCGTTATGCGTTATGCGTTATGCGTTATGCGTTATGCGTTATGCGTTATGCGTTATGCATTTTGCGTTATGCGTTATGCGTTATGCGTTATGCGTTATGCGTAATACGTTTGCGTTATGCGTTATGCGTTATGCGTTATGCGTTATGCTTTATGAGTTATGCGTTATGCGTTATGCGTTATACGTTTGCGTTATGCGTTATGCGTTGTGCGTTATACGTTTGCGTTATGCGTTATGCGTTATGCGTTGTTCGTTATGCGTTATGCGTTAGGCGTAATACGTTTGCGTTATGCGTTATGCGTTATGCTTTATGCGTTATGCGTTATGCGTTATACGGTATGAGTTATGCGTTATTCGTTATGTGTTATGCGTTATGCGTTATGCGTTATGCGTTATGCGTTATGCGTTATGCGTTATGCGTTATGCGTTAGGCGTTATGCGTTATGCTTTATGCGTTATGAGTTATGAGTTATACGGTATGAATAATGCGTTATGCGTTATGCGTTATGCGTTATGCGTTATGCGTTATGCGTTATGCGTTATGCGTTATGCGTTATCCGTTATGCGTTATGCGTTATGCGTTATGCGTTATGCGTTATGCGTTATGCGTTATGCGTTATGCGTTATGCGTTATGCGTTATGCGTTATGCGTTATGCGTTATGCGTTATGCGTTATGCGTTATACGTTTGCGTTATGCGTTATGCGTTGTGCGTTATACGATTGCGTTATGCGTTATGCGTTATGCGTTATGCATTTTGCGTTATGCGTTATGCGTTATGCGTTATGCGTTATGCTTTATGCGTTATGCGTTATGCGTTATGCGTTATACGTTTGCGTTATGCGTTATGCGTTGTGCGTTATACGATTGCGTTATGCGTTATGCGTTATGCGTTATGCGTTATGCGTTATGCGTTATGCGTTATGCGTGATGCGTTATGCTTTTTGCGTTATGCGTTATGCGTTATGCGTTATGCGTTATGCGTTATGCGTTATGCGTTATGCGTTATGCGTTATGCGCTATGCGTGATGTGTTATGCTTTTTGCGTTATGTGTTATGAGTTATACGTTATGCGTTAAGCGTTATGCGTTATGCGTTATGCGTTATGCGTTATGCGTTATGCGTTATGCGTTATGCGTTATGCGTTATGCGTTATGCGTTATGCGTTATGCGTTATGCGTTATGCGTTATGCGTTATGCGTTACGCGTTATGCGTTATGCGTTACGCGTTATGCGTTATGCGTTATGCGTTATACGTTATGCGTTATGCGTTATGCGTTATGCGTTATGCGTTATGCGTTATGCGTTATGCGTTATGCGTTATGCGTTATGCGTTATGCGTTATGCGTTATGAGTTATACGTTATGCATTAAGCGTTATGCGTTATGCTTTATGCGTTATGCGTTATACGTTATGCGTTATGCGTTATGCGTTATGCGTTATGCGTTATGCGTTATGCGTTATGCGTGATGCGTTATGCTTTATGTGTTATGCGTTTTGAGTTATACGTTATGCGTTATGCGTTATGCGTTATGCGTTATGCGTTATGCGTAATGCGTTATGCGTTATGCGTTATGCGTTATGCGTTATGCGTTATGCGTTGTTCGTTATGCGTTATGCGTTATGCGTTATGCGTTATGCGTTATGCGTTATGCGTTATGCGTAATGCGTTATACGTTATGCGTTAAGCGTTATGCGTTATGCTTTATACGTTATGCGTGATCCATTATGCGTTATGCGTTATGCGTTATGCGTTATGCATTTTGCGTTATGCGCCATGCGTTATGCGTTATGAGTTATGCGTTATGCGTTATGCGTTATGCGTTATGCGTTATACGTTATGCGTTATGCGTTATGCGTTATGCGTTATGCGTTATGCGTTATGCGTTATGCTTTATGCGTTATGCGTTATGCGTTATGCGTTATGCGTTATGCGTTATGCGTTATGCGTTATGCTATATGCGTTATGCATTTTGCGTTATGCGTTATGCTTTATGCGTTATGAGTTATGAGTTATACGGTATGAGTTATGCGTTATGCGTTTTGCGTTATGCGTTATGCGATATGCGTTATGCGTTATGCGTTATGCGTTATGCGTTATGCGTTATGCGTTATGCGTTATGCGTTATCCGTTATGCGTTATGCGTTATGAGTTATACGTTATGCGTTAAGCGTTATGCGTTATGCTTTATACGTTATGCGTGATCCATTATGCGTTATGCGTTATGCGTTATGCGTTATGCGTTATGCATTTTGCGTTATGCGCCATGCGTTATGCGTTATGAGTTATGCGTTATGCGTTATGCGTTATGCGTTATGCGTTATACGTTATGCGTTATGCGTTATGCGTTATGCGTTATGCGTTATGCGTTATGCTTTATGCGTTATGCGTTATGCGTTATGCGTTATGCGTTATGCGTTATGCGTTATGCGTTATGCGTTATGCGTTATGCGTTATGCGTTATGCGTTATGCATTTTGCGTTATGCGTTATGCGTTATGCGTTATGCGTTATACGTTTGCGTTATGCGTTATGCGTTGTGCGTTATACGTTTGCGTTATGCGTTATGCGTTATGCGTTATGCGTTATGCGTGATGCGTTATGCTTTTTGCGTTATGCATTATGAGTTATACGTTATGCGTTAAGCGTTATGCGTTATGCTTTATACGTTATGCGTGATCCATTATGCGTTATGCGTTATGCGTTATGCGTTATGCATTTTGCGTTATGCGCCATGCGTTATGCGTTATGAGTTATGCGTTATGCGTTATGCGTTATGCGTTATGCGTTATGCGTTATGCGTTAACGTTATGCGTTATGCCTTTTGCGTTATGCGTTATGCGTTATGCGTTATGCGTTCTGTGTTGTGCGTTGTGCGTTGTGCGATATGCGTTATGCGTTATGGGTTATGGGTTATGCGTTATGCTATATGCGTTATGCATTTTGCGTTATGCGTTATGCGTTATGCGTTATGCGTTATGCGTTATGCGTTATGCGTTATGCATTATGCGTTATGCGTTATGCGTTGTGCGTTTGCGTTATGCGTTAGGCTTTATGCGTTATGCTTTATGCGTTATGAGTTATGAGTTATACGGTATGAGTTATGCGTTATGCGTTATGCGTTATGCGTTATGCGATATGCGTTATGCGTTATGCGTTATGCGTTATGCGTTATGCGTTATTCGTAATGCGTTATGCGTTATGAGTTATACGTTATGCGTTAAGCGTTATGCGTTATGCTTTATACGTTATGCGTGATCCATTATGCGTTATGCGTTATGCGTTATGCGTTATGCGTAATGCGTTATGCGTTATGCGTTATGCGTTATGCGTTATGCGTTATGCGTTGTTCGTTATGCGTTATGCGTTGGGCGTAATACGTTTGCGTTATGCGTTATGCGTTATGCGTTATGCGTTATGCGTTATGCGTTATGCGTTATGCGTTATGCGTTATGCATTTTGCGTTATGCGTTATGCGTTATGCGTTATGCGTTATGCGTTATGCGTTATGCGTTATGCATTATGCGTTATGCGTTATGCGTTGTGCGTTTGCGTTATGCGTTAGGCGTTATGCGTTATGCTTTATGCGTTATGAGTTATGAGTTATACGGTATGAGTTATGCGTTATGCGTTAGGCGTTATGCGTTATGCTTTATGCGTTATGCGTTATGAGTTATACGTTATGCGTTAAGCGTTATGCGTTATGCTTTATACGTTATGCGTGATCCATTATGCGTTATGCGTTATGCGTTATGCGTTATGCGTAATGCGTTATGCGTTATGCGTTATGCGTTATGCGTTATGCGTTATGCGTTATGCGTTATGCGTTGTTCGTTATGCGTTATGCGTTGGGCGTAATACGTTTGCGTTATGCGTTATGCGTTATGCGTTATGCGTTATGCGTTATGCGTTATGCGTTATGCGTTATGCGTTATGCGTTATGCGTTATGCGTTATGCGTTATGCGTTATGCTATATGCGTTATGCATTTTGCGTTATGCGTTATGCTTTATGCGTTATGAGTTATGAGTTATACGGTATGAGTTATGCGTTATGCGTTATGCGTTATGCGTTATGCGTTATGCGTTATGCGTTATGCGTTATGCGTTATGCGTTATGCGTTATGCGTTATGCGTTATGCGTTATCCGTTATGCGTTATGCGTTATGAGTTATACGTTATGCGTTAAGCGTTATGCGTTATGCTTTATACGTTATGCGTGATCCATTATGCGTTATGCGTTATGCGTTATGCGTTATGCGTTATGCATTTTGCGTTATGCGCCATGCGTTATGCGTTATGAGTTATGCGTTATGCGTTATGCGTTATGCGTTATGCGTTATACGTTATGCGTTATGCGTTATGCGTTATGCGTTAGGCGTTATGCGTTATGCTTTATGCGTTATGAGTTATGAGTTATACGGTATGAGTTATGCGTTATGCGTTATGCGTTATGCGTTGTGCGTTATACGTTTGCGTTATGCGTTATGCGTTATGCGTTATGCGTTATGCGTGATGCGTTATGCTTTTTGCGTTATGCATTATGAGTTATACGTTATGCGTTAAGCGTTATGCGTTATGCTTTATACGTTATGCGTGATCCATTATGCGTTATGCGTTATGCGTTATGCGTTATGCATTTTGCGTTATGCGCCATGCGTTATGCGTTATGAGTTATGCGTTATGCGTTATGCGTTATGCGTTATGCGTTATGCGTTATGCGTTATGCGTTAACGTTATGCGTTATGCCTTTTGCGTTATGCGTTATGCGTTTTGCGTTATACGTTATGCTTTATGCGTTATGCGTTATGAGTTATACGTTATGCGTTATGCGTTATGCGTTATGCGTTATATGTTATGCGTTATGCGTTATGCGTTATGCGTTATGCGTTATGCGTTATGCGTTATGCGTTATGCGTTGTTCGTTATGCGTTATGCGTTGGGCGTAATACGTTTGCGTTATGCGTTATGCGTTATGCGTTATGCGTTATGCGTTATGCGTTATGCGTTATGCGTTATGCGTTATGCGTTCTGTGTTGTGCGTTGTGCGTTGTGCGATATGCGTTATGCGTTATGGGTTATGGGTTATGCGTTATGCTATATGCGTTATGCATTTTGCGTTATGCGTTATGCGTTATGCGTTATGCGTTATGCGTTATGCGTTATGCGTTATGCGTTCTGCGTTATGCATTATGCGTTATGCGTTATGCGTTGTGCGTTTGCGTTATGCGTTAGGCGTTATGCGTTATGCTGTATGCGTTATGAGTTATGAGTTATACGGTATGAGTTATGCGTTATGCGTTATGCGTTATGCGTTATGCGTTATGCGTTATGCGTTATGCGTTATGCGTTATGCGTTATCCGTTATGCGTTATGCGTTATGAGTTATACGTTATGCGTTAAGCGTTATGCGTTATGCTTTATACGTTATGCGTGATCCAATATGCGTTATGCGTTATGCGTTATGCGTTATGCATTTTGCGTTATGCGCCATGCGCTATGCGTTATGAGTTATGCGTTATGCGTTATGCGTTATGCGTTATGCGTTATACGTTATGCGTTATGCGTTATGCGTTATGCGTTATGCGTTATGCGTTATGCGTTATGCGTTATGCATTTTGCGTTATGCGCCAAGCGTTATGCGTTATGCGTTATGCGTTATGCGTTATGCGATATGCTATATGCGTTATGCGTTATGCGTTATGCGTTGTGGGTTATACGTTTGCGTTATGCGTTATGCGTTATCCGTTATGCGTTTTGCTTTATGCGTTATGCGTTATGCGATATGCGTTATGCGTTATGCGTTATGCGTTATGCGTTATGCGTTATGCGTTATGCATTTTGCGTTATGCGTTATGCGTTATGCGTTATGCGTAATACGTTTGCGTTATGCGTTATGCGTTATGCGTTATGCGTTATGCTTTATGCGTTATGCGTTATGCGTTATGCGTTATGCGTTATACGTTTGCGTTATGCGTTATGCGTTGTGCGTTATACGTTATACGTTTGCATTATGCGTTATGCGTTGTTCGTTATGCGTTATGCGTTGGGCGTAATACGTTTGCGTTATGCGTTATGCGTTATGCTTTATGCGTTATGCGTTATGCGTTATACGGTATGAGTTATGCGTTATTCGTTATGTGTTATGCGTTATGCGTTATGCGTTATGCGTTATGCGTTATGCGTTATGCGTTATGCGTTATGCGTTATGCGTTATGCGTTATGCGTTATGCGTTATGCGTTATGCGTTTTGCGTTATACGTTATGCTTTATGCGTTATGCGTTATGAGTTATACGTTATGCGTTATGCGTTATGCGTTATGCGTTATGCGTTATATGTTATGCGTTATGCGTTATGCGTTATGCGTTATGCGTTATGCGTTATGCGTTATGCGTTATGCGTTATGCGTTATGCGTTATGCGTTATGCGTTATGCGTTATGCGTTATGCGTTATGCGTTATGCGTTATGCGTTATGCGTTATGCGTTATGCGTTATGCGTTATGCGTTATGCGTTATGCGTTATGCGTTATGCGTTATGCGTTATGCGTTATGCGTTATGCGTTATGCGTTATGCGTTATGCGTTATGCGTTATGCGTTATGCGTTATGCGTTATGCGTTATGCCTTTTGCGTTATGCGTTATGCGTTTTGCGTTATACGTTATGCTTTATGCGTTATGCGTTATGAGTTATACGTTATGCGTTATGCGTTATGCGTTATGCGTTATATGTTATGCGTTATGCGTTATGCGTTATGCGTTGTTCGTTATGCGTTATGCGTTGGGCGTAATACGTTTGCGTTATGCGTTATGCGTTATGCGTTATGCGTTATGCGTTATGCGTTATGCGTTATGCGTTATGCGTTATGCGTTATGCGTTATGCGTTATGCGTTATGCGTGATGCGTTATGCTTTATGTGTTATTCGTTTTGAGTTATACGTTATGCGTTATGCGTTATGCGTTATGCGTTATGCGTTATGCGTAATGCGTTATGCGTTATGCGTTATGCGTTATGCGTTATGCGTTATGCGTTGTACGTTATGCGTTATGCGTTATGCGTTATGCGTTATGCGTGATGCGTTATGCTTTTTGCGTTATGCGTTATGAGTTATACGTTATGCGTTAAGCGTTATGCGTTATGCGTTATGCGTTATGCGTTATGCGTTATGCTTTATGCGTTATGCGTGATAAGTTATGCGTTACGCGTTATGCGTTATGCGTTATGCATTTTGCGTTATGCGCCATGCGTTATGCGTTATGAGTTATGCGTTATGCGTTATGCGTTGTGCGTTATGCGTTATGCGTTATGCGTTATGCGTTATGCGTTATGCGTTATGCGTTATGCGTTATGCGTTATGCGTTATGCGTTATGCGTTATGCGTTATGCGTTATGCGTGATGCGTTATGCTTTATGTGTTATGCGTTTTGAGTTATACGTTATGCGTTATGCGTTATGCGTTATGCGTTATGCGTTATGCGTAATGCGTTATGCGTTATGCGTTATGCGTTATGCGTTATGCGTTATGCGTTGTACGTTATGCGTTATGCGTTATGCGTTATGCGTTATGCGTGATGCGTTATGCTTTTTGCGTTATGCGTTATGAGTTATACGTTATGCGTTGAGCGTTATGCGTTATGCGTTATGCGTTATGCGTTATGCGTTATGCGTTATGCGTTATGCGTTATGCGTTATGCGTTATGCGTGATGTGTTATGCTTTTTGCGTTATGTGTTATGAGTTATACGTTATGCGTTAAGCGTTATGCGTTATGCTTTATGCGTTATGCGTTATCCGTTATGCGTTATGCGTTATGCGTTATGCGTTATGCATTTTGCGTTATGCGCCAAGCGTTATGCTTTATGCGTTATGCGTTATGTGTTATACGGTATGAGTTATGCGTTATTCGTTATGCGTTATGCGTTATGCGTTATGCGTTATGCGTTATGCGTTATGCGTTATGCGTTATGCGTTATGCGTTATGCGTTAACGTTATGCGTTATGCCTTTTGCGTTATGCGTTATGCGTTTTGCGTTATACGTTATGCTTTATGCGTTATGCGTTATGAGTTATACGTTATGCGTTATGCGTTATGCGTTATGCGTTATGCGTTATGCGTTATGCGTTATGCGTTATATGTTATGCGTTATGCGTTATGCGTTTTGCGTTATGCATTATGCTTTATGCGTTATGCGTTATGCGTTGTGCGTTTGCGTTATGCGTTAGGCGTTATGCGTTATGCGTTATGCGTTATGCGTGATGCGTTATGCTTTATGTGTTATGCGTTTTGAGTTATACGTTATGCGTTATGCGTTATGCGTTATGCGTTATGCGTTATGCGTAATGCGTTATGCGTTATGCGTTATGCGTTATGCGTTATGCGTTATGCGTTGTACGTTATGCGTTATGCGTTATGCGTTATGCGTTATGCGTTATGCGTTATGCGTTATGCGTTATGCGTTATGCGTTATGCGTTATGCGTTATGCGTTATGCGTTATGCGTTATGCGTTATGCGTTACGCGTTATGTGTTATGCGTTACACGTTATGCGTTATGCGTTATGCGTTATGCGTAATGCGTTATGCGTTATGCGTTATGCGTTATGCGTTATGCGTTATGCGTTATGCGTTATGCGTTATGCGTTATGCGTTATGCGTTATGCGTTATGCGTTATGCGTTATGCGTTATGCGTTGTTCGTTATTCGTTATGCGTTGGGCGTAATACGTTTGCGTTATGCGTTATGCGTTATGCGTTATGCGTTATGCGTTATGCGTTATGCGTTATGCGTTATGCGTTATGCGTTATGCGTTATGCGTTATGCGTTATGCGTTCTGTGTTGTGCGTTGTGCGTTGTGCGATATGCGTTATGCGTTATGGGTTATGGGTTATGCGTTATGCTATATGCGTTATGCATTTTGTGTTATGCGTTATGCGTTATGCGTTATGCGTTATGCGTTATGCGTTATGCATTATGCGTTATGCGTTATGCGTTATGCGTTATGCGTTATGCGTTATGCGTTATGCGTTATGCGTTATGCGTTATGCGTTATGCGTTATGCGTTATGCGTTATGCGTTATGCGTTATGCGTTATGCGTTATGCGTTATGCGTTATGCGTTATGCGTTATGCGTTATGCGTTATGCGTTATGCGTTATGCGTTATGCTTTATGCGTTATGCGTTATGCGTTATACGGTATAAATTATGCGTTATTCGTTATGCGTTATGCGTTATGCGTTATGCGTTATGCGTTATGCGTTATGCGTTATGCGTTATGCGTTATGCGTTATGCGTTATGCGTTATGCGTTATGCGTTGTTCGTTATGCGTTATGCGTTATGCGTTATGCGTTATGCCTTTTGCGTTATGCGTTATGCGTTTTGCGTTATACGTTATGCTTTATGCGTTATGCGTTATGAGTTATACGTTATGCGTTATGCGTTATGCGTTATGCGTTATATGTTATGCGTTATGCGTTATGCGTTATGCGTTGTTCGTTATGCGTTATGCGTTGGGCGTAATACGTTTGCGTTATGCGTTATGCGTTATGCGTTATGCGTTATGCGTTATGCGTTATGCGTTATGCGTTATGCGTTATGCGTTATGCGTTAAGCGTTATGCGTTATGCGTTATGCGTTATGCGTTATGCGTTATGCGTTATGCGTTATGCGTTATGCGTTATGCGTTATGCGTTATGCGTTATGCGTTACGCGTTATGCGTTATGCGTTACACGTTATGCGTTATGCGTTATGCGTTATGCGTTATGCGTTATGCGTTATGCGTTATGCGTTATGCGTTATGCGTTATGCGTTATGCGTTATGCGTTATGCGTGATGCGTTATGCTTTATGTGTTATTCGTTTTGAGTTATACGTTATGCGTTATGCGTTATGCGTTATGCGTTATGCGTTATGCGTAATGCGTAATGCGTTATGCGTTATGCGTTATGCGTTATGCGTTATGCGTTATGCGTTGTACGTTATGCGTTATGCGTTATGCGTTATGCGTTATGCGTGATGCGTTATGCTTTTTGCGTTATGCGTTATGAGTTATACGTTATGCGTTAAGCGTTATGCGTTATGCGTTATGCGTTATGCGTTATGCTTTATGCGTTATGCGTGATAAGTTATGCGTTACGCGTTATGCGTTATGCGTTATGCATTTTGCGTTATGCGCCATGCGTTATGCGTTATGAGTTATGCGTTATGCGTTATGCGTTGTGCGTTATGCGTTATGCGTTATGCGTTATGCGTTATGCGTTATGCGTTATGCGTGATGCGTTATGCTTTTTGCGTTATGCGTTATGCGTTATGCGTTATGCGTTATGCGTTATGCGTTATGCGTTATGCGTTATGCGTTATGCGTTATGCGTTATGCGTTATGCGTTATGCGTGATGTGTTATGCTTTTTGCGTTATGTGTTATGAGTTATACGTTATGCGTTAAGCGTTATGCGTTATGCTTTATGCGTTATGCGTTATCCGTTATGCGTTATGCGTTATGCGTTATGCGTTATGCATTTTGCGTTATGCGCCAAGCGTTATGCTTTATGCGTTATGCGTTATGTGTTATACGGTATGAGTTATGCGTTATTCGTTATGCGTTATGCGTTATGCGTTATGCGTTATGCGTTATGCGTTATGCGTTATGCGTTATGCGTTAACGTTATGCGTTATGCCTTTTGCGTTATGCGTTATGCGTTTTGCGTTATACGTTATGCTTTATGCGTTATGCGTTATGAGTTATACGTTATGCGTTATGCGTTATGCGTTATGCGTTATGCGTTATGCGTTATGCGTTATATGTTATGCGTTATGCGTTATGCGTTTTGCGTTATGCATTATGCTTTATGCGTTATGCGTTATGCGTTGTGCGTTTGCGTTATGCGTTAGGCGTTATGCGTTATGCGTTATGCGTGATGCGTTATGCTTTATGTGTTATGCGTTTTGAGTTATACGTTATGCGTTATGCGTTATGCGTTATGCGTTATGCGTTATGCGTAATGCGTTATGCGTTATGCGTTATGCGTTATGCGTTATGCGTTATGCGTTGTACGTTATGCGTTATGCGTTATGCGTTATGCGTTATGCGTTATGCGTTATGCGTTATGCGTTATGCGTTATCCGTTATGCGTTATGCGTTATGCGTTATGCGTAATGCGTAATGCGTTATGCGTTATGCGTTATGCGTTATGCGTTAACGTTATGTGTTATGCCTTTTGCGTTATGCTTTATGCGTTATGCGTTATGCGTTATGCGTTATGCGTTATGCGTTATGCGTTATGCGTTATGCGTTATGCGTTATGCGTTATGCGTTATGCGTTACGCGTTATGCGTTATGCGTTACACGTTATGCGTTATGCGTTATGCGTTATGCGTTATGCGTTATGCGTTATGCGTTATGCGTTATGCGTTATGCGTGATGCGTTATGCTTTATGTGTTATGCGTTTTGAGTTATACGTTATGCGTTATGCGTTATGCGTTATGCGTTATGCGTAATGCGTTATGCGTTATGCGTTATGCGTTATGCGTTATGCGTTATGCGTTGTACGTTATGCGTTATGCGTTATGCGTTATGCGTTATGCGTGATGCGTTATGCTTTTTGCGTTTTGCGTTATGAGTTATACGTTATGCGTTAAGCGTTATGCGTTATGCGTTATGCGTTATGCGTTATGCGTTATGCGTTATGCGTTATGCGTTATGCGTTATGTGTTATGCGTTATGCGTTATGCGTGATGTGTTATGCTTTTTGCGTTATGTGTTATGAGTTATACGTTATGCGTTAAGCGTTATGCGTTATGCTTTATGCGTTATGCGTTATCCGTTATGCGTTATGCGTTATGCGTTATGCGTAATGCGTTATGCGTTATGCGTTATGCGTTAACGTTATGTGTTATGCCTTTTGCGTTATGCTTTATGCGTTATGCGTTATGCGTTATGCGTTATGCGTTATGCGTTATGCGTTATGCGTTATGCGTTATGCGTTATGCGTTATGCGTTATGCGTTATGCGTTATGCGTTATGCGTTATGCGTTATGCGTTGTTCGTTATTCGTTATGCGTTGGGCGTAATACGTTTGCGTTATGCGTTATGCGTTATGCGTTATGCGTTATGCGTTATGCGTTATGCGTTATGCGTTATGCGTTATGCGTTATGCGTTATGCGTTATGCGTTATGCGTTATGCGTTCTGTGTTGTGCGTTGTGCGTTGTGCGATATGCGTTATGCGTTATGCGTTATGCGTTACGCGTTATGCGTTATGCGTTACACGTTATGCGTTATGCGTTATGCGTTATGCGTTATGCGTTATGCGTTATGCGTTATGCGTTATGCGTTATGCGTTATGCGTGATGCGTTATGCTTTATGTGTTATGCGTTTTGAGTTATACGTTATGCGTTATGCGTTATGCGTTATGCGTTATGCGTAATGCGTTATGCGTTATGCGTTATGCGTTATGCGTTATGCGTTATGCGTTGTACGTTATGCGTTATGCGTTATGCGTTATGCGTTATGCGTGATGCGTTATGCTTTTTGCGTTTTGCGTTATGAGTTATACGTTATGCGTTATGCGTTATGCGTTATGCGTTATGCGTTATGCGTTATGCGTTATGCGTTATGCGTTATGCGTTATGCGTTATGCGTTATGCGTGATGTGTTATGCTTTTTGCGTTATGTGTTATGAGTTATACGTTATGCGTTAAGCGTTATGCGTTATGCTTTATGCGTTATGCGTTATCCGTTATGCGTTATGCGTTATGCGTTATGCGTAATGCGTTATGCGTTATGCGTTATGCGTTAACGTTATGTGTTATGCCTTTTGCGTTATGCTTTATGCGTTATGCGTTATGCGTTATGCGTTATGCGTTATGCGTTATGCGTTATGCGTTATGCGTTATGCGTTATGCGTTATGCGTTATGCGTTATGCGTTATGCGTTATGCGTTATGCGTTGTTCGTTATTCGTTATGCGTTGGGCGTAATACGTTTGCGTTATGCGTTATGCGTTATGCGTTATGCGTTATGCGTTATGCGTTATGCGTTATGCGTTATGCGTTATGCGTTATGCGTTATGCGTTATGCGTTATGCGTTATGCGTTCTGTGTTGTGCGTTGTGCGTTGTGCGATATGCGTTATGCGTTATGGGTTATGGGTTATGCGTTATGCTATATGCGTTATGCATTTTGTGTTATGCGTTATGCGTTATGCGTTATGCGTTATGCGTTATGCATTATGAGTTATGCGTTATGCGTTGTGCGTTTGCGTTATGCGTTAGGCGTTATGCGTTATGCGTTATGCTTTATGCGTTATGAGTTATGAGTTATACGGTATGAGTTATGCGTTAACGTTATGTGTTATGCCTTTTGCGTTATGCTTTATGCGTTATGCGTTATGCGTTATGCGTTATGCGTTATGCGTTATGCGTTATGCGTTATGCGTTATGCTTTATGCGTTATGCGTTATGCGTTATACGGTATGAGTTATGCGTTATTCGTTATGCGTTATGCGTTATGCGTTATGCGTTTTGCGTTATGCGTTATGCGTTATGCGTTATACGTTATGCGTTATGCGTTATGCGTTATGCGTTATGCGTTATGCGTTATGCGTTATGCGTTATGCGTTATGCGTTATGCGTTATGCGTTATGCGTTATGCGTTATGCGTTATGCGTTAACGTTATGTGTTATGCCTTTTGCGTTATGCTTTATGCGTTATGCGTTTTGCGTTATGCGTTATGCGTTATGCGTTATGCGTTATGCGTTATGCGTTATGCGTTATGCGTTATGCGTTATGCGTTATGCGTTATGCGTTATGCGTTGTTCGTTATTCGTTATGCGTTGGGCGTAATACGTTTGCGTTATGCGTTATGCGTTATGCGTTATGCGTTATGCGTTATGCGTTATACGTTATGCGTAATGCGTTATGCGTTATGCGTTATGCGTTATGCGTTATGCGTTATGCGTTATGCGTTATGCGTTCTGTGTTGTGCGTTGTGCGTTGTGCGATATGCGTTATGCGTTATGGGTTATGGGTTATGCGTTATGCTATATGCGTTATGCATTTTGTGTTATGCGTTATGCGTTATGCGTTATGCGTTATGCGTTATGCGTTATGCGTTGTGCGTTATACGTTTGCGTTAGGCGTTATGCTTTATGGGTTATGCGTTATGCATTATGCGTTATGCGTTATGCGTTATGCATATGCGTTATGCGTTATGCGTTAATCGTTATGCGTTATGCGTTATGCGTTATGCGTTATGCGTTATGCGTTATGCGTTATGCGTTATGCGTTATGCGTTATGCGTTATGCGTTATGCGTTATGCGTGATGTGTTATGCTTTTTGCGTTATGTGTTATGAGTTATACGTTATGCGTTAAGCGTTATGCGTTATGCTTTATGCGTTATGCGTTATCCGTTATGCGTTATGCGTTATGCGTTATGCGTTATGCGTTATGCATTTTGCGTTATGCGCCAAGCGTTATGCGTTATGCGTTATGCGTTATGCGATATGCTATATGCGTTATGCGTTATGCGTTATGCGTTGTGGGTTATACGTTTGCGTTATGCGTTATGCGTTATCCGTTATGCGTTATGCTTTATGCGTTATGCGTTATGCGTTATGCGTTATGCGTTATGCGTTATGCGTTATGCGTTATGCGTTATGCGTTATGCATTTTGCGTTATGCGTTATGCGTTATGCGTTATGCGTAATACGTTTGCGTTATGCGTTATGCGTTATGCGTTATGCGTTATGCTTTATGAGTTATGCGTTATGCGTTATGCGTTATACGTTTGCGTTATGCGTTATGCGTTGTGCGTTATACGTTTGCGTTATGCGTTATGCGTTATGCGTTGTTCGTTATGCGTTATGCGTTAGGCGTAATACGTTTGCGTTATGCGTTATGCGTTATGCTTTATGCGTTATGCGTTATGCGTTATACTGTATGAGTTATGCGTTATTCGTTATGTGTTATGCGTTATGCGTTATGCGTTATGCGTTATGCGTTATGCGTTATGCGTTAGGCGTTATGCGTTATGCTTTATGCGTTATGAGTTATGAGTTATACGGTATGAGTTATGCGTTATGCGTTATGCGTTATGCGTTGTGGGTTATACGTTTGCGTTATGCGTTATGCGTTATGCGTTATGCGTTATGCGTTTTGCGTTATGCGTTATGCGTTATGCGTTATGCGTAATACGTTTGCGTTATGCGTTATGCGTTATGCGTTATGCGTTATGCTTTATGAGTTATGCGTTATGCGTTATGCGTTATACGTTTGCGTTATGCGTTATGCGTTGTGCGTTATACGTTTGCGTTATGCGTTATGCGTTATGCGTTGTTCGTTATGCGTTATGCGTTAGGCGTAATACGTTTGCGTTATGCGTTATGCGTTATGCTTTATGCGTTATGCGTTATGCGTTATACGGTATGAGTTATGCGTTATTCGTTATGCGTTATGCGTTATGCGTTATGCGTTATGCGTTATGCGTTATGCGTTATGCGTTAGGCGTTATGCGTTATGCTTTATGCGTTATGAGTTATGAGTTATACGGTATGAGTTATGCGTTATGCGTTATGCGTTATGCGTTGTGCGTTATACGTTTGCGTTATGCGTTATGCGTTATGCGTTATGCGTTATGCATTTTGCGTTATGCGTTATGCGTTATGCGTTATGCGTAATACGTTTGCGTTATGCGTTATGCGTTATGCGTTATGCGTTATGCTTTATGAGTTATGCGTTATGCGTTATGCGTTATACGTTTGCGTTATGCGTTATGCGTTGTGCGTTATACGTTTGCGTTATGCGTTATGCGTTATGCGTTGTTCGTTATGCGTTATGCGTTAGGCGTAATACGTTTGCGTTATGCGTTATGCGTTATGCTTTATGCGTTATGCGTTATGCGTTATACGGTATGAGTTATGCGTTATTCGTTATGTGTTATGCGTTATGCGTTATGCGTTATGCGTTATGCGTTATGCGTTATGCGTTATGCGTTATGCGTTAGGCGTTATGCGTTATGCTTTATGCGTTATGAGTTATGAGTTATACGGTATGAGTTATGCGTTATGCGTTATGCGTTATGCGTTATGCGTTATGCGTTATGCGTTATGCGTTATGCGTTATGCGTTATGCGTTATGCGTTATGCGTTATGCGTTATGCGTTATGCGTTATGCGTTATGCGTTATGCGTTATGCGTTATGCGTTATGCGTTATGCGTTATGCGTTATGCGTTATGCGTTATGCGTTATGCGTTATGCGTTATGAGTTATACGTTATGCATTAAGCGTTATGCGTTATGCTTTATGCGTTATGCGTTATACGTTATGCGTTATGCGTTATGCGTTATGCGTTATGCGTTATGCGTTATGCGTTATGCGTTATGCATTATGCGTTATGCGTGATGCGTTATGCTTTATGTGTTATGCGTTTTGAGTTATACGTTATGCGTTATGCGTTATGCGTTATGCGTTATGCGTAATGCGTTATGCGTTATGCGTTATGCGTTATGCGTTATGCGTTATGCGTTGTTCGTTATGCGTTATGCGTTATGCGTTATGCGTTATGCGTTATGCGTTATGCGTGATGCGTTATGCTTTTTGCGTTATGCGTTATGAGTTATACGTTATGCGTTAAGCGTTATGCGTTATGCTGTATACGTTATGCGTGATCCATTATGCGTTATGCGTTATGCGTTATGCATTTTGCGTTATGCGCCATGCGTTATGCGTTATGAGTTATGCGTTATGCGTTATGCGTTATGCGTTATGCGTTATACGTTATGCGTTATGCGTTATGCGTTATGCGTTATGCGTTATGCGTTATGCGTTATGCGTTATGCGTTATGCGTTATGCGTTATGCGTTGTGCGTTATACGTTTGCGTTAGGCGTTATGCTTTATGGGTTATGCGTTATGCATTATGCGTTATGCGTTATGCGTTATGCATATGCGTTATGCGTTATGCGTTAATCGTTATGCGTTATGCGTTATGCGTTATGCGTTATGCGTTATGCGTTATGCGTTATGCGTTATGCGTTATGCGTTATGCGTTATGCGTTATGCGTTATGCGTTATGCGTTATGCGTTATGCGTGATGTGTTATGCTTTTTGCGTTATGTGTTATGAGTTATACGTTATGCGTTAAGCATTATGCGTTATGCTTTATGCGTTATGCGTTATCCGTTATGCGTTATGCGTTATGCGTTATGCGTTATGCGTTATGCATTTTGCGTTATGCGCCAAGCGTTATGCGTTATGCGTTATGCGTTATGCGTTATGCGATATGCTATATGCGTTATGCGTTATGCGTTATGCGTTATGCGTTGTGGGTTATACGTTTGCGTTATGCGTTATGCGTTATCCGTTATGCGTTATGCTTTATGCGTTATGCGTTATGCGTTATGCGTTATGCGTTATGCGTTATGCGTTATGCGTTATGCGTTATGCGTTATGCGTTATGCGTTATGCATTTTGCGTTATGCGTTATGCGTTATGCGTTATGCGTTATGCGTAATACGTTTGCGTTATGCGTTATGCGTTATGCGTTATGCGTTATGCTTTATGAGTTATGCGTTATGCGTTATGCGTTATACGTTTGCGTTATGCGTTATGCGTTGTGCGTTATGCGTTTGCGTTATGCGTTATGCGTTATGCGTTTTTCGTTATGCGTTATGCGTTAGGCGTAATACGTTTGCGTTATGCGTTATGCGTTATGCTTTATGCGTTATGCGTTATGCGTTATACGGTATGAGTTATGCGTTATTCGTTATGCGTTATGCGTTATGCGTTATGCGTTATGCGTTATGCGTTATGCGTTATGCGTTATGCGTTATGCGTTAGGCGTTATGCGTTATGCTTTATGCGTTATGAGTTATGAGTTATACGGTATGAGTTATGCGTTATGCGTTATGCGTTATGCGTTATGCGTTATGCGTTATGCGTTATGCGTTATGCGTTATGCGTTATCCGTTATGCGTTATGCGTTATGCGTTATGCGTTATGCGTTATGCGTTATGCGTTATGCGTTATGCGTTATGCGTTATGCGTTATGCGTTATGCGTTATGCGTTATGCGTTATGCGTTATGCGTTATACGTTTGCGTTATGCGTTATGCGTTGTGCGTTATACGATTGCGTTATGCGTTATGCGTTATGCGTTATGCATTTTGCGTTATGCGTTATGCGTTATGCGTTATGCGTTATGCTTTATGCGTTATGCGTTATGCGTTATGCGTTATACGTTTGCGTTATGCGTTATGCGTTGTGCGTTATACGATTGCGTTATGCGTTATGCGTTATGCGTTATGCGTTATGCGTTATGCGTTATGCGTTATGCGTTATGCGTGATGCGTTATGCTTTTTGCGTTATGCGTTATGAGTTATACGTTATGCGTTAAGCGTTATGCGTTATGCTTTATACGTTATGCGTGATCCATTATGCGTTATGCGTTATGCGTTATGCGTCATGCATTTTGCGTTATGCGCCATGCGTTATGCGTTATGAGTTATGCGTTATGCGTTATGCGTTATGCGTTATGCGTTATACGTTATGCGTTATGCGTTATGCGTTATGCGTTATGCGTTATGCGTTATGCGTTATGCTTTATGCGTAATGCGTTATGCGTTATGCGTTATGCGTTATGCGTTATGCGTTATGCGTTATGCTATATGCGTTATGCATTTTGCGTTATGCGTTATGCTTTATGCGTTATGAGTTATGAGTTATACGGTATGAGTTATGCGTTATGCGTTTTGCGTTATGCGTTATGCGATATGCGTTATGCGTTATGCGTTATGCGTTATGCGTTATGCGTTATGCGTTATGCGTTATGCGTTATCCGTTATGCGTTATGCGTTATGAGTTATACGTTATGCGTTAAGCGTTATGCGTTATGCTTTATACGTTATGCGTGATCCATTATGCGTTATGCGTTATGCGTTATGCGTTATGCGTTATGCATTTTGCGTTATGCGCCATGCGTTATGCGTTATGAGTTATGCGTTATGCGTTATGCGTTATGCGTTATGCGTTATACGTTATGCGTTATGCGTTATGCGTTATGCGTTATGCGTTATGCTTTATGCGTTATGCGTTATGCGTTATGCGTTATGCGTTATGCGTTATGCGTTATGCGTTATGCGTTATGCGTTATGCGTTATGCGTTATGCGTTATGCATTTTGCGTTATGCGTTATGCGTTATGCGTTATGCGTTATACGTTTGCGTTATGCGTTATGCGTTGTGCGTTATACGTTTGCGTTATGCGTTATGCGTTATGCGTTATGCGTTATGCGTGATGCGTTATGCTTTTTGCGTTATGCATTATGAGTTATACGTTATGCGTTAAGCGTTATGCGTTATGCTTTATACGTTATGCGTGATCCATTATGCGTTATGCGTTATGCGTTATGCGTTATGCATTTTGCGTTATGCGCCATGCGTTATGCGTTATGAGTTATGCGTTATGCGTTATACGGTATGAGTTATGCGTTATTCGTTATGTGTTATGCGTTATGCGTTATGCGTTATGCGTTATGCGTTATGCGTTATGCGTTAGGCGTTATGCGTTATGCTTTATGCGTTATGAGTTATGAGTTATACGGTATGAGTTATGCGTTATGCGTTATGCGTTATGCGTTGTGGGTTATACGTTTGCGTTATGCGTTATGCGTTATGCGTTATGCGTTATGCATTTTGCGTTATGCGTTATGCGTTATGCGTTATGCGTAATACGTTTGCGTTATGCGTTATGCGTTATGCGTTATGCGTTATGCTTTATGAGTTATGCGTTATGCGTTATGCGTTATACGTTTGCGTTATGCGTTATGCGTTGTGCGTTATACGTTTGCGTTATGCGTTATGCGTTATGCGTTGTTCGTTATGCGTTATGCGTTAGGCGTAATACGTTTGCGTTATGCGTTATGCGTTATGCTTTATGCGTTATGCGTTATGCGTTATACGGTATGAGTTATGCGTTATTCGTTATGTGTTATGCGTTATGCGTTATGCGTTATGCGTTATGCGTTATGCGTTATGCGTTATGCGTTATGCGTTAGGCGTTATGCGTTATGCTTTATGCGTTATGAGTTATGAGTTATACGGTATGAGTTATGCGTTATGCGTTATGCGTTATGCGTTATGCGTTATGCGTTATGCGTTATGCGTTATGCGTTATGCGTTATGCGTTATGCGTTATGCGTTATGCGTTATGCGTTATGCGTTATGCGTTATGCGTTATGCGTTATGCGTTATGCGTTATGCGTTATGCGTTATGCGTTATGCGTTATGCGTTATGCGTTATGAGTTATACGTTATGCATTAAGCGTTATGCGTTATGCTTTATGCGTTATGCGTTATACGTTATGCGTTATGCGTTATGCGTTATGCGTTATGCGTTATGCGTTATGCGTTATGCATTATGCGTTATGCGTGATGCGTTATGCTTTATGTGTTATGCGTTTTGAGTTATACGTTATGCGTTATGCGTTATGCGTTATGCGTTATGCGTAATGCGTTATGCGTTATGCGTTATGCGTTATGCGTTATGCGTTATGCGTTGTTCGTTATGCGTTATGCGTTATGCGTTATGCGTTATGCGTTATGCGTTATGCGTGATGCGTTATGCTTTTTGCGTTATGCGTTATGAGTTATACGTTATGCGTTAAGCGTTATGCGTTAAGCGTTATGCGTTATGCTGTATACGTTATGCGTGATCCATTATGCGTTATGCGTTATGCGTTATGCATTTTGCGTTATGCGCCATGCGTTATGCGTTATGAGTTATGCGTTATGCGTTATGCGTTATGCGTTATGCGTTATACGTTATGCGTTATGCGTTATGCGTTATGCGTTATGCGTTATGCGTTATGCGTTATGCGTTATGCGTTATGCGTTATGCGTTATGCGTTGTGCGTTATACGTTTGCGTTAGGCGTTATGCTTTATGGGTTATGCGTTATGCGTTATGCGTTATGCGTTATGCGTTATGCATATGCGTTATGCGTTATGCGTTAATCGTTATGCGTTATGCGTTATGCGTTATGCGTTATGCGTTATGCGTTATGCGTTATGCGTTATGCGTTATGCGTTATGCGTTATGCGTTATGCGTTATGCGTTATGCGTGATGTGTTATGCTTTTTGCGTTATGTGTTATGAGTTATACGTTATGCGTTAAGCGTTATGCGTTATGCTTTATGCGTTATGCGTTATCCGTTATGCGTTATGCGTTATGCGTTATGCGTTATGCGTTATGCATTTTGCGTTATGCGCCAAGCGTTATGCGTTATGCGTTATGCGTTATGCGTTATGCGATATGCTATATGCGTTATGCGTTATGCGTTATGCGTTATGCGTTGTGGGTTATACGTTTGCGTTATGCGTTATGCGTTATCCGTTATGCGTTATGCTTTATGCGTTATGCGTTATGCGTTATGCGTTATGCGTTATGCGTTATGCGTTATGCGTTATGCGTTATGCGTTATGCGTTATGCGTTATGCGTTATGCATTTTGCGTTATGCGTTATGCGTTATGCGTTATGCGTTATGCGTAATACGTTTGCGTTATGCGTTATGCGTTATGCGTTATGCGTTATGCTTTATGAGTTATGCGTTATGCGTTATGCGTTATACGTTTGCGTTATGCGTTATGCGTTGTGCGTTATACGTTTGCGTTATGCGTTATGCGTTATGCGTTGTTCGTTATGCGTTATGCGTTAGGCGTAATACGTTTGCGTTATGCGTTATGCGTTATGCTTTATGCGTTATGCGTTATGCGTTATGCGTTATGCGTTATGCGTTATTCGTTATGTGTTATGCGTTATGCGTTATGCGTTATGCGTTATGCGTTATGCGTTATGCGTTATGCGTTAGGCGTTATGCGTTATGCTTTATGCGTTATGAGTTATGAGTTATACGGTATGAGTTATGCGTTATGCGTTATGCGTTATGCGTTATGCGTTATGCGTTATGCGTTATGCGTTATGCGTTATGCGTTATCCGTTATGCGTTATGCGTTATGCGTTATGCGTTATGCGTTATGCGTTATGCGTTATGCGTTATGCGTTATGCGTTATGCGTTATGCGTTATGCGTTATGCGTTATGCGTTATACGTTTGCGTTATGCGTTATGCGTTGTGCGTTATACGATTGCGTTATGCGTTATGCGTTATGCGTTATGCATTTTGCGTTATGCGTTATGCGTTATGCGTTATGCGTTATGCTTTATGCGTTATGCGTTATGCGTTATGCGTTATACGTTTGCGTTATGCGTTATGCGTTGTGCGTTATACGATTGCGTTATGCGTTATGCGTTATGCGTTATGCGTTATGCGTTATGCGTTATGCGTTATGCGTTATGCGTGATGCGTTATGCTTTTTGCGTTATGCGTTATGAGTTATACGTTATGCGTTAAGCGTTATGCGTTATGCTTTATACGTTATGCGTGATCCATTATGCGTTATGCGTTATGCGTTATGCGTTATGCATTTTGCGTTATGCGCCATGCGTTATGCGTTATGAGTTATGCGTTATGCGTTATGCGTTATGCGTTATGCGTTATACGTTATGCGTTATGCGTTATGCGTTATGCGTTATGCGTTATGCGTTATGCGTTATGCGTTATGCTTTATGCGTTATGCGTTATGCGTTATGCGTTATGCGTTATGCGTTATGCGTTATGCGTTATGCTATATGCGTTATGCATTTTGCGTTATGCGTTATGCTTTATGCGTTATGAGTTATGAGTTATACGGTATGAGTTATGCGTTATGCGTTTTGCGTTATGCGTTATGCGATATGCGTTATGCGTTATGCGTTATGCGTTATGCGTTATGCGTTATGCGTTATGCGTTATGCGTTATGCGTTATGCGTTATGCGTTAGGCGTTATGCGTTATGCTTTATGCGTTATGAGTTATGAGTTATACGGTATGCGTTATGCGTTATGCGTTATGCGTTATGCGTTATGCGTTATGCTTTATGCGTTATGCGTTATGCGTTATGCGTTATGCGTTATGCGTTATGCGTTATGCGTTATGCGTTATGCGTTATGCGTTATGCGTTATGCGTTATGCGTTATGCATTTTGCGTTATGCGTTATGCGTTATGCGTTATGCGTTATACGTTTGCGTTATGCGTTATGCGTTGTGCGTTATACGTTTGCGTTATGCGTTATGCGTTATGCGTTATGCGTTATGCGTGATGCGTTATGCTTTTTGCGTTATGCATTATGAGTTATACGTTATGCGTTAAGCGTTATGCGTTATGCTTTATACGTTATGCGTGATCCATTATGCGTTATGCGTTATGCGTTATGCGTTATGCATTTTGCGTTATGCGCCATGCGTTATGCGTTATGAGTTATGCGTTATGCGTTATGCGTTATGCGTTATGCGTTATGCGTTATGCGTTAACGTTATGCGTTATGCCTTTTGCGTTATGCGTTATGCGTTATGCGTTATGCGTTCTGTGTTGTGCGTTGTGCGTTGTGCGATATGCGTTATGCGTTATGGGTTATGGGTTATGCGTTATGCTATATGCGTTATGCATTTTGCGTTATGCGTTATGCGTTATGCGTTATGCGTTATGCGTTATGCGTTATGCGTTATGCATTATGCGTTATGCGTTATGCGTTGTGCGTTTGCGTTATGCGTTAGGCGTTATGCGTTATGCTTTATGCGTTATGAGTTATGAGTTATACGGTATGAGTTATGCGTTATGCGTTATGCGTTATGCGATATGCGTTATGCGTTATGCGTTATGCGTTATGCGTTATGCGTTATTCGTAATGCGTTATGCGTTATGTGTTATACGTTATGCGTTAAGCGTTATGCGTTATGCTTTATACGTTATGCGTGATCCATTATGCGTTATGCGTTATGCGTTATGCGTTATGCGTAATGCGTTATGCGTTATGCGTTATGCGTTATGCGTTATGCGTTATGCGTTGTTCGTTATGCGTTATGCGTTGGGCGTAATACGTTTGCGTTATGCGTTATGCGTTATGCGTTATGCGTTATGCGTTATGCGTTATGCGTTATGCGTTATGCGTTATGCATTTTGCGTTATGCGTTATGCGTTATGCGTTATGCGTTATGCGTTATGCGTTATGCGTTATGCGTTATGCATTATGCGTTATGCGTTATGCGTTGTGCGTTTGCGTTATGCGTTAGACGTTATGCGTTATGCTTTATGCGTTATGAGTTATGAGTTATACGGTATGAGTTATGCGTTATGCGTTAGGCGTTATGCGTTATGCTTTATGCGTTATGCGTTATGAGTTATACGTTATGCGTTAAGCGTTATGCGTTATGCTTTATACGTTATGCGTGATCCATTATGCGTTATGCGTTATGCGTTATGCGTTATGCGTAATGCGTTATGCGTTATGCGTTATGCGTTATGCGTTATGCGTTATGCGTTATGCGTTATGCGTTGTTCGTTATGCGTTATGCGTTGGGCGTAATACGTTTGCGTTATGCGTTATGCGTTATGCGTTATGCGTTATGCGTTATGCGTTATGCGTTATGCGTTATGCGTTATGCGTTATGCGTTATGCGTTATGCGTTATGCGTTATGCTATATGCGTTATGCATTTTGCGTTATGCGTTATGCTTTATGCGTTATGAGTTATGAGTTATACGGTATGAGTTATGCGTTATGCGTTTTGCGTTATGCGTTATGCGTTATGCGTTATGCGTTATGCGTTATGCGTTATGCGTTATGCGTTATGCGTTATGCGTTATGCGTTATCCGTTATGCGTTATGCGTTATGAGTTATACGTTATGCGTTAAGCGTTATGCGTTATGCTTTATACGTTATGCGTGATCCATTATGCGTTATGCGTTATGCGTTATGCGTTATGCGTTATGCATTTTGCGTTATGCGCCATGCGTTATGCGTTATGAGTTATGCGTTATGCGTTATGCGTTATGCGTTATGCGTTATACGTTATGCGTTATGCGTTATGCGTTATGCGTTATGCGTTATGCGTTATGCTTTATGCGTTATGCGTTATGCGTTATGCGTTATGCGTTATGCGTTATGCGTTATGCGTTATGCGTTATGCGTTATGCGTTATGCGTTATGCGTTATGCATTTTGCGTTATGCGTTATGCGTTATGCGTTATGCGTTATACGTTTGCGTTATGCGTTATGCGTTGTGCGTTATACGTTTGCGTTATGCGTTATGCGTTATGCGTTATGCGTTATGCGTGATGCGTTATGCTTTTTGCGTTATGCATTATGAGTTATACGTTATGCGTTAAGCGTTATGCGTTATGCTTTATACGTTATGCGTGATCCATTATGCGTTATGCGTTATGCGTTATGCGTTATGCATTTTGCGTTATGCGCCATGCGTTATGCGTTATGAGTTATGCGTTATGCGTTATGCGTTATGCGTTATGCGTTATGCGTTATGCGTTATGCGTTAACGTTATGCGTTATGCCTTTTGCGTTATGCGTTATGCGTTTTGCGTTATACGTTATGCTTTATGCGTTATGCGTTATGAGTTATACGTTATGCGTTATGCGTTATGCGTTATGCGTTATATGTTATGCGTTATGCGTTATGCGTTATGCGTTATGCGTTATGCGTTATGCGTTATGCGTTATGCGTTATGCGTTGTTCGTTATGCGTTATGCGTTGGGCGTAATACGTTTGCGTTATGCGTTATGCGTTATGCGTTATGCGTTATGCGTTATGCGTTATGCGTTATGCGTTATGCGTTATGCGTTATGCGTTCTGTGTTGTGCGTTGTGCGTTGTGCGATATGCGTTATGCGTTATGGGTTATGGGTTATGCGTTATGCTATATGCGTTATGCATTTTGCGTTATGCGTTATGCGTTATGCGTTATGCGTTATGCGTTATGCGTTATGCGTTATGCGTTCTGCGTTATGCATTATGCGTTATGCGTTATGCGTTGTGCGTTTGCGTTATGCGTTAGGCGTTATGCGTTATGCTGTATGCGTTATGAGT
Organism: Lasioglossum morio; assembly: GCA_916610235.2. Taxonomy (NCBI): domain Eukaryota; kingdom Metazoa; phylum Arthropoda; class Insecta; order Hymenoptera; family Halictidae; genus Lasioglossum; species Lasioglossum morio. Next base: position 1,273,913 of record CAKAJA020000513.1, on the reverse strand, counting down.
TATGAGTTATACGGTATGAGTTATGCGTTATGCGTTATGCGTTATGCGTTATGCGTTATGCGTTATGCGTTATGCGTTATGCGTTATCCGTTATGCGTTATGCGTTATGAGTTATACGTTATGCGTTAAGCGTTATGCGTTATGCTTTATACGTTATGCGTGATCCATTATGCGTTATGCGTTATGCGTTATGCGTTATGCGTTATGCATTTTGCGTTATGCGCCATGCGTTATGCGTTATGAGTTATGCGTTATGCGTTATGCGTTATGCGTTATGCGTTATACGTTATGCGTTATGCGTTATGCGTTATGCGTTATGCGTTATGCGTTATGCGTTATGCGTTATGCATTTTGCGTTATGCGCCAAGCGTTATGCGTTATGCGTTATGCGTTATGCGTTATGCGATATGCTATATGCGTTATGCGTTATGCGTTATGCGTTGTGGGTTATACGTTTGCGTTATGCGTTATGCGTTATCCGTTATGCGTTTTGCTTTATGCGTTATGCGTTATGCGATATGCGTTATGCGTTATGCGTTATGCGTTATGCGTTATGCGTTATGCGTTATGCATTTTGCGTTATGCGTTATGCGTTATGCGTTATGCGTAATACGTTTGCGTTATGCGTTATGCGTTATGCGTTATGCGTTATGCTTTATGCGTTATGCGTTATGCGTTATACGTTTGCGTTATGCGTTATGCGTTGTGCGTTATACGTTATACGTTTGCGTTATGCGTTATGCGTTGTTCGTTATGCGTTATGCGTTGGGCGTAATACGTTTGCGTTATGCGTTATGCGTTATGCTTTATGCGTTATGCGTTATGCGTTATACGGTATGAGTTATGCGTTATTCGTTATGTGTTATGCGTTATGCGTTATGCGTTATGCGTTATGCGTTATGCGTTATGCGTTATGCGTTATGCGTTATGCGTTATGCGTTATGCGTTATGCGTTATGCGTTATGCGTTATGCGTTTTGCGTTATACGTTATGCTTTATGCGTTATGCGTTATGAGTTATACGTTATGCGTTATGCGTTATGCGTTATGCGTTATGCGTTATATGTTATGCGTTATGCGTTATGCGTTATGCGTTATGCGTTATGCGTTATGCGTTATGCGTTATGCGTTATGCGTTATGCGTTATGCGTTATGCGTTATGCGTTATGCGTTATGCGTTATGCGTTATGCGTTATGCGTTATGCGTTATGCGTTATGCGTTATGCGTTATGCGTTATGCGTTATGCGTTATGCGTTATGCGTTATGCGTTATGCGTTATGCGTTATGCGTTATGCGTTATGCGTTATGCCTTTTGCGTTATGCGTTATGCGTTTTGCGTTATACGTTATGCTTTATGCGTTATGCGTTATGAGTTATACGTTATGCGTTATGCGTTATGCGTTATGCGTTATATGTTATGCGTTATGCGTTATGCGTGATGCGTTATGCTTTTTGCGTTATGCGTTATGAGTTATACGTTATGCGTTAAGCGTTATGCGTTATGCGTTATGCGTTATGCGTTATGCGTTATGCTTTATGCGTTATGCGTTATGCGTTATGCGTTATGCGTGATGCGTTATGCTTTATGTGTTATGCGTTTTGAGTTATACGTTATGCGTTATGCGTTATGCGTTATGCGTTATGCGTTATGCGTAATGCGTTATGCGTTATGCGTTATGCGTTATGCGTTATGCGTTATGCGTTGTACGTTATGCGTTATGCGTTATGCGTTATGCGTTATGCGTGATGCGTTATGCTTTTTGCGTTATGCGTTATGAGTTATACGTTATGCGTTGAGCGTTATGCGTTATGCGTTATGCGTTATGCGTTATGCGTTATGCGTTATGCGTTATGCGTTATGCGTTATGCGTTATGCGTGATGTGTTATGCTTTTTGCGTTATGTGTTATGAGTTATACGTTATGCGTTAAGCGTTATGCGTTATGCTTTATGCGTTATGCGTTATCCGTTATGCGTTATGCGTTATGCGTTATGCGTTATGCATTTTGCGTTATGCGCCAAGCGTTATGCTTTATGCGTTATGCGTTATGTGTTATACGGTATGAGTTATGCGTTATTCGTTATGCGTTATGCGTTATGCGTTATGCGTTATGCGTTATGCGTTATGCGTTATGCGTTATGCGTTATGCGTTATGCGTTAACGTTATGCGTTATGCCTTTTGCGTTATGCGTTATGCGTTTTGCGTTATACGTTATGCTTTATGCGTTATGCGTTATGAGTTATACGTTATGCGTTATGCGTTATGCGTTATGCGTTATGCGTTATGCGTTATGCGTTATGCGTTATATGTTATGCGTTATGCGTTATGCGTTTTGCGTTATGCATTATGCTTTATGCGTTATGCGTTATGCGTTGTGCGTTTGCGTTATGCGTTAGGCGTTATGCGTTATGCGTTATGCGTGATGCGTTATGCTTTATGTGTTATGCGTTTTGAGTTATACGTTATGCGTTATGCGTTATGCGTTATGCGTTATGCGTTATGCGTTATGCGTAATGCGTTATGCGTTATGCGTTATGCGTTATGCGTTATGCGTTATGCGTTGTACGTTATGCGTTATGCGTTATGCGTTATGCGTTATGCGTTATGCGTTATGCGTTATGCGTTATGCGTTATGCGTTATGCGTTATGCGTTATGCGTTATGCGTTATGCGTTATGCGTTATGCGTTACGCGTTATGTGTTATGCGTTACACGTTATGCGTTATGCGTTATGCGTTATGCGTTATGCGTTATGCGTTATGCGTTATGCGTTATGCGTTATGCGTGATGCGTTATGCTTTATGTGTTATGCGTTTTGAGTTATACGTTATGCGTTATGCGTTATGCGTTATGCGTAATGCGTTATGCGTTATGCGTTATGCGTTATGCGTTATGCGTTATGCGTTGTACGTTATGCGTTATGCGTTATGCGTTATGCGTAATGCGTTATGCGTTATGCGTTATGCGTTATGCGTTATGCGTTATGCGTTATGCGTTATGCGTTATGCGTTATGCGTTATGCGTTATGCGTTATGCGTTATGCGTTATGCGTTATGCGTTATGCGTTGTTCGTTATTCGTTATGCGTTGGGCGTAATACGTTTGCGTTATGCGTTATGCGTTATGCGTTATGCGTTATGCGTTATGCGTTATGCGTTATGCGTTATGCGTTATGCGTTATGCGTTCTGTGTTGTGCGTTGTGCGTTGTGCGATATGCGTTATGCGTTATGGGTTATGGGTTATGCGTTATGCTATATGCGTTATGCATTTTGTGTTATGCGTTATGCGTTATGCGTTATGCGTTATGCGTTATGCGTTATGCGTTATGCGTTATGCGTTATGCGTTATGCGTTATGCGTTATGCGTTATGCGTTATGCGTTATGCGTTATGCGTTATGCGTTATGCGTTATGCGTTATGCGTTATGCGTTATGCGTTATGCGTTATGCGTTATGCGTTATGCGTTATGCGTTATGCGTTATGCGTTATGCGTTATGCGTTATGCTTTATGCGTTATGCGTTATGCGTTATACGGTATAAATTATGCGTTATTCGTTATGCGTTATGCGTTATGCGTTATGCGTTATGCGTTATGCGTTATGCGTTATGCGTTATGCGTTATGCGTTATGCGTTATGCGTTGTTCGTTATGCGTTATGCGTTATGCGTTATGCGTTATGCCTTTTGCGTTATGCGTTATGCATTTTGCGTTATACGTTATGCTTTATGCGTTATGCGTTATGAGTTATACGTTATGCGTTATGCGTTATGCGTTATGCGTTATATGTTATGCGTTATGCGTTATGCGTTATGCGTTGTTCGTTATGCGTTATGCGTTGGGCGTAATACGTTTGCGTTATGCGTTATGCGTTATGCGTTATGCGTTATGCGTTATGCGTTATGCGTTATGCGTTATGCGTTATGCGTTATGCGTTATGCGTTAAGCGTTATGCGTTATGCGTTATGCGTTATGCGTTATGCGTTATGCGTTATGCGTTATGCGTTATGCGTTATGCGTTATGCGTTATGCGTTATGCGTTACGCGTTATGCGTTATGCGTTACACGTTATGCGTTATGCGTTATGCGTTATGCGTTATGCGTTATGCGTTATGCGTTATGCGTTATGCGTTATGCGTTATGCGTTATGCGTTATGCGTGATGCGTTATGCTTTATGTGTTATTCGTTTTGAGTTATACGTTATGCGTTATGCGTTATGCGTTATGCGTTATGCGTTATGCGTAATGCGTTATGCGTTATGCGTTATGCGTTATGCGTTATGCGTTATGCGTTGTACGTTATGCGTTATGCGTTATGCGTTATGCGTTATGCGTTATGCGTGATGCGTTATGCTTTTTGCGTTATGCGTTATGAGTTATACGTTATGCGTTAAGCGTTATGCGTTATGCGTTATGCGTTATGCGTTATGCTTTATGCGTTATGCGTGATAAGTTATGCGTTACGCGTTATGCGTTATGCGTTATGCATTTTGCGTTATGCGCCATGCGTTATGCGTTATGAGTTATGCGTTATGCGTTATGCGTTGTGCGTTATGCGTTATGCGTTATGCGTTATGCGTTATGCGTTATGCGTTATGCGTGATGCGTTATGCTTTTTGCGTTATGCGTTATGCGTTATGCGTTATGCGTTATGCGTTATGCGTTATGCGTTATGCGTTATGCGTTATGCGTTATGCGTTATGCGTGATGTGTTATGCTTTTTGCGTTATGTGTTATGAGTTATACGTTATGCGTTAAGCGTTATGCGTTATGCTTTATGCGTTATGCGTTATCCGTTATGCGTTATGCGTTATGCGTTATGCGTTATGCATTTTGCGTTATGCGCCAAGCGTTATGCTTTATGCGTTATGCGTTATGTGTTATACGGTATGAGTTATGCGTTATTCGTTATGCGTTATGCGTTATGCGTTATGCGTTATGCGTTATGCGTTATGCGTTATGCGTTATGCGTTATGCGTTAACGTTATGCGTTATGCCTTTTGCGTTATGCGTTATGCGTTTTGCGTTATACGTTATGCTTTATGCGTTATGCGTTATGAGTTATACGTTATGCGTTATGCGTTATGCGTTATGCGTTATGCGTTATGCGTTATGCGTTATATGTTATGCGTTATGCGTTATGCGTTTTGCGTTATGCATTATGCTTTATGCGTTATGCGTTATGCGTTGTGCGTTTGCGTTATGCGTTAGGCGTTATGCGTTATGCGTTATGCGTGATGCGTTATGCTTTATGTGTTATGCGTTTTGAGTTATACGTTATGCGTTATGCGTTATGCGTTATGCGTTATGCGTTATGCGTAATGCGTTATGCGTTATGCGTTATGCGTTATGCGTTATGCGTTATGCGTTGTACGTTATGCGTTATGCGTTATGCGTTATGCGTTATGCGTTATGCGTTATGCGTTATGCGTTATGCGTTATGCGTTATGCGTTATGCGTTATGCGTTATGCGTTATGCGTTATGCGTTATGCGTTATGCGTTATGCGTTATGCGTTATGCGTAATGCGTTATGCGTTATGCGTTATGCGTTATGCGTTATGCGTTATGCGTTGTACGTTATGCGTTATGCGTTATGCGTTATGCGTTATGCGTGATGCGTTATGCTTTTTGCGTTATGCGTTATGCGTTATGCGTTATGCGTTATGCGTTATGCGTTATGCGTTTTGCGTTAAGCGTTATGCGTTATGCTTTATGCGTTATGCGTTATCCGTTATGCGTTATGCGTTATGCGTTATGCGTAATGCGTAATGCGTTATGCGTTATGCGTTATGCGTTATGCGTTAACGTTATGTGTTATGCCTTTTGCGTTATGCTTTATGCGTTATGCGTTATGCGTTATGCGTTATGCGTTATGCGTTATGCGTTATGCGTTATGCGTTATGCGTTATGCGTTATGCGTTATGCGTTACGCGTTATGCGTTATGCGTTACACGTTATGCGTTATGCGTTATGCGTTATGCGTTAACGTTATGTGTTATGCCTTTTGCGTTATGCTTTATGCGTTATGCGTTATGCGTTATGCGTTATGCGTTATGCGTTATGCGTTATGCGTTATGCGTTATGCGTTATGCGTTATGCGTTATGCGTTATGCGTTATGCGTTGTTCGTTATTCGTTATGCGTTGGGCGTAATACGTTTGCGTTATGCGTTATGCGTTATGCGTTATGCGTTATGCGTTATGCGTTATGCGTTATGCGTTATGCGTTATGCGTTATGCGTTATGCGTTATGCGTTATGCGTTATGCGTTCTGTTTTGTGCGTTGTGCGTTGTGCGATATGCGTTATGCGTTATGCGTTATGCGTTACGCGTTATGCGTTATGCGTTACACGTTATGCGTTATGCGTTATGCGTTATGCGTTATGCGTTATGCGTTATGCGTTATGCGTTATGCGTTATGCGTTATGCGTGATGCGTTATGCTTTATGTGTTATGCGTTTTGAGTTATACGTTATGCGTTATGCGTTATGCGTTATGCGTTATGCGTTATGCGTTATGCGTTATGCGTTATGCGTTATGCGTTATGCGTTATGCGTTATACGTTATGCGTTATGCGTTATGCGTTATGCGTTATGCGTGATGCGTTATGCTTTTTGCGTTTTGCGTTATGAGTTATACGTTATGCGTTATGCGTTATGCGTTATGCGTTATGCGTTATGCGTTATGCGTTATGCGTTATGCGTTATGCGTTATGCGTTATGCGTTATGCGTGATGTGTTATGCTTTTTGCGTTATGTGTTATGAGTTATACGTTATGCGTTAAGCGTTATGCGTTATGCTTTATGCGTTATGCGTTATCCGTTATGCGTTATGCGTTATGCGTTATGCGTAATGCGTTATGCGTTATGCGTTATGCGTTAACGTTATGTGTTATGCCTTTTGCGTTATGCTTTATGCGTTATGCGTTATGCGTTATGCGTTATGCGTTATGCGTTATGCGTTATGCGTTATGCGTTATGCGTTATGCGTTATGCGTTATGCGTTATGCGTTATGCGTTATGCGTTGTTCGTTATTCGTTATGCGTTGGGCGTAATACGTTTGCGTTATGCGTTATGCGTTATGCGTTATGCGTTATGCGTTATGCGTTATGCGTTATGCGTTATGCGTTATGCGTTATGCGTTATGCGTTATGCGTTATGCGTTATGCGTTATGCGTTCTGTGTTGTGCGTTGTGCGTTGTGCGATATGCGTTATGCGTTATGGGTTATGGGTTATGCGTTATGCTATATGCGTTATGCATTTTGTGTTATGCGTTATGCGTTATGCGTTATGCGTTATGCGTTATGCGTTATGCATTATGAGTTATGCGTTATGCGTTGTGCGTTTGCGTTATGCGTTAGGCGTTATGCGTTATGCGTTATGCTTTATGCGTTATGAGTTATGAGTTATACGGTATGAGTTATGCGTTAACGTTATGTGTTATGCCTTTTGCGTTATGCTTTATGCGTTATGCGTTATGCGTTATGCGTTATGCGTTATGCGTTATGCGTTATGCGTTATGCTTTATGCGTTATGCGTTATGCGTTATACGGTATGAGTTATGCGTTATTCGTTATGCGTTATGCGTTATGCGTTATGCGTTTTGCGTTATGCGTTATGCGTTATGCGTTATACGTTATGCGTTATGCGTTATGCGTTATGCGTTATGCGTTATGCGTTATGCGTTATGCGTTATGCGTTATGCGTTATGCGTTATGCGTTATGCGTTATGCGTTAACGTTATGTGTTATGCCTTTTGCGTTATGCTTTATGCGTTATGCGTTTTGCGTTATGCGTTATGCGTTATGCGTTATGCGTTATGCGTTATGCGTTATGCGTTATGCGTTATGCGTTATGCGTTATGCGTTATGCGTTATGCGTTGTTCGTTATTCGTTATGCGTTGGGCGTAATACGTTTGCGTTATGCGTTATGCGTTATGCGTTATGCGTTATGCGTTATACGTTATGCGTAATGCGTTATGCGTTATGCGTTATGCGTTATGCGTTATGCGTTATGCGTTATGCGTTATGCGTTCTGTGTTGTGCGTTGTGCGTTGTGCGATATGCGTTATGCGTTATGGGTTATGGGTTATGCGTTATGCTATATGCGTTATGCATTTTGTGTTATGCGTTATGCGTTATGCGTTATGCGTTATGCGTTATGCGTTATGCGTTATGCATTATGCGTTATGCGTTATGCGTTGTGCGTTTGCGTTATGCGTTAGGCGTTATGCGTTATGCTTTATGCGTTATGAGTTATGAGTTATACGGTATGAGTTATGCGTTATGCGTTATGCGTTATGCGTTATGCGTTATGCGTTATGCGTTATGCGTTATGCGTTATGCGTTATGCGTTATGCGTTATGCGTTATGCGTTATGCGTTATGCGTTATGCGTTATGCGTTATGCGTTATGCGTTATGCGTTATGCTTTATGCGTTATGCGTGATCCGTTATGCGTTATGCGTTATGCGTTATGCATTTTGCGTTATGCGCCATGCGTTATGCGTTATGCGTTATGCTTTATGCGTTATGCGTTATGCGTTATACGGTATAAATTATGCGTTATTCGTTATGCGTTATGCGTTATGCGTTATGCGTTATGCGTTATGCGTTATGCGTTATGCGTTATGCGTTGTTCGTTATGCGTTATGCGTTATGCGTTATGCGTTATGCCTTTTGCGTTATGCGTTATGCGTTTTGCGTTATACGTTATGCTTTATGCGTTATGCGTTATGAGTTATACGTTATGCGTTATGCGTTATGCGTTATGCGTTATATGTTATGCGTTATGCGTTATGCGTTATGCGTTGTTCGTTATGCGTTATGCGTTGGGCGTAATACGTTTGCGTTATGCGTTATGCGTTATGCGTTATGCGTTATGCGTTATGCGTTATGCGTTATGCGTTATGCGTTATGCGTTAAGCGTTATGCGTTATGCGTTATGCGTTATGCGTTATGCGTTATGCGTTATGCGTTATGCGTTATGCGTTATGCGTTATGCGTTATGCGTTATGCGTTATGCGTTATGCGTTATGCGTTACGCGTTATGCGTTATGCGTTACACGTTATGCGTTATGCGTTATGCGTTATGCGTTATGCGTTATGCGTTATGCGTTATGCGTTATGCGTTATGCGTTATGCGTTATGCGTGATGCGTTATGCTTTATGTGTTATTCGTTTTGAGTTATACGTTATGCGTTATGCGTTATGCGTTATGCGTTATGCGTTATGCGTTATGCGTTGTACGTTATGCGTTATGCGTTATGCGTTATGCGTGATGCGTTATGCTTTTTGCGTTATGCGTTATGAGTTATACGTTATGCGTTAAGCGTTATGCGTTATGCGTTATGCGTTATGCTTTATGCGTTATGCGTGATAAGTTATGCGTTACGCGTTATGCGTTATGCGTTATGCATTTTGCGTTATGCGCCATGCGTTATGCGTTATGAGTTATGCGTTATGCGTTATGCGTTGTGCGTTATGCGTTATCCGTTATGCGTTATGCGTTATGCGTTATGCGTAATGCGTTATGCGTTATGCGTTATGCGTTATGCGTTATGCGTTATGCGTTATGCGTTATGCGTTATATGTTATGCGTTATGCGTTATGCGTTATGCGTTATGCATTATGCGTTATGCGTTATGCGTTATGCGTAATGCGTTATGCGTTATGCGTTATGCGTTATGCGTTGTTCGTTATGCGTTATGCGTTATGCGTTATGCGTTATGCGTTATGCGTTATGCGTTATGCGTTATGCGTTCTGTGTTGTGCGTTATGCATTATGCGTTATGCGTTATGCGTTGTGCGTTTGCGTTATGCGTTAGGCGTTATGCGTTATGCTTTATGCGTTATGCGTTATGCGTTGTGCGTTTGCGTTATGCGTTAGGCGTTATGCGTTATGCTTTATGCGTTATGAGTTATAGGGTATGAGTTATGCGTTATGCGTTATGCGTTATGCGTTATGCGTTATGCGTTATGCGTTATGCGTTATGCGTTATGCGTTTTGCGTTATACGTTATGCTTTATGCGTTATGCGTTATGAGTTATACGTTATGCGTTATGCGTTATGCGTTATGCGTTAACGTTATGCGTTATGCCTTTTGCGTTATGCGTTATGCGTTATGCGTTTTGTGTTATACGTTATGCTTTATGCGTTATGCGTTATGAGTTATACGTTATGCGTTATGCGTTATGCGTTATGCGTTATATGTTAAGCGTTATGCGTTATGCCTTATGCGTTGTTCGTTATGCGTTATGCGGTGGGCGTAATACGTTTGCGTTATGCGTTATGCGTTATGCGTTATGCGTTATGCGTTATGCGTTATGCGTTATGCGTTATGCGTTATGCGTTATGCCTTATGCGTTCTGTGTTGTGCGTTGTGCGTTGTGCGATATGCGTTATGCGTTATGGGTTATGGGTTATGCGTTATGCTATATGCGTTATGCATTTTGCGTTATGCGTTATGCGTTATGCGTTATGCGTTATGCGTTATGCATTATGCGTTATGCGTTATGCGTTGTGCGTTTGCGTTATGCGTTAGGCGTTATACGTTATGCTTTATGCGTTATGAGTTATGAGTTATACGGTATGAGTTATGCGTTATGCGTTATGCGTTATGCGTTATGCGTTATGCGTTATGCGTTATGCGTTATTCGTTATGCGTTATGCGTTATGCGTTATGCGTTATGCGTTATGCGTTATGCGTTATGCGTTATGAGTTATACGTTATGCGTTATGCGTTATGCGTTATGCGTTATGCGTTATGCGTAATGCGTTATGCGTTATGCGTTAAGCGTTATGCGTTATGCGTTATGCGTTGTTCGTTATGCGTTATGCGTTATGCGTTATGCGTTATGCGTTATGCGTCATGCGTTATGCGTTATGCGTTATGCGTTATGCGTTATGCGTTATGCGTTATGCGTTATGCGTTATGCGTTATGCGTTATGCGTGATGTGTTATGCTTTTTGCGTTATGTGTTATGAGTTATACGTTATGCGTTAAGCGTTATGCGTTATGCTTTATGCGTTATGCGTTATCCGTTATGCGTTATGCGTTATGCGTTATGCGTTATGCGTTATGCATTTTGCGTTATGCGCCAAGCGTTATGCGTTATGCGTTATGCGTTATGCGATATGCTATATGCGTTATGCGTTATGCGTTATGCGTTATGCGTTGTGGGTTATACGTTTACGTTATGCGTTATGCGTTATCCGTTATGCGTTATGCTTTATGCGTTATGCGTTATGCGTTATGCGTTATACGTTTGCGTTATGCGTTATGCGTTGTGCGTTATACGTTTGCGTTATGCGTTATGCGTTATGCGTTGTTCGTTATGCGTTATGCGTTGGGCGTAATACGTTTGCGTTATGCGTTATGCGTTATGCTTTATGCGTTATGCGTTATGTGTTATACGGTATGAGTTATGCGTTATTCGTTATGCGTTATGCGTTATGCGTTATGCGTTATGCGTTATGCGTTATGCGTTAACGTTATGCGTTATGCCTTTTGCGTTATGCGTTATGCGTTTTGCGTTATACGTTATGCTTTATGCGTTATGCGTTATGCGTTATGCGTTATGCTTATGCGTTATGCGTTGTTCGTTATGCGTTATGCGTTATGCGTTATGCGTGATGCGTTATGCTTTTTGCGTTATGCGTTATGAGTTATACGTTATGCGTTAAGCGTTATGCGTTATGCTTTATACGTTATGCGTGATCCATTATGCGTTATGCGTTATGCGTTATGCGTTATGCATTTTGAGTTATGCGCCATGCGTTATGCGTTATGAGTTATGCGTTATGCGTTATGCGTTATGCGTTATGCGTTATACGTTATGCGTTATGCGTTATGCGTTATGCGTTATGCGTTATGCGTTATGCGTTATGCGTTATGCGTTATGCGTTATGCGTTATGCGTTATGCGTTATGCGTTATGCGTTGTGCGTTATACGTTTGCGTTAGGCGTTATGCTTTATGGGTTATGCGTTATGCATTATGCGTTATGCGTTATGCGTTATGCATATGCGTTATGCGTTATGCGTTAATCGTTATGCGTTATGCGTTATGCGTTATGCGTTATGCGTTATGCGTTATGCGTTATGCGTTATGCGTTATGCGTGATGCGTTATGCTTTTTGCGTTATGCGTTATGAGTTATACGTTATGCGTTAAGCGTTATGCGTTATGCTTTATACGTTATGCGTGATCCATTATGCGTTATGCGTTATGCGTTATGCGTTATGCATTTTGCGTTATGCGCCATGCGTTATGCGTTATGAGTTATGCGTTATGCGTTATGCGTTATGCGTTATGCGTTATACGTTATGCGTTATGCGTTATGCGTTATGCGTTATGCGTTATGCGTTATGCGTTATGCGTTATGCGTTATGCGTTCTGCGTTATGCGTTGTGCGTTATACGTTTGCGTTAGGCGTTATGCTTTATGGGTTATGCGTTATGCATTATGCGTTATGCGTTATGCGTTATGCATTTTGCGTTATGCGCCAAGCGTTATGCGTTATGCGTTATGCGTTATGCGTTATGCGATATGCTATATGCGTTATGCGTTATGCGTTATGCGTTATGCGTTGTGGGTTATACGTTTGCGTTATGCGTTATGCGTTATCCGTTATGCGTTATGCTTTATGCGTTATGCGTTATGCGTTATGCGTTATGCGTTATGCGTTATGCGTTATACGTTTGCGTTATGCGTTATGCGTTGTGCGTTATACGTTTGCGTTATGCGTTATGCGTGATGCGTTATGCTTTTTGCGTTATGCGTTATGAGTTATACGTTATGCGTTAAGCGTTATGCGTTATGCTTTATACGTTATGCGTGATCCATTATGCGTTATGCGTTATGCGTTATGCGTTATGCATTTTGCGTTATGCGCCATGCGTTATGCGTTATGAGTTATGCGTTATGCGTTATGCGTTATGCGTTATGCGTTATACGTTATGCGTTATGCGTTATGCGTTATGCGTTATGCGTTATGCGTTATGCGTTATGCGTTATGCGTTATGCGTTCTGCGTTATGCGTTGTGCGTTATACGTTTGCGTTAGGCGTTATGCTTTATGGGTTATGCGTTATGCATTATGCGTTATGCGTTATGCGTTATGCATTTTGCGTTATGCGCCAAGCGTTATGCGTTATGCGTTATGCGTTATGCGTTATGCGATATGCTATATGCGTTATGCGTTATGCGTTATGCGTTATGCGTTGTGGGTTATACGTTTGCGTTATGCGTTATGCGTTATCCGTTATGCGTTATGCTTTATGCGTTATGCGTTATGCGTTATGCGTTATGCGTTATGCGTTATGCGTTATACGTTTGCGTTATGCGTTATGCGTTGTGCGTTATACGTTTGCGTTATGCGTTATGCGTTATGCGTTGTTCGTTATGCGTTATGCGTTGGGCGTAATACGTTTGCGTTATGCGTTATGCGTTATGCTTTATGCGTTATGCGTTATGTGTTATACGGTATGAGTTATGCGTTATTCGTTATGCGTTCTGCGTTATGCGTTATGCGTTATGCGTTATGCGTTATGCGTTATGCGTTATGCGTTATGCGTTATGCGTTATGCGTTATGCCTTTTGCGTTATGCGTTATGCGTTTTGCGTTATACGTTATGCTTTATGCGATATGCGTTATGAGTTATACGTTACGCGTTATGCGTTATGCGTAATGCGTTATGCGTTATATGTTATGCGTTATGCGTTATGCGTTATGCGTTATGCATTATGCGTTATGCGTTATGCGTTATGCGTTATGCGTTATGCGTTATGCGTAATGCGTTATGCGTTATGCGTTATGCGTTATGCGTTGTTCGTTATGCGTTATGCGTTATGCGTTATGCGTTATGTGTTATGCGTTATGCGTTATGCGTTGTGCGTTATACGTTTGCGTTATACGTTATGCTTTATGCGTTATGCGTTATGAGTTATACGTTATGCGTTATGCGTTATGCGTTATGCGTTAACGTTATGCGTTATGCCTTTTGCGTTATGCGTTATGCGTTTTGCGTTATACGTTATGCTTTATGCGTTATGCGTTATGAGTTATACGTTATGCGTTATGCGTTATGCGTTATGCGTTATATGTTATGCGTTATGCGTTATGCGTTATGCGTTGTTCGTTATGCGTTATGCGTTGGGCGTAATACGTTTGCGTTATGCGTTATGCGTTATGCGTTATGCGTTATGCGTTATGCGTTATGCGTTATGCGTTATGCGTTATGCCTTATGCGTTCTGTGTTGTGCGTTGTGCGTTGTGCGATATGCGTTATGCGTTATGGGTTATGGGTTATGCGTTATGCTATATGCGTTATGCATTTTGCGTTATGCGTTATGCGTTATGCGTTACGAGTTATACGTTATGCGTTATGCGTTATGCGTTATGCGTTATGCGTTATGCGTAATGCGTTATGCGTTATGCGTTAAGCGTTATGCGTTATGCGTTATGCGTTGTTCGTTATGCGTTATGCGTTATGCGTTATGCGTTATGCGTTATGCGTTATGCGTTATGCGTTATGCGTTATGCGTTATGCGTTATGCGTTATGCGTTATGCGTTATGCGTTGTGCGTTATACGTTTGCGTTAGGCGTTATGCTTTATGGGTTATGCGTTATGCATTATGCGTTATGCGTTATGCGTTATGCATATGCGTTATGCGTTATGCGTTAATCGTTATGCGTTATGCGTTATGCGTTATGCGTTATGCGTTATGCGTTATGCGTTATGCGTTATGCGTTATGCGTTATGCGTTATGTGTTATGCGTTATGCGTTATGCGTTATGCGTTATGCGTGATGCGTTATGCTTTTTGCGTTATGCGTTATGAGTTATACGTTATGCGTTAAGCGTTATGCGTTATGCTTTATACGTTATGCGTGATCCATTATGCGTTATGCGTTATGCGTTATGCGTTATGCATTTTGCGTTATGCGCCATGCGTTATGCGTTATGAGTTATGCGTTATGCGTTATGCGATATGCGTTATGCGTTATACGTTATGCGTTATGCGTTATGCGTTATGCGTTATGCGTTATGCGTTATGCGTTATGCGTTGTGCGTTATACGTTTGCGTTAGGCGTTATGCTTTATGGGTTATGCGTTATGCATTATGCGTTATGCGTTATGCGTTATGCATTTTGCGTTATGCGCCAAGCGTTATGCGTTATGCGTTATGCGTTATGCGTTATGCGATATGCGTTATGCGTTATGCGATATGCTATATGCGTTATGCGTTATGCGTTATGCGTTATGCGTTGTGGGTTATACGTTTGCGTTATGCGTTATGCGTTATGCGTTATGCTTTATGCGTTATGCGTTATACGTTTGCGTTATGCGTTATGCGTTGTGCGTTATACGTTTGCGTTATGCGTTATGCGTTATGCGTTGTTCGTTATGCGTTATGCGTTGGGCGTAATACGTTTGCGTTATGCGTTATGCTTTATGCGTTATGCGTTATGCGTTATGCGTTATGCGTTGTGGGTTATACGTTTGCGTTATGCGTTATGCGTTATCCGTTATGCGTTATGCTTTATGCGTTATGCGTTATGCGTTATGCGTTATACGTTTGCGTTATGCGTTATGCGTTGTGCGTTATACGTTTGCGTTATGCGTTATGCGTTATGCGTTGTTCGTTATGCCTTATGCGTTCTGTGTTGTGCGTTGTGCGTTGTGCGATATGCGTTATGCGTTATGGGTTATGGGTTATGCGTTATGCTATATGCGTTATGCATTTTGCGTTATGCGTTATGCGTAATACGTTTGCGTTATGCGTTATGCGTTATGCGTTATGCGTTATGCGTTATGCGTTATGCGTTATGCGTTATGCGTTATGCGTTATGCCTTATGCGTTCTGTGTTGTGCGTTGTGCGTTGTGCGATATGCGTTATGCGTTATGGGTTATGGGTTATGCGTTATGCTATATGCGTTATGCATTTTGCGTTATGCGTTATGCGTTATGCGTTATGCGTTATGCGTTATGCGTTATGCATTATGCGTTATGCGTTATGCGTTGTTCGTTATGCGTTATGCGTTATGCGTTATGCGTTATGCGTTATGCGTTATGCGTTATGCGTTATGCGTTATGCGTTATGCGTTTTGCGTTATACGTTATGCTTTATGCGTTATGCGTTATGAGTTATACGTTATGCGTTATGCGTTATGCGTTATGCGTTAACGTTATGCGTTATGCGTTATGCGTTATGCGTTATGCGTTATGCGTTATGAGTTATACGTTATGCGTTATGCGTTATGCGTTATGCGTTATGCGTTATGCGTAATGCGTTATGCGTTATGCGTTAAGCGTTATGCGTTATGCGTTATGCGTTGTTCGTTATGCGTTATGCGTTATGCGTTATGCGTAATGCGTTATGCGTTATGCGTTAAGCGTTATGCGTTATGCGTTATGCGTTGTTCGTTATGCGTTATGCGTTATGCGTTATGCGTTATGCGTTATGCGTTATGCGTTATGCGTTATGCGTTATGCGTTATGCGTTTTGCGTTATACGTTATGCTTTATGCGTTATGCGTTATGAGTTATACGTTATGCGTTATGCGTTATGCGTTATGCGTTAACGTTATGCGTTATGCGTTATGCGTTATGCGTTATGCGTTATGCGTTATGAGTTATACGTTATGCGTTATGCGTTATGCGTTATGCGTTATGCGTTATGCGTTATGCGTAATGCGTTATGCGTTATGCGTTAAGCGTTATGCGTTATGCGTTATGCGTTGTTCGTTATGCGTTATGCGTTATGCGTTATGCGTAATGCGTTATGCGTTATGCGTTATGCGTTAAGCGTTATGCGTTATGCGTTATGCGTTGTTCGTTATGCGTTATGCGTTATGCGTTATGCGTTATGCGTTATGCGTTATGCGTTATGCGTTATGCGTTATGCGTTATGCGTTATGCGTTATGCGTTATGCGTTATGCGTTGTGCGTTATACGTTTGCGTTAGGCGTTATGCTTTATGGGTTATGCGTTATGCATTATGCGTTATGCGTTATGCGTTATGCGATATCCGTTATGCGTTATGCTTTATGCCTTTTGCGTTATGCGTTATGCGTTTTGCGTTACACGTTATGCTTTATGCGTTATGCGTTATGAGTTATACGTTATGCGTTATGCGTTATGCGTTATGCGTTATGCGTTATGCGTTATATGTTATGCGTTATGCGTTATGCGTTATGCGTTATGCATTATGCGTTATGCGTTATGCGTTATGCGTTATGCGTTATGCGTTATGCGTTATGCGTAATGCGTTATGCGTTATGCGTTATGCGTTATGCGTTGTTCGTTATGCGTTATGCGTTATGCGTTATGCGTTATGCGTTATGCGTCTGGGGTTATGCGTTATGCGTTATGCGTTATGCGTTTTGCGTTATACGTTATGCTTTATGCGTTATGCGTTATGAGTTATACGTTATGCGTTAACGTTATGCGTTATGCCTTTTGCGTTTTGCGTTATGCGTTTTGCGTTATACGTTATGCTTTATGCGTTATGCGTTATGAGTTATACGTTATGCGTTATGCGTTATGCGTTATGCGTTATGCGTTATGCGTTATGCGTTATGCGTTATGCGTTATGCGTTAACGTTATGCGTTATGCCTTTTGCGTTATGCGTTATGCGTTTTGCGTTATACGTTATGCTTTATGCGTTATGCGTTATGAGTTATACGTTATGCGTTATGCGTTATGCGTTATGCGTTATGCGTTATGCGTTATGCGTTATGCGTTATATGTTATGTGTTATGCGTTATGCGTTATGCGTTATGCATTATGCGTTATGCGTTATGCGTTATGCGTTATGCGTTATGCGTTATGCGTTATGCGTAATGCGTTATGCGTTATGCGTTATGCGTTATGCGTTGTTCGTTATGCGTTATGCGTTATGCGTTATGCGATATGCGTTATGCGTTATGCGTTATGCGTTATGCGTTATGCGTTATGCGTTATGCGTTTTGCGTTATACGTTATGCTTTATGCGTTATGCGTTATGAGTTATACGTTATGCGTTATGCGTTATGCGTTATGCGTTAACGTTATGCGTTATGCCTTTTGCGTTATGCGTTATGCGTTATGCGTTATGCGTTATGCGTTATGCGTTATTCGTTATGCGTTATGCGTTATGCGTTATGCGTTATGCGTTATGCGTTATGCGTTATGCGTTATGAGTTATACGTTATGCGTTATGCGTTATGCGTTATGCGTTATGCGTTATGCGTTATGCGTAATTTGTTATGCGTTATGCGTTAAGCGTTATGCGTTATGCGTTATGCGTTGTTCGTTATGCGTTATGCGTTATGCGTTATGCGTAATGCGTTATGCGTTATGCGTTAAGCGTTATGCGTTATGCGTTATGCGTTGTTCGTTATGCGTTATGCGTTATGCGTTATGCGTTAGGCGTTATGCGTTATGCGTTATGCGTTATGCGTTATGCGTTATGCGTTATGCGTTATGCGTTGTGCGTTATACGTTTGCGTTAGGCGTTATGCTTTATGGGTTATGCGTTATGCATTATGCGTTATGCGTTATGCGTTATGCGATATGCGTTATGCGTTATGCGATATGCTATATGCGTTATGCGTTATGCGTTATGCGTTATGCGTTGTGGGTTATACGTTTGCGTTATGCGTTATGCGTTATCCGTTATGCGTTATGCTTTATGCGTTATGCGTTATGCGTTATGCGTTATGCGTTATGCGTTATACGTTTGCGTTATGCGTTATGCGTTGTGCGTTATACGTTTGCGTTATGCGTTATGCGTTATGCGTTGTTCGTTATGCGTTATGCGTTGGGCGTAATACGTTTGCGTTATGCGTTATGCGTTATGCTTTATGCGTTATGCGTTATGTGTCATACGGTATGAGTTATGCGTTATTCGTTATGCGTTCTGCGTTATGCGTTATGCGTTATGCGTTAACGTTATGCGTTATGCCTTTTGCGTTATGCGTTATGCGTTTTGCGTTACACGTTATGCTTTATGCGTTATGCGTTATGAGTTATACGTTATGCGTTATGCGTTATGCGTTATGCGTTATGCGTTATGCGTTATATGTTATGCGTTATGCGTTATGCGTTATGCGTTATGCATTATGCGTTATGCGTTATGCGTTATGCGTTATGCGTTATGCGTTATGCGTAATGCGTTATGCGTTATGCGTTATGCGTTGTGCGTTGTTCGTTATGCGTTATGCGTTATGCGTTATGCGTTATGCGTTATGCGTTATGCGTTTTGGGTTATGCGTTATGCGTTATGCGTTATGCGTTTTGCGTTATACGTTATGCTTTATGCGTTATGCGTTATGAGTTATACGTTATGCGTTATGCGTTATGCGTTATGCGTTAACGTTATGCGTTATGCCTTTTGCGTTATGCGTTATGCGTTTTGCGTTATACGTTATGCTTTATGCGTTATGCGTTATGAGTTATACGTTATGCGTTATGCGTTATGCGTTATGCGTTATATGTTATGCGTTATGCGTTATGCGTTATGCGTTGTTCGTTATGCGTTATGCGTTGGGCGTAATACGTTTGCGTTATGCGTTATGCGTTATGCGTTATGCGTTATGCGTTATGCCTTATGCGTTCTGTGTTGTGCGTTGTGCGTTGTGCGATATGCGTTATGCGTTATGGGTTATGGGTTATGCGTTATGCTATATGCGTTATGCATTTTGCGTTATGCGTTATGCGTTATGCGTTATGCTTTATGCGTTATGCGTTATGCGTTATGCGTTATGCGTTATGCGTTATGCGTTATGCGTTATGCGTTATGCGTTGTGCGTTATACGTTTGCGTTAGGCGTTATGCTTTATGGGTTATGCGTTATGCATTATGCGTTATGCGTTATGCGTTATGCATATGCGTTATGCGCTATGCGTTATGCGTTATGCGTTATGCGTTATGCGTTATGCGTTATGCGTGATGCGTTATGCTTTTTGCGTTATGCGTTATGAGTTATACGTTATGCGTTATGCATTTTGCGTTATGCGCCATGCGTTATGCGTTATGAGTTATGCGTTATGCGTTATGCGTTATGCATTATGCGTTATACGTTATGCGTTATGCGTTATGCGTTATGCGTTATGCGTTATGCGTTATGCGTTATGCGTTATGCGTTATGCGTTATGCGTTATGCGTTATGCGTTATGCGTTATGCGTTGTGCGTTATACGTTTGCGTTAGGCGTTTTGCTTTATGGGTTATGCATTATGCATTATGCGTTATGCGTTATGCGTTATGCATTTTGCGTTATGCGCCAAGCGTTATGCGTTATGCGTTATGCGTTATGCGATATGCTATATGCGTTATGCGTTATGCGTTATGCGTTATGCGTTGTGGGTTATACGTTTGCGTTATGCGTTATGCGTTATCCGTTATGCGTTATGCTTTATGCGTTATGCGTTATGCGTTATACGTTTGCGTTATGCGTTATGCGTTGTGCGTTATACGTTTGCGTTATGCGTTATGCGTTATGCGTTGTTCGTTATGCGTTATGCGTTGGGCGTAATACGTTTGCGTTATGCGTTATGCTTTATGCGTTATGCGTTATGTGTTATACGGTATGAGTTATGCGTTATTCGTTATGCGTTATGCGTTATGCGTTATGCGTTATGCGTTATGCGTTATGCGTTATGCGTTATGCGTTATGCGTTATGCGTTATGCGTTAACGTTATGCGTTATGCCTTTTGCGTTATGCGTTATGCGTTTTGCGTTATACGTTATGCTTTATGCGTTATGCGTTATGAGTTATACGTTATGCGTTATGCGTTATGCGTTATGCGTTATGCGGTATGCGTTATGCGTTATGCGGTATGCGTTATATGTTATGCGTTATGCGTTATGCGTTATGCGTTATGCATTATGCGTTATGCGTTATGCGTTATGCGTTATGCGTTATGCGTAATGCGTTATGCGTTATGCGTTATGCGTTATGCGTTGTTCGTTATGCGTTATGCGTTATGCGTTATGCGTTATGCGTTATGCGTTATGCGATATGCGTTATGCGTTATGCGTTATGCGTTATGCGTTATGCGTTATGCGTTCTGTGTTGTGCGTTGTGCGTTGTGCGATATGCGTTATGCGTTATGGGTTATGGGTTGTGCGTTATGCTATATGCGTTATGCATTTTGCGTTATGCGTTATGCGTTATGCGTTATGCGTTATGCGTTATGCGTTATGCGTTATGCATTTTGCGTTATGCGTTATGCGTTGTGCGTTTGCGTTATGCGTTAGGCGTTATGCGTTATGCTTTATGCGTTATGAGTTATGAGTTATAGGGTATGAGTTATGCGTTATGCGTTATGCGTTATGCGTTATGCGTTATGCGTTATGCGTTATGCGTTATGCGTTATGCGTTATGCGTTATGCGTTATGCGTTATGCGTTATGAGTTATACGTTATGCGTTATGCGTTATGCGTTATGCGTTATGCGTTATGCGTAATGCGTTATGCGTTATGCGTTAAGCGTTATGCGTTATGCGTTATGCGTTGTTCGTTATGCGTTATGCGTTATGCGTTATGCGTTATGCGTTATGCGTTATGCGTTATGCGTTATGCGTTATGCGTTATGCGTTATGCGTTATGCGTTATGCGTTATGCGTTATGCGTTATGAGTTATACGTTATGCGTTAAGCGTTATGCGTTATGCTTTATGCGTTATGCGTTATGCGTTATGCGTTATGCGTTATGCGTTATGCGTTATGCGTTATGCGTTATGCGTTATGCGTTATGCGTTATGCGTTATGCGTTATGCGTTATGCGTTATGCGTTACGCGTTACGCGTTACGCGTTACGCGTTATGCGTTATGCGTTATGCGTTATGCGTTATGCGTTATGCGTTATGCGTTATGCGTTATGCGTTATGCGTTGTTCGTTATTCGTTATGCGTTGGGCGTAATACGTTTGCGTTATGCGTTATGCGTTATGCGTTATGCGTTATGCGTTATGCGTTATGCGTTATGCGTTATGCGTTCTGTGTTGTGCGTTGTGCGTTGTGCGATATGCGTTATGCGTTATGGGTTATGGGTTATGCGTTATGCTATATGCGTTATGCATTTTGCGTTATGCGTTATGCGTTATGCGTTATGCGTTATGCATTATGCGTTATGCGTTATGCGTTGTGCGTTTGCGTTATGCGTTAGGCGTTATGCGTTATGCTTTATGCGTTATGAGTTATGAGTTATACGGTATGAGTTATGCGTTATGCGTTATGCGTTATGCGTTATGCGTTATGCGTTATGCGTTATGCGTTATGCGTTATGCGTTATGCGTTATGCGTTATGCGTTATGCGTTATGCGTTATGCGTTATGCGTTATGCGTTATGCGTTATGCGTTATGCGTTATGCGTTATGCGTTATGCGTTATGCTTTATGCGTTATGCGTGATCCGTTATGCGTTATGCGTTATGCGTTATGCATTTTGCATAATGCGCCATGCGTTATGCGTTATGCGTTATGCGTTATGCGTTATGCTTTATGCGTTATGCGTTATGTGTTATGCGTTATGCGTTATGCGTTATGCATATGCGTTATGCGTTATGCGTTAATCGTTATGCGTTATGCGTTATGCGTTATGCGTTATGCGTTATGCGTTATGCGTTATGCGTTATGCGTTATGCGTGATGCGTTATGCTTTTTGCGTTATGCGTTATGAGTTATACGTTATGCGTTAAGCGTTATGCGTTATGCTTTATACGTTATGCGTGATCCATTATGCGTTATGCGTTATGCGTTATGCGTTATGCATTTTGCGTTATGCGCCATGCGTTATGCGTTATGAGTTATGCGTTATGCGTTATGCGATATGCGTTATGCGTTATACGTTATGCGTTATGCGTTATGCGTTATGCGTTATGCGTTATGCGTTATGAGTTATGCGTTATGCGTTGTGCGTTATACGTTTGCGTTAGGCGTTATGCTTTATGGGTTATGCGTTATGCATTATGCGTTATGCGTTATGCGTTATGCATTTTGCGTTATGCGCCAAGCGTTATGCGTTATGCGTTATGCGTTATGCGTTATGCGATATGCGTTATGCGTTATGCGATATGCTATATGCGTTATGCGTTATGCGTTATGCGTTATGCGTTGTGGGTTATACGTTTGCGTTATGCGTTATGCGTTATCCGTTATGCGTTATGCTTTATGCGTTATGCGTTATGCGTTATGCGTTATACGTTTGCGTTATGCGTTATGCGTTGTGCGTTATACGTTTGCGTTATGCGTTATGCGTTATACGTTGTTCGTTATGCGTTATGCGTTGGGCGTAATACGTTTGCGTTATGCGTTATGCGTTATGCTTTATGCGTTATGCGTTATGTGTTATACGGTATGAGTTATGCGTTATTCGTTATGCGTTCTGCGTTATGCGTTATGCGTTATGCGTTATGCGTTATGCGTTATGCGTTATGCGTTATGCGTTATGCATTATGCGTTATGCGTTATGCGTTGTGCGTTTGCGTTATGCGTTAGGCGTTATGCGTTATGCTTTATGCGTTATGAGTTATGAGTTATACGGTATGAGTTATGCGTTATGCGTTATGCGTTATGCGTTATGCGTTATGCGTTATGCGTTATGCGTTATGCGTTATGCGTTATGCGTTATGCGTTATGCGTTATGCGTTATGCGTTATGCGTTATGCGTTATGCGTTATGCGTTATGCGTTATGCGTTATGCGTTATGCGTTATGCGTTATGCGTTATGCGTTATGCGTTATGCGTTATGCGTTATGCTTTATGCGTTATGCGTGATCCGTTATGCGTTATGCGTTATGCGTTATGCATTTTGCATAATGCGCCATGCGTTATGCGTTATGCGTTATGCGTTATGCGTTATGCTTTATGCGTTATGCGTTATGCGTTATGCGTTATGCGTTATGCGTTATGCATATGCGTTATGCGTTATGCGTTAATCGTTATGCGTTATGCGTTATGCGTTATGCGTTATGCGTTATGCGTTATGCGTTATGCGTTATGCGTTATGCGTTATGCGTGATGCGTTATGCTTTTTGCGTTATGCGTTATGAGTTATACGTTATGCGTTAAGCGTTATGCGTTATGCTTTATACGTTATGCGTGATCCATTATGCGTTATGCGTTATGCGTTATGCGTTATGCATTTTGCGTTATGCGCCATGCGTTATGCGTTATGAGTTATGCGTTATGCGTTATGCGATATGCGTTATGCGTTATACGTTATGCGTTATGCGTTATGCGTTATGCGTTATGCGTTATGCGTTATGAGTTATGCGTTATGCGTTGTGCGTTATACGTTTGCGTTAGGCGTTATGCTTTATGGGTTATGCGTTATGCATTATGCGTTATGCGTTATGCGTTATGCATTTTGCGTTATGCGCCAAGCGTTATGCGTTATGCGTTATGCGTTATGCGTTATGCGATATGCGTTATGCGTTATGCGATATGCTATATGCGTTATGCGTTATGCGTTATGCGTTATGCGTTGTGGGTTATACGTTTGCGTTATGCGTTATGCGTTATCCGTTATGCGTTATGCTTTATGCGTTATGCGTTATGCGTTATGCGTTATACGTTTGCGTTATGCGTTATGCGTTGTGCGTTATACGTTTGCGTTATGCGTTATGCGTTATGCGTTGTTCGTTATGCGTTATGCGTTGGGCGTAATACGTTTGCGTTATGCGTTATGCGTTATGCTTTATGCGTTATGCGTTATGTGTTATACGGTATGAGTTATGCGTTATTCGTTATGCGTTCTGCGTTATGCGTTATGCGTTATGCGTTATGCGTTATGCGTTATGCGTTATGCGTTATGCGTTAACGTTATGAGTTATGCCTTTTGCGTTATGCGTTATGCGTTTTGCGTTATACGTTATGCTTTATGCGTTATGCGTTATGAGTTATACGTTATGCGTTATGCGTTATGCGTTATGCGTTATGCGTTATATGTTATGTGTTATGCGTTATGCGTTATGCGTTATGCATTATGCGTTATGCGTTATGCGTTATGCGTTATGCGTTATGCGTTATGCGTAATGCGTTATGCGTTATGCGTTATGCGTTATGCGTTGTTCGTTATGCGTTATGCGTTATGCGTTATGCGTTATGCGTTATGCGTTATGCGTTATGCGTTATGCGTTATGCGTTATGCGTTTTGCGTTATACGTTATGCTTTATGCGTTATGCGTTATGAGTTATACGTTATGCGTTGTGCGTTATACGTTTGCGTTAGGCGTTATGCTTTATGGGTTATGCGTTATGCATTATGCGTTATGCGTTATGCGTTATGCATTTTGCGTTATGCGCCAAGCGTTATGCGTTATGCGTTATGCGTTATGCGTTATGCGATATGCGTTATGCGTTATGCGATATGCTATATGCGTTATGCGTTATGCGTTATGCGTTATGCGTTGTGGGTTATACGTTTGCGTTATGCGTTATGCGTTATCCGTTATGCGTTATGCTTTATGCGTTATGCGTTATGCGTTATGCGTTATACGTTTGCGTTATGCGTTATGCGTTGTGCGTTATACGTTTGCGTTATGCGTTATGCGTTATGCGTTGTTCGTTATGCGTTATGCGTTGGGCGTAATACGTTTGCGTTATGCGTTATGCGTTATGCTTTATGCGTTATGCGTTATGTGTTATACGGTATGAGTTATGCGTTATTCGTTATGCGTTCTGCGTTATGCGTTATGCGTTATTCGTTATGCGTTATGCGTTATGCGTTATGCGTTATGCGTTATGCGTTATGCGTTATGAGTTATACGTTATGCGTTATGCGTTATGCGTTATGCGTTATGCGTTATGCGTAATGCGTTATGCGTTATGCGTTAAGCGTTATGCGTTATGCGTTATGCGTTGTTCGTTATGCGTTATGCGTTATGCGTTATGCGTTATGCGTTATGCGTTATGCGTTATGCGTTATGCGTTATGCGTTGTGCGTTATACGTTTGCGTTAGGCGTTATGCTTTATGGGTTATGCGTTATGCATTATGCGTTATGCGTTATGCGTTATGCATATGCGTTATGCGTTATGCGTTGTGCGTTTGCGTTATGCGTTAGGCGTTATGCGTTATGCTTTATGCGTTATGAGTTATGAGTTATACGGTATGAGTTATGCGTTATGCGTTATGCGTTATGCGTTATGCGTTATGCGTTATGCGTTATGCTTTATACGTTATGCGTGATCCATTATGCGTTATGCGTTATGCGTTATGCGTTATGCATTTTGCGTTATGCGCCATGCGTTATGCGTTATGAGTTATGCGTTATGCGTTATGCGTTATGCGTTATGCGTTATACGTTATGCGTTATGCGTTATGCGTTATGCGTTATGCGTTATGCGTTATGCGTTATGCGTTATGCGTTGTGCGTTATACGTTTGCGTTAGGCGTTATGCTTTATGGGTTATGCGTTATGCATTATGCGTTATGCGTTATGCATTATGCATTTTGCGTTATGCGCCAAGCGTTATGCGTTATGCGTTATGCGTTATGCGTTATGCGATATGCGTTATGCGTTATGCGATATGCTATATGCGTTATGCGTTATGCGTTATGCGTTATGCGTTGTGGGTTATACGTTTGCGTTATGCGTTATGCGTTATCCGTTATGCGTTATGCTTTATGCGTTATGCGTTATGCGTTATGCGTTATACGTTTGCGTTATGCGTTATGCGTTGTGCGTTATACGTTTGCGTTATGCGTTATGCGTTATGCGTTGTTCGTTATGCGTTATGCGTTGGGCGTAATACGTTTGCGTTATGCGTTATGCGTTATGCCTTATGCGTTCTGTGTTATGCGTTGTGCGTTGTGCGATATGCGTTATGCGTTATGGGTTATGGGTTATGCGTTATGCTATATGCGTTATGCATTTTGCGTTATGCGTTATGCGTTATGCGTTATGCGTTATGCGTTATGCGTTATGCGTTATGCGTTATGCATTATGCGTTATGCGTTATGCGTTGTGCGTTTGCGTTATGCGTTAGGCGTTATGCGTTATGCTTTATGCGTTATGAGTTATGAGTTATACGGTATGAGTTATGCGTTATGCGTTATGCGTTATGCGTTATGCGTTATGCGTTATGCGTTATGCGTTATTCGTTATGCGTTATGCGTTATGCGTTATGCGTTATGCGTTATGCGTTATGCGTTATGCGTTATGAGTTATACGTTATGCGTTATGCGTTATGCGTTATGCGTTATGCGTTATGCGTAATGCGTTATGCGTTATGCGTTAAGCGTTATGCGTTATGCGTTATGCGTTGTTCGTTATGCGTTATGCGTTATGCGTTATGCGTTATGCGTTATGCGTTATGCGTTATGCGTTATGCGTTATGCGTTATGCGTTATGCGTTATGCGTTATGCGTTATGCGTTATGCGTTGTGCGTTATACGTTTGCGTTAGGCGTTATGCTTTATGGGTTATGCGTTATGCATTATGCGTTATGCGTTATGCGTTATGCATATGCGTTATGCGTTATGCGTTAATCGTTATGCGTTATGCGTTATGCGTTATGCGTTATGCGTTATGCGTTATGCGTTATGCGTTATGCGTTATGCGTTATGCGTTATGCGTTATGCGTTATGCGTTATGCGTGATGCGTTATGCTTTTTGCGTTATGCGTTATGAGTTATACGTTATGCGTTAAGCGTTATGCGTTATGCTTTATACGATATGCGTGATCCATTATGCGTTATGCGTTATGCGTTATGCGTTATACGTTTGCGTTAGGCGTTATGCTTTATGGGTTATGCGTTATGCATTATGCGTTATGCGTTATGCGTTATGCATATGCGTTATGCGTTATGCGTTAATCGTTATGCGTTATGCGTTATGCGTTATGCGTTATGCGTTATGCGTTATGCGTTATGCGTTATGCGTTATGCGTTATGCGTTATGCGTTATGCGTGATGCGTTATGCTTTTTGCGTTATGCGTTATGAGTTATACGTTATGCGTTAAGCGTTATGCGTTATGCTTTATACGTTATGCGTGATCCATTATGCGTTATGCGTTATGCGTTATGCGTTATGCATTTTGCGTTATGCGCCATGCGTTATGCGTTATGAGTTATGCGTTATGCGTTATGCGTTATGCGTTATGCGTTATACGTTATGCGTTATGCGTTATGCGTTATGCGTTATGCGTTATGCGTTATGCGTTATGCGTTGTGCGTTATACGTTTGCGTTAGGCGTTATGCTTTATGGGTTATGCGTTATGCATTATGCGTTATGCGTTATGCGTTATGCATTTTGCGTTATGCGCCAAGCGTTATGCGTTATGCGGTATGCGTTATGCGTTATGCGATATGCGTTATGTTTTATGCGATATGCTATATGCGTTATGCGTTATGCGTTATGCATTATGCGTTATGCGTTATGCGTTGTGCGTTTGCGTTATGCGTTAGGCGTTGTGCGTTGTGCGATATGCGTTATGCGTTATGGGTTATGGGTTATGCGTTATGCTATATGCGTTATGCATTTTGCGTTATGCGTTATGCGTTATGCGTTATGCGTTATGCGTTATGCGTTATGCGTTATGCATTATGCGTTATGCGTTATGCGTTGTGCGTTTGCGTTATGCGTTAGGCGTTATGCGTTATGCTTTATGCGTTATGAGTTATGAGTTATACGGTATGAGTTATGCGTTATGCGTTATGCGTTATGCGTTATGCGTTATGCGTTATGCGTTATGCGTTATTCGTTATGCGTTATGCGTTATGCGTTATGCGTTATGCGTTATGCGTTATGCGTTATGCGTTATGAGTTATGAGTTATGCGTTATGCGTTATGCGTTATGCGTTATGCGTTATACGTTATGCGTTATGCGTTATGCGTTATGCGTTATGCGTTATGCGTTATGCGTTATGCGTTATGCGTTATGCGTTATGCGTTATGCGTTATGCGTTATGCGTTATGCGTTATGCGTTGTGCGTTATACGTTTGCGTTAGGCGTTATGCTTTATGGGTTATGCGTTATGCATTATGCGTTATGCGTTATGCGTTATGCATTTTGCGTTATGCGCCAAGCGTTATGCGTTATGCGTTATGCGTTATGCGATATGCTATATGCGTTATGCGTTATGCGTTATGCGTTATGCGTTGTGGGTTATACGTTTGCGTTATGCGTTATGCGTTATCCGTTATGCGTTATGCTTTATGCGTTATGCGTTATGCGTTATGTGTTATACGTTTGCGTTATGCGTTATGCGTTGTGCGTTATACGTTTGCGTTATGCGTTATGCGTTATGCGTTGTTCGTTATGCGTTATGCGTTGGGCGTAATACGTTTGCGTTATGCGTTATGCTTTATGCGTTATGCGTTATGTGTTATACGGTATGAGTTATGCGTTATTCGTTATGCGTTATGCGTTATGCGTTATGCGTTATGCGTTATGCGTTATGCGTTATGCGTTATGCGTTATGCGTTATGCGTTAACGTTATGCGTTATGCCTTTTGCGTTATGCGTTATGCGTTTTGCGTTATACGTTATGCTTTATGCGTTATGCGTTATGAGTTATACGTTATGCGTTATGCGTTATGCGTTATGCGTTATGCGTTATGCGTTATGCGTTATGCGTTATGCGTTATATGTTATGCGTTATGCGTTATGCGTTATGCATTATGCGTTATGCGTTATGCATTATGCGTTATGCGTTATGCGTAATGCGTTATGCGTTATGCGTTATGCGTTATGCGTTGTTCGTTATGCGTTATGCGTTATGCGTTATGCGTTATGCGTTATGCGTTATGCGTTATGCGTTATGCGTTATGCGTTATGCGTTATGCGTTATGCGTTCTGTGTTGTGCGTTGTGCGTTGTGCGATATGCGTTATGCGTTATGGGTTATGGGTTGTGCGTTATGCTATATGCGTTATGCATTTTGCGTTATGCGTTATGCGTTATGCGTTATGCGTTATGCGTTATGCGTTATGCATTTTGCGTTATGCGTTATGCGTTATGCGTTATGCGTTATGCGTTATGCGTTATGCGTTATGCGTTGTGCGTTATACGTTTGCGTTAGGCGTTATGCTTTATGGGTTATGCGTTATGCATTATGCGTTATGCGTTATGCGTTATGCATTTTGCGTTATGCGCCAAGCGTTATGCGTTATGCGTTATGCGTTATGCGATATGCTATATGCGTTATGCGTTATGCGTTATGCGTTATGCGTTGTGGGTTATACGTTTGCGTTATGCGTTATGCGTTATCCGTTATGCGTTATGCTTTATGCGTTATGCGTTATGCGTTATGTGTTATACGTTTGCGTTATGCGTTATGCGTTGTGCGTTATACGTTTGCGTTATGCGTTATGCGTTATGCGTTGTTCGTTATGCGTTATGCGTTGGGCGTAATACGTTTGCGTTATGCGTTATGCTTTATGCGTTATGCGTTATGTGTTATACGGTATGAGTTATGCGTTATTCGTTATGCGTTATGCGTTATGCGTTATGCGTTATGCGTTATGCGTTATGCGTTATGCGTTATGCGTTATGCGTTATGCGTTATGCGTTATGCGTTATGCGTTATGCGTTATGCGTTATGCGTTCTGTGTTGTGCGTTGTGCGTTGTGCGATATGCGTTATGCGTTATGGGTTATGGGTTGTGCGTTATGCTATATGCGTTATGCATTTTGCGTTATGCGTTATGCGTTATGCGTTATGCGTTATGCGTTATGCGTTATGCGTTATGCGTTATGCATTTTGCGTTATGCGTTATGCGTTGTGCGTTTGCGTTATGCGTTAGGCGTTATGCGTTATGCTTTATGCGTTATGAGTTATGAGTTATAGGGTATGAGTTATGCGTTATGCGTTATGCGTTATGTGTTATGCGTTATGCGTTATGCGTTATGCGTTATGCGTTATGCGTTATGCGTTATGCGTTATGCGTTATGCGTTATGAGTTATACGTTATGCGTTATGCGTTATGCGTTATGCGTTATGCGTTATGCGTAATGCGTTATGCGTTATGCGTTAAGCGTTATGCGTTATGCGTTATGCGTTGTTCGTTATGCGTTATGCGTTATGCGTTATGCGTTATGCGTTATGCGTTATGCGTTATGCGTTATGCGTTATGCGTTATGCGTTATGCGTTATGCGTTATGCGTTATGCGTTATGCGTTATGCGTTATGCGTTATGAGTTATACGTTATGCGTTAAGCGTTATGCGTTATGCTTTATGCGTTATGCGTTATACGTTATGCGTTATGCGTTATGCGTTATGCGTTATGCGTTATGCGTTATGCGTTATGCGTTATGCGTTATGCGTTATGCGTTATGCGTTATGCGTTATGCGTTATGCGTTACGCGTTACGCGTTACGCGTTACGCGTTACGCGTTATGCGTTATGCGTTATGCGTTATGCGTTATGCGTTATGCGTTATGCGTTATGCGTTATGCGTTATGCGTTATGCGTTATGCGTTGTTCGTTATTCGTTATGCGTTGGGCGTAATACGTTTGCGTTATGCGTTATGCGTTATGCGTTATGCGTTATGCGTTATGCGTTATGCGTTATGCGTTCTGTGTTGTGCGTTGTGCGTTGTGCGATATGCGTTATGCGTTATGGGTTATGGGTTATGCGTTATGCTATATGCGTTATGCATTTTGCGTTATGCTTTATGCGTTATGCGTTATGCGTTATGCATTATGCGTTATGCGTTATGCGTTGTGCGTTTGCGTTATGCGTTAGGCGTTATGCGTTATGCTTTATGCGTTATGAGTTATGAGTTATACGGTATGAGTTATGCGTTATGCGTTATGCGTTATGCGTTATGCGTTATGCGTTATGCGTTATGCGTTATGCGTTATGCTTTATGCGTTATGCGTGATCCGTTATGCGTTATGCGTTATGCGTTATGCATTTTGCGTTATGCGCCATGCGTTATGCGTTATGCGTTATGCGTTATGCGTTATGCTTTATGCGTTATGCGTTATGCGTTATGCGTTATGCGTTATGCGTTATGCATATGCGTTATGCGTTATGCGTTAATCGTTATGCGTTATGCGTTATGCGTTATGCGTTATGCGTTATGCGTTATGCGTTATGCGTTATGCGTTATGCGTTATGCGTTATGCGTGATGCGTTATGCTTTTTGCGTTATGCGTTATGAGTTATACGTTATGCGTTAAGCGTTATGCGTTATGCTTTATACGTTATGCGTGATCCATTATGCGTTATGCGTTATGCGTTATGCGTTATGCATTTTGCGTTATGCGCCATGCGTTATGCGTTATGAGTTATGCGTTATGCGTTATGCGATATGCGTTATGCGTTATACGTTATGCGTTATGCGTTATGCGTTATGCGTTATGCGTTATGCGTTATGCGTTATGCGTTGTGCGTTATACGTTTGCGTTAGGCGTTATGCTTTATGGGTTATGCGTTATGCATTATGCGTTATGCGTTATGCGTTATGCATTTTGCGTTATGCGCCAAGCGTTATGCGTTATGCGTTATGCGTTATGCGTTATGCGATATGCGTTATGCGTTATGCGATATGCTATATGCGTTATGCGTTATGCGTTATGCGTTATGCGTTGTGGGTTATACGTTTGCGTTATGCGTTATGCGTTATCCGTTATGCGTTATGCTTTATGCGTTATGCGTTATGCGTTATGCGTTATACGTTTGCGTTATGCGTTATGCGTTGTGCGTTATACGTTTGCGTTATGCGTTATGCGTTATGCGTTGTTCGTTATGCGTTATGCGTTGGGCGTAATACGTTTGCGTTATGCGTTATGCTTTATGCGTTATGCGTTATGTGTTATACGGTATGAGTTATGCGTTATTCGTTATGCGTTCTGCGTTATGCGTTATGCGTTATGCGTTATGCGTTATGTGTTATGCGTTATGCGTTATGCGTTAACGTTATGCGTTATGCCTTTTGCGTTATGCGTTATGCGTTTTGCGTTATACGTTATGCTTTATGCGTTATGCGTTATGAGTTATACGTTATGCGTTATGCGTTATGCGTTATGCGTTATGCATTTTGCGTTATGCGCCAAGCGTTATGCGTTATGCGTTATGCGTTATGCGTTATGCGATATGCGTTATGCGTTATGCGATACGCTATATGCGTTATGCGTTATGCGTTATGCGTTATGCGTTGTGGGTTATACGTTTGCGTTATGCGTTATGCGTTATCCGTTATGCGTTATGCTTTATGCGTTATGCGTTATGCGTTATGCGTTATACGTTTGCGTTATGCGTTATGCGTTGTGCGTTATACGTTTGCGTTATGCGTTATGCGTTATGCGTTGTTCGTTATGCGTTATGCGTTGGGCGTAATACGTTTGCGTTATGCGTTATGCGTTATGCTTTATGCGTTATGCGTTATGTGTTATTCGGTATGAGTTATGCGTTATTCGTTATGCGTTCTGCGTTATGCGTTATGCGTTATTCGTTATGCGTTATGCGTTATGCGTTATGCGTTATGCGTTATGCGTTATGCGTTATGAGTTATACGTTATGCGTTATGCGTTATGCGTTATGCGTTATGCGTTATGCGTAATGCGTAATGCGTTATGCGTTATGCGTTAAGCGTTATGCGTTATGCGTTATGCGTTGTTCGTTATGCGTTATGCGTTATGCGTTATGCGTTATGCGTTATGCGTTATGCGTTATGCGTTATGCGTTATGCGTTATGCGTTGTGCGTTATACGTTTGCGTTAGGCGTTATGCTTTATGGGTTATGCGTTATGCATTATGCGTTATGCGTTATGCGTTATGCATATGCGTTATGCGTTATGCGTTAATCGTTATGCGTTATGCGTTATGCGTTATGCGTTATGCGTTATGCGTTATGCGTTATGCGTTATGCGTTATGCGTTATGCGTTATGCGTTATGCGTTATGCGTGATGCGTTATGCTTTTTGCGTTATGCGTTATGAGTTATACGTTATGCGTTAAGCGTTATGCGTTATGCTTTATACGTTATGCGTGATCCATTATGCGTTATGCGTTATGCGTTATGCGTTATGCATTTTGCGTTATGCGCCATGCGTTATGCGTTATGAGTTATGCGTTATGCGTTATGCGTTATGCGTTATGCGTTATACGTTATGCGTTATGCGTTATGCGTTATGCGTTATGAGTTATGCGTTATGCGTTATGCGTTGTGCGTTATACGTTTGCGTTAGGCGTTATGCTTTATGGGTTATGCGTTATGCATTATGCGTTATGCGTTATGCGTTATGCATTTTGCGTTATGCGCCAAGCGTTATGCGTTATGCGTTATGCGTTATGCGTTATGCGATATGCGTTATGCGTTATGCGATATGCTATATGCGTTATGCGTTATGCGTTATGCGTTATGCGTTGTGGGTTATACGTTTGCGTTATGCGTTATGTGTTATCCGTTATGCGTTATGCTTTATGCGTTATGCGTTATGCGTTATGCGTTATACGTTTGCGTTATGCGTTATGCGTTGTGCGTTATACGTTTGCGTTATGCGTTATGCGTTATGCGTTGTTCGTTATGCGTTATGCGTTGGGCGTAATACGTTTGCGTTATGCGTTATGCTTTATGCGTTATGCGTTATGTGTTATACGGTATGAGTTATGCGTTATTCGTTATGCGTTATGCGTTGGGCGTAATACGTTTGCGTTATGCGTTATGCGTTATGCGTTATGCGTTATGCGTTATGCGTTATGCGTTATGCGTTATGCGTTATGCGTTATGCGTTATGCCTTATGCGTTCTGTGTTGTGCGTTGTGCGTTGTGCGATATGCGTTATGCGTTATGGGTTATGGGTTATGCGTTATGCTATATGCGTTATGCATTTTGCGTTATGCGTTATGCGTTATGCGTTATGCGTTATGCGTTATGCGTTATGCGTTATGCATTATGCGTTATGCGTTATGCGTTATGCGTTATGCGTTATTCGTTATGCGTTATGCGTTATGCGTTATGCGTTATGCGTTATGCGTTATGCGTTATGCGTTATGAGTTATACGTTATGCGTTATGCGTTATGCGTTATGCGTTATGCGTTATGCGTTATGCGTAATGCGTTATGCGTTATGCGTTAAGCGTTATGCGTTATGCGTTATGCGTTGTTCGTTATGCGTTATGCGTTATGCGTTATGCGTTATGCGTTATGCGTTATGCGTTATGCGTTATGCGTTATGCGTTATGCGTTATGCGTTATGCGTTATGCGTTATGCGTTATGCGTTGTGCGTTATACGTTTGCGTTAGGCGTTATGCTTTATGGGTTATGCGTTATGCATTATGCGTTATGCGTTATGCGTTATGCATATGCGTTATGCGTTATGCGTTAATCGTTATGCGTTATGCGTTATGCGTTATGCGTTATGCGTTATGCGTTATGCGTTATGCGTTATGCGTTATGCGTTATGCGTTATGCGTTATGCGTTATGCGTTATGCGTGATGCGTTATGCTTTTTGCGTTATGCGTTATGAGTTATACGTTATGCGTTAAGCGTTATGCGTTATGCTTTATACGTTATGCGTGATCCATTATGCGTTATGCGTTATGCGTTATGCGTTATACGTTTGCGTTAGGCGTTATGCTTTATGGGTTATGCGTTATGCATTATGCGTTATGCGTTATGCGTTATGCATATGCGTTATGCGTTATGCGTTAATCGTTATGCGTTATGCGTTATGCGTTATGCGTTATGCGTTATGCGTTATGCGTTATGCGTTATGCGTTATGCGTTATGCGTTATGCGTTATGCGTGATGCGTTATGCTTTTTGCGTTATGCGTTATGAGTTATACGTTATGCGTTAAGCGTTATGCGTTATGCTTTATACGTTATGCGTGATCCATTATGCGTTATGCGTTATGCGTTATGCGTTATGCATTTTGCGTTATGCGCCATGCGTTATGCGTTATGAGTTATGCGTTATGCGTTATGCGTTATGCGTTATGCGTTATACGTTATGCGTTATGCGTTATGCGTTATGCGTTATGCGTTATGCGTTATGCGTTATGCGTTGTGCGTTATACGTTTGCGTTAGGCGTTATGCTTTATGGGTTATGCGTTATTCATTATGCGTTATGCGTTATGCGTTATGCATTTTGCGTTATGCGCCAAGCGTTATGCGTTATGCGGTATGCGTTATGCGTTATGCGATATGCGTTATGTTTTATGCGATATGCTATATGCGTTATGCGTTATGCGTTATGCATTATGCGTTATGCGTTATGCGTTGTGCGTTTGCGTTATGCGTTAGGCGTTGTGCGTTGTGCGATATGCGTTATGCGTTATGGGTTATGGGTTATGCGTTATGCTATATGCGTTATGCATTTTGCGTTATGCGTTATGCGTTATGCGTTATGCGTTATGCGTTATGCGTTATGCGTTATGCATTATGCGTTATGCGTTATGCGTTGTGCGTTTGCGTTATGCGTTAGGCGTTATGCGTTATGCTTTATGCGTTATGAGTTATGAGTTATACGGTATGAGTTATGCGTTATGCGTTATGCGTTATGCGTTATGCGTTATGCGTTATGCGTTATGCGTTATTCGTTATGCGTTATGCGTTATGCGTTATGCGTTATGCGTTATGCGTTATGCGTTATGCGTTATGAGTTATACGTTATGCGTTATGCGTTATGCGTTATGCGTTATGCGTTATGCGTAATGCGTTATGCGTTATGCGTTAAGCGTTATGCGTTATGCGTTATGCGTTGTTCGTTATGCGTTATGCGTTATGCGTTATGCGTTATGCGTTATGCGTTATGCGTTATGCGTTATGCGTTATGCGTTATGCGTTATGCGTTATGCGTTGTGCGTTATACGTTTGCGTTAGGCGTTATGCTTTATGGGTTATGCGTTATGCATTATGCGTTATGCGTTATGCGTTATGCATATGCGTTATGCGTTATGCGTTAATCGTTATGCGTTATGCGTTATGCGTTATGCGTTATGCGTTATGCGTTATGCGTTATGCGTTATGCGTTATGCGTTATGCGTGATGCGTTATGCTTTTTGCGTTATGCGTTATGAGTTATACGTTATGCGTTAAGCGTTATGCGTTATGCTTTATACGTTATGCGTGATCCATTATGCGTTATGCGTTATGCGTTATGCGTTATACGTTTGCGTTAGGCGTTATGCTTTATGGGTTATGCGTTATGCATTATGCGTTATGCGTTATGCGTTATGCATATGCGTTATGCGTTATGCGTTAATCGTTATGCGTTATGCGTTATGCGTTATGCGTTATGCGTTATGCGTTATGCGTTATGCGTTATGCGTTATGCGTTATGCGTTATGCGTGATGCGTTATGCTTTTTGCGTTATGCGTTATGAGTTATACGTTATGCGTTAAGCGTTATGCGTTATGCTTTATACGTTATGCGTGATCCATTATGCGTTATGCGTTATGCGTTATGCGTTATGCATTTTGCGTTATGCGCCATGCGTTATGCGTTATGAGTTATGCGTTATGCGTTATGCGTTATGCGTTATGCGTTATACGTTATGCGTTATGCGTTATGCGTTATGCGTTATGCGTTATGCGTTATGCATATGCGTTATGCGTTATACGGTATGAGTTATGCGTTATGCGTTATGCGTTATGCGTTATGCGTTATGCGTTATGCGTTATGCGTTATGCGTTATGCATTTTGCGTTATGCGCCATGCGTTATGCGTTATGAGTTATGCGTTAGGCGTTATGCGTTATGCGTTATGCGTTATGCGTTATACGTTATGCGTTATGCGTTATGCGTTATGCGTTATGCGTTATGCGTTATGCGTTATGCGTTATGCGTTATGCGTTATGCGTTATGCGTTATGCGTTATGCGTTATGCGTTATGCGTTATGCGTTATGCGTTATGCGTGATGCGTTATGCTTTTTGCGTTATGCGTTATGCGTTATGAGTTATACGTTATGCGTTAAGCGTTATGCGTTATGCTTTATGCGTTATGCGTTATGCGTTATGCGTTATGCGATATGCTATATGCGTTATGCGTTATGCGTTATGCGTTATGCTTTATGCGTTATGCGTTATGCGTTATGCGTTATACGTTTGCGTTATGCGTTATGCGTTGTGCGTTATACGTTTGCGTTATGCGTTATGCGTTGTTCGTTATGCGTTATGCGTTGGGCGTAATACGTTTGCGTTATGCGTTATGCGTTATGCTTTATGCGTTATGCGTTATGCGTTATACGTTATGAGTTATGCGTTATGCGTTATGCGTTGTGCGTTATACGTTTGCGTTAGGCGTTATGCTTTATGGGTTATGCGTTATGCATTATGCGTTATGCGTTATGCGTTATGCATATGCGTTATGCGTTATGCGTTATGCGTTATGCGTTATGCGTTATGCGTTATGCGTTATGCGTTATGCGTTATGCGTTATGCGTGATGCGTTATGCTTTTTGCGTTATGCGTTATGAGTTATACGTTATGCGTTATGCATTTTGCGTTATGCGCCATGCGTTATGCGTTATGAGTTATGCGTTATGCGTTATGCGTTATGCGTTATGCGTTATGCGTTATACGTTATGCGTTATGCGTTATGCGTTATGCGTTATGCGTTATGCGTTATGCGTTATGCGTTATGCGTTATGCGTTATGCGTTGTGCGTTATACGTTTGCGTTAGGCGTTATGCTTTATGGGTTATGCGTTATGCATTATGCGTTATGCGTTATGCGTTATGCATTTTGCGTTATGCGCCAAGCGTTATGCGTTATGCGTTATGCGTTATGCGATATGCTATATGCGTTATGCGTTATGCGTTATGCGTTGTGGGTTATACGTTTGCGTTATGCGTTATGCGTTATCCGTTATGCGTTATGCTTTATGCGTTATGCGTTATGCGTTATGCGTTATACGTTTGCGTTATGCGTTATGCGTTGTGCGTTATACGTTTGCGTTATGCGTTATGCGTTATGCGTTGTTCGTTATGCGTTATGCGTTGGGCGTAATACGTTTGCGTTATGCGTTATGCGTTATGCTTTATGCGTTATGCGTTATGTGTTATACGGTATGAGTTATGCGTTATTCGTTATGCGTTATGCGTTATGCGTTATGCGTTATGCGTTATGCGTTATGCGTTAACGTTATGCGTTATGCCTTTTGCGTTATGCGTTATGCGTTTTGCGTTATACGTTATGCTTTATGCGTTATGCGTTATGAGTTATACGTTATGCGTTATGCGTTATGCGTTATGCGTTATATGTTATGCGTTATGCGTTGTTCGTTATGCGTTATGCGTTATGCGTTATGCGTTATGCGTTATGCGTTATGCGTTATGCGTTATGCGTTATGCGTTATGCGTTATGCGTTATGCGTTATGCGTTATGCGTTCTGTGTTGTGCGTTGTGCGTTGTGCGATATGCGTTATGCGTTATGGGTTATGGGTTGTGCGTTATGCTATATGCGTTATGCATTTTGCGTTATGCGTTATGCGTTATGCGTTATGCGTTATGCGTTATGCATTATGCGTTATGCGTTATGCGTTGTGCGTTTGCGTTATGCGTTAGGCGTTATGCGTTATGCTTTATGCGTTATGAGTTATGAGTTATAGGGTATGAGTTATGCGTTATGCGTTATGCGTTATGCGTTATGCGTTATGCGTTATGCGTTATGCGTTATGCGTTATGCGTTATGAGTTATACGTTATGCGTTATGCGTTATGCGTTATGCGTTATGCGTTATGCGTTATGCGTAATGCGTTATGCGTTATGCGTTAAGCGTTATGCGTTATGCGTTATGCGTTGTTCGTTATGCGTTATGCGTTATGCGTTATGCGTCATGCGTTATGCGTTATGCGTTATGCGTTATGCGTTATGCGTTATGCGTTATGCGTTATGCGTTATGAGTTATACGTTATGCGTTAAGCGTTATGCGTTATGCTTTATGCGTTATGCGTTATACGTTATGCGTTATGCGTTATGCGTTATGCGTTATGCGTTATGCGTTATGCGTTATTAGTTATGCGTTATGCGTTATGCGTTACGCGTTACGCGTTACGCGTTAAGCGTTATGCGTTATGCGTTATGCGTTATGCGTTATGCGTTATGCGTTATGCGTTATGCGTTATGCGTTGTTCGTTATTCGTTATGCGTTGGGCGTAATACGTTTGCGTTATGCGTTATGCGTTATGCGTTATGCGTTATGCGTTATGCGTTATGCGTTATGCGTTATGCGTTATGCGTTCTGTGTTGTGCGTTGTGCGTTGTGCGATATGCGTTATGCGTTATGGGTTATGGGTTATGCGTTATGCTATATGCGTTATGCATTTTGCGTTATGCGTTATGCGTTATGCGTTATGCGTTATGCGTTATGCGTTGTGCGTTTGCGTTATGCGTTAGGCGTTATGCGTTATGCTTTATGCGTTATGAGTTATGAGTTATACGGTATGAGTTATGCGTTATGCGTTATGCGTTATGCGTTATGCGTTATGCGTTATGCGTTATGCGTTATGCGTTATGCGTTATGCGTTATGCGTTATGCGTTATATGTTATGCGTTATGCGTTATGCGTTATGCGTTATGCATTATGCGTTATGCGTTATGCGTTATGCGTTATGCGTAATGCGTTATGCGTTATGCGTTATGCGTTATGCGTTGTTCGTTATGCGTTATGCGTTATGCGTTATGCGTTATGCGTTATGCGTTATGCGTTATGCGTTATGCGTTATGCGTTATGCGTTATGCGTTATGCGTTATGCGTTATGCGTTCTGTGTTGTGCGTTGTGCGTTGTGCGATATGCGTTATGCGTTATGGGTTATGGGTTGTGCGTTATGCTATATGCGTTATGCATTTTGCGTTATGCGTTATGCGTTATGCGTTATGCGTTATGCGTTATGCATTATGCGTTATGCGTTATGCGTTGTGCGTTTGCGTTATGCGTTAGGCGTTATGCGTTATGCTTTATGCGTTATGAGTTATGAGTTATAGGGTATGAGTTATGCGTTATGCGTTATGCGTTATGCGTTATGCGTTATGCGTTATGCGTTATGCGTTATGCGTTATGCGTTATGAGTTATACGTTATGCGTTATGCGTTATGCGTTATGCGTTATGCGTTATGCGTTATGCGTTATGCGTAATGCGTTATGCGTTATGCGTTAAGCGTTATGCGTTATGCGTTATGCGTTGTTCGTTATGCGTTATGCGTTATGCGTTATGCGTTATGCGTTATGCGTTATGCGTTATGCGTTATGCGTTATGCGTTATGCGTTATGCGTTATGCGTTATGAGTTATACGTTATGCGTTAAGCGTTATGCGTTATGCTTTATGCGTTATGCGTTATACGTTATGCGTTATGCGTTATGCGTTATGCGTTATGCGTTATGCGTTATGCGTTATTAGTTATGCGTTATGCGTTATGCGTTATGCGTTACGCGTTACGCGTTACGCGTTACGCGTTATGCGTTATGCGTTATGCGTTATGCGTTATGCGTTATGCGTTATGCGTTATGCGTTATGCGTTGTTCGTTATTCGTTATGCGTTGGGCGTAATACGTTTGCGTTATGCGTTATGCGTTATGCGTTATGCGTTATGCGTTATGCGTTATGCGTTATGCGTTATGCGTTCTGTGTTGTGCGTTGTGCGTTGTGCGATATGCGTTATGCGTTATGGGTTATGGGTTATGCGTTATGCTATATGCGTTATGCATTTTGCGTTATGCGTTATGCGTTATGCGTTATGCGTTATGCGTTATGCGTTATGCGTTGTGCGTTTGCGTTATGCGTTAGGCGTTATGCGTTATGCTTTATGCGTTATGAGTTATGAGTTATACGGTATGAGTTATGCGTTATGCGTTATGCGTTATGCGTTATGCGTTATGCGTTATGCGTTATGCGTTATGCGTTATGCGTTATGCGTTATGCGTTATGCGTTATGCGTTATGCGTTATGCGTTATGCGTTATGCGTTATGCTTTATGCGTTATGCGTGATCCGTTATGCGTTATGCGTTATGCGTTATGCGTTATGCGTTATGCGTTATGCGTTATGCGTTATGAGTTATGCGTTATGCGTTATGCGTTGTGCGTTATACGTTTGCGTTAGGCGTTATGCTTTATGGGTTATGCGTTATGCATTATGCGTTATGCGTTATGCGTTATGCGTTATGCGTTATGCGTTATGCGTTATGCGTTCTGTGTTGTGCGTTGTGCGTTGTGCGATATGCGTTATGCGTTATGGGTTATGGGTTGTGCGTTATGCTATATGCGTTATGCATTTTGCGTTATGCGTTATGCGTTATGCGTTATGCGTTATGCGTTATGCATTATGCGTTATGCGTTATGCGTTGTGCGTTTGCGTTATGCGTTAGGCGTTATGCGTTATGCTTTATGCGTTATGAGTTATGAGTTATAGGGTATGAGTTATGCGTTATGCGTTATGCGTTATGCGTTATGCGTTATGCGTTATGCGTTATGCGTTATGCGTTATGCGTTATGAGTTATACGTTATGCGTTAAGCGTTATGCGTTATGCTTTATGCGTTATGCGTTATACGTTATGCGTTATGCGTTATGCGTTATGCGTTATGCGTTATGCGTTATGCGTTATGAGTTATGCGTTATGCGTTATGCGTTACGCGTTACGCGTTACGCGTTACGCGTTATGCGTTATGCGTTATGCGTTATGCGTTATGCGTTATGCGTTATGCGTTATGCGTTATGCGTTATGCGTTATGCGTTAAGCGTTATGCGTTATGCGTTATGCGTTGTTCGTTATGCGTTATGCGTTATGCGTTATGCGTTATGCGTTATGCGTTATGCGTTATGCGTTATGCGTTATGAGTTATGCGTTATGCGTTATGCGTTACGCGTTACGCGTTACGCGTTACGCGTTATGCGTTATGCGTTATGCGTTATGCGTTATGCGTTATGCGTTATGCGTTATGCGTAATGCGTTATGCGTTATGCGTTAAGCGTTATGCGTTATGCGTTATGCGTTGTTCGTTATGCGTTATGCGTTATGCGTTATGCGTTATGCGTTATGCGTTATGCGTTATGCGTTATGCGTTATGCGTTATGCGTTATGCGTTATGCGTTATGCGTTATGCGTTATGCGTTATGCGTTATGCGTTATGCGTTATGCGTTATGCGTTATGCGTTATGCGTTATGCGTTATGCTTTATGCGTTATGCGTGATCCGTTATGCGTTATGCGTTATGCGTTATGCATTTTGCGTTATGCGCCATGCGTTATGCGTTATGCGTTATGCGTTATGCGTTATGCTTTATGCGTTATGCGTTATGCGTTATGCGTTATGCGTTATGCGTTATGCGTTATGCGTTATGCGTTATGCGTTATGCGTTATGCGTTATGCGTTATGCGTTATGCGTTATGCGTTATGCGTTATGCGTAATGCGTTATGCGTTATGCGTTATGCGTTATGCGTTATGCGTTGTTCGTTATGCGTTATGCGTTGAGCGTAATACGTTTGCGTTATGCGTTATGCGTTATGCGTTATGCGTTATGCGTTATGCGTTATGCGTTATGCGTTATGCGTTATGCGTTATGCGTTCTGTGTTGTGCGTTGTGCGTTGTGCGATATGCGTTATGCGTTATGGGTT
Organism: Lasioglossum morio; assembly: GCA_916610235.2. NCBI lineage: Eukaryota > Metazoa > Arthropoda > Insecta > Hymenoptera > Halictidae > Lasioglossum > Lasioglossum morio. The sequence continues at coordinate 1,230,408 of CAKAJA020000513.1, read as the reverse complement.
ATGGGTTATGCGTTATGCTATATGCGTTATGCATTTTGCGTTATGCGTTATGCGTTATGCGTTATGCGTTATGCGTTATGCGTTATGCGTTATGCGTTATGCATTATGCGTTATGCGTTATGCGTTATGCTTTATGCGTTATGAGTTATGATTTATACGGTATGAGTTATGCGTTATACGGTATGAGTTATGCGTTATGCGTTATGCGTTATGCGTTATGCGTTATGCGTTATGCGTTATGCGTTATGCGTTATGCGTTATGCGTTATGCGTTATGCGTTATGCGTTATACGTTTGCGTTATGCGTTATACGTTGTGCGTTATACGTTTGCGTTATGCGTTATGCGTTATGCGTTGTTCGTTATGCGTTATGCGTTGGGCGTAATACGTTTGCGTTATGCGTTATGCGTTATGCTTTATGCGTTATGCGTTATGCGTTATGCGTTATGCGTTATGCGTTATACGTTTGCGTTATGCGTTATGCGTTGTGCGTTATACGTTTGCGTTATGCGTTATGCGTTATGCGTTGTTCGTTATGCGTTATGCGTTGGGCGTAATACGTTTGCGTTATGCGTTATGCGTTATGCTTTATGCGTTATGCGTTATGCGTTATACGGTATGAGTTATGCGTTATGCGTTATGCGTTATGCGTTATGCGTTATACGGTATGAGTTATGCGTTATGCGTTATGCGTTATGCGTTATGCGTTATGCGTTATGCGTTATGCGTTATGCGTTATGCGTTATGCGTTATGCGTTATGCGTTATGCATAAGCGTTATGCGTTATACGGTATGAGTTATGCGTTATGCGTTATGCGTTATGCGTTATGCGTTATGCGTTATGCGTTATGCGTTATGCGTTATGCATTTTGCGTTATGCGCCATGCGTTATGCGTTATGAGTTATGCGTTAGGCGTTATGCGTTATGCGTTATGCGTTATGCGTTATGCGTTATGCGTTATGCGTTATGCGTTATGCGTTATGCGTTATGCGTTATGCGTTATGCGTTATGCGTTATGCGTTATGCGTTATGCGTTATGCGTTATGCGTTATGCGTTATGCGTTATGCGTTATGCGTGATGCGTTATGCTTTTTGCGTTATGCGTTATGCGTTATGAGTTATACGTTATGCGTTAAGCGTTATGCGTTATGCTTTATGCGTTATGCGTTATGCGTTATGCGTTATGCGTTATGCGATATGCTATATGCGTTATGCGTTATGCGTTATGCGTTATGCTTTATGCGTTATGCGTTATGCGTTATGCGTTATACGTTTGCGTTATGCGTTATGCGTTGTGCGTTATACGTTTGCGTTATGCGTTATGCGTTGTTCGTTATGCGTTATGCGTTGGGCGTAATACGTTTGCGTTATGCGTTATGCGTTATGCTTTATGCGTTATGCGTTATGCGTTATACGGTATGAGTTATGCGTTATGCGTTATGCGTTGTGCGTTATACGTTTGCGTTAGGCGTTATGCTTTATGGGTTATGCGTTATGCATTATGCGTTATGCGTTATGCGTTATGCATATGCGTTATGCGTTATGCGTTATGCGTTATGCGTTATGCGTTATGCGTTATGCGTTATGCGTTATGCGTGATGCGTTATGCTTTTTGCGTTATGCGTTATGAGTTATACGTTATGCGTTATGCATTTTGCGTTATGCGCCATGCGTTATGCGTTATGAGTTATGCGTTATGCGTTATGCGTTATGCGTTATGCGTTATGCGTTATACGTTATGCGTTATGCGTTATGCGTTATGCGTTATGCGTTATGCGTTATGCGTTATGCGTTATGCGTTATGCGTTGTGCGTTATACGTTTGCGTTAGGCGTTATGCTTTATGGGTTATGCGTTATGCATTATGCGTTATGCGTTATGCGTTATGCATTTTGCGTTATGCGCCAAGCGTTATGCGTTATGCGTTATGCGTTATGCGATATGCTATATGCGTTATGCGTTATGCGTTATGCGTTGTGGGTTATACGTTTGCGTTATGCGTTATGCGTTATCCGTTATGCGTTATGCTTTATGCGTTATGCGTTATGCGTTATGCGTTATACGTTTGCGTTATGCGTTATGCGTTATGCGTTGTGCGTTATACGTTTGCGTTATGCGTTATGCGTTATGCGTTGTTCGTTATGCGTTATGCGTTGGGCGTAATACGTTTGCGTTATGCGTTATGCGTTATGCTTTATGCGTTATGCGTTATGTGTTATACGGTATGAGTTATGCGTTATTCGTTATGCGTTATGCGTTATGCGTTATGCGTTATGCGTTATGCGTTATGCGTTATGCGTTAACGTTATGCGTTATGCCTTTTGCGTTATGCGTTATGCGTTTTGCGTTATACGTTATGCTTTATGCGTTATGCGTTATGAGTTATACGTTATGCGTTATGCGTTATGCGTTATGCGTTATGCGTTATATGTTATGCGTTATGCGTTATGCGTTATGCGTTATGCATTATGCGTTATGCGTTATGCGTTATGCGTTATGCGTAATGCGTTATGCGTTATGCGTTATGCGTTATGCGTTATGCGTTATGCGTTGTTCGTTATGCGTTATGCGTTATGCGTTATGCGTTATGCGTTATGCGTTCTGTGTTGTGCGTTGTGCGTTGTGCGATATGCGTTATGCGTTATGGGTTATGGGTTGTGCGTTATGCTATATGCGTTATGCATTTTGCGTTATGCGTTATGCGTTATGCGTTATGCGTTATGCGTTATGCATTATGCGTTATGCGTTATGCGTTATGCGTTCTGTGTTGTGCGTTGTGCGTTGTGCGATATGCGTTATGCGTTATGGGTTATGGGTTGTGCGTTATGCTATATGCGTTATGCATTTTGCGTTATGCGTTATGCGTTATGCGTTATGCGTTATGCGTTATGCATTATGCGTTATGCGTTATGCGTTGTGCGTTTGCGTTATGCGTTAGGCGTTATGCGTTATGCTTTATGCGTTATGAGTTATGAGTTATAGGGTATGAGTTATGCGTTATGCGTTATGCGTTATGCGTTATGCGTTATGCGTTATGCGTTATGCGTTATGCGTTATGCGTTATGAGTTATACGTTATGCGTTATGCGTTATGCGTTATGCGTTATGCGTTATGCGTTATGCGTAATGCGTTATGCGTTATGCGTTAAGCGTTATGCGTTATGCGTTATGCGTTGTTCGTTATGCGTTATGCGTTATGCGTTATGCGTTATGCGTTATGCGTTATGCGTTATGCGTTATGCGTTATGCGTTATGCGTTATGCGTTATGCGTTATGAGTTATACGTTATGCGTTAAGCGTTATGCGTTATGCTTTATGCGTTATGCGTTATACGTTATGCGTTATGCGTTATGCGTTATGCGTTATGCGTTATGCGTTATGCGTTATGCGTTATTAGTTATGCGTTATGCGTTATGCGTTACGCGTTACGCGTTACGCGTTACGCGTTATGCGTTATGCGTTATGCGTTATGCGTTATGCGTTATGCGTTATGCGTTATGCGTTATGCGTTGTTCGTTATTCGTTATGCGTTGGGCGTAATACGTTTGCGTTATGCGTTATGCGTTATGCGTTATGCGTTATGCGTTATGCGTTATGCGTTATGCGTTATGCGTTATGCGTTCTGTGTTGTGCGTTGTGCGTTGTGCGATATGCGTTATGCGTTATGGGTTATGGGTTATGCGTTATGCTATATGCGTTATGCATTTTGCGTTATGCGTTATGCGTTATGCGTTATGCGTTATGCGTTATGCGTTGTGCGTTTGCGTTATGCGTTAGGCGTTATGCGTTATGCTTTATGCGTTATGAGTTATGAGTTATACGGTATGAGTTATGCGTTATGCGTTATGCGTTATGCGTTATGCGTTATGCGTTATGCGTTATGCGTTATGCGTTATGCGTTATGCGTTATGCGTTATATGTTATGCGTTATGCGTTATGCGTTATGCGTTATGCATTATGCGTTATGCGTTATGCGTTATGCGTTATGCGTAATGCGTTATGCGTTATGCGTTATGCGTTATGCGTTGTTCGTTATGCGTTATGCGTTATGCGTTATGCGTTATGCGTTATGCGTTATGCGTTATGCGTTATGCGTTATGCGTTATGCGTTATGCGTTATGCGTTATGCGTTCTGTGTTGTGCGTTGTGCGTTGTGCGATATGCGTTATGCGTTATGGGTTATGGGTTGTGCGTTATGCTATATGCGTTATGCATTTTGCGTTATGCGTTATGCGTTATGCGTTATGCGTTATGCGTTATGCATTATGCGTTATGCGTTATGCGTTGTGCGTTTGCGTTATGCGTTAGGCGTTATGCGTTATGCTTTATGCGTTATGAGTTATGAGTTATAGGGTATGAGTTATGCGTTATGCGTTATGCGTTATGCGTTATGCGTTATGCGTTATGCGTTATGCGTTATGCGTTATGCGTTATGAGTTATACGTTATGCGTTATGCGTTATGCGTTATGCGTTATGCGTTATGCGTTATGCGTAATGCGTTATGCGTTATGCGTTAAGCGTTATGCGTTATGCGTTATGCGTTGTTCGTTATGCGTTATGCGTTATGCGTTATGCGTTATGCGTTATGCGTTATGCGTTATGCGTTATGCGTTATGCGTTATGCGTTATGAGTTATACGTTATGCGTTAAGCGTTATGCGTTATGCTTTATGCGTTATGCGTTATACGTTATGCGTTATGCGTTATGCGTTATGCGTTATGCGTTATGCGTTATGCGTTATTAGTTATGCGTTATGCGTTATGCGTTACGCGTTACGCGTTACGCGTTACGCGTTATGCGTTATGCGTTATGCGTTATGCGTTATGCGTTATGCGTTATGCGTTATGCGTTATGCGTTGTTCGTTATTCGTTATGCGTTGGGCGTAATACGTTTGCGTTATGCGTTATGCGTTATGCGTTATGCGTTATGCGTTATGCGTTATGCGTTATGCGTTATGCGTTATGCGTTCTGTGTTGTGCGTTGTGCGTTGTGCGATATGCGTTATGCGTTATGGGTTATGGGTTATGCGTTATGCTATATGCGTTATGCATTTTGCGTTATGCGTTATGCGTTATGCGTTATGCGTTATGCGTTATGCGTTATGCGTTGTGCGTTTGCGTTATGCGTTAGGCGTTATGCGTTATGCTTTATGCGTTATGAGTTATGAGTTATACGGTATGAGTTATGCGTTATGCGTTATGCGTTATGCGTTATGCGTTATGCGTTATGCGTTATGCGTTATGCGTTATGCGTTATGCGTTATGCGTTATGCGTTATGCGTTATGCGTTATGCGTTATACGTTATGCGTTATGCGTTATGCTTTATGCGTTATGCGTGATCCGTTATGCGTTATGCGTTATGCGTTATGCGTTATGCGTTATGCGTTATGCGTTATGCGTTATGAGTTATGCGTTATGCGTTATGCGTTGTGCGTTATACGTTTGCGTTAGGCGTTATGCTTTATGGGTTATGCGTTATGCATTATGCGTTATGCGTTATGCGTTATGCGTTATGCGTTATGCGTTATGCGTTATGCGTTCTGTGTTGTGCGTTGTGCGTTGTGCGATATGCGTTATGCGTTATGGGTTATGGGTTGTGCGTTATGCTATATGCGTTATGCATTTTGCGTTATGCGTTATGCGTTATGCGTTATGCGTTATGCGTTATGCATTATGCGTTATGCGTTATGCGTTGTGCGTTTGCGTTATGCGTTAGGCGTTATGCGTTATGCTTTATGCGTTATGAGTTATGAGTTATAGGGTATGAGTTATGCGTTATGCGTTATGCGTTATGCGTTATGCGTTATGCGTTATGCGTTATGCGTTATGCGTTATGCGTTATGAGTTATACGTTATGCGTTAAGCGTTATGCGTTATGCTTTATGCGTTATGCGTTATACGTTATGCGTTATGCGTTATGCGTTATGCGTTATGCGTTATGCGTTATGCGTTATGAGTTATGCGTTATGCGTTATGCGTTACGCGTTACGCGTTACGCGTTACGCGTTATGCGTTATGCGTTATGCGTTATGCGTTATGCGTTATGCGTTATGCGTTATGCGTTATGCGTTATGCGTTATGCGTTAAGCGTTATGCGTTATGCGTTATGCGTTGTTCGTTATGCGTTATGCGTTATGCGTTATGCGTTATGCGTTATGCGTTATGCGTTATGCGTTATGCGTTATGAGTTATGCGTTATGCGTTATGCGTTACGCGTTACGCGTTACGCGTTACGCGTTATGCGTTATGCGTTATGCGTTATGCGTTATGCGTTATGCGTTATGCGTTATGCGTAATGCGTTATGCGTTATGCGTTATGCGTTATGCGTTATGCGTTATGCGTTGTTCGTTATGCGTTATGCGTTATGCGTTATGCGTTATGCGTTATGCGTTATGCGTTATGCGTTATGCGTTATGCGTTATGCGTTATGCGTTATGCGTTATGCGTTATGCGTTATGCGTTATGCGTTATGCGTTATGCGTTATGCGTTATGCGTTATGCGTTATGCGTTATGCGTTATGCTTTATGCGTTATGCGTGATCCGTTATGCGTTATGCGTTATGCGTTATGCATTTTGCGTTATGCGCCATGCGTTATGCGTTATGCGTTATGCGTTATGCGTTATGCTTTATGCGTTATGCGTTATGCGTTATGCGTTATGCGTTATGCGTTATGCGTTATGCGTTATGCGTTATGCGTTATGCGTTATGCGTTATGCGTTATGCGTTATGCGTTATGCGTTATGCGTTATGCGTAATGCGTTATGCGTTATGCGTTATGCGTTATGCGTTATGCGTTGTTCGTTATGCGTTATGCGTTGAGCGTAATACGTTTGCGTTATGCGTTATGCGTTATGCGTTATGCGTTATGCGTTATGCGTTATGCGTTATGCGTTATGCGTTATGCGTTCTGTGTTGTGCGTTGTGCGTTGTGCGATATGCGTTATGCGTTATGGGTTATGGGTTATGCGTTATGCTATATGCGTTATGCATTTTGCGTTATGCGTTATGCGTTATGCGTTATGCGTTATGCGTTATGCGTTATGCGTTATGCGTTATGCATTATGCGTTATGCGTTATGCGTTATGCTTTATGCGTTATGAGTTATGATTTATACGGTATGAGTTATGCGTTATACGGTATGAGTTATGCGTTATGCGTTATGCGTTATGCGTTATGCGTTATGCGTTATGCGTTATGCGTTATGCGTTATGCGTTATGCGTTATGCGTTATGCGTTATGCGTTATGCGTTATACGTTTGCGTTATGCGTTATACGTTGTGCGTTATACGTTTGCGTTATGCGTTATGCGTTATGCGTTGTTCGTTATGCGTTATGCGTTGGGCGTAATACGTTTGCGTTATGCGTTATGCGTTATGCTTTATGCGTTATGCGTTATGCGTTATGCGTTATGCGTTATGCGTTATACGTTTGCGTTATGCGTTATACGTTGTGCGTTATACGTTTGCGTTATGCGTTATGCGTTATGCGTTGTTCGTTATGCGTTATGCGTTGGGCGTAATACGTTTGCGTTATGCGTTATGCGTTATGCTTTATGCGTTATGCGTTATGCGTTATACGGTATGAGTTATGCGTTATGCGTTATGCGTTATGCGTTATGCGTTATACGGTATGAGTTATGCGTTATGCGTTATGCGTTATGCGTTATGCGTTATGCGTTATGCGTTATGCGTTATGCGTTATGCGTTATGCGTTATGCGTTATGCGTTATGCATAAGCGTTATGCGTTATACGGTATGAGTTATGCGTTATGCGTTATGCGTTATGCGTTATGCGTTATGCGTTATGCGTTATGCGTTATGCGTTATGCATTTTGCGTTATGCGCCATGCGTTATGCGTTATGAGTTATGCGTTAGGCGTTATGCGTTATGCGTTATGCGTTATGCGTTATACGTTATGCGTTATGCGTTATGCGTTATGCGTTATGCGTTATGCGTTATGCGTTATGCGTTATGCGTTATGCGTTATGCGTTATGCGTTATGCGTTATGCGTTATGCGTTATGCGTTATGCGTTATGCGTGATGCGTTATGCTTTTTGCGTTATGCGTTATGCGTTATGAGTTATACGTTATGCGTTAAGCGTTATGCGTTATGCTTTATGCGTTATGCGTTATGCGTTATGCGTTATGCGTTATGCGATATGCTATATGCGTTATGCGTTATGCGTTATGCGTTATGCTTTATGCGTTATGCGTTATGCGTTATGCGTTATACGTTTGCGTTATGCGTTATGCGTTGTGCGTTATACGTTTGCGTTATGCGTTATGCGTTGTTCGTTATGCGTTATGCGTTGGGCGTAATACGTTTGCGTTATGCGTTATGCGTTATGCTTTATGCGTTATGCGTTATGCGTTATACGGTATGAGTTATGCGTTATGCGTTATGCGTTGTGCGTTATACGTTTGCGTTAGGCGTTATGCTTTATGGGTTATGCGTTATGCATTATGCGTTATGCGTTATGCGTTATGCATATGCGTTATGCGTTATGCGTTATGCGTTATGCGTTATGCGTTATGCGTTATGCGTTATGCGTTATGCGTGATGCGTTATGCTTTTTGCGTTATGCGTTATGAGTTATACGTTATGCGTTATGCATTTTGCGTTATGCGCCATGCGTTATGCGTTATGAGTTATGCGTTATGCGTTATGCGTTATGCGTTATGCGTTATGCGTTATACGTTATGCGTTATGCGTTATGCGTTATGCGTTATGCGTTATGCGTTATGCGTTATGCGTTATGCGTTATGCGTTGTGCGTTATACGTTTGCGTTAGGCGTTATGCTTTATGGGTTATGCGTTATGCATTATGCGTTATGCGTTATGCGTTATGCATTTTGCGTTATGCGCCAAGCGTTATGCGTTATGCGTTATGCGTTATGCGATATGCTATATGCGTTATGCGTTATGCGTTATGCGTTGTGGGTTATACGTTTGCGTTATGCGTTATGCGTTATCCGTTATGCGTTATGCTTTATGCGTTATGCGTTATGCGTTATGCGTTATACGTTTGCGTTATGCGTTATGCGTTATGCGTTGTGCGTTATACGTTTGCGTTATGCGTTATGCGTTATGCGTTGTTCGTTATGCGTTATGCGTTGGGCGTAATACGTTTGCGTTATGCGTTATGCGTTATGCTTTATGCGTTATGCGTTATGTGTTATACGGTATGAGTTATGCGTTATTCGTTATGCGTTATGCGTTATGCGTTATGCGTTATGCGTTATGCGTTATGCGTTATGCGTTAACGTTATGCGTTATGCCTTTTGCGTTATGCGTTATGCGTTTTGCGTTATACGTTATGCTTTATGCGTTATGCGTTATGAGTTATACGTTATGCGTTATGCGTTATGCGTTATGCGTTATGCGTTATATGTTATGCGTTATGCGTTATGCGTTATGCGTTATGCATTATGCGTTATGCGTTATGCGTTATGCGTTATGCGTAATGCGTTATGCGTTATGCGTTATGCGTTATGCGTTATGCGTTATGCGTTGTTCGTTATGCGTTATGCGTTATGCGTTATGCGTTATGCGTTATGCGTTATGCGTTATGCGTTATGCGTTATGCGTTATGCGTTATGCGTTATGCGTTATGCGTTATGCGTTATGCGTTCTGTGTTGTGCGTTGTGCGTTGTGCGATATGCGTTATGCGTTATGGGTTATGGGTTGTGCGTTATGCTATATGCGTTATGCATTTTGCGTTATGCGTTATGCGTTATGCGTTATGCGTTATGCGTTATGCATTATGCGTTATGCGTTATGCGTTGTGCGTTTGCGTTATGCGTTAGGCGTTATGCGTTATGCTTTATGCGTTATGAGTTATGAGTTATAGGGTATGAGTTATGCGTTATGCGTTATGCGTTATGCGTTATGCGTTATGCGTTATGCGTTATGCGTTATGCGTTATGAGTTATACGTTATGCGTTATGCGTTATGCGTTATGCGTTATGCGTTATGCGTTATGCGTTATGCGTTATGCGTTATGCGTTAAGCGTTATGCGTTATGCGTTATGCGTTGTTCGTTATGCGTTATGCGTTATGCGTTATGCGTTATGCGTTATGCGTTATGCGTTATGCGTTATGCGTTATGCGTTATGCGTTATGCGTTATGCGTTATGCGTTATGCGTTATGAGTTATACGTTATGCGTTAAGCGTTATGCGTTATGCTTTATGCGTTATGCGTTATACGTTATGCGTTATGCGTTATGCGTTATGCGTTATGCGTTATGCGTTATGCGTTATGCGTTATTAGTTATGCGTTATGCGTTATGCGTTACGCGTTACGCGTTACGCGTTACGCGTTATGCGTTATGCGTTATGCGTTATGCGTTATGCGTTATGCGTTATGCGTTATGCGTTATGCGTTATGCGTTGTTCGTTATTCGTTATGCGTTGGGCGTAATACGTTTGCGTTATGCGTTATGCGTTATGCGTTATGCGTTATGCGTTATGCGTTATGCGTTATGCGTTATGCGTTCTGTGTTGTGCGTTGTGCGTTGTGCGATATGCGTTATGCGTTATGGGTTATGGGTTATGCGTTATGCTATATGCGTTATGCATTTTGCGTTATGCGTTATGCGTTATGCGTTATGCGTTATGCGTTATGCGTTATGCGTTGTGCGTTTGCGTTATGCGTTAGGCGTTATGCGTTATGCTTTATGCGTTATGAGTTATGAGTTATACGGTATGAGTTATGCGTTATGCGTTATGCGTTATGCGTTATGCGTTATGCGTTATGCGTTATGCGTTATGCGTTATGCGTTATGCGTTATGCGTTATGCGTTATGCGTTATGCGTTATGCGTTATGCGTTATGCGTTATGCGTTATGCGTTATGCGTTATGCTTTATGCGTTATGCGTGATCCGTTATGCGTTATGCGTTATGCGTTATGCGTTATGCGTTATGCGTTATGCGTTATGCGTTATGAGTTATGCGTTATGCGTTATGCGTTGTGCGTTATACGTTTGCGTTAGGCGTTATGCTTTATGGGTTATGCGTTATGCATTATGCGTTATGCGTTATGCGTTATGCGTTATGCGTTATGCGTTATGCGTTATGCGTTATACGGTATGAGTTATGCGTTATGCGTTATGCGTTATGCGTTATGCGTTATACGGTATGAGTTATGCGTTATGCGTTATGCGTTATGCGTTATGCGTTATGCGTTATGCGTTATGCGTTATGCGTTATGCGTTATGCGTTATGCGTTATGCATATGCGTTATGCGTTATACGGTATGAGTTATGCGTTATGCGTTATGCGTTATGCGTTATGCGTTATGCGTTATGCGTTATGCGTTATGCGTTATGCGTTATGCATTTTGCGTTATGCGTTATACGGTATGAGTTATGCGTTATGCGTTATGCGTTATGCGTTATGCGTTATGCGTTATGCGTTATGCGTTATGCGTTATGCGTTATGCGTTATGCGTTATGCGTTATGCATATGCGTTATGCGTTATACGGTATGAGTTATGCGTTATGCGTTATGCGTTATGCGTTATGCGTTATGCGTTATGCGTTATGCGTTATGCGTTATGCGTTATGCATTTTGCGTTATGCGCCATGCGTTATGCGTTATGAGTTATGCGTTAGGCGTTATGCGTTATGCGTTATGCGTTATGCGTTATACGTTATGCGTTATGCGTTATGCGTTATGCGTTATGCGTTATGCGTTATGCGTTATGCGTTATGCGTTATGCGTTATGCGTTATGCGTTATGCGTTATGCGTTATGCGTTATGCGTTATGCGTGATGCGTTATGCTTTTTGCGTTATGCGTTATGCGTTATGAGTTATACGTTATGCGTTATGCGTTATGCGTTATGCTTTATGCGTTATGCGTTATGCGTTATGCGTTATGCGTTATGCGATATGCTATATGCGTTATGCGTTATGCGTTATGCGTTATGCTTTATGCGTTATGCGTTATGCGTTATGCGTTATACGTTTGCGTTATGCGTTATGCGTTGTGCGTTATACGTTTGCGTTATGCGTTATGCGTTGTTCGTTATGCGTTATGCGTTGGGCGTAATACGTTTGCGTTATGCGTTATGCGTTATGCTTTATGCGTTATGCGTTATGCGTTATACGGTATGAGTTATGCGTTATGCGTTATGCGTTGTGCGTTATACGTTTGCGTTAGGCGTTATGCTTTATGGGTTATGCGTTATGCATTATGCGTTATGCGTTATGCGTTATGCATATGCGTTATGCGTTATGCGTTATGCGTTATGCGTTATGCGTTATGCGTTATGCGTTATGCGTTATGCGTGATGCGTTATGCTTTTTGCGTTATGCGTTATGAGTTATACGTTATGCGTTATGCATTTTGCGTTATGCGCCATGCGTTATGCGTTATGAGTTATGCGTTATGCGTTATGCGTTATGCGTTATGCGTTATGCGTTATGCGTTATGCGTTATGCGTTATGCGTTATGCGTTATGCGTTATGCGTTATGCGTTATGCGTTATGCGTTATGCGTTGTGCGTTATACGTTTGCGTTAGGCGTTATGCTTTATGGGTTATGCGTTATGCATTATGCGTTATGCGTTATGCGTTATGCATTTTGCGTTATGCGCCAAGCGTTATGCGTTATGCGTTATGCGTTATGCGATATGCTATATGCGTTATGCGTTATGCGTTATGCGTTGTGGGTTATACGTTTGCGTTATGCGTTATGCGTTATCCGTTATGCGTTATGCTTTATGCGTTATGCGTTATGCGTTATGCGTTATACGTTTGCGTTATGCGTTATGCGTTGTGCGTTATACGTTTGCGTTATGCGTTATGCGTTATGCGTTGTTCGTTATGCGTTATGCGTTGGGCGTAATACGTTTGCGTTATGCGTTATGCGTTATGCTTTATGCGTTATGCGTTATGTGTTATACGGTATGAGTTATGCGTTATTCGTTATGCGTTATGCGTTATGCGTTATGCGTTATGCGTTATGCGTTATGCGTTATGCGTTATCGTTATGCGTTATGCCTTTTGCGTTATGCGTTATGCGTTTTGCGTTATACGTTATGCTTTATGCGTTATGCGTTATGAGTTATACGTTATGCGTTATGCGTTATGCGTTATGCGTTATGCGTTATATGTTATGCGTTATGCGTTATGCGTTATGCGTTATGCATTATGCGTTATGCGTTATGCGTTATGCGTTATGCGTAATGCGTTATGCGTTATGCGTTATGCGTTATGCGTTATGCGTTATGCGTTGTTCGTTATGCGTTATGCGTTATGCGTTATGCGTTATGCGTTATGCGTTATGCGTTATGCGTTATGCGTTATGCGTTATGCGTTATGCGTTATGCGTTATGCGTTATGCGTTCTGTGTTGTGCGTTGTGCGTTGTGCGATATGCGTTATGCGTTATGGGTTATGGGTTGTGCGTTATGCTATATGCGTTATGCATTTTGCGTTATGCGTTATGCGTTATGCGTTATGCGTTATGAGTTATGCATTATGCGTTATGCGTTATGCGTTGTGCGTTTGCGTTATGCGTTAGGCGTTATGCGTTATGCTTTATGCGTTATGAGTTATGAGTTATAGGGTATGAGTTATGCGTTATGCGTTATGCGTTATGCGTTATGCGTTATGCGTTATGCGTTATGCGTTATGCGTTATGAGTTATACGTTATGCGTTAAGCGTTATGCGTTATGCGTTATGCGTTATGCGTTATGCGTAATGCGTTATGCGTTATGCGTTAAGCGTTATGCGTTATGCGTTATGCGTTGTTCGTTATGCGTTATGCGTTATGCGTTATGCGTTATGCGTTATGCGTTATGCGTTATGCGTTATGCGTTATGCGTTATGCGTTATGCGTGATGCGTTATGCTTTTTGCGTTATGCGTTATGAGTTATACGTTATGCGTTATGCATTTTGCGTTATGCGCCATGCGTTATGCGTTATGAGTTATGCGTTATGCGTTATGCGTTATGCGTTATGCGTTATGCGTTATACGTTATGCGTTATGCGTTATGCGTTATGCGTTATGCGTTATGCGTTATGCGTTATGCGTTGTTCGTTATTCGTTATGCGTTGGGCGTAATACGTTTGCGTTATGCGTTATGCGTTATGCGTTATGCGTTATGCGTTATGCGTTATGCGTTATGCGTTCTGTGTTGTGCGTTGTGCGTTGTGCGATATGCGTTATGCGTTATGGGTTATGGGTTATGCGTTATGCTATATGCGTTATGCATTTTGCGTTATGCGTTATGCGTTATGCGTTATGCGTTATGCGTTATGCGTTATGCGTTGTGCGTTTGCGTTATGCGTTAGGCGTTATGCGTTATGCTTTATGCGTTATGAGTTATGAGTTATACGGTATGAGTTATGCGTTATGCGTTATGCGTTATGCGTTATGCGTTATGCGTTATGCGTTATGCGTTATGCGTTATGCGTTATGCGTTATGCGTTATGCGTTATGCGTTATGCGTTATGCGTTATGCGTTATGCGTTATGCGTTATGCTTTATGCGTTATGCGTGATCCGTTATGCGTTATGCGTTATGCGTTATGCGTTATGCGTTATGCGTTATGCGTTATGCGTTATGAGTTATGCGTTATGCGTTATGCGTTGTGCGTTATACGTTTGCGTTAGGCGTTATGCTTTATGGGTTATGCGTTATGCATTATGCGTTATGCGTTATGCGTTATGCGTTATGCGTTATGCGTTATGCGTTATGCGTTCTGTGTTGTGCGTTGTGCGTTGTGCGATATGCGTTATGCGTTATGGGTTATGGGTTGTGCGTTATGCTATATGCGTTATGCATTTTGCGTTATGCGTTATGCGTTATGCGCTATGCGTTATGCGTTATGCATTATGCGTTGTGCGTTATGCGTTGTGCGTTTGCGTTATGCGTTAGGCGTTATGCGTTATGCTTTATGCGTTATGAGTTATGAGTTATAGGGTATGAGTTATGCGTTATGCGTTATGCGTTATGCGTTATGCGTTATGCGTTATGCGTTATGAGTTATACGTTATGCGTTATGCGTTATGCGTTATGCGTTATGCGTTATGCGTTATGCGTTATGCGTAATGCGTTATGCGTTATGCGTTAAGCGTTATGCGTTATGCGTTATGCGTTGTTCGTTATGCGTTATGCGTTATGCGTTATGCGTTATGCGTTATGCGTTATGCGTTATGCGTTATGCGTTATGCGTTATGAGTTATACGTTATGCGTTAAGCGTTATGCGTTATGCTTTATGCGTTATGCGTTATACGTTATGCGTTATGCGTTATGCGTTATGCGTTATGCGTTATGCGTTATGCGTTATGAGTTATGCGTTATGCGTTATGCGTTACGCGTTACGCGTTACGCGTTACGCGTTATGCGTTATGCGTTATGCGTTATGCGTTATGCGTTATGCGTTATGCGTTATGCGTTATGCGTTATGCGTTATGCGTTATGCGTTATGCGTTATGCGTTAAGCGTTATGCGTTATGCGTTATGCGTTGTTCGTTATGCGTTATGCGTTATGCGTTATGCGTTATGCGTTATGCGTTATGCGTTATGCGTTATGAGTTATGCGTTATGCGTTATGCGTTACGCGTTACGCGTTACGCGTTACGCGTTATGCGTTATGCGTTATGCGTTATGCGTTATGCGTTATGCGTTATGCGTTATGCGTTATGCGTTATGCGTTATGCGTTATGCGTTATGCGTTATGCGTTATGCGTTATGCGTTATGCGTTATGCGTTATGCGTTATGCGTTATGCGTTATGCGTTATGCGTTATGCGTTATGCGTTATGCGTTATGCGTTATGCGTTATGCGTTATGCGTTATGCGTTATGCGTTATGCGTTATGCGTTATGCTTTATGCGTTATGCGTGATCCGTTATGCGTTATGCGTTATGCGTTATGCATTTTGCGTTATGCGCCATGCGTTATGCGTTATGCGTTATGCGTTATGCGTTATGCTTTATGCGTTTGCGTTATGCGTTAGGCGTTATGCGTTATGCTTTATGCGTTATGAGTTATGAGTTATAGGGTATGAGTTATGCGTTATGCGTTATGCGTTATGCGTTATGCGTTATGCGTTGTTCGTTATGCGTTATGCGTTATGCGTTATGCGTTATGCGTTATGCGTTATGCGCCATGCGTTATGCGTTATGAGTTATGCGTTAGGCGTTATGCGTTACGCGTTATGCGTTATGCGTTATACGTTATGCGTTATGCGTTATGCGTTATGCGTTATGCGTTATGCGTTATGCGTTATGCGTTATGCGTTATGCGTTATGCGTTATGCGTTATGCGTTATGCGTTATGCGTTATGCGTTATGCGTTATGCGTTATGCGTGATGCGTTATGCTTTTTGCGTTATGCGTTATGCGTTATGAGTTATACGTTATGCGTTATGCGTTATGCGTTATGCGTTATGCGTTATGCGTTATGCTTTATGCGTTATGCGTGATCCGTTATGCGTTATGCGTTATGCGTTATGCATTTTGCATTATGCGCCATGCGTTATGCGTTATGCGTTATGCGTTATGCGTTATGCGTTATGCTTTATGCGTTATGCGTTATGCGTTATGCGTTATGCGTTATGCGTTATGCGTTATGCGTTATGCGTTATGCGTTATGCGTTATGCGTTATGCGTTATGCGTTATGCGTTATGCGTTATGCGTTATGCGTAATGCGTTATGCGTTATGCGTTATGCGTTATGCGTTATGCGTTGTTCGTTATGCGTTATGCGTTGAGCGTAATACGTTTGCGTTATGCGTTATGCGTTATGCGTTATGCGTTATGCGTTATGCGTTATGCGTTATGCGTTATGCGTTATGCGTTCTGTGTTGTGCGTTGTGCGTTGTGCGATATGCGTTATGCGTTATGGGTTATGGGTTATGCGTTATGCTATATGCGTTATGCATTTTGCGTTATGCGTTATGCGTTATGCGTTATGCGTTATGCGTTATGCGTTATGCGTTATGCGTTATGCGTTATGCATTATGCGTTATGCGTTATGCGTTATGCTTTATGCGTTATGAGTTATGATTTATACGGTATGAGTTATGCGTTATACGGTATGAGTTATGCGTTATGCGTTATGCGTTATGCGTTATGCGTTATGCGTTATGCGTTATGCGTTATGCGTTATGCGTTATGCGTTATGCGTTATGCGTTATACGTTTGCGTTATGCGTTATACGTTGTGCGTTATACGTTTGCGTTATGCGTTATGCGTTATGCGTTGTTCGTTATGCGTTATGCGTTGGGCGTAATACGTTTGCGTTATGCGTTATGCGTTATGCTTTATGCGTTATGCGTTATGCGTTATGCGTTATGCGTTATGCGTTATACGTTTGCGTTATGCGTTATGCGTTGTGCGTTATACGTTTGCGTTATGCGTTATGCGTTATGCGTTGTTCGTTATGCGTTATGCGTTGGGCGTAATACGTTTGCGTTATGCGTTATGCGTTATGCTTTATGCGTTATGCGTTATGCGTTATACGGTATGAGTTATGCGTTATGCGTTATGCGTTATGCGTTATGCGTTATACGGTATGAGTTATGCGTTATGCGTTATGCGTTATGCGTTATGCGTTATGCGTTATGCGTTATGCGTTATGCGTTATGCGTTATGCGTTATGCATATGCGTTATGCGTTATACGGTATGAGTTATGCGTTATGCGTTATGCGTTATGCGTTATGCGTTATGCGTTATGCGTTATGCGTTATGCGTTATGCGTTATGCATTTTGCGTTATGCGCCATGCGTTATGCGTTATGAGTTATGCGTTAGGCGTTATGCGTTATGCGTTATGCGTTATGCGTTATACGTTATGCGTTATGCGTTATGCGTTATGCGTTATGCGTTATGCGTTATGCGTTATGCGTTATGCGTTATGCGTTATGCGTTATGCGTTATGCGTTATGCGTTATGCGTTATGCGTTATGCGTTATGCGTTATGCGTTATGCGTGATGCGTTATGCTTTTTGCGTTATGCGTTATGCGTTATGAGTTATACGTTATGCGTTAAGCGTTATGCGTTATGCTTTATGCGTTATGCGTTATGCGTTATGCGTTATGCGATATGCTATATGCGTTATGCGTTATGCGTTATGCGTTATGCTTTATGCGTTATGCGTTATGCGTTATGCGTTATACGTTTGCGTTATGCGTTATGCGTTGTGCGTTATACGTTTGCGTTATGCGTTATGCGTTGTTCGTTATGCGTTATGCGTTGGGCGTAATACGTTTGCGTTATGCGTTATGCGTTATGCGTTATGCGTTATGCGTTATGCGTTATACGGTATGAGTTATGCGTTATGCGTTATGCGTTGTGCGTTATACGTTTGCGTTAGGCGTTATGCTTTATGGGTTATGCGTTATGCATTATGCGTTATGCGTTATGCGTTATGCATATGCGTTATGCGTTATGCGTTATGCGTTATGCGTTATGCGTTATGCGTTATGCGTTATGCGTTATGCGTGATGCGTTATGCTTTTTGCGTTATGCGTTATGAGTTATACGTTATGCGTTATGCATTTTGCGTTATGCGCCATGCGTTATGCGTTATGAGTTATGCGTTATGCGTTATGCGTTATGCGTTATGCGTTATGCGTTATACGTTATGCGTTATGCGTTATGCGTTATGCGTTATGCGTTATGCGTTATGCGTTATGCGTTATGCGTTATGCGTTATGCGTTGTGCGTTATACGTTTGCGTTAGGCGTTATGCTTTATGGGTTATGCGTTATGCATTATGCGTTATGCGTTATGCGTTATGCATTTTGCGTTATGCGCCAAGCGTTATGCGTTATGCGTTATGCGTTATGCGATATGCTATATGCGTTATGCGTTATGCGTTATGCGTTGTGGGTTATACGTTTGCGTTATGCGTTATGCGTTATCCGTTATGCGTTATGCTTTATGCGTTATGCGTTATGCGTTATGCGTTATACGTTTGCGTTATGCGTTATGCGTTGTGCGTTATACGTTTGCGTTATGCGTTATGCGTTATGCGTTGTTCGTTATGCGTTATGCGTTGGGCGTAATACGTTTGCGTTATGCGTTATGCGTTATGCTTTATGCGTTATGCGTTATGTGTTATACGGTATGAGTTATGCGTTATTCGTTATGCGTTATGCGTTATGCGTTATGCGTTATGCGTTATGCGTTATGCGTTATGCGTTAACGTTATGCGTTATGCCTTTTGCGTTATGCGTTATGCGTTTTGCGTTATACGTTATGCTTTATGCGTTATGCGTTATGAGTTATACGTTATGCGTTATGCGTTATGCGTTATGCGTTATGCGTTATATGTTATGCGTTATGCGTTATGCGTTATGCGTTATGCATTATGCGTTATGCGTTATGCGTTATGCGTTATGCGTAATGCGTTATGCGTTATGCGTTATGCGTTATGC
This sequence comes from Lasioglossum morio, assembly GCA_916610235.2. Classification (NCBI taxonomy): domain Eukaryota; kingdom Metazoa; phylum Arthropoda; class Insecta; order Hymenoptera; family Halictidae; genus Lasioglossum; species Lasioglossum morio. Next base: position 1,211,003 of record CAKAJA020000513.1, on the reverse strand, counting down.
GTTGTTCGTTATGCGTTATGCGTTATGCGTTATGCGTTATGCGTTATGCGTTATGCGTTATGCGTTATGCGTTATGCGTTATGCGTTATGCGTTATGCGTTATGCGTTATGCGTTCTGTGTTGTGCGTTGTGCGTTGTGCGATATGCGTTATGCGTTATGGGTTATGGGTTGTGCGTTATGCTATATGCGTTATGCATTTTGCGTTATGCGTTATGGGTTATGCGTTATGCGTTATGCGTTATGCATTATGCGTTATGCGTTATGCGTTGTGCGTTTGCGTTATGCGTTAGGCGTTATGCGTTATGCTTTATGCGTTATGAGTTATGAGTTATAGGGTATGAGTTATGCGTTATGCGTTATGCGTTATGCGTTATGCGTTATGCGTTATGCGTTATGCGTTATGCGTTATGCGTTATGCGTTATGAGTTATACGTTATGCGTTATGCGTTATGCGTTATGCGTTATGCGTTATGCGTTATGCGTTATGCGTAATGCGTTATGCGTTATGCGTTAAGCGTTATGCGTTATGCGTTATGCGTTGTTCGTTATGCGTTATGCGTTATGCGTTATGCGTTATGCGGTATGCGTTATGCGTTATGCGTTATGCGTTATGCGTTATGCGTTATGCGTTATGCGTTATGCGTTATGCGTTATGAGTTATACGTTATGCGTTAAGCGTTATGCGTTATGCTTTATGCGTTATGCGTTATACGTTATGCGTTATGCGTTATGCGTTATGCGTTATGCGTTATGCGTTATGCGTTATTAGTTATGCGTTATGCGTTATGCGTTACGCGTTACGCGTTACGCGTTATGCGTTATGCGTTATGCGTTATGCGTTATGCGTTATGCGTTATGCGTTATGCGTTATGCGTTGTTCGTTATTCGTTATGCGTTGGGCGTAATACGTTTGCGTTATGCGTTATGCGTTATGCGTTATGCGTTATGCGTTATGCGTTATGCGTTATGCGTTCTGTGTTGTGCGTTGTGCGTTGTGCGATATGCGTTATGCGTTATGGGTTATGGGTTATGCGTTATGCTATATGCGTTATGCATTTTGCGTTATGCGTTATGCGTTATGCGTTATGCGTTATGCGTTGTGCGTTTGCGTTATGCGTTAGGCGTTATGCGTTATGCTTTATGCGTTATGAGTTATGAGTTATACGGTATGAGTTATGCGTTATGCGTTATGAGTTATGCGTTATGCGTTATGCGTTATGCGTTATGCGTTATGCGTTATGCGTTATGCGTTATGCGTTATGCGTTATGCGTTATGCGTTATGCGTTATGCGTTATGCTTTATGCGTTATGCGTGATCCGTTATGCGTTATGCGTTATGCGTTATGCGTTATGCGTTATGCGTTATGCGTTATGCGTTATGCGTTATGAGTTATGCGTTATGCGTTATGCGTTATGCGTTATGCGTAATGCGTTATGCGTTATGCGTTAAGCGTTATGCGTTATGCGTTATGCGTTGTTCGTTATGCGTTATGCGTTATGCGTTATGCGTTATGCGTTATGCGTTATGCGTTATGCGTTATGCGTTATGCGTTATGCGTTATGCGTTATGCGTTATGCGTTATGCGTTATGAGTTATACGTTATGCGTTAAGCGTTATGCGTTATGCTTTATGCGTTATGCGTTATACGTTATGCGTTATGCGTTATGCGTTATGCGTTATGCGTTATGCGTTATGCGTTATTAGTTATGCGTTATGCGTTATGCGTTACGCGTTACGCGTTACGCGTTATGCGTTATGCGTTATGCGTTATGCGTTATGCGTTATGCGTTATGCGTTATGCGTTATGCGTTGTTCGTTATTCGTTATGCGTTGGGCGTAATACGTTTGCGTTATGCGTTATGCGTTATGCGTTATGCGTTATGCGTTATGCGTTATGCGTTATGCGTTATGCGTTATGCGTTCTGTGTTGTGCGTTGTGCGTTGTGCGATATGCGTTATGCGTTATGGGTTATGGGTTATGCGTTATGCTATATGCGTTATGCATTTTGCGTTATGCGTTATGCGTTATGCGTTATGCGTTATGCGTTGTGCGTTTGCGTTATGCGTTAGGCGTTATGCGTTATGCTTTATGCGTTATGAGTTATGAGTTATACGGTATGAGTTATGCGTTATGCGTTATGAGTTATGCGTTATGCGTTATGCGTTATGCGTTATGCGTTATGCGTTATGCGTTATGCGTTATGCGTTATGCGTTATGCGTTATGCGTTATGCGTTATGCGTTATGCGTTATGCGTTATGCGTTATGCTTTATGCGTTATGCGTGATCCGTTATGCGTTATGCGTTATGCGTTATGCGTTATGCGTTATGCGTTATGCGTTATGCGTTATGCGTTATGAGTTATGCGTTATGCGTTATGCGTTGTGCGTTATACGTTTGCGTTAGGCGTTATGCTTTATGGGTTATGCGTTATGCATTATGCGTTATGCGTTATGCGTTATGCGTTATGCGTTATGCGTTATGCGTTATGCGTTCTGTGTTGTGCGTTGTGCGTTGTGCGATATGCGTTATGCGTTATGGGTTATGGGTTGTGCGTTATGCTATATGCGTTATGCATTTTGCGTTATGCGTTATGCGTTATGCGTTATGCGTTATGCATTATGCGTTATGCGTTATGCGTTGTGCGTTTGCGTTATGCGTTAGGCGTTATGCGTTATGCGTTATGCGTTATGCGTTATGCGTTATGCGTTATGCGTTATGCGTTATGCGTTAAGCGTTATGCGTTATGCGTTATGCGTTGTTCGTTATGCGTTATGCGTTATGCGTTATGCGTTATGCGTTATGCGTTATGCGTTATGCGTTATGAGTTATGCGTTATGCGTTATGCGTTACGCGTTACGCGTTACGCGTTACGCGTTATGCGTTATGCGTTATGCGTTATGCGTTATGCGTTATGCGTTATGCGTTATGCGTAATGCGTTATGCGTTATGCGTTAAGCGTTATGCGTTATGCGTTATGCGTTGTTCGTTATGCGTTATGCGTTATGCGTTATGCGTTATGCGTTATGCGTTATGCGTTATGCGTTATGCGTTATGCGTTATGCGTTATGAGTTATACGTTATGCGTTAAGCGTTATGCGTTATGCTTTATGCGTTATGCGTTATACGTTATGCGTTATGCGTTATGCGTTATGCGTTATGCGTTATGCGTTATGAGTTATGCGTTATGCGTTATGCGTTACGCGTTACGCGTTACGCGTTACGCGTTATGCGTTATGCGTTATGCGTTATGCGTTATGCGTTATGCGTTATGCGTTATGCGTTATGCGTTATGCGTTATGCGTTATGCGTTATGCGTTATGCGTTATGCGTTATGCGTTATGCGTTATGCGTTATGCGTTATGCGTTATGCGTTATGCGTTATGCGTTATGCGTTATGCGTTATGCGTTATGCGTTATGCGTTATGCTTTATGCGTTATGCGTGATCCGTTATGCGTTATGCGTTATGCGTTATGCATTTTGCGTTATGCGCCATGCGTTATGCGTTATGCGTTATGCGTTATGCGTTATGCTTTATGCGTTTGCGTTATGCGTTAGGCGTTATGCGTTATGCTTTATGCGTTATGAGTTATGAGTTATAGGGTATGAGTTATGCGTTATGCGTTATGCGTTATGCGTTATGCGTTATGCGTTATGCGTTATGCGTTATGCGTTATGCGTTATGAGTTATACGTTATGCGTTATGCGTTATGCGTTATGCGTTATGCGTTATGCGTTATGCGTAATGCGTTATGCGTTATGCGTTAAGCGTTATGCGTTATGCGTTATGCGTTGTTCGTTATGCGTTATGCGTTATGTGTTATGCGTTATGCGTTATGCGTTATGCGTTATGCGTTATGCGTTATGCGTTATGCGTTATGCGTTATGAGTTATACGTTATGCGTTAAGCGTTATGCGTTATGCTTTATGCGTTATGCGTTATACGTTATGCGTTATGCGTTATGCGTTATGCGTTATGCGTTATGCGTTATGCGTTATGCGTTATTAGTTATGCGTTATGCGTTATGCGTTACGCGTTACGCGTTACGCGTTACGCGTTATGCGTTATGCGTTATGCGTTATGCGTTATGCGTTATGCGTTATGCGTTATGCGTTATGCGTTGTTCGTTATTCGTTATGCGTTGGGCGTAATACGTTTGCGTTATGCGTTATGCGTTATGCGTTATGCGTTATGTGTTATGCGTTATGCGTTATGCGTTATGCGTTATGCGTTATGCGTTCTGTGTTGTGCGTTGTGCGTTGTGCGATATGCGTTATGCGTTATGGGTTATGGGTTATGCGTTATGCTATATGCGTTATGCATTTTGCGTTATGCGTTATGCGTTATGCGTTATGCGTTATGCGTTATGCGTTATGCGTTGTGCGTTTGCGTTATGCGTTAGGCGTTATGCGTTATGCTTTATGCGTTATGAGTTATGAGTTATACGGTATGAGTTATGCGTTATGCGTTATGCGTTATGCGTTATGCGTTATGCGTTATGCGTTATGCGTTATGCGTTATGCGTTATGCGTTATGCGTTATGCGTTATGCGTTATGCGTTATGCGTTATGCGTTATGCGTTATGCGTTATGCGTTATGCGTTATGCGTTATGCTTTATGCGTTATGCGTGATCCGTTATGCGTTATGCGTTATGCGTTATGCGTTATGCGTTATGCGTTATGCGTTATGCGTTATGCGTTATGAGTTATGCGTTATGCGTTATGCGTTGTGCGTTATACGTTTGCGTTAGGCGTTATGCTTTATGGGTTATGCGTTATGCATTATGCGTTATGCGTTATGCGTTATGCATATGCGTAATGCGTTATGCGTTAATCGTTATGCGTTATGCGTTATGCGTTATGCGTTATGCGTTATGCGTTATGCGTTATGCGTTATGCGTTATGCGTTATGCGTTATGCGTGATGCGTTATGCTTTTTGCGTTATGCGTTATGAGTTATACGTTATGCGTTATGCATTTTGCGTTATGCGCCATGCGTTATGCGTTATGAGTTATGCGTTATGCGTTATGCGTTATGCGTTATGCGTTATACGTTATGCGTTATGCGTTATGCGTTATGCGTTATGCGTTATGCGTTATGCGTTATGCGTTATGCGTTATGCGTTATGCGTTGTGCGTTATGCGTTGTGCGTTATACGTTTGCGTTAGGCGTTAGGCGTTATGCGTTATGCTTTATGCGTTATGAGTTATGAGTTATAGGGTATGAGTTATGCGTTATGCGTTATGCGTTATGCGTTATGCGTTATGCTATATGCGTTATGCGTTATGCGTTATGCGTTATGCGTTGTGGGTTATACGTTTGCGTTATGCGTTATGCGTTATCCGTTATGCGTTATGCTTTATGCGTTATGCGTTATGCGTTATGCGTTATACGTTTGCGTTATGCGTTATGCGTTGTGCGTTATACGTTTGAGTTATGCGTTATGCGTTATGCGTTGTTCGTTATGCGTTATGCGTTGGGCGTAATACGTTTGATTTATGCGTTATGCGTTATGCTTTATGCGTTATGCGTTATGTGTTATACGGTATGAGTTATGCGTTATTCGTTATGCGTTATGCGTTATGCGTTATGCGTTATGCTTTTTGCGTTATGCGTTATGAGTTATACGTTATGCGTTATGCATTTTGCGTTATGCGCCATGCGTTATGCGTTATGAGTTATGCGTTATGCGTTATGCGTTATGCGTTATGCGTTATACGTTATGCGTTATGCGTTATGCGTTATGCGTTATGCGTTATGCGTTATGCGTTATGCGTTATGCGTTATGCGTTATGCGTTATGCGTTATGCGTTATGCGTTGTGCGTTATACGTTTGCGTTAGGCGTTATGCTTTATGGGTTATGCGTTATGCATTATGCGTTATGCGTTATGCGTTATGCATTTTGCGTTATGCGCCAAGCGTTATGCGTTATGCGTTATGCGTTATGCGATATGCTATATGCGTTATGCGTTATGCGTTATGCGTTATGCGTTGTGGGTTATACGTTTGCGTTATGCGTTATGCGTTATCCGTTATGCGTTATGCTTTATGCGTTATGCGTTATGCGTTATGCGTTATACGTTTGCGTTATGCGTTATGCGTTGTGCGTTATACGTTTGCGTTATGCGTTATGCGTTGTTCGTTATGCGTTATGCGTTGGGCGTAATACGTTTGCTTTATGCGTTATGCGTTATGCTTTATGCGTTATGCGTTATGTGTTATACGGTATGAGTTATGCGTTATTCGTTATGCGTTATGCGTTATGCGTTATGCGTTATGCGTTATGCGTTATGCGTTATGCGTTATGCGTTATGCGTTATGCGTTATGCGTTAACGTTATGCGTTATGCCTTTTGCGTTATGCGTTATGCGTTTTGCGTTATACGTTATGCTTTATGCGTTATGGGTTATGAGTTATACGTTATGCGTTATGCGTTATGCGTTATGCGTTATGCGTTATGCGTTATGCGTTATATGTTATGCGTTATGCGTTATGCGTTATGCGTTATGCATTATGCGTTATGCGTTATGCGTTATGCGTTATGCGTAATGCGTTATGCGTTATGCGTTATGCGTTATGCGTTGTTCGTTATGCGTTATGCGTTATGCGTTATGCGTTATGCGTTATGCGTTATGCGTTATGCGTTATGCGTTATGCGTTATGCGTTATGCGTTATGCGTTCTGTGTTGTGCGTTGTGCGTTGTGCGATATGCGTTATGCGTTATGGGTTATGGGTTGTGCGTTATGCTATATGCGTTATGCATTTTGCGTTATGCGTTATGCGTTATGCGTTATGCGTTATGCGTTATGCATTATGCGTTATGCGTTATGCGTTGTGCGTTTGCGTTATGCGTTAGGCGTTATGCGTTATGCTTTATGCGTTATGAGTTATGAGTTATAGGGTATGAGTTATGCGTTATGCGTTATGCGTTATGCGTTATGCGTTATGCGTTATGCGTTATGAGTTATACGTTATGCGTTATGCGTTATGCGTTATGCGTTATGCGTTATGCGTTATGCGTAATGCGTTATGCGTTATGCGTTAAGCGTTATGCGTTATGCGTTGTTCGTTATGCGTTATGCGTTATGCGTTATGCGTTATGCGTTATGCGTTATGCGTTATGCGTTATGCGTTATGCGTTATGAGTTATACGTTATGCGTTAAGCGTTATGCGTTATGCTTTATGCGTTATGCGTTATACGTTATGCGTTATGCGTTATGCGTTATGCGTTATGCGTTATGCGTTATGCGTTATGAGTTATGCGTTATGCGTTATGCGTTACGCGTTACGCGTTACGCGTTACGCGTTATGCGTTATGCGTTATGCGTTATGCGTTATGCGTTATGCGTTATGCGTTATGCGTTATGCGTTATGCGTTATGCGTTATGCGTTATGCGTTATGCGTTATGCGTTATGCGTTATGCGTTATGCGTTATGCGTTATGCGTTATGCGTTATGCGTTATGCGTTATGCGTTATGCGTTATGCGTTATGCGTTATGCGTTATGCGTTATGCGTTATGCTTTATGCGTTATGCGTGATCCGTTATGCGTTATGCGTTATGCGTTATGCGTTATGCGTTATGCGTTATGCGTTATGCTTTATGCGTTATGCGTGATCCGTTATGCGTTATGCGTTATGCGTTATGCATTTTGCGTTATGCGCCATGCGTTATGCGTTATGCGTTATGAGTTATGCGTTATGCGTTATGCGTTACGCGTTACGCGTTACGCGTTACGCGTTATGCGTTATGCGTTATGCGTTATGCGTTATGCGTTATGCGTTATGCGTTATGCGTTATGCGTTATGCGTTATGCGTTATGCGTTATGCGTTATGCGTTATGCGTTATGCGTTATGCGTTATGCGTTATGCGTTATGCGTTATGCGTTATGCGTTATGCGTTATGCGTTATGCGTTATGCTTTATGCGTTATGCGTTATACGTTATGCGTTATGCGTTATGCGTTATGCGTTATGCGTTATGCGTTATGCGTTATGAGTTATGCGTTATGCGTTATGCGTTACGCGTTACGCGTTACGCGTTACGCGTTAGGCGTTATGCGTTATGCGTTATGCGTTATGCGTTATGCGTTATGCGTTATGCGTTATGCGTTATGCGTTATGCGTTATGCGTTATGCGTTATGCGTTATGCGTTATGCGTTATGCGTTATGCGTTATGCGTTATGCGTTATGCGTTATGCGTTATGCGTTATGCGTTATGCGTTATGCGTTATGCGTTATGCGTTATGCGTTATGCTTTATGCGTTATGCGTGATCCGTTATGCGTTATGCGTTATGCGTTATGCATTTTGCGTTATGCGCCATGCGTTATGCGTTATGCGTTATGCGTTATGCTTTATGCGTTATGCGTTATGCGTTATGCGTTATGCGTTATGCGTTATGCGTTATGCGTTATGCGTTATGCGTTATGCGTTATGCGTTATGCGTTATGCGTTATGCGTTATGCGTTATGCGTAATGCGTTATGCGTTATGCGTTATGCGTTATGCGTTATGCGTTATGCGTTATGCGTTATGCGTTATGCTTTATGCGTTATGCGTTATGCGTTATGCGTTATGCGTTATGCGTTATGCGTTATGCGTTATGCGTTATGCGTTATGCGTTATGCGTTATGCGTTATGCGTTATGCGTTATGCGTTATGCGTTATGCGTTATGCGTTACGCGTTACGCGTTACGCGTTACGCGTTATGCGTTATGCGTTATGCGTTATGCGTTATGCGTTATGCGTTATGCGTTATGCGTTATGCGTTATGCGTTATGCGTTATGCGTTATGCGTTATGCGTTATGCGTTATGCGTTATGCGTTATGCGTTATGCGTTATGCGTTATGCGTTATGCTTTATGCGTTATGCGTGATCCGTTATGCGTTATGCGTTATGCGTTATGCGTTATGCGTTATGCGTTATGCGTTATGCGTTATGAGTTATGCGTTATGCGTTATGCGTTGTGCGTTATACGTTTGCGTTAGGCGTTATGCTTTATGGGTTATGCGTTATGCATTATGCGTTATGCGTTATGCGTTATGCATATGCGTAATGCGTTATGCGTTAATCGTTATGCGTTATGCGTTATGCGTTATGCGTTATGCGTTATGCGTTATGCGTTATGCGTTATGCGTTATGCGTTATGCGTTATGCGTTATGCGTTATGCGTGATGCGTTATGCTTTTTGCGTTATGCGTTATGAGTTATACGTTATGCGTTATGCATTTTGCGTTATGCGCCATGCGTTATGCGTTATGAGTTATGCGTTATGCGTTATGCGTTATGCGTTATGCGTTATACGTTATGCGTTATGCGTTATGCGTTATGCGTTATGCGTTATGCGTTATGCGTTATGCGTTATGCGTTATGCGTTATGCGTTGTGCGTTATGCGTTGTGCGTTATACGTTTGCGTTAGGCGTTAGGCGTTATGCGTTATGCTTTATGCGTTATGAGTTATGAGTTATAGGGTATGAGTTATGCGTTATGCGTTATGCGTTATGCGGTATGCGTTATGCTATATGCGTTATGCGTTATGCGTTATGCGTTATGCGTTGTGGGTTATACGTTTGCGTTATGCGTTATGCGTTATCCGTTATGCGTTATGCTTTATGCGTTATGCGTTATGCGTTATGCGTTATACGTTTGCGTTATGCGTTATGCGTTGTGCGTTATACGTTTGAGTTATGCGTTATGCGTTATGCGTTGTTCGTTATGCGTTATGCGTTGGGCGTAATACGTTTGATTTATGCGTTATGCGTTATGCTTTATGCGTTATGCGTTATGTGTTATACGGTATGAGTTATGCGTTATTCGTTATGCGTTATGCGTTATGCGTTATGCGTTATGCGTTATGCGTTATGCTTTTTGCGTTATGCGTTATGAGTTATACGTTATGCGTTATGCATTTTGCGTTATGCGCCATGCGTTATGCGTTATGAGTTATGCGTTATGCGTTATGCGTTATGCGTTATGCGTTATACGTTATGCGTTATGCGTTATGCGTTATGCGTTATGCGTTATGCGTTATGCGTTATGCGTTATGCGTTATGCGTTATGCGTTATGCGTTATGCGTTATGCGTTGTGCGTTATACGTTTGCGTTAGGCGTTATGCTTTATGGGTTATGCGTTATGCATTATGCGTTATGCGTTATGCGTTATGCATTTTGCGTTATGCGCCAAGCGTTATGCGTTATGCGTTATGCGTTATGCGATATGCTATATGCGTTATGCGTTATGCGTTATGCGTTATGCGTTGTGGGTTATACGTTTGCGTTATGCGTTATGCGTTATCCGTTATGCGTTATGCTTTATGCGTTATGCGTTATGCGTTATGCGTTATACGTTTGCGTTATGCGTTATGCGTTGTGCGTTATACGTTTGCGTTATGCGTTATGCGTTATGCGTTGTTCGTTATGCGTTATGCGTTGGGCGTAATACGTTTGCTTTATGCGTTATGCGTTATGCTTTATGCGTTATGCGTTATGTGTTATACGGTATGAGTTATGCGTTATTCGTTATGCGTTATGCGTTATGCGTTATGCGTTATGCGTTATGCGTTATGCGTTATGCGTTATGCGTTAACGTTATGCGTTATGCCTTTTGCGTTATGCGTTATGCGTTTTGCGTTATACGTTATGCTTTATGCGTTATGGGTTATGAGTTATACGTTATGCGTTATGCGTTATGCGTTATGCGTTATGCGTTATGCGTTATGCGTTATATGTTATGCGTTATGCGTTATGCGTTATGCGTTATGCATTATGCGTTATGCGTTATGCGTTATGCGTTATGCGTTATGCGTTATGCGTTATGCGTTATGCGTTATGCGTTGTTCGTTATGCGTTATGCGTTATGCGTTATGCGTTATGCGTTATGCGTTATGCGTTATGCGTTATGCGTTATGCGTTATGCGTTATGCGTTATGCGTTATGCGTTCTGTGTTGTGCGTTGTGCGTTGTGCGATATGCGTTATGCGTTATGGGTTATGGG